>OY293304.1:94755850-95433925 GCA_958502075.1 Orchestes rusci | reverse complement strand
TTTTATAACAAGGAAACACATGATGCTCCCAAAAATTGCATCGAAAAGTCTATTAAAGTCACTAGAAAGTTCCTGAAAGACCATCCTAACATGATAGTTTCCAGATCAGATAAAGGTAACTCCACAGTCCTGATGGAGCTCAATGCATATGAAACTCGGATGGAAGAAATGTTGAGCGATGACACAATCTATCGTATAATGACTAGAGATCCGACCAATAAATACCAGACAAAAGCTAATCAATTTATCAGTATGCTCAGGGAAAACCAATGCATTGACGTAGCGCAAGAAAGAAAACTTAGAACACACAATGCTGTCGCACCCAAAATTTATGGCTTGAGAAAAACTCATAAAGAAGGCTTCCATCTACGACCTATTGTCAGTTGTATTGACAGCCCCTGCTACAACTTAGCCTCTATACTGCACCAAATTATGAGCCCAATAACATCGGCATTCATCTACAACATAAAGAATTCCTTCGAGTTTGTCGAGCTGTCAAAGCCAGTTACACTTCCACCCAACTATGAGCTAGTATCGTTGGATGTAGTCTCCCTTTTCACAAACATCCCTAAGAAGCTTATTATGGACATCATTGCAAAAAACTGGAACTTTATCTCAGCATACACAGATGTACCGAAACAATTGTTGCTTGACATCGTGAGTTTCTGCTTCGAATCAAGTTATTTCACTTTCAAAGGCAAAATATACCACCAACTGGATGGATCTGCAATGGGTAACCCTCTTAGCCCATTACTAGCAAACATTTTGATGAATGACTTGGCAATGACAGTGTTGAAAAATCTACCCTACGATGTTCCCTTTTTTTACATCTACGTGGACGACTCGATCACGGCCATACCAACCAAACACATTGATAGCATACTAGAACATTTTAACAGTTACCATCCTAAGTTACAGTTCACTGTGGAACGTGAAAACGAATGCAAGATAACGTTCCTTGATACAGAGGTGATCAGAAGCCCAGATGGAAAACTCCTGACCAACTGGTATCAAAAACCAACTAGTTCCGGTAGAGTCATGAACTATTTCTCCAACAACCCAACAGCACAAAAAGTGGGAATGATCAATGGAATGCTCCACAGGGCGGAAACACTAAGTCATCCATCGTTTCACTCCAACAACTCACAGAAGATTAAGGAAATTCTAAAGCAGAACAACTACCCTAGAAAATTTGTGAACCAATGCATAAATAGATTCAACCACAAAGTAAAACACAAAGTTCAAACCCCCCTCCAGATAGGACCGACAAGATACTACCGTTTCCCCTTCATCAATGGCCTTTCCCAAAGAATAAAAGATTGCTTCAAAAACTCCAACACAACATTAGGATTTTACAACATCAGGACAACCTCGTCTTTATTCACCAGGCTTAAAGATGCAGTTCCAAAAGATAAACAGTCCAACGTTATATATAACATCCCATGCACATGTGGAAAATCTTATGTTGGCCAAACCAAACAATACCTGGGAAACAGACTTAACCAACATAGAAACGACTGCAAAAACCACAACCAATGGAAAAGCGAAAAAACAGCTCTTGCAGTGCACCATTTCGAAACAGGCCATGCTTTCCAGTTTGATGAAATACAAATACTGGACAAGGAGAAAAACTGGTTTAAGCGGAACATAGGTGAAATGATCCACATCAACCTAAGAGATACAGTGAACCTAAGGACAGATTCTCAAGGTCTAAGTGTGCTTCATAGTGATATCTTGTCAAAATACTGTGATAAAAACCAAAGGTAGGATAGTTCTTAAGATAATGTGCACAACAACGGTCTGTGACAACCTTTTTTCTCTGCGATATGTATTCCAAATCGCAAAAAAAAAAAAATTTCCAGTCATCACAAAATTATCTGACTTTTGCAAGATAGGTACTCTTAATGATGCTTATCACTGCCTACATCGACCAAACCCATGCAGTACTAAAATTAATGTCATATGGTGATGTGTATTTGTTGTTTTTCTGCTTCCGGTTCTATGTTGTTAATGCGTTTTTACACTGTGAAATGTCGTCGTAACATGGACTCACCTACACTGAATTTTCAGGTAACATTAAGAAATTATTTGTTTGTCAAGTTTATTTATTTATAAAAAACTGTTCCATTATAGTGCTTGAAAAAGCGACAATAAAGTCGCGAAACGTCGCACAGAAATAATTGTGTAGTTGGTCTTTTCCCTCGCCCCACGATTATTTGCCTACATAAAAATGTTCCTTAGCTCTGATAGTAAAAATTTCTCATTTAAGTTCAACATCACATAGAAAATGTATAGCTTATGGTTTGCTTGATGGATAATGTGTTCTTTCTTAAAATTATTTTTCACAATTATAATGACTCAATTTTTTGCTATTCAACTTGTGGAAAGATTATACAAACCTCATCGGAGACAAACCACTGTACAGTCAAAGGTCCCGTTAGTGCAAATAAACAAGATATCGAATTAGTGACTGCCAGCACTACACCCGCAAAACGGGGTGTTAAATCAATCATATTGATCATATGTCCAAAGAACTGAGCTGCAAGGAGGAACGATGCTATTATCAAGACAACAACTGCGATGTTTGCTTGTGAGGCATTCAAAAACGCTATTCCCAACATCAAAACTGCTGGTCCAAGAGAACCTGCAAGATTTCCCGTCAATACCATTCAATTTTTCTACTCTTGGATTGAAATCACCTAAGCTCTGAAAGAACTTTCTTGTGTTTATCGTGGATAATATATTTCTTTCGATCAAAAAGTCTGATAATGGGCCAAAAATGAGAATCGCCAGTTCTGTCACTCCTGCTATAATTGATGATAGATATCCACTCTGAAACAATACAATGTATTCATTCGAATATACTATATAATTATATAAACTTACCGAAGATACATCAAACTTCAGAGCTTTTTGTAGATATGTGGGAAGTTCAGTTTGGTAAAAAAGCATGCCATAACTAGATCCAACAGAAGACAAAAATAAAGCCCAGAATTGAATAGAAAGAAACATATCTTTCCATGGAGTTGACATTTTCTGGAAATAATGACTTGTTAGCATTCAGTGTAAGAAGGTCAGATAACATCGTACCGCGATATTTTTAACTCGAAATTGAGCACAAAAACTCATCAAATCAAAATATTTTTTACGCACTACTCAATCACTAGAAATGTTGTACTGTTTGACGTCTAGTATGTTGAACTGTCTACTTATATCTAGTTTATGAACAAGCTAACTATTCCAATGTCTATCTAACTTGACCTAACTCAACTTACAGATAGTTTGATGGCTATAGAGTTAATTTACAGCTAGTTCATGATCCAGCTAAGTAAGCACTTCAACAATAAGATAAACACAAAAACCTGCCCCGATCAGTTATTTCATTTTGTTAGATCACAAACGTCATGTCGGCTCTCTTAAATATACGCAAGACTACCTAGGAATCTGCTGATCTTGCTTGTTAAAGTAGTTTTTCAAATGATTGTGGGACCTGTCAGTGGTTCCATAATCTTGTCATTAAATCTTCTGAATTTCTTGGATAATAATTTTTTTCAAGTTCCTAGAATCATCTTTTCACAAGTTTTAACTTAACAAAAAAAAAAGAGGAAGAGACGTATCATATTGATAACTGTATTCTGTGAAGACTTGAGCATTGTGATCATTCCATTTCATGAATAATGGAGATTTTGACGAGGGTTTTGGTACTATGATAAATTTTAGCAAATCATCAATTCAAAATTCCATTCCATCGATAGACTAAAATTTGAATATCCCAAAATCTATTCAATATCTGAACACTCAGGCGGGTACTTTTTCAATAACGTGCACTACAGCGTGAATGTTTGGATCAAACGCTTGACTAGTGTGGCACTCGTGGTCGAGATTGTGGATTAGGTGCTCGTTTCGTTGGAATAATGCACTCGAACACCAGGGTGTTGACGGCTTTTGCACGGTGGCTCCGACTCGGGCGCATTGCACTTTCGCAGGGCGTGAACCAAATTGAGAGTGTGTAGACTCATACCACAAGTTGCTCGTGGTGGCTCTGCTGAAACTATATCCCATGGATCTAGACTGAAAGTTTTATGAACACTTCGTATACCAAGCTATGATTGATCGAAAAAGATCCAGGATGGTGGTGGCGTGAAGACTCGAGAGTGTGCTATAGAGATTTTGGTGGTTGAGTCACTATAATATGGGAAATCACGCCACTTTTATAACTCGATCAATCGGCTGCGTTGCTCCATCAGAGAAAGGGCAGCGTAAATATTCATGGGAAAGGGAGGGCATAGAAAAGTAGGAGTCCGATATCGACTCGTCCTAGTGGCTGGTACTGGATTCCCATGGAACTCATGCATAATCTTCTCTGGATGGCTTCACCCAACCGGTAGTCCTGGCATGGTAATTATGAGCCCCATTCGAGGCTCCGAGAAGGAGGGTGAGCAGATTGAGCAAAACTCTCTACCTTTAATATGGACAATAAAAAAAAACCGTAAGACGAAGGAGAGCAATCAAGATCTATTCCAACAGCAGAGCAGCAGTCCACCGCATGCACAAAAATGGCAAAGGAAAGCCCACAAAGCTGCGAAGGCTGCCGCCGAGGCTGCCGCACAATCGGGTAACCTTCCTGCTAACAGAGCAGACCTCTGAAACCGCAGGCGCACCCAGAGTTATGAAATTTAAGGCTAACTAACCCAAACTAACCCAAGCGCGAAGCCTGGTGAGACAGCGGACTGCAAAGGAAAAGCCACCTCAAGGTACAATGGCGAGGAAAACTGAGACAAGGTGTTCCTCAGATATGCTCATCACTCAGAGGCAAATTGGACAGCACAAGAAGGCATCCAACAAAAAGAGAGATCGTCTCGAGAACGTTGCTGAGGCGGCTCTGTCAGCCATCTTAGAACGGCTGTGATGAACAGCAACGATTCCATGGGAACAGGCAAGGGTCGTTGAAAAGGCGCTACTGAGAGAGCTGGACGGAAATCTAGCCTCCTCTGATACCTCCAATGCGGTGCCACCTACATTTGATAAATGAAGATCTACAGGGAAGAGTTCTTGAGTATCCTCTGTATCACAGATCATTATCAGAGGTAGCAGTTCACTGATGTTTGCGGAGGTCTGTCGCAGGTCATCACCCGATAAGGGGGAAAGCTTGATCGCAGGCAATCACATTGGACAGACTTCCTCAACTGGTCAAAGGGGGCATCTGATTAGAAGGACATACCGAAGACATGAACTGCGTCAAGCGCAGACTCAAGGGACAGAACCCTTGGGCAAATGTTGACAGGTCGTTTCTTTTTTACAGAGACGTCAAAGAGGCTTCTCACCCAGGACAACTACTTCTAATTAAAGTGAATGTATGTAAGTGCTTCAGGAATGGATTTATTAATGGAAATGGATTTTAAGAAAAATAGTAAGCTAATCTGACACTCTAATAATGTCACTCTGACTTATCTACCTTTTCAGGTGTGTTTTTTTTAACAAACACATTGTACAGTGGAAACTGTAACTTTCAACACTTCTTGTATAGTTGGTATCCTGAAATAAGACTACATCAAATGTAGAAATGGGAAGCTAAATTGTAAATTGAGCTCCTTGCATGCGATTATAAATAATACTTATGTCTTTTGATTCAAATCATTTCTGAAACTTATGGGTTTAGCCCTATGACATGTGGGATAATTGTTGTTAAGAGATTTTAGAGGAATCGGAGAATGCGATCAAAAAAGGGTCTTCATTAAAAAAAATTAAATTTTGTTTATCATGACTTTTGCAACTTCTCCTACTTTTATATCGAAAGTTTTGTATTCTGCACAATTTTCAAAATAGTTGACCGTTCCGGGACCAGTAGAAATCCGACACCCGCAGTTAAAAATCAAGATATTCTGCTTTAAAAAAAAACATTTTAACCTATTGAATACCACGTTTTTATCGGCACATCTACGAAATTATCTCAGAAAGCCTTGAATGCACTTTGTTCCAAACATTCAATAACTGGCTTTTAAGTCCTATTTTCCTGATGAACTGTACGACACTACCTACTTCTGTATTTTTGACTTTATACAGAGATGCCTCGATGTAATTTCTTTCTTCTTGTGAGATGCTTGAATGCTCAGATGGACTGTCGGAAGCAAATATTATCCAAAAAATACACCACACAAACCCGCACCCTCCAAATATATAGAAAGTTGCTGGCCAGCCTAAATAAGATTCCGAGACAACTCCAGTTATCGCAAAGCAAATGATAGGACCAACTTGGCAGCCTATAATAATTTTGATATTAAACCAAATAAAAGTCAAATTATGAATCAAGTACCTGAATAAACAAAAGTGGACATTCTTCCTCTCTCCTGTATTGGAGACCATCTGGCCAACAATGTATGAATCGATGGAAAAAATGCTCCCTGAACAAATCCTTGTATAATACGCCATATCATTACACCTGTAGATCCCATAATCTGTGCGGCATAAGGTACTGATACTGTTATCATTGAGTTCAATATCATTGCGATCAATAACGTCCACTTAGTACTAAAGACATTAGCAAAGTGGCCAGCAGGAATCTGCGTGATAACATAACCCCAATAAAAGGAGGAAATGATTACGTTCGTGTTCGACCAATAGTATACCTGAAAAATATTCAGAACCCTGGTATATTATGTTTAAGGAAGTGGATCGTACTAACAGGTATGTTGGGATTCGATGATGTTGAATTGTCTGTCATTGCTACAATACATAGAGTGAAACTTTGACGACTCATCATCTCTACTATTAGCAGTGAGAATAACAGTATGGCTTGTATGTGTCGTTTTCCGAAGAATGGACCTGAAATGAATTGATAACCACCATAGCTCCACAATATTCATGCGAATATATTTTTATTAAGTACTGATTACAAATTATCAAATTATTGTATCATTCATTGGATCAGAACAGACTCACACTTGCAAAAAAAAATGAATCCGAAATAGATACCTATGTTGGTAGCGTTGTTCTGATAGGTACGGGGGGTATCATTATTTTGAAAACATTTTAATAAGCTGTAGTTTCTTTGTTTTTGAGGGTATCAAAACGAAACAAAAACCATATAGTATTTTTGTGGATAACTTGCTGGGTGCACCACAAAAACTATGATAATTCCAAGAAACTAATTCTTAGTGGAATTCAGTGCAAAATCTTCTTTACATTAAAGCTTTGCCACAGGACATAGGCTTCATCTGAAAGTAGACTGCAATCTTGTCAAACATACCTGACGTTCTGAAAAACAATGGCGTTAATAATTATGTCTTTATAACTATTTAGTCTTTATAGTTCAAGTATTTTAGCCTTGAATACAAAAAATTGAATAAAAAAAGTTTTGAAATCTGGAACTGAACTCCCAGTGGGAACACAAATACAGATCTGGGGCCCTACCACCTCTCGCATTTCCACAGCATTGTTGAGGTAGAGCGCTCGGCATATTTTTTCAAAGTGCTTTTCCCTATGTGAGTATCTGATCATTTACATCTGCAAATTCGCCCTCCTTGACGGAATACAGGCGCAATTAAGCCTACCCATATCAATGACTCACCCTGTATAAACAACTCTATGCCCATGATTTTTGGAGCTCGTTGTTGTGTAGCGCAAACTAACTTTCATACAGCTTCCACAATCCTTTTTACAACCACAGGATATGAGCTGGTGATTAAAGTTGAAGCTGGCGTATGACTCGTAAGCACTGACTTTGAAGTTTTGTTATTTTATTTCCAGCCCCACCAGTAGCATCTGAAGCTCATCATCACCAAAAACACCCACCGCCCACCGGAAAAAAAACCCATCAAACCTTCTAGACTCGAATGTATTATTATCTGGTCAATTAAATATTTGCTTTTCTGAGCTTTTTTCATTTCCTCAGAATTCTGGTTCATAAATTGTAGACTTGGAGAGGGATGGAGCAGTCTTCAAACGAAGGATAGTCCTCAGAAGGGTAGAGCGCAAAGCTCAGAATCCCGCACTGCTAACACAGTATGCTCCATGAAATCTGGGGGTAACAAAAATTCAGCAACGACTACAAACGGAACATTGTTATTCATTCATAGCAACATACAATATTAGAACTATGAGAACGGAGAAACACCAATTGGAACTCAATGCTGGACTAAAGAATATCAAGTGCCACATAATCGGCCTACGCGAGACACGTTTGCCAGGAGGAAAAGTAGATACAATGAGATCGGGCCACATATTATTCCAAAACAATAATAATTATATTAACCATCACCCATGAGGGGTAGCCCTTATGATCAATAAATCCATAAAACACATAATCACAAGCTACCAGGCAGTGTCTGACCGTGTTGTATACATGACCGCAAGTCTCAACCACAGGTACTCCACACAAGTGACCAATGGATGAAGAAGCGGAACAGCTCTATGAGGACATATCCAGAGCGTTACAAATGGAGAAGACAAAATTTAATTCCAAATCAGGAAGAAAAATCCAAGACGGCCCAGAAAACTAAGGCAAGTTTGGAGTGGGCGATAGATATAACAGAGGCAAAATGATACCAAACTTCCTAGCAAATGAGAGCTTGTATTGCCTCAATACCTTCTTTCAGATACCCAAACAAAAAAGAACAAAACTAGTGAAGGTGAGGAACAAGGACAATATATTAATCAAAAATAAAAATTACTACAACTTAACTATAGAAAAATTCCACTTTATCCTTTACTACATCCACACTTGAACCTCCAATGGATAGACCGGAAAAAAATTTAATGTTGGATCGGAAGACAAAGGGAAATAAACACGAAATGCACTCACTAAAATGAAGAATGGCAAATAATGTCCAGGGAAGGACAGAATAACATCCGAAATGATTAGGCTGGGCGGAACCTTGTTGGAAAAATACACATAGATTCAAAAGTCTTGCATGAACGTGGAATGTGTTCAAACTTGGATCCTGCATCAGTTATCAAAGAAGTGATGCAGGCAGGATTTGCAATTCAAACGTCAATCCATTCTATCATCTGTTAATACCTGGAGGCTGATCTGGTCATTTTGAGGGAGATGTTAAGTGAAAGAGAAAAGGCATGATATCTACAAAAATGCATCAAATGAGAAACTTCAATGTCAAATTTCTCAAAGCTTTTTCGCAGATATGCCCTTTTCATTTAACACGGCGGTAAAACATACCGATTCATAATATGGTCTTTATCGACTTTTACGGAGCTTTCGATTCAATTGGAATAATATTCCAGAATCTATAAAAACGCGTGAATGAACTCCAGGTATACCTCTATAATCGACGATATATATAAAAACGTATCCCTCCACATTTGAATCGATAAAGGCACTAAAATGAATAGCATTAAAATTCATTCTTCACCAAAATTGTTAACTTGAGGAGATCTTCATCTTCAAAAGATTAGACTGGAAGAATGAAGGGATCAAAATAGATAGATCTCACTTGAACAACCTACGATATGCGGGCGATATCGTGCTGATATCAGATGACGTCACGGAGATCCAAGAAATGCTCCAACAGCTAAACAGGAAAGCAAAAAACTGCAAATGAACTTTTCGACGACAAAGATAATGAGCCCAGAAAATACGAATATATTATTATCTATTGATGTCACAAATATCAAAAATGTTGATGAGAACAACTATCTGGGGCATTGAGAATGAAAATAGATCGACAGAAATATCAGCTGGAATAAAACTCTCATGGGCCGCATATGGCAGACTGTCAGATATTATTGAAGAATAGTGCAATCCCAATTAACTTAGAGCGCAAGGTCTTTGATAGTTGTGTTATCTGTTGCCATAATTATAATTTTAAATAAAATATACCGCGGCCTGCTTGTCTATTCTCACGGGAGGATGTTGGAACAGACATATACACGGTAAGTGCATTCTACTCGTAAGTCTGTCCTTGGCGAGGAGATCGAGATCCTAACCAAGGATGAAAATATGGGATTCTTCTGTGCGGATTATGTTCTTCCCTCTCACTACCTCGGGAAGAATTCCTCCTCTCATGAGGCGGACGTGGTATATTTTGTTCTAGAGGTATATGGTTGGCACATACGGCATGGAAACTATTTTTGCCCCAACTCAAAGGAACGCCAGTAATCTGAGGGTGATGGAGAGGGCAATGGAAAGGTAAATGCTGAGAGTGACTCTGAGAGATGAGATCTGGAACGAGGAAATCCGGAAAAGAACAATAGTTTAGAACATAATGAGCGAAATCGCAGAGATGAAATTTTTATGGGTGGGTCGTGTAACAAGACAAGACAAGATGATGGATGGACGCTGAAAATATATAGTGGAGACCGATAGAGACAAAGCGAAGTATGGACAGACCACCTTTACGATGAATGGATGATGTGAGTAAGAAACAGGTATAGACTGGTACCAAAGAGACCTGAATGGGAATCAGTGAAGGGAATTAGGAAAGGCCTTCGTCCAGGAGTGGATGAGTGATGGCTGAGGAAGAGTATAGCTTTGTTTTGGTTCTAAATTCATGCAGTTCCGAACTGTTCTACACATGTGCACTTCAATGTTGTCATGGTAATATTCAAGTGCGCATGTGTAAAACAGTTCGGAACTGGTTCGGAACTGAAATAACTTGGAACCAAAACAGACCTAGCAAGAACACACTGATAATTTTAGTGACCTTATAGAGCAGCATATTCCACTGAAAATATTAAAACAATATTTCAAAATATCTACACTTCTCAACACCTAACATACATGCCATCGATTTTTACATAGATTGTTTTGAATGCATCGACTATCAAAATAATTGCCAAAGGTCATGAACACACTTTTATCAGCATTAATTGCAAATTTGTTTAAAGTTGAACAACCGGCCTTTTATTATTCATTTTCACGCTAGCTTCTGAGCAAATAAAATCAGTACTATCAACTATACACTGTGGGCCAAATTAAGTTGGCACATAATTTGACGCTGAATGCTGAATGACTTTTTTGTTTGTTGAAGGATTTTATTGAATTTTGGATAAGATATTATATTAGTCAATATGTTTTGGATTTAACTTCAAAATTGAGAATTTTGCGAAGTTAGGACGGAGCCGAACATTTACGTGAAATTGGTGCATCAAAGCTTGCAAAAACGAACTGCGCCACTTACGCATTTGTGGGCAAAGTAATCCGTAAAATATCAATATTTCAAAACCATAACCTGGGAAACGATGTTCAATGGTACTTGTCGGCATTGGATCTAAATATTTCACTCTACTTTGATGAACGTTTCTTGACATTCACTAACAACGATGTTTGCTCAAGATTTGTCACATTTTTGAGATTTTATAATTTTGGAAAATTAAAACCTGACAATCGATTGCGATTGAATTCAACCAGATTTTACTCAGAGATTCAAGGCTACGCGACATTTTCTTTCACCAATATTTTTTTCAATATTAGTAACAATACTTTCAAAGAGTT
The DNA here is from genome assembly GCA_958502075.1 of Orchestes rusci. NCBI lineage: Eukaryota > Metazoa > Arthropoda > Insecta > Coleoptera > Curculionidae > Orchestes > Orchestes rusci. The sequence goes on along the minus strand of OY293304.1, from coordinate 95,422,479 downwards.
CTTTTGTTACTGTAGGTTAGATTTGATTGGTTTGGGTTGGTTATTAGGTTATTTGTTCAATTTGGGTAAATTATATTATTGTTAAAATCAAAAAGGCAAGTCCTGAAATGTCAAAAGTTTGACAAATTTTCAACAAACAAACAAAGTTGCTGATGAATTCCTAGGAAACCTTGATCAAAGTTGAGTGAAATAGTTTTAATGTCGACAAGCATCATCATACAATTGAAAGCATTGTTTCTTGGGTTATGGTTCTAAAATATTGATATTTTCAGGACATCTTTGGTCCAAAACGGCGTGTCTGGTCCTGGCCAATATTCGACTCCTCAATATTGGAGAAACAAAGAAAAAATTAATAAAATCCATGAACAATTAAAAAAGTAATGAAAGGTCAAATTTTGTTCCTAACCTAATTTGGTGCAAGGTGTACAGAGTGACTCATTTTTAGCGACAGGATGCCAGTTCTCGTAAAGTATTCATCATAGAGACCCAGGATAAAAAATCTGTAGAGTAATGTGCCCAGGCGAAAATGCTGGAAATATATTTCAAGCTTCTAGGATCGCCACCAGGGGGCGTGATGGTACTGTGAACAACCAAATAAGAATATGGAAACAGATTTTGGACGATTTTCTCTACAAAATTGTCCCTCTCTTAGTTGTCAAATAAGACAGCTACATGCCGTCAAACTTTATGTAACTAAATTGCACAAAACTTGGAAATTCCTCAACCGATTTGACTGTTCTTAAGGTCATTTTGAAGAGGAAAATCTGCTCTTTCTTGTGTATTTATTCGGGATCGATTTTTTCCGCTTTAGCCGACCATAAAACATGAATTGTGACAGTCAAACATGAATTTGAGTTTTTTTCTAAATTTTCAAATGCAAACCCATTGGGTCCTATGATTGAACGTTAACGTTATCTTCACATGTCCATATCACCATGGTAACGCTGTTATCAAATGGAACATTTGCATTAGTAAACAATCTCAATGTATACGTTAACTTAACGTGAATGTTCAATCATAGGGCCCATTAAATAGATGCCTCCATCGTGTTATTTGGATAATTTCCCACTACTTTCATGAAAGTAATTTTTCTATATCTTCTAAAATAGAACAGTTACGGAGACGGCATCAGGAATCCGTCGAGAAATACTTTTAAAACAGTCCCTGTAAATTTGAATGTGTCAAAAAAATAGGAGTGGCTTGCCAACGGTCGGGATTTTGAGCATTGGTACTACGCAAATCAAAACAAATCTGATGTGTATCGTTTTGACTCATTCAAATTTATGGGGGATGTTTCGAAAGTATTCCTCACGTGATTCCTGATGAAGCCCGTAACTCTTCTATTGCAAAAGATATAGAAAAATTACCTTCATGGAAGTGATAGGAAATCAACCAAATAACACGATAGAGGAATGTATTTGGTGAGTTTGCATTTGAAAATTTCGAAAAAACCGCAAATACAGGTTTGACTTTTACAATTCATGTCGTTTGGTCGTCTAAGGCAGATAAAATCGACCTCGACAACATGCATTAGAAAGAGCAGCTTTTCTTCTTCGAAACGAGCTCAAGAACAGTCTAATCGGTCAAGGAATTTCGAAGTTTAAAGGCTTGTAGCTGTCTTATTTGACAACTTAGAGAGAAGTGTCGGGGAGCAATTTTGTAGAGAATATCGTCTAAAATCTGTTTTCATATTCTTTTTTGGTAGTTCAAGGAGGAAAATGTCGAACATTTGTTGATTTTCTGTTTTCACTGTACCGTTACGCCCCCTTGCGGCGATCCCAGAAGCTTGGAATATATTTTCAGCATTTTCTCTTGAGCACATTACTATTCGGATTTTTTTCCTGAGTCTCTATGATGAATAGTTTATGAGAACTGCACCCTGTCGCTGAAAATGAATCACCCTGTCATCCGCTTATCATACAATGTATATTATGTCTTACAAAGCTGGAACCGTATGGAAAACTTTTTCATTATTAATTTTAGTAGAAAAAGTTATTCTTCAAGTAAAGTTCTGCATGTTCTAGAATCCAAAATAAAATCATCAGATATGAATCTTTTTTAATCGTATTACTATACAAGGTTTATCATAGAATTTGAATTTCGTCCAAGAGTAAAATACCTCTATCTTTGACAATATCGAAAATTGTTTTTGAAAAAAGTTGATCAGATCTGAAACCCATGTTTAAATATGGTATTACACCCATTTATTTTGAAAAAATTATTTGTTTGTCATTTCTTATGGGCAATATCACAAGCATGATAATTTGCATTCATTGAATTGCCAAATTTTTAGAAAAAAATCAGAAAAAACGGTTATCGACACAAACTTTCAGTCATAATTAAAAACAAACAAAAAATAGTGATTATTTTAAAATGATGCAATTGCATATTCAAAAGTGGTCTTTGATTATTCTGATCAACTTTTTTTAATTTATTAGTTTTCGATATTGTCAGAAATAAAGGACTATACTATTGGGCGAAATGCATATTTCTTGACAAATCTCGTGAACGACTGCAAAATTTTGATATCTTGCATTTTAGATTTTGGTACATGCGGAACTTTTAATAAGAAATAACTTTTTCTCCAAAAATTAATATTAAAAAAGTTTTCGATATATGGTTCCAACCTAGTGAGACATACTGTATAATAGTCTTCAGACAGCATTCCGGAAAGATCATTTACATACAAAATAAAGACAAAAGTGGGTCAAGTATGAGTTCATGGTTCATAGAAAACCCCAATTGCAAACCTTTTTATTTCACTTGATGTATTGATTATACTTTATATCACTACCATGATAGGACACTTTGATTATTATTAATAAAAAATATCAAACGAAGAAAATGCTAAGAATTTGATTGATTGGTGTTTGACTGAAACTTGACAGTTGACATCCGTCATATTCGCATTTTTTCGTCGACAATGATTGTCACAAAGATAAATAGATAGAAATTGTGGATTTTCGTCGTTTCTGAAATCTTCACGGTTTATCCTTTGAGGGATTTTTTATATGAAATGTTTTTCTTTTTGGATCTAGAAACTTCTGTCAAAATGTTTCTTTGTGATTTGAATACCCTTCATAATTTTATAAAACTACTATACATTATTGCATTGAAATCCACATCGTCTACCTCTCACACAATATAAAATAATCACACTGAATAATTGAGATATAACAGGGTGTAGGTTGAAGAAAATGTATCACTTCATAAATTTCAATATTGTCTTCATTTACTGTATGTATACTACATAGGTACTCACCTTTTTTGATTTTGTTTTCTTCATGGTTCGAAATCTGTTCAGGCTCCATCATTTATATTGATTAGTGTCACTCATATATTTGGAAAAAAACACCCGTGAATTACAAGATGTTGCAGGTGGAAATGATGAAATAATTGACGCATACAAGACATGTAGAGAATGTGTCTCTGTTTTTTTTTGTGACACAACTGACCCCGATGCACACATTTACCTTGTTTATATGATCCAAGATACCACAAGCGATAACAATACCAAAAAACTCAGATTATGCATCTGCACTCTACTGAATCAAAATATGCGCGCGAAACCTTAATTTGATAATAAATTGTAATGCAGTGTGAAAAGTTCATCAAAAGCATTGTTATATTATGATGAGAATATGTTGGAAAAGCGTAGATGGGCAATCCACAACAAATCATTTGAAATTCTGTAAAACACATCAGAATGCTGACTTATTTTGAAGAATTTGGTAAAATTCTGATTTATTTCTCAAAATTCGTAAAAAGAAGTTGCAGAACTCAGTCAAATCAAAAATACTTAATTGTCGAGAATGTTCAAACACTCGTTGACAAAGCATGTGTAGATACCTCAAGTTATAAAATGTTAAGTGAATTGAAATATAAATAACAATCATAAAAGTTATACATTATACTACATGAAAAAAACCTGAAGCAACAATCATTATTATAAAACAGTTCAAAATCTCACATATGATTGAAAATAGATAAGTAATAGTACTACACGTGATTCAAAAAATAGTCAGTTACGGTGTAATAAGCCCCATTTAATAAAACTTTTTTCACACTAACCCTGAATTCCCGAATATCCTTACACTGTCGAATTTTGGATGAAAGATGATTATACCGTGAGGACGTAAATAGTCCCCCCCCCTCTAACTTTTGAGCGCATTAATATTTTTGGCTCAAATTTGGAGGTGTCGTTCAAGGTAGGCTTTACTAAGTTTTGACCTCCAAAAAAAAATTTCAACTGTCAAACTGACAGCTGGGCACCATTTTGAAACAAATTATTAAATGAAAAAGGGGGTCATGTGATACCTTATTTGAAAGGTCTTTCCATTCTCTTTGCACCCTCAAAGTTTGAAGTCCTTAGCATTTTTCTTAAGGAAATGGCGCCATATCGAAAATAAATTATTTGGGTCAAAATACTATCTCTAATTCTTAAAAGAACTTTATTAACAATGAAAAAACTAACCTATAACATAAGTGATTGTTTCTACAACAGTATTTAATAAAAAATTTCAAAAAAACCCAATACTAAAGATAATATTAAGAACGAAATCATGCACAATTATCCCAATACATTTTCAAAATGCTGTCCCTGAACCTCTTGACAATAATAATTTGAGCCAAAAATATTAATGCGTTCAAAAGTTAGAGGGGGGGGGACTATTTACGTCCTCACTGTATTTTCTCCCACCATCAAACAAAATAGACTTCTGAATTAGAGACGATGTATGTAGGACTAGGAAGGGTGATATTGTTAGCTTACCAGTTTAAATGCTCATGTCCTGGAAAAGGTCATCTAACCTGGAACTTGAAAGTTGATGTAGCCACCTCCAAAAGAAACAGGGAAGTCAGTGTCAAAATGTTCTATTCTGTTAACACAGATCTACAAGATTCACGAGGATCCATTTCATACAATGCTCTGATGGACCGTTTTTGAAGAACGAACAACGAATTCAATAACTCCTGATTAGCATTACCCCAAAACGCAATGCCATAACGCCGTTGCGACACCACCAGAGAATAATAAACGGTTCTTGCCAGTCGAGGACCCAATTCTTTAGCTGCAACCCTAACGGCATAACGCTCAGATGACACCCTTGAGCAAATCTTTGAAATGTGTTTCTCAAATCTTAGATTCCGGTCAACAATGACGCCAAAATACTTCTCTGCTCTCTTTGCTTCAAAAGACATGAGCCAAGAAGAACACCCTCAATTGAGCCCCTGAATAAAATTATATGCGTCTTTTCCATATTGAGAGTAAGAAGTTTATAATTGAACCAGCTGATTATCAAAGCAATATCAGTCGTGATTATTTCATTCAATACAGAAGCATTCCTATATACCGTCAAACGATAGATGTGTCATCTGAAAAAAGGGTTATGGTACCTTCAATCGGCAATAGTGGCAAATCATTCAGATACAAAAGAAATAGAAGAGGGCCAAGTACAGAACCCTATTATCATAACAAATTGTTTACCTAGCGTTTGACTATGACTAGAACGTATGAAATAAAGAACTAATAGGACTTGTAGATAGGTACTAACAAAGAGATATACATACAACATTCAACATAACTGTATATTTCTCAATTCTTGCAGGTGTGGCACAGAGTTCTCAAAGACAATGGTTACAGTCCAAAATCATCTGCATGTCGTGTTTAAAAAATTCTTAATGATTAGAAATCCAGAGACTCAGCAGACCAATCTATTCTATCATGAATCCTGATATCCTGTCATCGCATAAAATCCACAATCGTATTTAAAGATCTCTTTTCTTGTTGAAAACTGTTTTTTGACTTTGGATTTACCAGAAAATGTGCATGTGTATGTTCGAGTGTTTAGCAGTTTTTTGGTCCAACGCAACGCCGCCGCCGGAACATAGCCAGAGTACACAACTGGCACAGTCAGTTGCTTTTAAAACTCATCACATTTTCACAACAACATGTAGACTCACAGGAGTATTTTAATCGAAAACCAGAATGGTTGAGAACTATAAGTTTTTTTTTTATCACAGTGATGCATCATTTGGTTCTTCACATATATCTCCAAGAGCTCCTCAGGAACAAAAACGGGACTGATCAGCCTGGAACAATCATGCGGTTTTGTGTTTCAAGCCTTTGCCATTGATAATGGGTTCACGATTGCCGTTTTCTGGCTTATATCAGGAAAAACACCATTATGTAGAGAGGACTCCACAACATAATAATGTGCCTATAACCATTTTATATTAAGACTAAACTAACATAAAGAGAGGGTGGTATTAGCAAGCGAATTTTAGTGGAAAACCCTCTCCAACGTTCTTCATATTTCTCAGATACTTTTACATTCGAGTGGTTGTAATGGAATTACACAATTCTGCAAAATAAGTCAGAATTCTGACTCGTTTTACTTTTATCTGACTCGTTTGATATTTTATCAAAAATCCAATAAGCATCCCATTTTTTCTCGTGTCATTCACTGTAGCAATTGAATAACAAACAGTTTATAGGTATGGTCTTCATTATACACAATCTTATCAGATAGCTGTTTGTCAATAATTCTCAATGAAGATTCAAGAAATCATATTTTTATTATCTTTGCGATAAATAAACAGTTTCAACTCATTTAAAAAATGATAAAACTCGAGCCATATACTTAAAACAAACACAGACAAAAGCAAAGGGCGAACGAACTTTGATACACTGCAATGAACTTGAAAAGTTCATGACTTGGGCTCACATTTACTAATATCTCTGAACTACTTTTGACTGTGTAGACCATGGGCTGCTCTTGTGAAAGCTTGCAAAATATAACTTGAGTCCTCGCAGCACAAAGCTTATAGAATCATATCTAGATAACAGAACTCAAGTTGTGAAGGTTTCTGGAGTTTTGTCAAGAGAGAGTGCTGATGATACCAGTTTCCTTTGCGGTTGGCACACTTGTGGGTTCACTTGAAGGATCCGTGTCTGCGTAGGAGACGGTGAAGGAGTGGTTTTCACCAATAGATTGCTACTCAATGAGGGGAAAACCGATAGAATGGTCTATTCTCCCAGGGACACCCAGGATGAGGATGCTGATATGACCAGTGTCAGGTTTTTGGGTAAACACTTGGACCCACATCTTCTATGGGACCACATTCATATCTTGAGCAAAAAGTAAGCAGGGTGCCTATTTGTTCTCAGAAATTTGGCCTCAAATGTGTCGTCCATTTTTCACTCACACATTCTGCAGAGATATCCAGGGTCTTTGGTCTTCGGCATAAGGCAATCCAAGTTCTTGCAGGTCTGGGATTCAGGGACGATTGTAGACGTGTTTTTGGCTCACTGGGCATTTTAACTGTGACTTCCCTGTATATTTTTCAAAACATGGTGTATGTTTGGAAGGGGGAGGGAAATTTCAAGGCACATGAGGACATGCACGCCTACGCTACGAAACAAACAGAAGCTTGTTTCAACCTGCTGGAGGCTGAAGAGATGTCAAAGTGGACCGGGGTACTGGGGTGTGAAGTTTTTTAATAAGCTGCCAGAAACTCTTAGGTCGCTTCCAGCAAAGCCATGCCTTTTACTTTGGGGAGTTTCTGGCATTTGAGTAATCTGATCTTAATTTTGACTTATGTTGACTTCCTTTTTGTACAGGGTTGCCAACTAAGAATGCGAGACACTGTATCTGGACGACTATTCATCGTAGAGGCTTGTGGCAAGACATTTTGTCACTGAAACGGCCAAGAGAAATACCTGGAAAATATGTTCAAGTTTCCAAAATGGTCGCTAGGGGGCGTATCAACCAACACCAAGTAGAAAAATAGGATTTTCATGGAATTTTGCCAATTGAAAATGTATCGATTATTTCATTTTCATAAATACTGACTTTTCACCTACACTTTTTGTCAAAAACGTTTTTTTCTATATCTATCAAAATAAAGGGGAAGAAGTTCAAATATGTTTTTAAACAAACGTTTCGGTTCGCCGATTTTAACGAATTTGGGCTCATATGAAAAAGCATAATCTGCACTACAAAATTCTTATTTTGTTTTGAATTTGTTGCCTTCGCCGTCGCTGCTAGATGGCGTTAATTGAAATGGAAGCCTATTTTTCAGTTTTTTCAAAGAAATCAAGTGTAATGGTGTATTTATTTCAATATATTTTAAAAGGGGATACATTTTTCTATAAGAAAAATTAGAAAAAAAAAAATAAATAAAAAAAAAATCATTTTTGCCTATTTTTCAATTTTCTAATAGAAAAAAGTATCTTTTTTTAAAATATATAAAATCAAATATACCAAAACTTTTGATTTTTTAGAAAAAACTCAAAAATTAGCTACCATTTCAGTTAGCGCCATCTAACGGCGACGACGAAGGTGACAAATGCAAAACCAAATTAGCATTTTGTACTCCAGATTATGTTTTTTTATATGAGCCCATGCTGGTTGAAATCGGTCAAGCAAAACGGGAGAAATCTCTGTTTGTTTAAAAAAATAATTAAAATTCCCCCACCACCTTATTTTCATAGATAGAAAAAAACGTTTAAGTCAAAAAAGTGTGGGTGAAAAGTCAGTTAATTTGAAAATAATACCATCGATATATTTTCAGTGAGCAAAATTCTATAAAATTCCTATTTTTCTAGTTGGTGTTGGTTGTTACGCCCCCTAGCGACCATTTCAGAAACTTCATAATATTTTTCAGGTTTTTTTCTCGGCCGTTTTAGTTATAAATTTTATTAAAGAGACATTGTTTCACGGTTATCCGATGTTAAACGGAAAGGTTGGTACAGAACCGTAATAAATGTCTAGAGTTACATCCATGTGAGTAGTGCCCTCCTTATACCGGTTTCGTCCCAAAATTGGACTCATCAGTAAGGCAGCTGGCACCACTCACAACGATGCAACTCTAGCCACTTCCCAATCTTTCGAAACACACTATGTTATGTGTATTTTATATATGACATAGCATTCCTAATTCCTACAATAGATGTTTTCCACAAAACGCCAATCAGTAGAATCAGTGAAAATCAGTAAAGTGCAAATATCTCGAAAACGATTGCTCCTAGCAACTTCCAACATGAGTATCATATCTACGTGGAAATGATGTTTCAATCATTTTTTTAGTCAAATAGAGATACAGGGTTGGACAAAAAAGTTATGACTATTTGAAACTGTGAAAAAATTGTAGATGGCCCAACATACAATATAGTCATATAATATCAAATTCGAATTTCTTGCGTCAAAAATACCCTGTATACCGAGTTATGTTGAACTATGTCAAAATTATTATGGAATTTATTCAGATACAACAAAAATAGAAATTGAATTTTGACAACCTCTCAAATTGATCGAACTTTATTTCCGAACACCCAGCATTTTTCTGAAAAGCGGAAAATGAAGGGATTTTGAATCTGTGATAAAATATAAGGCATTCCACTTTAAAAGATAAACTTTCCAAATTTTCCATAACGATCTGTTCTTTCGCCTAGATATCGTGAAATTTTCAGGAAGAAACATGAAATTTGCATTTAGTATCTTTGTGAATAGAGTTTCTGAAGGGGTGGCAAATTATAAGGAAAAACCCTGTACATTACTTGATGATAAAAGCATTTTGTAACATTTATTTTTAATTTGATACAGTTCAATACCTTGTTTAACGTAGTCATTTTTTGATAAGATGGAATAATATGATCATTTTGTTCTGATGTTAAAAAATACACACTCAGATGGTAAATTTGAAGCTGCTAATTTTTCACGGAATCTACTAAAAAATGTCGATCAAATTTACAGATATTCGCTCCAGTGATCTGCATATTCGTTCCAGTGATCTACAGCACTGGAATTGAAAAATTGCGATACTCAATTTTTGGAGAATTGATTTACTCAAAAGACTCTAGAGGTAAATAGGGATATTTGCAGATTTCAAGAAATATTGTAATGATTTCTTTTTCTCAAGACCAAGACCAGGACAAGACTCTTGAGGTAGAGTCTTGGTCTTGAACGACAAGTCTTGGTCTACGTCTTGAAAAGATTTTTAAGTCTTGGTCTTGGTCTCGGACTTGTCACCAAGACCAAGACATGACCAAGACTAGTCATGTGGTCTCGCGAAGCCCTAAGTTCGATCTACATTTTGAAAATATTTCCAGTTTTGCTTCAGTATTGTCGCTTCCTTACAAAAGTCGTGACTAATTTCTTATTTTTAAAAAAACCACCCAGTTTATTATTATTATTTTGGAATCCCTACTGATTTGAATCACGTTTGCTCAATATACTTCTTTATCTATCGGCAGCGGTTTTCGAGATATAAATTAATTTATAATATTTTTGACGCAAAACACATCAATGGATTGAATTCAATTATTTCGTACCTGGAAACGGTGGAGAGTTGAAATTGCTATGCCGACATAAGAAAAGTAGGTTTATATGGTTCCAATGGAGAAACCGATCTGATGATATACAGGATGGTTCGAATTTATTAATATTTTTCGTACACAAAAATGATAAAAAAGCAATTTTTTCAAATCGAAGTTAATTGAAAAATAAATCGGGCCAATGAATCTCCTTTCAAATGGTATCCCATTACCTAAACCTTCAAGATCTACAAGAAAAATGAATTTTACCAAAAAAAAGTTAAAAAGTATTGATGCGAATTTGGTTTTGTTTGTGGTAAAAGTGATAAGGTTTTTTGTTTTAAAAAACTTTATGAACGAGCCCAAATAAGGTTGCCATGGAAGCTACATACATTTTGTTTCACAACATTTAATATTATGTCAATTTGATTTATTTTTTGGTAACCAAAAGTTTTTCGAGGTATCAGGGTAAGTCGGGGAACCAAATTTCTAGAGTGTATTCACTAGCGGAAACAATGTAAAAAAAAACCATATGTTCTTATTCGATCTGGATTTTTCCCTACGTTCCACTTTTATCAAAATTTTCACGTGAATTGAGTATCCCATGCTGAAGACTCCAAACTATAACCAGGAAACCGTTTATTTATGAACTTTTCTTTATTTGGTATAATACTTTTCTTTATTTGGTGTAACGCTATAACTTGAAAAAAAATGAATATCGGATAAGAACATACGGTTTTTTCTTACATTGTTTTCGCGTGTATAATACACTACTGAAATTTGGTCCGCTCCTTCCGACTCGCCCTGTATACAATAAGGTATTAGTTCACTATTGCGATCACCCCACGGACTCAGAGGGAGCAATAAAAGTGTAAACTGCTCTAGGAAGTGTATATTTATTCTTACTTCAAGGTTTCGCCCACATAGTTATTTTGAGCTTTTTCAGGATTCTGAACCAAAAAAATGCAATCAGACCACAAAAGAAAAGCCAGTAAACTGGATAGAGAACTTACAATCACACGAATTAAATTAACAATATAATACATTAATATTGATCTAAAAATGTGTACATCATAAAGAAATTTTCGTAGAAATTCCCCAAAAATTAATCATATTATTATTATCTCATTCTTCCAATTCTCCCACATAAATTCCCACAATAGTCCAAGCTCCTTAGGTTAGGATGATTGAAGTCATTCGACAATAATAACATTCGCAACGTGGACGTGCTATCCTGCTACTCCGTACGAAAAACGAATTCGAGTATGGATGTCAATATCATGTCTGTTGTTGACTAAAGCTCCGTCTCCGTGTGTTTTTATCAGAAAATATCCTGATTTTTTTTAACGTGAAAAAGTGACTGGTGATGAGTCTCATGCTTTGCTGAGTTAATACAATATTTTACATTAGTCATACACGCTGTGGTAATCAGAAGCATAACTTTGATTGTTCCGTAAAATTGGCATACGATGGCGGCGAATCGTGCTTTAAGGGCCGGTTGTATAAACACTATGAACACTGTAGTTCACTGTTGATCTTCAGATGAACATGAGAATTCTTGTGGGTGAACTGCAGAGCTAAAATGAACCACAGTTCATAGTGTTTATACAACCGGCCCTAAAAGGTGGGGTACCAATTTTTTCAGGATTGGGATGGGGAAAAACCCCTTTTTTGGCTTCTGTTTTGGAAACGGTGGACCGGACAGAAAATGTGGTATTAAAAATCATACTTAGCTGATCAAATGTTCCTTTGAATTTTATATCCACTTTTGTACTTGAGTGTGAACCCTTTTCAAATATGACCCGTTAAACATGAAAAACTGTAGAAAAATTGGTAGCGATTCAGGTATCTCGTCAATCGTTCTCTACTTATTATCCAGAGAACTTTGCTTATTATTTTTTCAGTTGGACACTGATAACATTTTTTCAGGTCCGTGATAGGAGGTAATGATAATCTGCCGGGCATAGATTGATCTTTTTTTTATGTTCATGTGTTGTGTGAAAAACGTAAATAAACTCCACGTGTTTAAAATCGTCGTTTAATATGTTTTATCCTGCCTAATCAACAAAATAACATGGGTCTTACAAATGATAGTGAGTATGTTCCAGGTATATACAGAAATGCTCGTTCCTGGCATGTGCCTACAGTTTATCTCTGAAACGTGCCCGTTGCACGTCCTGGGAAAATGCAGAAAGCTGGACGAACCCAGTTTGTCGTTAACTCAGTTGGCGTGACAGGATGACAGGACAGCCCCCTATCAAAGTAGCTGCCATTATAGTGATATCTTGGTTAGTTTTTTCAGGACAAGAACGTTACTTAGATCGGGAAATTCAAGTCAAGGATGTTTCAAATTTCACGTATCTTCAATGTACTGTTCAAGTTAAATTATCATAAAAATATCAAAGTAGATATACGCTGGATACTCTTTTTATTGTTCGGTTGGCAGAAAAAAAAAATTGATGTCTCGTTTTTTAATAGGAGTGTGTAATCCGTTTCAAGAAATATGATCAACTGACCACAATCTAATTTTTTTGCCAACTCTCACAATTGTTTTACTTGTCGAACATCATGTGGGCTACTGGAGTTTACTGGTCCTGGAACGTTTCTATGGAGAGTTGGAACAAAGCTGATAGTCTCCTCCACATCCACTACTTGCCCTTGAGATCCTCCATCCCACCACTGACGATCAGCTGAAGCAAACACGACAAATACGATGGCAGATAGCGCAAAGCATACTGCAGCAATGATGAAGACTACTCTCCATTGATTCACATCGGTCTGAAATAATAAATATCAAACAGATAATCCATCATTATAATCATTTGTAGATTTTGACAATATACAGAGTATCCGGCGTTGGGGTTACAAAAAGACAAATGAATCAAAAATTATTTTTTTCGGAAAAAGTTGCTTGCTAAAAAGATACGATTGCCAATGAATATGAAATTAACGTCCGGCATTGGGGTGTTGGACGCATTTAGACATTAGACATCACGTAGGTATACAGTGCGGCTCAAAAAGGGCCTACCTCCTTCTAACTTTTGAACCATTTGATATATTCGAACAAAATTTGGATATGTTACGGCTAATATACAATCTTGGATAGTTTATAAACTAGCGAAATAGTTTATGAACTAACCAAACCATCGAATATTTTGATAGAAAAGGAAATTTTCTCTAAAATAGCAGTCATTGTCCAAACTATCCAAGAATCTTGGCTAATTTACTTGAAATTACTAAGAAAACCAAAATAGCTGGTTAGTATGTAAACTATCCAAGGCAATCTGGCTAATATAAGAACCATAATTCCAAGTAACATAAAATCGCCAAACCTTTGGCTGGTTTATAAACTAACCAACCAGTTTTCTGGTTAATTTAGAAATAAAGTTGGGTTATTAATATTAAATGTTATAGTTCTTCTGTTGCAGTTATAATTGTTAGAAAAATGGATCGGAAAAAAAACTCAACGCCTCTTTATTAGAGCTTTATAATAAGAAACCAAATAATTCCAGACTTCACAATACAGGTGGTTTTAAGAGTGCTGTGGAGGGGTTCATTTTATGATGTATTCAAATACCCATCTTAAGTTTACTGTACCTATTTATTTGAGATTTCTTTTTTGTTTTCTTCGTTTGTGCCTCCGCCATACACCCAAAGATATTTTTTATTTCTCACTGTTAAAATAGACATTTTATAAAAATAAGATTTATTGTGCCTACTTATTTAATAATGAGAAATTCAAATCAAAACTTTTCGTTTTATTCGTATCTATTTTTTTATTTGATTTGAATTTGAATCTGCAAATCCAATTTATCAAATGAGAAATGTTTAGCCTAGTTAGTTTATTAGCTAGACAAAGGTTTGGCTATTTCATGTTACTAAAAATTATGGTTCTCATATTAGCCAGATTGCTTTGGATAATTTACAAACTAACCAACTAGTTTGGTTTTCTTAATAATTTCAAGTAAATTAGCCAAGACTCTTGGATAGTTTGCGAACAAACTGCTATTCTAGTGGAATTAGCTTTTTCTATCAAAATAGCATACCCAGCTTTGACCTGGATTACAACTGCCGAGTTTCAAGCCTCTGCTACTATTACTGTTGATATCATAGCGTATCAAAAAATATTTTTTTTTATTTTTGTTACTTAATTGATACTTATCTGCAAGAGTTGACTATCCAAAATGAGAGGATATGATGAGTTTCAGAAGATATTCAAAATAAAATATTCCTTTTTTTTTGACAAGGATGAATTTCAGAAAAAAAATGGGGTGAGAAAAATCTATTATATCCTCTTAGTTTAAAGAAGTCAACTCTTGCGAGTAAGTATTTATCATTAAGTGTCAAAGATGATTTTTTTTACACGCTGCCATATTAACAGGAAGGATAGCAGAGCAGAGGCTTGAAACTCGGCAGTTGTAATTGGGGTCAGAGGACCCTCAAAGTAAGGTATCACCCGACCCCCCCCTTTTCATTTGATTTTTTCATTCAAAATGGCAACTATTTCGAAGAATACAGAAGGTCCTCACATACAGTGTGTCCAAATTGCGCTCGCATATATCAAACAGTTCGAAAGTTAAAAGATGGGGAACATTCAGAGCCGAACTGTATGTATTTAGCACCGAGGATTTTTCTATAAGTGCTTGGCATGAGGCTCTCTCTCTGCCTGGTTTATATGGAATGTTGTTTGGTGCCAATTTCTCATAATATGGAATAGTGTGTATTAACAGGCGACAAAGATTTTGGGTACTCTGAAAATTCACCAAAACATCGGAATATTCACTGTGATAATAATACTGATAGGTTTTTTCTTGGGAGAAGGATACAGAGGATAAGTACATTCAGAAGGGCTACTCGTTTGCTTATCTCATTTTGTAAATATATATTCACTTATTGATTACCTGAATCATAGAGTTTTTTATCGTTGATTTCTTTGATGAATTTCCATCTATTCAAATCCCACAAACAGTGTATGTAAGATTTTCTATTTTATTCATGATAAACAAGCATCTAGATATATGTAGATTATTCGATAGAAAATGGAGGGAAATTTTTCTGAAAAGAGAAAATAGCTAATACGCTAATAGTAGGATGAAGTAACTATTAAGATAACGATTAGAAAGAAGAACAATACTCTTTTGAAGACAGAGTCCGGCAGTATAATCTCCTTTTCTGAAATGTGCTCCATCCAGATGGTAGGGATCTTAGCGCGATTATAATACAATAATTATTGGCAGGTGTAGTTCTGAGGTTTCATATTCTTCCACGTCATGCCTTGGACCAGTAAGGAACGTAAGTCTGCCATAGTGAGGCTGTTTGGAGATCGCGACCCGAGCGTCTTCCGGAATCAGTTTCACATAACCTCATTGAGCCCTGTCCCCGACCGCAAATGAATCGTTACATGAGTCAATACAGACCTTCAAACCAACCGCGAGTCTGTCAAGATAAAGAGCTGAAGTTTCTCGTCCTATTACAGCACTTGAGGATAGCGAATTCAATTTTCGCAAACCCCCAAGCGTTGCCCCCAGTCTGTCCGACCATTCGTGAGGCAAATTCTTCACAAAAACCTTCATCATCATCTGTATAATTTGGAGACTATGTAGAAACCCTCCGAACCCGACTTTTATATTTGAAAATTTCATGTTAGGTGCTTTTCGAAAACGTTTCACAAGGCACATTTTTTTTTTCTAAGGATGAAGCCCATTTTTAATTGGATAGATGCGTGATGCGTCAACAAACAGAATATTCGTTGCTAAGTTGACACCAATCATTATCCCTGAGTTCATTCTTTTCAATTTAATATTGTCATGATATTTTAAAGAGAACATCTTTCCGGCTCTGATGATGGTCTTGAGCGGGCTAAATGATACATTCGAGTACAGTCTGAAGTGGAACATTGTAGGATACACAGCCGTGAAATGTTATCAAAATCCTCGTCTAAAAATTCCATAAACATCTTAACCCCTACTTTAATAAGTCATTCTCTGGCCTTGTAACGCAAATTACTATTATTTGATACTGGACTGTAATGTATGATTTCCCGGATTCAAAACCAGTCCGGTAAATGGAAGTTGTAGCATGGTTTAGATGATGCCATCTCGAGGTTATAGATAATAATATGTCGGTTAAATGTTGGTAACATAAGCACCTACCTATAGTATCTAAGTTGTGACATCGTTTGGCTGGCGCCATCTCATGGTAAGCACGTGAGACGGACTGCCACCATCACACCATCAATGTGTGGTTTGACAAGAGAGCACTTCCTCTTTTGAACCACTTGAAAAAATCGTCACAGTTTTGAATAAAACATTGTACACCTCATTATTTTAGAGTTACAGTGACAGATCACAACTGGATGTTAGAGGTAGGCAAAAATAAATAAATGCTCGCTAGTTGAAAAGAAAAGATAAAATATTTGATTATCAACTTCATTTTCTCGATTGAAGGAGGGTTTTGATGATGAATTCCAAAATTGTCATCACTGTCTTTCTCGAACTGTTTTTCTGTCGAAGCAATCCTGACAAACAATTGAAGAACTCTTGACCAGAAAAAAAAAATCTTGATTTGGTACAGAACTACCTCCTATTACTTTGCAATTTAACAACAATGTCATAAACAGCTTTTAGTTATTCAGCTCGAGGCAACTATATCTTATTCAAGACATAAATAAAGTTCTTTTAGATAATTTTCCCGTAAGTTATTTAGTATAGTTAGAGGTTACTAAAAATATGACATAATTTCGGAAGCGTATAGGGGAAGTCAATATAACCCCAGTTTGTCATCAAACTTTTTTTTCTAAAGTGCCTCCTCACGGAGATACCGAGCCCTAAAGGGGTACCCATCGATTTACTTTTTTAGCTCTAACTTTTGAACTGGCTTGTATAATTTGGTAAAGTCAATATTTGAAATTGTAGGGGAAACCAGGAACGGACTGGCCACCAAACCTTTTGGGTCCAATTTTTGACAAGTGTCATTTTACAGAGCTGAAAACTACTTTTTCATATACTCTGATCTTTTTTCACCAAAACAGGTGCTCCCCTTTTGTTCTGATAAAATCAGCCGTTTTTGAGAAAAATTAGTTTTTGTTTTACAGGCTATATTGCAACGAAACACTAAAATACTACGGCGAGACACAAGTAGTTGGTTTTTTTGGTATTACTATAATTAGTTAAAAATTGAAAAAAAAAACACAAAACAAAATGAAAATTAAAAAAAAAAACAGAAAAATTCAAGTATTTTTCTTATTTTTTTCTATCAAATTTGATAAATTCCAGTGCAGTCAATCACTCTGAAGTGTCAAAAAAAAATTCTATACCAAAAATACCCAAGTAGCACAAATGTGCTGAGAATTGTTATACATATGTATATACCGGGGTGCGCCAATAATCGTGGACGGGATATTGTCGGTTTATAGAAGCAGATGTTTTAAATTCGTTGCAAAGGCATCATAGACAGACCTTGAGGCTACAAACCTAGAATAGTTTCACTTCATCGCACCGTGTATACAGGGTGATTCATATCAAAGTTAATTTTTTTCAATAGAACTTCCTGTATATTATCACATATTTGGGTTCCTCAGTCAATTTCAGATTGACTTTATGTGCCCTACATGGTATCTTAAATGAACCGTACACCCGCAAATCACTATTTTTTGAAAAAGTTGATGTGTGAAAAAAAATTGAATATCGCATTGATCGTAAGAGTTAGAGAATTGGGATTTTTTGGTGATGCTAAACATGAAATGACCTAGTGTAGGCCGTATGTACTAGCTTCAATACTTTTTGAGTTATGAGAAATCATAATGCCAAGTTAGAAAATTTCAATCAAGGCTAACTTGATTTTTTTAAATAAAACTAACTAACTTTTTTCATGCGATCGAGTATTGAATTTAATTGGCTTTCTGGCGGTAGATGATTGTTAGTGTCTATCTCTGGTAGTTTTCTTTCAAATCCACATTGTCCTATTAACTCCACGTTTCTATCAATTCTTATTTCAAATATTATATTATATTATATTATATTAATATATCATGGATCTGAACACTAAACACTAAACTATAAACATTGGACAGAACATCAAAAGAAGGAAACAAGGGCAGTATAATAATATATTATTATAACAAAAAATGTTCAAAATACCGACCCATTATTCCATGCCCCAATCAATAGATCTTCTGATAAAATGAATTCTCAACCGTATAACACAATGATTTTCCAACAACTAGATATAGCCCGACGTCTCTTTGTGTATCACATCTTTATACATTGAGGGGAGAGAGGAATTCTTGCGAGAATTCTTGCGAGATTGCCAAACTGCAAATTTAATAAGTAGCTACCTTGTATTCAGGGTATTTTTATTCTAATTAAAAATAATCTATACTCTATGAGTGCATCTTCGGTTGTTACCAATTATATAATATGTACATTTTTAGATCACTAGTGATAATAAAACATTTTCAATGAGACCCATATTTTTCCATGAACCTTGGCTACTTATGTAGACACGATGCAACGGAAAACATCTGGCAACACGACACAAATGCCTATTTGAGATCAACCAATCACAGCTGATAGTCATTTTGACCAATCATAGCCTGTAGCTCCCTTGGAACACTGTTGTCGGCTTGTTCAAAATTCAATATTTTTGAAGGCCGAACAGCTGATTTATCTGAACAGAACTTATCAATAATCAGTAAATTATAACTGTCCTATAACAACAACGATATTGAAACAAATAAAAAATCGAAACATATCCTCGTTAATACACTGGTTAATCCCTTTTGATAAAAAGTGAAAATTCTGAGTGCTTTTTATTTGCAACAAGGCAACGTTGAACGAACGTTGAACGAATTCAAGGGACGAGATGTCAATAATAACATGTTTATTGAAGTGACAAACAATTTGCCCGGAATCTAAATAGGGTGTGCGCTGGTTCTAGTGGGTTCTATTTGTTCTACATCTTGTATTACATCTCTGGAGAAATACAGTGCCGGTGAAAAGAGGTGGCCTAGCTAGAACATTTGGAACTTGGCAAAGATTAAATTAGCTGGACTATTCTTTGTCCAGTTATTGATGTGAAATTTTCAGTACATACAATTTGCCTCTCTTTCGAATAGTTCTAGTCATTTGTATCAAAAAGTGGCATTATATTTAGAAATATCTCGTTATAGTAATCATACTGCTTTTGTTTCTTTTTTCTCTGATGTTCGGTCTTCTGTTCAGATCCATGATAAATAATGAAATTTATAACTTCAATCAATGTTATTGTTTATTTTCCAAGGCCTTCTTGATCCCAATACCTACCTAGTATTGAGAATTGATAAAAAAGTCGAATTAATAGGAAAATACAGATTTTAAAGAAAACTACTAGAGATAGATAGTAACAATCTTATATCGCCAGAAAGCTTATAAAATTGTACTTCTGGTAGCATAAGAAAAGTTGGTTAGTTTCATTAGAAAAAATCAAGGTAGCCTTGATTGAAATTTTCTAAATTGACTTGACGATTTCTCATTATTCAAAAACAATTGAAGCCATTACATACGTTCCACATAAGCACATTTCATGGTTAGCATCAACAAAGAATCTTAATTCTCCAACTCTTAGGATCAATGCGATAATCATTTTTTTTTAAAACATCAGCTTTTTCAAGAAATAGCGATTTGTGGGTGAACGGTTCGTTTAAGATACCATGTCTGGTACATAAAGTCAATCTAAAATTGACTGAGAAACTCAAATATGTAATAATATACAGGAAGTTCCTTCTAAAAAAATGTAACTTTGATATGAATCACCCTGTATACGCGATGCGAATGAAGTGAAACTATATTGGGTATGTAGCCTTAAGGTCTATCTATCATGCCTCGGCAAGGAATTTTAAAAATGTGCTTCTTTAAACCCTGTATAACAATTCCTGATACGGGTCTTTTATTTCAAAACTGATATCCTTTAATATGACACTTATAAACATGAAAAATGCCCAAATTCATAAGATAATTTTGTCCGGTATATATAACGATCGCCTGTGATAATTATCAAACAGTATTTAGAATTTTATAAAAATATTACATAACAGTTGTTTAATTAAGCTGTAAGTGAAGTCCTTGATCCTCCTAAATAACGTTTTTGTATTTCTGGACATCACTTTGAAGCAATCTTATCTTGACTTTCACCTTTTGACTTCAAAGACATCACAACTTAAACTATTTTTTGTTCAACCTACACGTAAAGTCCACTTTTCAATGCATGCAAAGCAGCCAGAAACTCGCTAATTTTGGCAACCGGGCCTAAAAGTACTTTCGCGCCCGCGGGCGCAAAAGTAGGTCGCTTAGCAACGGTTCCTTGGATCCCAACGCCTCTGAATCTAATAACCACGTGACAGCCTAGCATACTAAAAGGAACTTATCACGTGATAATCTCGGTGACAGTGAATCTGTACCACAAAAGAATACGGGAACACACCTACTGTAACCATGGTTTGACAGTTGTTATTAAAGTTGTCAGTTGTCTGACTTGTCAGCAGTGTAGTGCAGTGTATCGATTATTTATTTTTGATTTTCATAATTATTCTTTTTCAAATTATTACAAACTGGTTGTACAAAAAGCACTGTTTGTACCACGGACGAAAGATGATTTTGACTCGGCTAATATCTGCCCTCGCTTCGCTCGTGCTGCTTCTTATACCCTCGTCAAAATCATCTACTTTCCGCCCTTGATACAAAATGTACTATTTTTGGCGATGCTTCAGAAACTGACTTTTGGTGACCTTACTATTCTATACTGATTTTATACAAACCTCATCAAACCAATGCACAGACAGAGGTGCTGTGAGTGGAAATATACAAGATATCGTACTGGTGCCTGCCATCATGACACCAGCAAAACGGGGTGTAAAATCAATTATATTGACTCGATGTACAAAGTGCTGAGCTGCACTAAAGAATGTGCCAATGCCAGACAATGCCAAAAGTATAACAGCAATATTGGCGTGTGAGACATCCAAGAACGTTGTTCCTAACATCATAGCCCCTGGACCAAGACATCCTGCAAAAATTTCGCGTTATTACCATTAATATTTATTTTATCACTCTTGCACTTAATCAATTACCTAGGCATTCAAATAACTTTCTTGTGTTGATGATAGATAATATATCTCTTTTCGTTAAAACGTCTGATGCTGGACCAAACATAAGAGTTGCCAGTACTCCCACTCCTGCTGTTATTGATGACAGATATCCACTCTTGAATATTGGAATTTATTTAACTAACCTACATTTGAACTTCAGACTTACCGAGGATACATTGAACTTTAGAGCTTTTTGTAAATATGTGGGAAATTCGGTGTGGAAAAAGAGCATGGCAAAAGTACTTCCAATATAAGGCATAAGTATAGCCCAAAAATGGAAAGAGAGGAACATATTTTTTCATGGAGTTGGAATGCTCTGAAAATAACTCGTCATTTCAACAAGCAATCAATGATAATCATAAAACTATATACAGGGTGCTCAATTTGTATGGAAACACGCATATAACTCTTTAGATATTTATTTAGAAAAAAAAGTTTCAGAATGGAAGTTCATTCATCTCCTTGAAACGTTTTGAAAATGTTGTGAAGTTGTATAAAAAAAAGTAGATACAATCAAAAAATGTTCTGAAAAACTTGATTTTGTCCAAGTTTTCTAGCTTTGAAATAATCTAACACAACTTTCATAAATCGTTGTAGATCAAAGTTTCTTACCATAGCAACCTAACTATGACAGCTGAAGAAAGGATAGACAAAATTTGCGCTAGACTCAACCTAAACTAATATCTCAAAGATTCATGGTAGAAAAAAACAAGGTAGGTATGCCAACGCACATCACACGGTGACGTCAAATGCTGCAAAGATACAGTGTTGCCATATTGGCAATATATCGCAAATGGGCTACTTTTAGAAACAATAATTTTCGTCAAAATTTCAAGAAAAATCGCTAAGCGGTTTCCAAATAACATATACAATTCTGTAATTAACCTATATTTTAAAAACGTTTAATTGTGAGGTATAAAGAATCATTTGCAATTTGGCAATGTTGAATTAAGTATCGGGTTGACAGGTGGAACCTGGGGCGGAATTCCTGTGGAATTCCATAGCAACACGTCTCTCTCTGTGTAAAATGATGGGAAAGCGACATGTTGCCAGACGTCCACAGGTACACGGAATACGGGTCCTGGAACAAGTCTACATACAGTCAGTCCAAGTATTGTTGATATTATTGATTCGTAATTTGAATATTTGAAGGAATAGCTCGCTTATCTCGTATTGCTACGTTCAAAATTTTGTTACCTGGTCAGTTAAATCCGTCTCAAAACCACGTCTGGTTTTTGTTTTGATTGATATAAAACTTCACCGTGGATGGGAAACTTGGGAAAATAGTAAATGGCATACAAAGGAATGGGAACAAGAAGTTATTTTTCAAGGAATGTTTTTTGATTTTATCCATATAAATGAGTATTTATAAATGAGATAATAACCACAGTAAATGCAACAACCTATCTGTTATGCCATAGCAATCATGAAGGCCACGTTCCTATGTTATCATGGTAACTATAAACAAAACTTTTAGCGTATGACGTCATTGCGCAATTGAAGCCAATTTTTCTTTGAGTGTCTGGCATACCTTGTTTCTTTCTACCATGTAAAAGATTTAGAAGCGTCTTTCCATACATAATGACATCCTGTATAACTAGTTTCATCTCCAGAGAATCAATATGAATCGTGGTCGTTTCAGTTTATCAAGAACAAGATAAAAAGCAACCACCATAATAATTCAAATAATGTCTGATAAATATGTAAGGTAACTTCGCATTTTCAAATTACTTGAAAATGTAAAAAAGTACGATACACTCATAACAGTATGTTTTTGCGCATCCAGCGTAGAAGTCGGTGGATGATAAACGAGAGGTTACCATGGTTTCTTGTTTCGTGCTAGTCATTGTTGCCAGATCTTGCTTTTTGTGGAAAAAACTAGCATAATTCTTCCGTGTTTGATGGTAGACGGACATCCTGATTCATACGACTTGACATCACTGCCGGTTGTGCTTCGAGCGTTGTCATGTCAACGTTTACCCAGCTACGTCATGCGCTAAAAAAACGATATCCTGACGATCGAAGAACATACCGTCGCGTCGTGAGTGTATCGAGGAAAAGTACCTATTCTGAAAAATCTTTTGTGTTGGTTCATTTTGTGCGTAGCCACCAGCCATCACCAAAACTTTGAAATAACTGTCATTTATACAGTCCACTCATTTGTAACATCACATCAAATCAATCATCAATAGAAAAACGATCAAAAGAAGCTGTTTTCTTTACATCTAACCAAAGGATCAAAAAAATCCTGATCAAGAAAAAGATTTTTATCCATATTTCATAGAATATTTGGAGGTATCCGGCGAGGTCTCCAGACGACATTTTTTTTTAATCGACCTTGAATTATAATAGTAGATAATTGATTGCTTTCATCGCGGAAAACGATCACCTTTACACATGACCAAAAACGGAGCGGGGGCTCCGCGTGACGTCATTGAACTTGTTAGTATCATCGTTGATTGAGAAAACCAGAAATAACGCAATTTAATGAGAAAAAATGTTTCGAAAAAAGAGCACAGTACGGAGATGGCAGCACCGTAGAGGTAGACTGTTATTCATACGCCAAAACTCCGGAACCACGTCGTCAGTCTGGAATGGTCTGAAAGTGCCTCTCGTGAGAGAAACATCCATAGTCCAGTCAATGAATTATTGCGGAGTAGTTACGTTCCATGATAAAGTTCCCTGGTTACGTTCTTGCATAATCGGCTTATGAAGCCAAATAACTTTTATATGTTTTGCGGAAAATTATATCAAATTATTGAGATTTAACCACCATTCATATAACATGATAGCATTTGGTAACTCTAAAAAAAGAAGAATGAAGCCGTTGATGAAATGTTAGAAAAGTACTTATACCTATATGTTAAAAAAATGCTATGAAAGAAATAACGAGAAAAATATGAGAAATATTATAAGGATTAGTGAGTACTGATGCCATTGATTTTTGAAAAATCAACCCACGACCTCTGTTGATGTAGTAATCACCGATTAAAGCGTGCCAATCAACATCCACTACGTGACAAAATACATTATCGATCTCCTTCTGGCGTATCGACTGGGATGACTCTCTTTCTCTCGTGAGGGTGATATGTCGCCTTCCCGTTTTCGATTAAAAAGTAAAATTTGCGTTTTCTTTTTTATTTATTCAGTATATTTTTGAGTATTTTGGAAAAAACAATCGCTGATGACTTTCTAATATTGTCTAGAATACGTATATAAAATTTCAAGTCATTTGACAAATTTTCCATTAAATGAAATGTAAAATATTAGTATTTAAGCAGTATTTATAGGAATAATAAGAGCAAATACCAGATTTTCTAACATCACTCAATATGATTCAACAGGGTCTGTAAAAAGTATTTACAAAATCTTACCACATATTCCTGAGGTCAAATTAAGCCGATTTACCTAACTCCAAAATTCTTCCGTTTTCAAGATACAGGGTGGCATTGTTATAAAATGAAAATCAAATTTTTCAAAATGTGTGAACATTTTTTAACGTATTAGGTAGTTTAAAAATGGGTACCCGGTTTTTTATTGAGATGCGAAACCTGAATATGAACTCCTTTTTATTTTGGTCGTTAGAGGGTGCTGTACATTGCACTTCTGATGGATCAGAATGACCACAACTCTCAAGGACATTTTTCTTCACGTACTTTTATTCATAAAACTTGTCATAACCCTTGAGTGAGCCGTTTTCGAGATATTTTGATTTTTACTGTCAGATGCTGGACTAGAATATTCAAATTACTTTCAATTGAAAAAAAATTTGCTAACTTTAAGGCTAAAATTTGGTCAGTGAATCAGTAGTATTCGAATTTTATAGACGTGGTTGGGCAAAAAACTCATATCAAAATTCAGATTAATATCGGTCGACGTCCACACCCATGGATTGATATATCTTAATTTTGATAAGGTTTTCTCCAGGGTTTCCTAACCTCATAAAGCTATGTCAGCCCACAAAATCAAAATATTACTAATTCACTGACCAAATTTTATTCTAAAGGTGAGTAATTTGAATATTCTGTTGCGGCTTCGAACACTAAAAACCAAAATATCTCGTAAACTACTTACTCCAGCAGATTATAACAAGAATACCTTTTTTGTTAAAAAATGTCTATAAGATCATTTCCGTTCCAAAAAAGTGAAAAAACCATAATGAGAAAAAAGTTATGGCCAATTCAAATCATCGGAAGTGGAGTGTTCAGGATTGATTGGAAAATACCCCAAGAATCCTCACAAAAAGTTCACCAATGTTTAGGAAACATCAGGTAGTTTTCTTGAAGGAACGATGGTAACCCGAGAAATTGGATCTGTTTCCTTACTTTTTTGAACAAGAAAAATTGCATTGTCACATAAATGAATATCATCAGCTATCAAAAAAGTAATCTTCAATACATTAGTCAGTTTAAGTTTCTGACGATTTTTTTTTCAAAAAATTATTTAGTACGTACATAAGGACAAGAACTATGTAGTAGTTTTGAAATAAAAAAATAAAAATTTCATAATAAAAAAATTGAACAGAGGATAATCTAGTTATGAATTTTTTAAAGAAATTATGAAAAATCATTTTTTCAAATTGAAAACACTATGACTAGATTTATTTCCGTTCAAATATGAAATTTTCAGAATGTACAGGGTTTATCATCATAATTTGCCACCCCTTTGGAAACCCCATTCACGGAGATACAAAAAAGATTGTTCAAATGATAGTTTCATCATTCTTCCCCAAGATTTTAAAATAACCAAGCGAAAAAACAAATCACTATTGGAAATCAGAAAAATCTGAAAACTTTCATTTTTTTAATGGTATGCCCTTTACTTTATCACAAATTCAAGATGTCATCATCCTCTTTTCAAAAATATTGTGACGAAACATGCCCAGTGGTTCGAAATTTCAAGTCAGCTGGCAGTGGAAACAACGTTTCGACCATAATATTTCGTCATAACACATCGAATCTTGTCCCTATTTTCACAAAGTCGGTCCACTGTCAACCAGTATGCCCCGAAGAAAACTGCCATAGTCGCCTTTTCAGGACCCAGACTGAACAGGTTGTGGATGGCTTGGTCAATTATTGAGAGAAACGCACCATGCTGCTGGAAAGAGGTGCGACGAAGACTATCATCAGGCCAGACATTGTCACAACACCGACAATGATTAAACCAACAAAGTGGCGACTATGGATGGCAACATTGGACTTGGCTAGGATCCATAGTGAAGTGGAGGCAGCAGTGAATCTGGGAAGCACCAGCTTCGAACATCCAATGCTCGTTGCCGATATTGAGGAAGAAATCATAATTGGAATGGACATCATGAACACCCGAGGCTTCCAATTAGATTTCAAAAATGGAACACTGAGAACCAACAACGAAGAGGTGATACTGCGTGGCAGCGCATGGTAGAGAGAAAGAGACAGTTCGTGTTTTGGTGACTGGGGATTCTTCAATACCTGAGAGGAGCGGGATTATTTTGTGGGCTCGCCTGGAACGGAAGATGGAAGAAGGAAGCATCGTGATGTTTAAGCCTTAAATACTCAATTCTGAAGTAGATCGAGGCATTGCATGTGAGAAGAGCCTGGTACATGTTTTCGGGGCTCTGCTCGTCAATTTCCTCTGTGGTGCGGCAAGTATGTGAGACTGAGAAGACCATCTCTGAGTTCAGCGGAGAAATGGGGAAGCTAGTTGTCACCTCTTCAAAAGACCTGGATAAGAGACAGAAACAACGATTGAGAAGCCTGATAAGGAATTACGGCGACATTTTCGACAACGGGACTTGGGAAAAGGGCTGAACGAACGTGGTGCGGCACACCATCAACATAGAGGGAGCACGACCGATCCGCCAAACAGCTATAAGACTACCTTTGGCCAAGAAGGAAGAGGCGGACAAGATAATCAAGGACATGGAGAAGGGCGGTGTCATCGAGCCTTCTAGTAGTCCATGGTCATCGCCAGTTGTTCTGGTTGAAAAAGAAGGACGTTTCAACTCGATTCTGTGTGGACTATCGTCAGCTGAACAACGTGGCCTAGAACGACAGCTACCCGCTACCACGGATCGACAACACTCTGGACACATAGGCCGGATCGAAGATCTTCTCAACCCTGGACCTGAAAAGCGGATATTGGCAGGTAGAAATGGCCCCCGAAGATCGAGAGAAGACTGCTTTCAGCATTGGACCTGGACTGTGGCAGTTCACTGTTATGCCATTTCGATTATGCAACGCACCTGCTACGTTCGAGTGGCTGATGGAGACTGTGCTCAAAAGACTATCCTGGTCAACATGTCCGGTGTACCTGGATGACAAAATTGTGGTTGGCAAATCATTTGAAGACCATCTCGAGAACTTGAAGGAGGTATACCAGGGACTCAGAAGTTCCGGTTTGAAGCTGAGTCCAAAGAAATGCCCACTGTTCCGGAGGACAGTAAAATACCTGGGTCATATTGTGTCGGCTGAGGGAGTAGCCGTTGACCAGGCGTTATGTCCAGGTATTTGCGAACATTGCCCGGCCTCTCCACAGGCTCACAGAGGCACAGAGATGCTTCCACTGGGACGAGGATTGTCAGGAGGCCTCTGACACGCTTAGAAGTGCACTTGCCAGCGCGCACTTCCTAGGCTACCCACTACCTAAAGGAAACTTTATCCTGGATACAGATACCAGCAATGTAGGACCCGGTGCAGCGCTGTCCCACATCCAGCAGAGACATGAAAGGGTGATCGGCTATTTCAGCAAAACCTTGTCAGCCGGAACAAAACTACTGCGTCGCGAGAAGGGAACTACTGGCAGTAGTCAGAGGGGTAAAGCACTTTTACACTTACCTCTAAGGGAAAAAGTTTCTGCTGAGGACCATCCACGCCGTGCTCAAATGGCTCCTACAGTTCAAGAATCCGGAGGGTCAAGTTGCTCGTTGGATTGAGAGACTTCAAGAGTTCAACTTTGATACGGAACATCGAGCTGGATCAAGTCACAACAACGCTGATGTCTTATCCAGAGCAGTGTAAAACTGTCAAAGATCCGAAGAAAAGGAGGCGAGCACCTGCAGGACGACTGTAGTGGATGATTCCTGGCAAACCCGGTCACTTCGAGAGGACCAGGAAAAGGATTCAGATCTGAAGCTGATCATCGGATGGAAACAGGCAGGCCAACGACCAACTTGGCAAGATGTCGCGCGATTTTCCTCCGACGTGAGGTCCTACTGGGCTCAGTGGAACTCTGAGGTTCTCAACCAAAGAGAATGGTGAAGAATCTGAATGGCACAGAAGATCGAAAGCAGATAGTGGTTCCTCAGAGTCGGCAAACAGGACTGATGAGAGAAGTCCACGATGGCGTCACGGGTGGGCATCTAGGTGTGACGAAAACGCTGAGAAACCTGCAAAAACGGTTCTACTATGTCAACTGTCAAGCCGATGTGAAGAAATTGTGCAGAAAATGTGCCGTATGTGCGGCAAGTATAACGGAACCCAGAAACAGCCAAAAGCTCCTATGCGTCAATACAACTTGGGAAGCCACTTTGAAAGGATCGCAATCGACGTGGCTGGACCGTTCCCTGAATCGGACAAAGGAAATGGATACATCTTGGTCGTCATGGATTACTTCAGCAAGTGGGCTGAATCCTGATGCCTTGCCAAACGAGGAGGCGTCTAGCGTTGCCGATGTCTTGATTAAGAAATGTATTTGCCGTTTTGGTGTCCCGTTGGAGCTGCATTCGAACCAGAGCAGGAACTTCGAATCGACGCTAATCCAGAACGTCTGCCATTTCCTGAAGATCAAGAAGACAAGGACAACGGCGTTGCACTCACAATCGGATGGCATGGTGGAGCGAATGAACCGAACCATCAATCGACACCTTGCCAAAATTGTCTCTGACCATCAAAAAGACTGGAATCATCATCTCCACCGGTTCACCATGACGTACAGGTCAGCAGTTCATGAATCGACGGGCAAAACCCCTGCCAAGATCATCATGAGTCGTGAACTCCGAAAGTTTGGCTGTCAACCTGGTGAGGATGTCGCTGGGAAAAACTACGCCAGTGATCTTCGTAGAAAGATGGACGATATCCGTCAAAGAGTCCGACTCAACATCTAAAGTGAGAGCGACAGGATGAAGGAGGCGTATGACGTGAAGGCCAAAGAAGGAGAGTTCCAGGTTGAGGATTTGGTTTGGCTCCACAACTCACAGAGGCGACGTCGACGTGGCTTCTTTTTAAAACTGCAAAGTTCTTGGCAGGGCCTGTATGAGATTCTGGAGCGCATCAATGACGTCGTCTACAGGATTCGGAAGCCACCACGAGGAAAACCAAGGGTTCCTCACTTCAACCGTTTAGCTCGGTGTGCTTGGAACCACGACGATCAGGACGCTGAAGAGACAGATCAGGTCACCCGAGCAAGACATGTCACTGGAGACATTCATGTCTCTATACGCCAATGGCCAGAAAGTCCAGAATGGCATTGTCCAAGAGAGGCAGCAGGATTTGTTCGAAGCACCGGCCGAATACTCGTTGACTCACTGGGTCACTGAAGACCTCAATATGAGGAGTGGACTTTCTAGAGCTTTTAAACTCAAATTTGGACGATTGGACCATCTGCGACGACAAGAGCCAGATGTGGGGAAGTCGCTCCAAATCACGGATCGGACACGACACCTGTTCTACCCTGTGACGAAGAAGCTTCCACAACATCTGACCACCTACAGTGATGTCTGGAACGCCCTCAGTCATCTTCGAAATTTGATGCAGTCACAGGACCTGACCCATTTGGCAATTCCAATGACCGAGTGGACTGGTGATTGGCGAGAAGCATGCTGGAGGTGATCTTCAAGGGAAGTGGCGTTGACATCCTGGTGTGCTGCTATCCTTCCCGGAGGACGAACCAGAGGACAGTGGACTGCTGTTTCCACCGAACATCACACTGCAGGTTTGGAGATAGTTGCCGATATCGACATAAGGACATTTTGGGACGAAATGCTCTAAGGAGAAAGCAATGTGATGAAACATGCCCATTGGTTCGAAATTTCAAGGCAGCTGGCAGCAGAATCAACGTTTCGACCATAATGTTTCGTCATAACACATCGAATCTTGTCCCTATTGTCACAAAGTCGGTCCACTGTGAGAATTTTCGAGAGGTTCCTCTGCCATACCAGAAGCTTCGCCATCTATCGATTTCTTCTTGACAATTCTAGGGTATTCATGAGTTATCGGCGAAGGCGATCTTAGGTATATAAAAAGGGTCGCCATGGTTCAGTTCAGTTCAGTTATTGATTAACCGCGAAATATAAATCGTTTGAACATAAATACGCCGCGATTGCAACATTAATTGTTTGTAAATAGTGAGTTCTGTAAATAGTGACTCAAAATGAATGAATTTAAACTGAACAGTGTTTTATATAGCGAGAAATATCACAATATATAGTTTGCCTATGTTAGGACCAGCCGTTTTTGAGTTATTTCATTTTCAATAACCTGCAATGAGAAAAATAATAATATATTTTATCCGAACTGTCATGGACCACCAAGGAAAATAACAATTGCGACTCATATCATATCAGGTACTTTCCAGTGATCAAATACTTTCCTCCTTTGGTTTTTCATGTTGGTTGCGATAAATTATCGCATTATTTGCGCACATTGCAACTATACACTAAGTTATTCAAAGTCAAATAACTCAAAAACGGTTGGTCCAAACAAAGGCAAACTACACCTTTTTGAAAAGAGGAGAATGAGGAGATCTTTCATCTGTAATAAAAAATAGGGCATTCCATTTAAAAAAAGAATGAACTCTCCCACATTCTCCTCTTTTCCAATAGTGAAATGTTCTTTTGCTCAGTTATTATTATAAAATCTTCAACAAAAATCATGAAACTGTCATTTGAACAGTTTTTTTGTATTTCTGTAAATAGAGTTTCTGAAGGGGCTGAGGAAAAACTCTGTGCAATACATTTCCTTCTATTTCATATCATGGTACTAGCCATTGTTATCAAAGGTTATCGTTCTAAAAAATTACAAATGAATTATTGTAGTGGAAATGTCTAATATTTGAAAAGTACATTATACTAGGTAGGTGGGTATGTACAGGGTTTTTCTTTATAATTTTCCAACCTCTTAAAAATTATATTTAAAGCGATACAAAAGAAATGTCCTGATGAAGATTTCATGATTTTTTCTGAAGATTTTATAATAACTAAGTGAATGATCAAATGACTGTTGAAAACCAGGAAAATTTGAAAAACTTCATTTTTTTTTTAAGAATTCCCTTTATTCCATAACAGATTCAAAATCTCCTAATTTTTCGCTTTTCAGATATATGCAGAATGCCTATGTTTGGTTTAGCAGTTTTTGAGTTATTTCAGTTTGAATAGGTTAGTGTATATGTTACAGTAAATGTTAGAAATTCAGTGAAAGCTAGCTTTTACTAGTTGATGCTGGCAATTACTTGATCCGTTAGGAAATGTTAAATTTTGAATAATATTGTACACTTTCACTAGTGAATGTTGGAGAAACTTTATCAAATCAACTTTTACTGAAAGCAGTTAGGAAATGTACTTTTTAAAACTTATTTCCGCCTATTAACTAACCCAAGGTGCACGGGGCAATAAATGATGTCGCTCACGCGATATCAAAATTTTTGGCAAACCCAAACTGACCCAAACTAACCCAGACTAACCTCTACTGAGAATACTTAAGTATTTTCTAAAACACGGTATCTGAACAATGTTCACATTGTACACCTGCGATTTATATAACTCTCGTATTTTCCAGAGCGTCTAATCTGTCGGCGAATTCCAACTCGGACCAAAAAGGATATTTATAATCACGATAATAATTTTCAGTGTAGCAGCTTTCACTAGAAAAGTTACGTGAATGCTAACAATTACTAGTAGAAGTATGATGAAGTCGATCGAATTTGATTTTCACTAGCTAAATGTTTCCAAATCAGGAAAAGCTCACTTTTCCTGGTAACAGTTAGCTTTTACTGATTACCAGGTTCTACTGTGACATATATAGTATTGCGAAGGAATGATGAGCTACTTTATTTCAGCTGCCAAGGATCACCAAGGAAAACAACAATTGTGATTCTCCTGTCATCAAATATTATGTTTCCCTTGGTTTTTCATGATTTCCCATGATTTTCGAATAAATTATTGCAATAATCACCCGCATTGAAACTATACACCAAGTAATTCAAAGTCAAATAACTCGAAAACAGTTAGTCCAAACATAGGCAAACTATATAATAATAATAGGTATATTTTTGAAAAGCGGAAAATGAAAATATCTTGAATCTGTTATAAAATACAGAGCATTCCATTTGATAGTTATTTATGGTACAAGTGCGTTATGTTGAAAATAAGTCACGCGAGAAAGACTTGTACCACGAGAGTGTTATATAAATTCTCAAGTGACTTGTGAAGCATAACGCACGAATGCCATACAATGTCTTATCCAACAAATGGGGAAAATCATTTTTTCATGAGATAATTTTAAATATAAGTTTCACTGTTAGAATGACTAGACAGTGACTTGTTCACATTTTGATCAAAATAGGTTAATGCTTGTTTGGTTGCCACGGGAACGTGATGAGTTGTTTTTTTGTATATTGTTTGCCTCGGCCATGAGTTATAAGTATGGATTATAACCTAAGAACATTGGATCACTAAAACAAGCATATCACTCCGAACGTACGAGATTTGTTTGAGTCGATAACATTCTATTTTTGTTTATATTTATGTTATTTTGACACAATTGTGATAAGATCTCTACAATCCAACCGTCCATGAAGAAGCTCCACAAACACAGCACTTTTTTGGTATAATTGCCACCATAAATCCTTTTTTCGAGCACAAATAAATCATTTTCAACTGGAAAATGACAACAACCGCCACTTTGAAGCATCTTTTAACGTCATGGCAATGCATTTTAAATAGCTCGATTGATGCTCAACGTTGCCGTTTCTGAGTTGCTCTTATCAACTTTTTAGTGTAAAAGATCAAGGAAAATCGTTCGATTATTCAACGACAAGTAGTAATAGCGATGGAAAAAAGGCTACACATCTTCTTGAATATTGAAGAGAAATACATTTATTTGATTTTAGTGAACTTCAAGTCATTGTGTCAGCAACAGCACAAAATTAAACGGTCAGTACGACCCTGAACCTAGAGCGCACGCAAAACCAGGAATAATGCTGAAATTGGAGTGGGGATTCGACCGTTTCCCGGGGCGATGACGGATCAAAAACAAGAAACTGTCAATCATTCTGTATTTTACGTTCTGTTAAAAATAGATTGATTCTTTTGAAAATCGAGTTAATTGGTTAATCAAGTGTAGTTTTTGGGTATATTCCTTATCATTCGTTATCATCAGAAGTGGGATTTAAGCTATTGTGGTGGCAGAAAAGACAAATCCGTAATTTACTCTCGTCAAGTGAATGTGCTGGTACTGCAATAATGGGTAAACGTAAGCGTTCGAGCATCAAGGAAGTCCACAAGAAGGCGAAAAAGAAGGTAAAGAGAGTCCTTTCATCCAGCTCCAGCAGCAGTGATGAATCAGAAACGTCCATCGTCGGCAAGACGCCTCCAGGTACCCCTCCTCGACCAACACTCACTGAAACAGGTTTGATAGATTTAATTAGCAATTTACGAGATGAACGGCATTCAAAACTCAATATGTCGGTTAGAGACTGCGATATTCCAACATTTAATCCTTTAAACGATGACATTTCTCAGTGGTTGCATAAAATTGATGAACTTTCCAATATTTATGGGTGGGACGGAGTCAATATTACTCATTTAGCAATAAATAAATTAAGGGGGCCGGCAGAAACTTGGTACCAGTCGTTGAAAGTTATTCCAAAGAATTGGGATGAATGGAAAAAAATATTATTGTGTACTTTTCCGCCTTCACGCGACCTACACGGTCTTATGACTCAGATGTTAGCCTGTCATCCATCGCCAAACCAAAGTTTTTTTGAATATACCTTCCAAAAACTTGCGCTGATTCGGAAAATGAACTTGAACCTTTCCGGTTCAGACGAAGTTAATCTTATTGTGGGAGGATTAAATAAAGAACACATAAAGTTTTCAGTACGCGCTGCGAACATCAATGATTCTTCTATGCTGGCTGTTTATTTAAAAGCGTTCGACACCATTGATTTGAAGGAAACTCCCCGACGCATTTTGGTGCCTGTGAATGCTGGTGCAGGGTATTCGGGCTTATTGCGTTCCGATAGGTCTGGATGGCAAGCGGTTAAAACGGGTGGTGTGATCACGTGTTATAAATGCAATCAAATTGGGCATAAGCAAGGTCAGTCTCAACAAACATTGTCCAACAAATTGGCTACGGAATCGAACTCTAAAATGTTACGTTGCAATTATTGTCGAAAAACGGGACACACCATTGACCAATGTTTTAAAAGACAGAGAAATTCAACTCGTTCAGAAAATCAAGTGGGCCAGAACGCGAAAAAGCAAGTGTTCCGAATTTGCAATCAGTCTACGAAAAACCGATTTTTCAAAACCATAAAAATTGGCGGAACGGAACAACGGTGTTTCATTGACTTTGGGAGTGAGTGTTCGTTAATATCCCGGGATATGGTTGACAAGTTAAAATTGGTCATCAATTCATTAACATCGAAAATCATTTTGACTGTGTTTGGCGGGTTTGAGATAACTGTGACTGAGAAAGTGGTATGTCAAATATGCCTGGATGACATCGAATTATCCGTGGACTTTTTAGTTGTGCAGATTTGTTTACCTGATGTGGACATTTTGATTGGTCAAGATGTTACGGAAAAATCGAACATATCTTATTCACGTATTGGGACTCAACTCTTGTTCAACAAATCCTCAACTGTCAATTCTCTTTTATCGAATGTTGATGATTCACAACTGATACCTGTTGGATTGGAAAGTGAAACGAGTCACGCGAAAATCCAACGACTGATCGAGAAATTTCAGTGCTGTTTCCCCAGTGATTCGCATCAGCTGGGTACTCTTCGT
Source organism: Orchestes rusci (assembly GCA_958502075.1). Lineage (NCBI taxonomy): Eukaryota > Metazoa > Arthropoda > Insecta > Coleoptera > Curculionidae > Orchestes > Orchestes rusci. The sequence goes on along the minus strand of OY293304.1, from coordinate 95,387,055 downwards.
GGGGTTGAGATGGACATAAAGTTGAAAACCGATGTTCCAATAGTTCAACGACCCTATCGTCTTTCTGAAAGTGAGAAAATAGTTCTTAGAAACCTGGTTGACGATCTTCTGAAAAATGGTACAATTCAACCTTCACGATCTACTTACGCAAGTCCCGTGATCATGGTAGCGAGAAAAAAATGGAACCACCAGACTTTGTGTTGACTATAGATCCCTCAATAAAATAACGCTGAAGGAAAACTACCCTCTACCAATAATAGAAGATCTGATTGATAGACTGGTTGGACACCAATTCTTCACCATTCTAGACTTTAGTTCTGGTTATCATCAAATCAGATTATCGGAAAACTCAATTCCTTTGACAGCTTTCATAACACCGGAGGGAAAATACGAATACCTGAGAGTACCATTTGGTTTGATGAATGCACCCTATGTCTTTCAGAGGGCAGTAGACAATATTCTCGGTGAACTCAGATTCACTAAAGTTCTTGTATACCTGGATGATCTTCTCATTTCTTCCAAGACCGTTGAAGAGGGCATGTGTGTGCTGAATGAAGTTCTTTCTCGCTTAGCCGAGCACGGAGTTTGTTTGAATCTAAGTAAGTGTTTATTTCTGGCCGAGGAAATTGACTATCTTGGATACAAAGTCAAAGCTGGAACTGTAAAACCAAGTGATTTGAAGGTTAGCGCCGTAGAAAATTTCCCGATTCCCAAAGATGTTCATGCTGTTAGACAATTTTTGGGTCTCGTTGGTCATTTTCGTAAATTTGTTCCGGAATTTGCCAACAAATCAAAGCCTTTGACTGAACTGTTAAAAAAAGGAAATTCATGGAACTGGACCAATTCCCAACAATCGTCTTTCGACATTCTGAAACAAAGCTTGACATCTAAACCCGTTCTAAGTCTGTTTGATCATAATCGGGAGACAATACTCTATACAGATGCCAGTAGGATTGGACTTGCTGGGATGCTAGTCCAAATCGCGGATGGGCGCGAATATGTTGTGGGGTATTACAGCAAAACAACCAGCCTGGCAGAACAGAAATACCATTCTTTCGAATTAGAGGCCTTGGCCATAGTGAGGTCACTACAGAGATTTCGGCACTACTTATTCGGTATTAGGTTCAAGATTTTCACTGATTGCTCAGCAGTACGGAGCGCAATACTAAAGAAAGACCTTAATCAACGCATAGGTCGTTGGATACTTGAAATGCAAGGCTATGACTTTGAAGTTGTTCACAGACCGGGCACCAATATGATGCATATTGATGCACTGAGCCGAAACCCTAATCCTGCGAAAAAAAAAGTATATGTGCTACCGTGATAAATGAGGATGACTGGTTATTAGCAGCCCAACACGGAGATCGTGAAATCAAGAAAATCAAGTCCGTGCTTGATTCCAACGAACGCCAACAAAATAAAGACATTTTCAAAAACTTTGAGCTCAAAAGGGGACGAGTATACAAACGAACGCATCATGGCAGCAGACCATACTTACCTAACGGATGCAGATGGCAAGTTCTTCGAATGAATCACGATGACATCGGTCATTTTTCGTATGATAAGACCTATGAACGGATCAGTGGAAAATTCTGGTCTCCAAGGATGAGACGCTTCGTGAAGAAATATGTAAAAGCGTGTATTTACTGCATGTACCACAAAACCCCGTCAGGAAAGAGGCCTGGTTACCTGCACCCCATACCAAAAATTATGCGTCCATTTCACACCATCCACGTAGATCATCTGGGACCCTTCTGCAAAAGTAGAAAAGGAAATACTCATGTTTTAGTGATTGTGGATGCCTTTACAAAATTTTGTTTTGTACAAGCTGTAAGGAACACAAAGACCAAATATGTTCTTCGAATTTTGAGTGACATCATTAAAGTTTTTGGTTTGCCGTGTCGAATAATAACCGACCGGGGTAGGTCTTTTGATTCCAAGCGGTTCAGAGAATTCTGTCATCAACGCAACATCAGTCATCACCTCAATGCAGTTGGCATGCCAAGAGGCAACGGGCAAGTGGAGAGGTATAACAAAACTGTGTTGGATGCTTTGGCTACCATGGGAGCTGATGTTGAAGATGATGAATGGGACGACAACATACCAAATATGCAGTTGGGTTTGAACAGCACGTTGAATCGTGCCATCAACTGTTGCCCTGCGGAAGTGCTATTGGGCTATCGCACAGAGTCAATTAACGTGGATCAACTCAACGAGATAGAAGACATCGATGTCCTCCAGTTACGTCGGGATGTCGCCGATCGTATTTCTGAAGCTCAAGCTAAACAAAAAGAGCGATTCGACAGTCATCGAGCGCAGCCAGCCGAATATTCCATTGGGGAGTTGGTCCTTGTGAAGATTTCGTCCATTGTTGGAACTGGGTCCAGTCGAAAATTGGTTCCCAAGTGGAAAGGGCCTTTTCGAGTTTCCCGGAGCGTCGGCAATGACAGATATGAGGTAACCGATATCCCTGGAATGAAGAGGTGTAACCGACCCTATGTAGGTGTATATGCTACTGAGCATATGAAACGATGGGTGGTTTTTGGAGACAAAAGTTTCTCTAGGTATGTGGTTTGTTTCTGTTAAAAAGAGGAAAACATGAGAATTTCGAATCCGTCGAGTAAGTTCTCTGTGCACGTTTGCCGTCGAGACTATACTCTGTGATTCCTGCTAATTTCGAATCCGTCGAGTTAGTTCTCTGTGCACGTTTGCCGTCGAGACAATACTCTGTGATTCCTGCTAATTTCGAATCCGTCGAGTTAGTTGTCTGTGCACGTTTGCCGTCGAGACAATACTCTGTGATTCCTGCTAATTTCGAATCCGTCGGGTTAGTTGTCTGTGCACGTTTGCCGTCGAGACTATACTCTGTGATTCCTGCTGATTTTGAATCCGTCGAGTTAGTTCTCTGAGCATGTTGGCCGTCGAGACTAGACTCTGTGATTTCATTTGGTTCCTGGTCCGTCGAGACAGTTTCTGTGCAAGTACTGCCGTTGAAGCTGGTCTCTGTGATCTTGTTGTATGAGACCCGTCGAGATTTATTTCTCTGTGGTCTCTCATTAATGATTTAGTTTCAGCATTATCCAGTCAGGAGGGCCGAATGTCAGCAACAGCACAAAATTAAACGGTCAGTACGACCCTGAACCTACAGCGCACGCAAAACCAGGAATAATGCTGAAATTGGAGTGGGGATTCGACCGTTTCCCGGGGCGATGACGGATCAAAAACAAGAAACTGTCAATCATTCTGTATTTTACGTTCTGTTAAAAATAGATTGATTCTTTTGAAAATCGAGTTAATTGGTTAATCAAGTGTAGTTTTTGGGTATATTCCTTATCATTCGTTATCAATTGTTATTGAATTGGTGACAGATAATCTGGTGGAAGGTTTTCAAGGAAGTAAACATGGCAAACCAGGAGCTTGCTTTTCCCCTTTGCCCCCATGTTTACATTGACATTTTCGAGACTCACACAATAGTGTTTGTTGATGCTTCTAGTGTTTCAATATTCAGAAATTTTAATCACACTAGTGGGTTATTTGACACTTCACTTGTCCAAAATGACATTAATAATGACACCTTTAACCACCATGCGTTAGTTAAAAATTGTACTTTCAAACATTTTCATGTGTTCCAAAAGTTGGTTCTTTCACTTAGTTATTATGAAATCTTCAGGAAAAATCATGAAACTTTCATTTGAATTTTTTTTTGTATCTCTTTAAATAGAGTTTCCTATCTTTTATTAAATGGATTCTTGTATAAAACCAAAGATCTTTTTTTGTGATTTCAAATACACCATAAACCTGAGTTATTTTTTATCATCAACCATCTACTTAGCTTTCGTAGCAACCATGATCAATCTGGAAGGACAAATACAGAAAATGAAACTACAAATTGGAATAGCCCAAAAACCGCTAAAACACAGTGGCGGCTCGTGCCGCCTATATTTGGGTAGGCGGAATCCAGAAGGCGCCGCAGACGAAAAATTTCGTGGTTGTATTTCCCCTCCTTTATAATTAATTTTCCCTCATTTCTGGTGGGGGAAGTTCCGTTCTATAGTAAGGGATATTTGGGCTGAGTTTGATTCCACTTGCTCTTCGATTTGATTCTTTGTTTTCAGTTTTTTAAAATAACTGAGAATAGTATTTCCTGCTGGAGCAGCTCTTTTCTCCGATCCCTGAGACATTTCAAATTCCAATTCTCTATATATTGGAGAACTAAACAACTCTACAACACAACACAACAGAGGGAAAAAAACAACTTTAACTTTAATCTTAAATAAAGAGTCTGTAGACAAAGATTTTCTATTCGATGATTGACGCGAATAAATTAGCGCGGAGCGCAGCACAGTCGAAAGAGCAGCGAAAAGTTGAAGCGCGCTTCATCTAGGTATACGTATACCTTGCTTTTGGCGCGCGATATAAATGACATGCGATGATGCCGGCTTGTAGTTAAAGTTCGGGGTTGAAAATACCGACAGATTGTGATTCCGAGGTTGCCAGATTGTAAAGATGGCAAGTATTTGAAAATAGTTAACGATTTATTAGATTATAGTGTAAATTACTACTAGTACTTGTAGATGTTATTTGTTTATGAAAAATATTTTGTGACAATATATAAGTAAGTCTCTTAGTGCGACGACTGGAGACTGGGCCCAGGGCCCCCCAACCTCACGGGCCCCCGGGCTTCGCCTCGAATTGTTCCATTATAGTTCCGCCACTGTGCCGCAGGCGAATTTTTCGTGAGATTTCTCCTTATTTATAAATAATTTCCCCTCATTTCCAGTAAGTGGAGAATGCGCAGCAGACAAATCATTGTTCGAGACCCTGCCCAAACTTTGACTAATAATTTATATTGCGGTCATTTTATTTTAATTTTGAAATATTACAAAGAATGTATCTTGATTGCAAAAAATAAGGCCTCCTCCTCCCCATACAGCCTTCCTGAACCTCACCATACACTAATATTATCATAGAAAAAAAAGAATTTATTTTTTATAAATTAGATTTATTCTCCTATCCTTTAGAAGCGAAAATTTCTGGATTATATCAGCTTCAAGACTTTCACTGGCCTGGAATTTAAGAAACAATTCTTTTTCTATAGCTAACAATGCCAGTGAAGACAAACGTTCATTTCTCATGGAGTTACGACTGTATGTTTTGATACGTTTAAGGCACGAGAAATGACGCTCAACAGCGACGCTTGTTACGGGAATCGTGGCAATCAAAACAAACATTTTATAGGCCTCAGAAAATATTTGTCGAAGTTCGTTATTGACCAGGTTTTGTAAAATTGATTCTAAATTTAACTTTTCGAATTGTTCATCCTGATAGATAACAGACCACTCATTTATTAATCTTTGTTTATCAAAAACATCTTTATAAAAATCGACCAAACCAGTAACCAAATCATGGGGAAAGTTATTATTAAAATGTTTAAATTTTGACGAGTCAGCTAACGCAAAAAATATCATTTGTGACAAATCCGCAAATCGCACCTCTATTTGCGTTACGACGTTATCTAAGATTTCATGAAAAAGAATACGTAATGAGGCTTTTTTGTTATCTGGAATAGCATCAGATATTCTAGCTCGTTTTTGTGCAGGTGGTGAGCACGCAGATTTATTTATTCTCCCCTTCGCTTTTTCAAAAATCTCGTTAAACTTCTCTTCAGTTCTCAGCAGTTTTATGCGATCCCTGGCAGAAAAAACTTGATTTTTGCAGTAAGTTATATCCAAAGACTTTTTTTGTAAAATGTCAAATAATAAATCGGTAATATCAAATATATTTTTGAAAGCAGCCGTTAAAAATGAAAATTCAATATCTTCGAAAAAATTTAAGTAGCCCCTTGCGCCAAAAATGGACTCTTTTCCTGATGACGTATCGTTAATAATTTCAGTAAAAACTGTACGCAAATTTTCCCACTCTGAATCTATGATATTGATGGTTTTAGAGCGGGAGGACCACCTTGTTTCTACAGAGGAAGGATTTCTCCTAGCCATTACCGAATCTAAAACAAATGTTCGTTTCGCTGATTGATTAAAAAATCCCGGTAATGAAGTAGCGCTGGCAAAATAGATACGACAGCTTTTAATGCTTTTTGTTCCGTCTTGCAAAACTAAATTTAATCTATGAGCGCTGCAGTGTGTAAATAAAGCGTTTGGTGCATCAGATTTGATTTTCATCTGTAAGCCATTTAATGAACCAGCCATGACACTCGCACCATCGTAACACTGACCAACTAACTTGGCTTTATAGTCAAACGGACGCAAAACCGCCGATACCAGTTCGTACATTGCAAGAGCAGTTCTATCTTGGCTCACGTCATAAAATCCTAAAAATCTTTCTTGAATTTTTCCCGATTCATTGACAAAACGAACCGAAATTGCACACTGCGATTTTTCAACTATATCGGTTGTATCATCCGCCTGTACCGCAAAAAAAAATAGAATCTTTGATTTCCCGGTTAATGTGTTCCATAAGATGCTCGGAAATGCATACAATTAAATCATTCTGAATAGTTTTAGATAATCCCGAAAATATGTTATCAATTTTTTTCAAATGTTCTTGCATCTCCACATCGCGTTTAATCAGAACTTTGAAAAATTCTTTAAAATTTCCAACGTTTGAGAATTCATTTTTCTCGTTATGTCCCCTAAATGCCAATTCTTGCTTTGCAAGTAGACATGTTACGTCTATTAGATACATCATCAAATTTCTATTTTTTCGAACGTCTTCGTTATAAAGTTTGAAAGAAAGAGCGGTTTGAATTTGAAGAGCGTCTTTTATCGTTGAAGAATTTGTCTGTAATCGTTTTAAAGTCAAGTAACTGCTCAGATGTTCTTTAGAGCTGTCATGTTTTTAAATACTTGCAGACAAATTTTTCAAATCTGTATATCCTTGCAGTACCCAAACGTTATTTCTTCCTTTCGCGAGCAATAAACAGGGCCAACAAAAAAGGCTCTGTTTATAGAAACTACCGCATAACCATCCGTGGCTTTTATACCATTGGGTGTTAAGAGTGCGAGAAAAATGTTGCCCTTGTTTTTTATCCGGTTTCAAAATGTCAAGTGAGGGTTTAGGGCGACCTACAGCGATTATTTGATTTCGATCTTCAACCTTAAGCCTAGAAAACGGTTCCTCCAATAAGGAACAAATAACGTCATGAGCTGGCAAAGTCATTTTGAAAATAAAAAGAACTTACGTAAAAATGCCAAAAATAAATAATGAATATCCTGAAAAAACGACAACTACTAAACAAACTAAACTCTACCTCTATGTGTGGACAAATCCTGTCCCAAAAAATGAAAATATCAAAACAGAAATTCTAATTTACTAATTTCTAAAACTAATCTGATAATTTGTGATTATATCAATAATTGTATTGTAGTTATCCAAATCTTGGCAAAATCACAAAACACCGCCACCTAATAAGTGATAAGTATAACAATACAGTCTAATTTAGTTTGGTTTTTCTCGGGCTCAAGGCCTAGGATGGATAATCGCAACCGATATCTCTAATAACGACTATTTATTGCAGTCATTACTGCAATTGCATAAAAAAGAGTATAGATAGAATAATGCTCGGGCTAGCTTTTTTATGCCAAAAGTGTTTTTAAAAAAGTTTGATAATCTGTATTGATGAATCAATTCATATTCGCTAGATGGGTAAAGAGTATCGACTGTCGTTTTTATACGTTTCAATCGTCTCATCCCTATGCTTCATGCTTCATGTCATTGTGGGATGACCGTTTCGCGCGTCGACACCGAAAACACACGAACACGCGACGAAGGCGGAAATCGTGTCGCCTATATTTTCCTTATATTCGCCGTTGCCCCACTCTCAAGATTACCCCTTCTCATGTGCATAAAATACCACGCGAGAACAGAGAGAAAAGGCAACCGGGACGGCCGCCTTTTTTGAATGCACCAGCGGTCAACGGCTAGAACTTGGTCCCCTTGTGGGTGTTTAGGAATGAGTTTCGCACCACTGGTAGGTAGAAGTAATGAAGAATATAATAAGCATTGTTTTTAAATGGAAATATTCGTGATTAATTGTGATTCAATTATTCAGTTCACAATAATAATTTATTTTGGTATTTACTATTTACTGCGGTAAGGCGGCGCCTACCTTGCCTACCCCGACCAGCCGCCACTGCTAAAACAAACTCCACTAATCACAAAATGAATCTCTCTGAAAAGAGAAACTGGCACCATTCCATTTACAAAAATGTACCGTGTATCCCAAGAAGTTGTATATCTACATATCGTCCCCTTAGTGCAACAACTAGATAACTCGAAACTTACGTATTCTGAGTTATCCAGCTAAATCTGACCTATACAGTATGCTCTTTTTAATACAGCAACTAGATATCTCGTACGAGCAACCAAACTCATTTGAAGAGTGATCACAAATAGACAACTTTCAAGATGTACATTCTATTACTAGACATCTTGAGATATCTAGTTGTAGCAGTGAGGTTATTGAGTTTCCAGCCGGTACTTTTTTTTGGTTTTTATATGAGATATCTAGTAGTGTTCTCGAAACAACAGGTACATTTCTGTGTTGCTAAATTGTTTTACGGTGCTTTTCAAACAGTGTTGATATAAAAATGTCGTATATCCCCTAGAAACAAAAACCTAGAGTCTGTATCAACTACCTCTTATAAAAGAAAAATATGACGACCTTATTCTCCAGCTTTTCCATAGTACCTATGTGTAAGGCATTTTTTGAAAATCTCCCACTTCAAAGGGATCAATGTCAAAAGTCTCAAAACATGGAGATTTCCGAAAATTACATCAGTGTTACTGACATTCAAGTGGTCTTGAGTGAGCAATCTTCTAGGTTTCATTTAAACTTCCTAATGTGTGTTAATTTTTCTTTCCAAATAAAGTTGTATTTGGTAGGTGATTTGGGTTTAATTGGCAGTGGTCATAAATACATAACTTTATTTCTAAGACAAGGTGTCCAACAACAACTAGATATATCTCAAGTTTTTGACCAAAGATATAAAACCTAATGGGTCCAAAATTAGCAAATCTTTAATTGATATTATAAAACATGTATTGTATAGATATCAAGTCGGTTTGATCAGTCCACTAGTTGTTGCACTAAGGGGGCGATATTATGATAAACTTTTTATTAATAATTTCATGAAAAAGATATTCCTTGTGTGAACTCCCGGACTACAAGCTGACGCGAAGACTGCCCGAACTCATGACGCCTCGATATAAAAACGTGTTTTTATTAGGGTTGATAACAGCATTCCGTTAGTGGACGTTAGAAAAGATTTTTCGTTGAATATGCAGATTGAATAATCGTCGTGTTAAACTGATAATTGTTGTCTAAATTGATTACTTACACTTTTCCGAATATACTAATGGGATTTTGGTATTTAATAGTGTTTTAGTTGACTGCTTGAGCACGAGTTTTTATCAGAAGTGGGATTATCAATTAATTATTTGTGTTGGTGCAAATTTGAAAGTTTACTTTGGGTGTATCATCATGGGAAAACGATCTCGCAAGCATCGTCATCGCAGAGATAGCAGCAGTAGCTCCTCGTATTCTTCCAGTGACTCAGAGGGGGACAGAAAAAGGACAAGAAAGGATGGGTTTACGAAGAATGTTCGTTCATTGACACCAGAGTTACCGGCTCCGGCTCCCAGTACCAGTACAACTTCAGTGAAGAGTTCAGGTTTGATAGATCTAGTTAATTTGCTTAAAAATGAACAACAAAGGCCTAGAATCAGTATGTCCGTTGGAGATACTGATATTACCAATTTCAATACAATGTTTGATAATGTTGATGAGTGGATTTCAAGAATTGATGAACTTTCGATTAATTACAATAGGGATGATATCAATATCTGTCATTTAGACATAAATAAATTACAAGGGCCAGCCGAGACATGGTATAAAAGTTTACAGACCATTACAAAATCGTGGAGTGAATGGGAAATTTTATTGGTCCGAACTTTTCCTTCATTTCGTGATCTTCATACTCTAATGACTGAGATGTTGGCGTTTAAACCCAAAAATATTAAAAATTTGTATGAGTACTGTTTTTAAAAGCTTTTATTGATAAGGAAAATGAGCTTGAATTTATGCGGAAGTGACGAAGTTAACCTTATTGTTGGTGGTTTGGACAATCGAGCAATCGCTAGCTCCTTGTTGATATATTTCCTTGAGCTGATATTTAACACCGCAGTATTATTGTTAACCCCCTAATTTTTAATTTTGCCAAGATATCGTTTCACTGACTTGTCATCATGATATAACTAAAAGTGTGCCAGTGTTTATCGTTCTTGTCTATGTGCAAACTCCATTTAAATTTACAAAATTTGACAACATATTGAAAAAATATATTGTTATTAGTTGTTTTTGTATTGGTTCACAAAATGCGTACTATTAATGTTTTGTATTGTTTTTACTTTACCATTTTGTATTCGCTTTGTCCATAAAATTTATTTAAATTTTTCTGTGGCAATAAAGCATATTTGATTTGATTTGAACATGTTTTGATCGACGCATCTTGATCTCCATCACATCTGGATTGTGGTTGCCGTTTATATCTGCTCCGGAATATCTTTTGGTAATCTGAAAGAATTCTAGAACATTGTGTTCATCAGTATGTATGGTCGATCTGATTTCTGATTTGATGTTCTTTACAGTCGGCAGGGGTCTTCCACGTATATAGGCGAGGAGGGTGTACTTTAAAAAATGTGTGCACCACAGATAGTTGTTGTTCCGTACAGAATTGCACCAGACGGACTCCTTTGTTATTCCTGTCTCCAAGACCAATCTTTCCCAGGACATTTCCTTCTGCTCCAGCTTGGCGTTGAAATCACTCATAACGACTGTTATCACGTCTTTCTTCGTCAATTTCATAGCCATGGGAAGGAAATCGATTACCGATTTAAAATTATGAAGGATATGAGCGTGGTCACGCCATTGTACTGGTTGGGGTAATTATTTCCTGAGTAGTATGTTATGTTCTGTTTTCATTTTCCTGGCTTCGGGCCATCGTGTCTCACTTAGGCCAAGAGTTTCTATTTGTAGTCGACTCATTTCCGTGTCCACGTTGGCCAGTTTTCCAGCTGTGTAAAGACTACGCACTCTCCATCTAGCGAACAGTTATAATTTTGAATAGCGTTGTATGACTAGGTCCAATTTATTTTCTTTGAGATCATAGCATCAATCATCAGAGCAGGTCTATTTTTGATTGAACAATAATTAGATTCTGTATACATGAAAACATTTATACTAATAATGCACATATCACATTCTATCTAATTGACAATCTATAAATAGCAGCGACCATTTGCTGTGAACGATTATATCATAAATAATGCCAAAGGGTATGTGACATACTGAAAAAACTTATAATTACGAAACATTAGAATCATCTCACGCTCATCTCAATAACACTTATTTTCTTGGCCCTCATAATAGTTCTCTCCACATCCACCACGTTTCCTTGAGATCCACCATCCCACCGCTGACGTTCAGCTGAAGCAAACACAACAAAAACGATGGCGGAGACAGCGAAGCATACTGCTGCAATAATGAAGACTACTCTCCATTGATACACATCGGTCTGAAATATTGAAGAGATGATAGAGGAAATACATTTAACAATAGTACGATGAAATATTAGAGGAATAATGAAAAACTTGATTGACACGATCTCTCGAGATTGATTAGCAGGGCTTACACACAAAGGTTGATCCGACGGTTTGGGACGGAAAACTGGAAGACCGGTCGTACCTCATACCCTCGCTGATACCTGAAGGACCGGAATACCGATTGTACCAGCATACCGTTGAACCGGATACTGGTGCTACTTGTAGAACCGGAATATCGTTTTACCCAATTTCCGAAAGTACTGGAATATCGGATAAGCTGATTCAGTCATCCGAATACTGGTTGTTCAAGATTACCGGTTGTTCCGCAATAATACTGGAAAACTGGGACGAAATCTACTTGGGATTTTCAGATGAACCAGAATATCGGATATACCAAAATAATAACGGTTGGTTAACCGATCAATTTCGAGTAAGAGCAGTGAGGCAGTGAGAAGTGAGGAATATGAGCGTACAGGTTTTGTCGGTTATCTGATTGAAAATGGTGAATTCTGATTCTGAACATTTGAACATGAAAAATGTCTTGAATTGTTGCAGGATGAGTGCATTCGTGCTTTCTGCAAATAGTTTTTTCGACCCTGTGATTCTGTGATGGCGAATGTGATTATGTTTGAATGTGCTTGGATTGTTGGTATGAGTAACCTGTTTGGTTGGAACTTCAAAAGCAAAATACATGTTTTTTTTTAATACAAAATAGAAAAAGCAAACCGCCTGAAAACATTGTAGACTACAGACTTATGCGGATATAATCATACCTACTTATCAAAATCAAAAGTACTGGATGACAGAAATCAGAATACAGAATATGCGTATGCGTATAGCTTTTAAAATCGGTTTTTCTGTACCGATTTCGATCTAGACCGAGAAAGATTAGAATCTTTTCTCCGGTACCTGTACCGGTTGGGGACCGGTTTTTCAGTACCTGTACAGGCTGAGACCGGTTTTCTGGTACCTGTATCGGTTGGGAGCCGTTTTCCGGTACTGATAGGACCGGAATGTAGTATATCTATTTTTATATATTTAAAAAGGTGATACATTTTTCTACAAAAAAAATAATAAAAAAACCATCAGATTTTTTTTTCAATTTTTTAATAAAAAAATGTATCCCGTTCTGAAATATATAAAAAGTAATATACCATTACATTTGATTTTTTCGCAAAAAAAAACAAGAATATGCTACCATTTCAGCTGACGCCTTCTAGCGGCAACGGCGAAGGTAACAAAGCCAAAACCAAATAAGCATTTTGTAGTTCAGATTATGCTCATTCATATGAACCCAAGTTCGTTAACATCGGTCGAGCGAAACGGAAGAGATCTTCGTTTGTTTGAAAAAATAATTGAACTTTTTGCACCGCTCTATTCTGATAGCTGGTGAAAAACATTTATGACAAAACGTGTAGGTAAATAGTCAGTGAATATGAAAAAATTATGAAATAATATGGTCTAGCGAGCGGCCTCGACTGATCACCCTGTTACAGGCCAAACAAAAATTCTTATGTTTTGGCTTCAAAATAAGTCTCCAAAAGGTCTATCCAAAATCTCAATCACTTTTCTAATCCGCGGATATAGCTTCATGGCTGCTGATCGTTGTTTTGGGAGAGTGGAAAAGTTGCTTAGAAAGAATACGAATATATTTCTGTAGAGAAATACATTGAATTTTATTCAGAAGTCAGACAAGTGAAAATTTTACTACACGACTGGAAAACCTATAATGTAGAAGAATTATAGAGAGTGCACAATAATGTTGAGGGCATTGCTGAAACAAAAAGACCTTTTGTTACAAAACTTGACAAAAATCAAGTGAATACTAAGATTGAAGTGATTTGCATCTGGAAGTAGATCGCGTCAGATGTTGCTTAAGAAAGGAAAAGACAATGACAACATGATTCTAAATATGCCAGAGCCCAGAAACTCTTTACCAGATAAGAAGAAATCTAGGCTCAGGAAACTTTCGAAAGAGCTGTGCGGTGAAAATTGGATATCACGGGAAGATCTAAAATGGTAGATTTACTTGATTACTTGTTCTGGCAATGCTGATACGGAAGCCAGCGACGAGGAAGAAGATGATCGCGAGCAGAATGTGCCATGTGTGTTTGAATAAAGAAGCTGCTCTTTACAAATAAATATTCAGGGTTTTTCTCTTTTTGTTTTCTTTGTTTGATTTTTATGATAAAAATATAGTTTGTGTTCCAGTTTCATAATAAAAATCTGGTTTCCAGAGTTTTTATCATTATTTTGTTAATATTTTGTGAAGCTTTGTTATCATAATGGACTATTTCCAAAATGATGTTCTTTTTTTTCAAGAACCAATGGCATTTGAGGAAAAAAATCGAATTGCATCAAACTATGTTCCTAAACAACACTTAAACTTTTTTTGCTATCCGATGTATTAAAGCGAACCGGAGAAAAGTAATTATCGATTCCTAGATCCCTATTTTCGAATGTGTGATCAATAGATCACCGGTAAACTACATTGGATTCTGTACAGCATGTTCCCTCGATCCTCACTTTTGAACGCAAGCGCCTCAATTGACGCCTGTCAAATTGTACACCAAAGAGTGTAAAAAGTCTAGCATAAAAAAACAGACTTTATATGTATGATGTCTCTTTGATTTCAAAAGTGGAAAAGTTACCTTAAGCCGCTCGTACACGGCCAATAATCCACCGCTACGATACCGCGACTCGTCGTCACAGGATCGTAGTGAGCGTATCGCCTTTTCTTTGGTTGGGGCGTTACTGCAACCACTAAACGACTACGAGTCACGGTATCGACACGGTCGCGTTTCTTCGGTGTACGAGCGGTCTTAGGGCGTTTTTCCACCGTCACCGTCACGGCAACGAGAACGAGATTTTTTGAACCGAACTTGACGTCCTGTCGACGTCGATCGTTTGTCTACCGCGAACAAATTTGGAATTGGGTGGTTAAGTTCCAGCATTACGTTGATGAGTTTCAGTGATTCAGTTTGATTCTGCGGTCGTACGCAATTACATTTCCGTGAAGATAAACGTTCAAAAGATGGCTGGGTTATCTTTGGACACCTCTCCTCCCACAAATATTATTTGCCTTATATCAATGAATATATCTCGTATTTAATTTTTTTTGCCGTTTTTATTACAATGAGAAAGAATAATAACAACAAACAACACCACGAAAGATGCAGAGTGTAGTACGCGCAAAATCGAATGTATTTTCTATTGCCAAAATATCGGTCTGTCAAAATTTCAACCGCTTTTCCAAAAATCTCTTTTTCCATCGCCATTAAACCTTATTGAAGTAAAGGTCTTCAGTTAGGTAGTCTATTCGCAGGACAGAAAAAGTTGAGGGAACATGGCCGTTATTGCTTTTAATGCTCTATATCTGTGACTTAAAAGTGTTGTTGTTTTAGAATACATTGGATATATTGTTTTGGTTTCTGAAACAGTGCTGGGATATCTGAATCCTATGACGATGCAATCCGCATCGACCCAGACGCAACATACGTATTCAAACTCGAACTATAGGTGTTTCGGAACAATTTCTGTAGCAACATGGAGCAGAACCCAAAGACATTTAATTGACAGAGAAGGAAGATTTTCATTTGGGTAATTTTCTATATGGATGGCCCTTGTGTTCGATTGGAATTAGAACACTCAGAGCACACCATATACGGGATAATTCAGGTGGGAATGCGAATAGTCCTATGGCGAAAGTTTGAATAAGCTCATCATGTTTAAGTCCGATTTTTATTTGTTTTAGAAAAAAAGTAGGAATTTCATTGATTGTAAGTTGAAAGACTTTTTTTTTAATCAGATAAATAGTGGAAACATAATGATGAATAATAAAATCATAATTAAAATTAAATTAATAATGATCCATTTGCATGACTTTTCGAATGACTTGAATGTTTATGTTCCTATATTCTAACATGCAAATATTTGAAAGTCGTCAGCAATAAATCTTTTTCAAAATAGTTTCCCAACAATATGATTGATAATTGATTGTTCCAATAACGCAAAGACGATCTATTTGCACATGTTACGGTGAAAAAGGCTAGATCAAAGTTCAGTCCGGTGAGCCATTTTCGAGATATTTCCATCCAAAGAGTTCCATGCCTCACCGGAAATTCCTAATATCCTCCTCTATACGCTGTATCTCAAAATCGGTGGACTTTTAGATTGAGGTAAGATGTGGAGGTAAGTTACTTTGAAACGTCTCATTTTGACATCAGGAAGGATATGATAATTTTGTAGATATTTTTTTGAGACGTTCGGGTAAAGTAGTCGTATGTATCTCGGAAACGGTGGACTTTCAGATTGAGGTAAGTTACTAGGTCAGTCGAATGTAGGGAATTTTTCGGTGTGACATGGTGCTTTTGAAATGAAAATATCTCGAAAACGGCTTACTAGAACGAACACTTAAAAATGTCTGGAGAATCTTGTTGGGTAATAAAAGATGAAAAAAAAACAGATTTAACCATTTTGAAACATATAATGTGCAGTGTAGGGCGTCTCTTTTGAAGAAAAATGAATCGAGGTAGATCGACATATTTTGACCTCAGGAGTATAAGGTAATGTTTTTTCCGCACCTTTTAAAGACACCCTGTATACCGCATCTCTAGTTTCCGTTTAGATGTTTTCATGAAAAACCAAACATTGTATATCATTACTTTTAGTCACTCCAATCAACTCGTCAGTTAAGGTTTTTGGAGCGATTCGAGCTTTGTTTTGGTTTCAAGATTTGGCAGTAACTTTCCTAAATCAACAATCAACAGTGGAGTGCATCTTACCACAATTACCATACTGTTATCCTTTATCTCAGTGAATTTTCCAAGGGGTTGTTCTGTTTTCCAAGTGGCGTATCATTGGGCAAAGAAGGGCTGTTTTACGGTGAACTTTAATTGGTGGGTGCAATGAAATGTAAGCGCTTGTAGTAGTGGAAATTTTTGAAATTGCCAAAAAGACATTTTGTTGAGCATAAAAAATGCGCAACCTTGCATCCATTTAATCGACCCTGTATCTCTTATAAAAACTGAGATCCCCATGCATGCACTCGAATCTATGGCACCCTGTATAGGTATCCTTTTTATTGTCGATTTTAGAGAAAAAAAGTGGTAATCATAAAAAAAAATTGCCTACAAAATAACATGATTCATCTAAAAATTTAGTAATTTGTATAGACGGGGTAGCAGAAATTGCAAAGAAACTAATTTTACCTAGGAGTAAACTACATCTGATTTTGATTTTTGAGGAAAATTTTATTTGAAAAAGTGGTTTAGAAAACCGAACTGAAATGGAAAAAAAAATTTTCTTGAAAATTTAAACTAGGGTAGTTCAATCCTAGGTAAAATAAGCGTTTTGGCAATTTTCGGCTACCCCGTGTATACAAATTACTAAATTTTTGCATGAATCATGTTTTTTTTAAGAATAAGCTTTTTTGATAAAATCGATAGGTAATAAAAAACGTCATTAATTTGTAAACTGAATTTGGGCACACGCTGTATAATCCGCTCCAGCTTGAGAATATGTTGAATGAATAAAGAAATTAAATTAATACTTTTGCTCTAGTACTATCTCTGTCAGTTGTTTATAGAGTGAAAAGGTAAGTCTATTTCAAGAAATTCAAGTAAAACCATTTACTCCTTCTTTATTTATACCGCTCATTGTTTCAAAAAAATAATGATCTTTTTATGATAATCAAGTTGAGAAGATCATACAAACCTCGTCATTCACAAACCACTGCACAGACAGAGGTGCCGCAAGTGCAAGAAAACAGGATACAGCATTAGTGACTGCCATGATCACTCCAGCAAAACGGGGTGATAAATCAATAATATTGATTGTATGTCCAAAAAGCTGAGCTCCAGTCAGAAATGATGCTATCATTAGGATTGCCACTGCTGTGTTGACTTGCGAGGTATTCAAGAACGCTATTCCCAACATCATAGCTCCTGGACCAAGACATCCTGCAAAAATCTTTCGTCGCGATCCTTTTCATTTCGTATTTTTCTTTTAAATCAATCACCTATGCACTCAAAGAACTTTCTTGTATTTATGTTAGTTAATATATTTCTACCGGTGAGAAAGTCTGATACTGGGCCGAGCATAAGAGTTGATAGAACTGTCGCTGCTGCTGTCGCTGATGATAGATATCCACTCTTGAACATTAAAATTTGTTGAGATAAATCTTTCATGAAGTGATAGAGACTTACTGAAGATACATCGAACTTCAGGGCCTTTTGTAGATATGTGGGAAATTCTGTTTGGAAAAAGAGAATGGCATAAGCACATCCTATAGAGGGCAAAAATAGAGCCCAAAAATGGATAGAGAGAAACATGTCTTTCCATGGTGTTGGAATAATCTGGAAAAAAAAAACACTTATTAATGGTAATGATTGATTATTGTATTTATAAACTAATATGATGATTCAAAACTGCTTGAACTAAACTAGTCTTCAAAATTCAATTTTCATCAACGATTGAATCATATTAGTTCTGGTGTGAAGAATAGATAGGTATCAATATGCAAAACCAACAAGCTTTATGAAAAAAGCTAGCATAAGATAGGTACAGCAAATGCCAAACAACTTTCGATTCACGTCATGATTGCCACCAAGCGATTTTCAATGTGATTTGCAGGTGACCAAATCTGGCCACCAGCAAACTTCATAACAACGAGCCTGGTGGCAACGATGACGTAGATCGTAGTTGTTTGGCTCTGAAAGGTCCCCCCCGCTTTTTTTATGTGTGCACCAAAAATTTTGAGACTTGGCATACTTTGATTGCTGTCAAAATACTACTTTTTGATGTTACTGACGTACTTTTAGTATTCAAGATGGCGGCTGGGCGACATTTTGAAAAAATTTTTTGAATGGAATAGTATTGCAGTCTAGGTGCTCAGACTTTTTTTTTTAATGAAACGTCATTGAACCTTTTTGTCCTTTCAAGAAAAAAAAAAACACTCATGACGGTTTTTCAAAGTAGTTTTAGAAAAAAATGGATTACTCCATTCGAAAGAGAGGCATAAATCAAAACGATCCTGGAAAGACTTACAGAAACTCTATAAAACATCATCCGGAAATCTATTTAAATCAGAGTGAAAGGGATAATTAATATGGGACACATCAGCAGTAATAATATTCACTTCTCAAGTTTTGCTTCGCACTTTAACACATGATTTCTTTCTGAATAAATTTAACAATGCATATCAAATTAATTGAAAAAAGTGTCCAATAGGTGGGTTCTTCCCCTGTATAGTCAGGTTATGTTTCAAAATTGAGAACGAAGATTTGAAGGGCATATTTACCAGACAAAAATTCAAAAAAATGTCTTATAAAAACATATTATGTTTTAACTTGCTTCGTTTTCGAGATACAGGGTTAGAGAAAATCGTTTTTTTAGTGATTCCTCATGAAACTATTAGCTTTCGCCAAAATTGGCCAAGCTTGTTGATCGTCATACGAGAATCTGTTCTGTGTAACTATAATACAATTATTTGATGCCGTGGCGTCAACAGAGGGTAATACAATTGAGAATTAAAGAAGAAAGTTAATATTTTTACATGAGAACAAGTTTTTATTTTTGTCTGGTGCCCTCAATATTTTTATACTCAATTTTGAAACACACCATTGCATATAGTAATCTTTTATATGCTCATTTGATCGCGCAGTGCTTTGATGATTAAAATAGTGACTCAATCCTTAATCTCTTTATTCATAAACATGTGGAATTGCACCGATTCCGTTTTACCACGATTATTGATACGGATTGAAAAAAACTATGGGAAAAAATCGAGCAAGTTATTTCAAAAACGCAAATTATAAAACTGATACTAGATATAGCACCTGAAATAATTAAGTATATGAATTGGCACTATCATCAACGGAGAAATAATTTGGAAGAACTACCAGAAATGTGATTTTAATCGTCAAAAGGATTTTGTTATTATCAATTCGTCGTCAATTTCACGAAGTGGCGTATCTCAAAAAATCGTATTTTGTGATAGGACCACAAACTTTTCAGGTAACACAGAGCTTTTTCAAGTTCTCATCTGATAAAGTGCCGTATTTTGATCTGTTATACTTTGAGTATAACTCAATGAGATACGACACTTTGTGAGATGGAAGAGCTTTCTTAAATGTGAAATTTTGTGGTCCTATGACAAAATACGATTTTTCAAGATACGCCACTTATTATATATATTGACGACGAATCACGTGAAGGTCATGTTCTCGACCAAAGAAGAATATAATATAAGAGAGGAAAAACTCTAAGTGGTTATTCTTGAGTTCCAAAGAGATTGAAGTAAGAAAGTTGTGAGATTTTTTCAAAATACTTTATAGTATTTGCCTAACCAAGAGGTTATTGATATGTCTTACAAAAAAAGGAAATGGAATCAAAAATGATAATCTGAACTTTCTTTTATGAATAGTTGAAAAAATCCTTTGTAATAATGGTAAAATACTGACCTAAAAATGTGCATGAACATCAAATAAGACAAAAAAATCACGAAATCAAATAGCATTTAAAAATAATAATAATAATAATAATAATATCCTTTATTTAGCATAGAAGCTATAAAGTAAACAGTGAATATAATCATACAGACAAAAATGTATACGAGTATGTGTAAAAAATAAAATCAGATGAATACATGCGCTCTCACTAGTTCCTTAAAATGCCTAAAATTATCACAATTCTTGATCACATTTGGTAGGGAGCTAAATTCCAGTATTCCTTTATATAGTAGGGAATTTAGCGTTTGATCTGTGTTACACTTGTCAATCAATGCAAACATGACAGTTCCTGGTGTTGTGGGAATGCAGGCCTTTAAAACAGTTTACTCTAACACTCAAATAGTCTGGTAACATGCGGTTTTTATGTTTGTACACAAATACATAAACACTAAACATAATTTTTTGCTTCACAGACATCAAATTTGCCACATCCAAAGAGTTTTTTCAAAAAATATTAAATTGCAATTCAAATCTTTTCATTCATGGATACTTGATGAGAATTCAGTGGGAATTTTCAAAGTTAAATACCCACACAGTAAGCAAAAATACTAGAGGGGTCGTGTGACACATCATTTGAAAGGTCTCATCGAGTAGATTATTGTGTAAAATTTTCATAGGATTAAACGCATCCGTGGGGCTAGACAGCCTGCCAAACTTTTAGTTTTTAAAGATGTCGTTTACATTAAGTTTCAATTTTTTAACGAGCTGACACATCAGATTCCGGAGAAATGATGATGAACCTGAGCAAAACAGTACAGGCTAACAAATAGAAATGCTGATACAAAGCAGACAAAAAATTTCAAGATGATTAAAAAAAATTGGAAAGCATTTATTAGCATTATAATCCTAAAATCTAAATCAAGATGAAGATACAGTTTCCACACTACCTCGCCACAGCACTGGAGTTTAACCAAATGTGAAAATCTTGAAACGATATGAGCCAGTTGTTTGATTATTGTGTTAATTAGGAAGTGTTACAAAAATGCCTAATTCACGTCCCCTCGTAGAAAAAATTGAAGCAATTTTAGTTTATGTCAGGAATCGTAATTTCCATGAGACGGAAAGAATTTCTAATGAGCGCTTCCCGGACCGTCCGATATGCAGGAAATATCTTCGCGAATTTGTGCGGAAATTTATCGGGACTGGTAGTGTTCAGAGCTTGAAGAATCAAGGGCGATCATCTATTTCGGAAGATAAAGAAATTGCAATCATTGGTGAGATGGTGGTAAATCCTGAACAGTCGACTTCTCAGTTTGCAGACATCTGTTATACTTCGTCTGCTTCTGTAAAACGATTGCTGAAAAAACAGAAATCTTAGCCTTATAAATCTCAAATGGTGCACCAGTTGACTGAAGATGATCCTGACAGACGTGTGGAATTTTGCGAAATTATTACCGATAGAATAGGCCTTGAACCGAGATACGTTCAAAATATTTGTTTTGGTGAGCGTACTTTCTTTTTAAATGGTCGTGTACACAGGCAAAATTTTCGTTTTTGGTGTGACGTAAATCCGCATGTTTTTAGGAAAACCCACACGCAATATCTCGAAAAGGTTAACGTATGGGCTGGCATATCGGGGAACCATATTGTTGGTCCTGTTTTCATTCATGAAAATTTGACAGGGGACCTGTATTTGAACTTGTTAGAAACTACAATAGAGCCTTTGATTGTACAAATACGTCAGAATAATCCCAACGAATTTTGCATGGCACCTATTTTTCTAACCCCAATCGTTGGATTGGTCGTCGAGGTCCTACCGAATGGCCTGGCAGGCCGCCCAATTTAACACCAATGGACTCTTTTTATGGGGATATTTGAAACAGAAAGTAAAGGCAACACAGCCAGACTTTCTTTTAGATTTACAGCAAAGAATTACTGCTTTTTTGTCAAAATAATAATGTCGATACTTTCGAAAAAGTCCGTCAGGAGTTCTCAGACAGATTATTTCATTGTTTGGGGGTCAACGGAGGACATTTTCAACATTTTTTACAATAAAAATTGATGTATGTTTTCTTTGTTCTTATTTCACGAATTTCTTTATCTTGTTAGTTTGACAGTCTGTCATATCCGCACGGATGCGTTTAATCCTATGAAATTTTCACACAATAATCTACTCGATGAAACCCTTCGAATGAGGTGTCACACGACCCCTTTTTCCATTTAAAAAAATGTTTCAAAATGGCGCCCAGCCTTGAATACCAAAAGTACGTCAGTAACATCAGAAAGTAGTATTTCGACAGCAATCAGAGTATGCCAAGTTTCAAAATTTTTGGTGCACACATTAAAAAAAAAGGGCGGGGGCCTTTTAGAGCCGCTCTGTATACAAGATTAATGTCATATCTCAATTGACGTATCATATGTCGTTGTAACCGCTGCCGCTGCAATCATAAAATATTGTTGATTATCTTTGTTAAACAAGGCTTTTATTTGATTCATAAATTATTAGATAATATGACAAATATACAGTCTAACTGATATTCATCATTTTCAGGTAATCCTGCATGTCATTCATAAGACAGTAGGTAGATTTCTTTCTTTTCGATAAGGATAAGAATGTTTCACTTTGGTTAAGGATTTAGTATTTTTTCTTTTGAATGAGGATATCTACATTTTGTGCACAAGATGCACGTCAGTTCTTTTCTTCTTACAAGACGGATTCCAATTTTGAGATGGATTTGAATCAAAACTGGGTTGGCTCGGAGAGCGGGTGATTCAGCTAGTAATATAAACACACCGGAAAAATTAGGGGAACGCACAAAATGTATACAAAGTTTGACATCAATTTTCTCTAGAACTCAATGCTCGATTTCGATATATTTTTTACTGGATGTTGATCGGCTATTCATGAATACATCTGACTGATTTTCGTGATGAAATTATTCGTTTTTATACCATATACAGGGGCAAAAAGGAAGTAAAGATTTTTTGATGTTTATTGAGACACTCTGTGGAGTGAACCGCTGACAGTATTGACATGGTCTTCAGCATCACATTGTAGCCTGATCTTTTCTAAACATTTCCGCTTTTTATTTTATGTGATATCTCAATTTTTACCGAAAATACAGGGTTTCTAAGAAAAGTCTGAAATTAGTCTTCATTTTTAACTTCACATTCATAATAACTTTTTAAATAACAATAAACGATTGAAAATCAGACATTAGTAATGATGATCTGGTTACGCGTGTGACCTCCACGAGCCCTTATGACAGCAGTCACCCGCCTTCCCATGCTTATGATGACATTGTCGATGAGCTCTTGTGGCAAATTATCCCAGATCTCAACCAAAGCAGCTGCCACTTGCTCGGAATTTTGAGGTTGAGAAGTTCTAGATCGTTGTCGTTGGCCTTATAATATGTGACAGATATGTTCAATTGGATTAAGGTCTATGGAACACGCAGGCCAATTCATGGTTCTTACTCCTACGTTATCCAGGAATTCAAAAACGCGACGAGCCACGTGAGGGCTTGCATATCGTCGTGCATTAACTGAAAGTTCTCTCCGATATCGGGGGCAAATGGTACAACATGCTGTTGCAGAACATCTTAATAATCACTAAGTTCGTTCGTGCTCCTCAACATATCCCTTTCCACACTATTACTGAATCACCGCCATGGGAGACCGTAGGAGTGTAATTAAATTGTTCATCTTTTTCTGCGCGGCGACGATGAATATATCGTATATTCTCTTCCATCAATCGAATCAAAGCAAAACCGGCTCTCATCTGTGAAAAGCACGTTGGCCCACGTGTGATTGCCTCTATTTTCATGATCCCCAGCAAATTCCAGTCTGGCCACTCGATGACGTCGTTGAGATTATTTTGTTCTACACAAGCTCTCAAACCAACTTCTTTAAGCCTTCTTCTGATGATCCGATAACTTGTTCGCCTTCCACGTACTTCCTTCAGTTCATTTCTTATTTGTGGTGCTGTTCTACGCCGGTTTCTTACAGATTGTAAGACTATAAATCTGTCGTCTCTAGCAGTAGTTGACCATATTCTTATTTCATTACGGTATATCGTGGACTTTGATTTTCCTAACATGTCCGCAACATGAGCGTAAGATCTACCATTTTCAATCAACTCTACAGCCCTCGCCACATCAGTAGAAGCCATATCACCCATGTTGGATTTTAAAAATCAACAATTGTTTCAAGTGATTTTTGCTTGACTTTGACAATAATCACAGACAAATGAAAATGCATTAAGAAACCAATGCAATAAATAAAGTTATTATGTGAAGTAAAAAATGAAGACTAATTTTGGACTTCTCTTAGAAACCCTGTATTTTTGTTAAAAATTGAGATATCACAGAATATAAAAAACGGTAATGTTAAGAAAAGATCAGGCTACAATGTGATGCTAAAGACCATATTTAACTGTCAGCGGTTCACTCAACAGAGTGTCTCAAAAAACACCAAAAAATCCTTACTTTCTTTTCGCCCCTGTATATGCTACAAAAATTAATAATTTTTAAACGAAAATTAGTCGGATGTATCCTTGAAGAGCCGATCAACAATCCAGTGAAAAATATATCGAAATCGAGCATTGAGTTCAAAAGAAAATTGATCTTAAACTTTGTATACATTTTGTGCGTTCCCTTAATTTTGTCGGTGTGTGTATAAACTCAAGTGTTGCGAGAAAATTATGGAAAATTCAAAAACTTTTTCCAGTTCTAATTTGTTCAGATCACTGTAGTCCACGGAGGCTTCGCGTTAAAGAGAATCTTCCAGTATCAGAACTGTGGTGCAACCAAGCACAAGTTTCGACCGATAATATTAATATAGAATATATTATGCTCATGCTCTAGCTACCAATGCTCTTATAATATGTAAGGATATTTCATGGTTTCTAATTTTAACCCAGCTAGGGCCAAAGTTTGATTCTGTCACTGAATTTAAATCTGCCAAATTCAAAAAAAAAACGGCTCAAGGATATTTGTGTGTGATGGGGTAGATTGATGGAATATTCAATAAGTGGAGGACATTTTTCTCAAACATGCTTCAATAATTTGCAGAACAACAAAGTTTTTTTCTACATCAAGATTCAAGTGTTTTTGTAAAATTTAATGGTAACAATACATGAGTATAATACAGTCATGGAGTTGTTAGAACTTGATTCCATGGGTAAGAAGTACTAATTAATTATTTCTCCCTAGTGTAAACGAAGGCTCCCAATGTTTGTTGAAGAAGTTTTGTTATAGGTAGGTACTTTTTTGCCAAAGATTTTATCATTTGCAATCACCTATACGAGACTACTTACTTCTGTTTCTTTGACTTCATCCAGGGATGCTTCTATGTAATTCCTTTCTTCTTGTGAGATGCTTGAATGCTCAGACGGGCTATTCGAACCAAATATTATCCAAAAAATACACCAAACCAATGCGCAAGTCCCAAATATATAAAATGTTGCTGGCCAGCCCATGTAGGATTCCGAGATCACTCCAGTTATCGAAAGGCAAATAATGGGACCAACATAGACGCCTATGATGATTTTGTCAATGCACAAGTCGATTGAAAGTCAAATTTTAAATGGTTCACCAGAATAAATAAAAGTCGACATTCTTCCCCTTTCTTCCATTGGAGCCCATCTGGCCAACAATGTATGAGCTGATGGTATGAACGCTCCCTGTACCAACCCTTGTATAATACGACATACCATCACACCTGTAGATCCCATTATATGAGCAGCATATGGAACTGACATTGTTATCAATGCATTCAGTACCATTGCAATCAGTACTATCCATTTTGTATTATACACATTAAGAATGTAGCCGGCAGGAATTTGCAAGATAAGATAACCCCAATAAAAAGAAGAAAGGATTACGTTTGTGTTAGACCAATGGTATACCTGAAAAGAAGCGAAAATTGGTAAAGTAGGTATGTCAGAAACCTTAGCTCACAGGTATATTCGGATTTGATGAGGTTGAATTGGTAGTCATTGCGACAATAGATAGTGAAAAACTTTGACGACTCATCATTTCAATTGTCAGCATTAAAAATAAGAGTATGGCTTGTATGTGTCGCTTGCCAAAAAATGGACCTGAAAAAAAAAATTGCATGAATAAACCATTTTTATTTTTTGAAGTATCAACGAATCACAAATTGTATAAGAATAGTATAACATGATGACACTATCACAACAGATCACAGATCTGCAAAGTATCGACCAATAGCAACCTCGGCTTTGTGAGTCCGAGATTATCAAGACAAAAACTTTAAAATGATTCCTAGTCTGTTTCCGTTTATCATTTTTCTAGCACTATGATATCTGAGATACCGTCAATCTGAACTAGAATGTAGTTTTATTGTGAGTAACTGAAAATTAAGACTATTTTGAAATTTTAAGTTCGTATTGTCACAAGTGTAGATGCTGCTCCGACAAATGTTTCACTTCTCTGACTGCGGGCGACGTAGCCCAATGCAAACGGAGACTTATTTTCAGCGAGCCCTCCAACGAAGTCAATTCACAGCTACCGTTGACTACGCAGTCAGTCAATACGTCGTATTCGCACTTTTTACTACAGTAACGCCCGAGAAAAAAATAGCAATGAGAAGCGACAAAAACTTGTTTTTCCCATTGCTTTAATGGAAAAACATTTATTTGGCCTTAAAATTGAAATCTTCTACAACTTTCATCGTATCCAGAATAAGATAGTGAGATATTCTGAAGTTTGATGCAGGAGGATTTTGGATGCTGTTTAACAAAAATGAGACGTAGGCCAATCGTAGAAAAAGTGCCTGATATGTTTTTTTTATAACAGGTACTCAAAAACATTCAACAAAAACAAACATAGAGCATGATTGAAAAATCCGTCCATTTGACAATTACTAATAATATAAACTCATGTGTACAGGGTTTCTCTTTAAATATTGACACCCCCTTATCTTTTTTATGTGACGTTTCTAAAAAAAGTACCTGGAATAAAAGTTTGTTGATTTCAAGTACATTTTTCAAAAAACTCCATTTCGCATACACAGGTTGCCTCAGAAAGTCTGGGCGTGGTCCAACTTTCTCATTTCAAATGAGACCCCTACTTTTTCATTTGATTTTTATATCCTTCTAAAAATTCTTAATATTTTCTATGAAGCATTCCCTATACCTAAAATGGACGCATAAAAAGTTATTGACCTCGAAAAAGTGCCTGGTTACCGTGATTGTTTTGATGTCTGATAGATTTTTTGGCAGTGTCGTTAAAAATTCCTCACACAGATGAGAATAAATGTGATATTCTTCGAATATACTATCAAAATAACAAAAATGCATACAGGTTGATGCCACTTAGTTCACCTGATTTTAGCATTTTTTATTAAACTGCAACTTTTTCGAGGTCAATATCTTTTTATACTTAAATTTTAGGTCTAGGGATTGCTACTTGACGTATAAAAAAATACTGACCTCGAAAAAGTTGCAATTTGATAAAAAATGCTGAACTCTGGTGAATAAAGTGGCATCAACCTGTATGCATTTTTGTTATTTTGATAGTATATTCGGAAAATATAACATTTTTTCTCATCTGTGTGAGAAATTTTTAACGACACTGCCAAAAAATCTATCAGACATTAAAACAATCACGGTAACCAGGCACTTTTTCGAGGTCAATATCTCTTTATACGTCAAGTTTAGGTATAGGGAATGCTACATAGAAAATATTTAGAACTTTTAGGAGAATATAAAAATCAAATAAAAAAGTAGGGTTTTCATTTGAAATAAAAAAGTTGGACCACGCCCAGACTTTCTCAGGCACCCTGTATATGCGAAATAGAGTTTTTTGAAAAAATAACTTGAAATCATCAAACTTTTATTCGAGACACCTTTTTCAGAAACGCTAAATAAAAAAGATAAGGGGGGTGTCAATGTTTTGCCAACCATTTAGAAACCCTATAAACAGAGATACAAAAAAATGTTCAAATGAAAGTTTCACCATTTTTCCTGAAGATGTTATGATGATTAAGAGAAAGAACATATCACTAAAAGGAAAAATGTGTTAAAGTTTAATTTTTTCAAATGCAATGACCTATATTTTAATACAGATTCAAGATCTCCTCATTTTCCTCTTTTCAAAAATACATAGTTTGCCTATGTTTGCACCAGCCCTTTTTGAGTTCTTTCACTTTGATTAACATGGTGTAAAGTTGCAATGCGAGCGAACAATGCTATAATTCATCGCAACCGTTTTGGAAAACCATGAAAATCCAAGGAAAACAAAATATTTGATGACAGGAAAATACTTGATATGAGTAACAATTGTTATTCCCCTTGGTGATCCATGGCAGTGGCGGTGAAATATCTTATTATTTCCAAAATTGCAACTTGAAATTTGTACAAGTATAGTTAATTTACATCCTGTATACAGTCACAAAGAATGGACCAAATTCAAGAAGTGTATTATACAAGCGAAAACAATGTAAAAAAACCCATATTATGTTCTTATCCGATATATTCAATTGTTTTCAAATTATAGCGCAATATCATGTTTTTTACGTTCCACTTTTATCAAAATGTTCATGACATCAGAGTAGTGGACCCCAAACCACAAATGATTGATCCACTGATCGACCGGGGCTAACGATAAACTACATATTATCATGTTAACCATGGTAATTGTGAAATTCGACAGTCAAAACTGATTGAACACTCGGACTAATGAACAGCTGACGAAGCCTATGACAGATAGCATCAGATCCCTCACCTAAACTTTTTGGCGGGAAAAGTTTTGTCGCTTCTCATTTTTTTTTCTAGGACAACGCATGCATGGAGTTGCACTGCAGTAAAGAATGACTGAACGCCGCCTGTACTTGTCCAGACAAAGCTTAGTACGGCTCATCGCTAGAGTGCTGAGTCATGGTAAGTTTTTCCGAGATTTTTAAATTTAATGTAAACCTACAAAACAGATGCATGTATCGTGTTATTAGGAACATCCCCTACCACCTTCTAGGATACTCTATTTGAAGACTTTATCAGAAATCCCTCAAGAAATACTTTTGAAATTGTCCTTGGAGACTTGAATGTGTCAAATAGGTAGACTTCAGATCTGTTCTGATTCGCGTAAGATAACGTGTTCCAACTTCTAACTTGCCAAAAAAATGCTATATTTCTATTTATTTGCCTTTTAGAAAAGAGGAAATTTGGAAAATAGAATCGACAAAACGAGCAAAAATATCTAGGGATTAAAATCGACCAAAGTGGAACCTCGAAATTGATCCACTTACAAAACGCCTGAGATCTCTAACGTATATATCAGACGAATAAAAAGATTGATGGACATAGTATTTTACTACTCCTTGGTACAATCCATCTTATCATATGGTATTATTGGATGGGGAGCGGCTTAGGAAGCTACTATTAGACCATTAAAACTTGTACAAAAAATTATTATCAAAAATATCAAGTTTCCTCTTTCCATCGGATGAATTATTCAAGCATACTCAGCTCATGAATATAAAAGCATATACTTCAAAGCATCTCTTATACGGGCAGTTGAACTGTGTCTTTCAAATCGCACGGCAATTCCGGTATTCGAAACCAGACATATGAAGAACGATAACTTGGTATTGCCATTTTACCATAAAACATTAACGCAAAAAAATCATATTTATTGGACTCAAACTGTTCAACTTACCTCCATTACATTTAAAAAATAAAAAGCATCAAACAAACTTCAAAAAAATTCTCACTTTTTGGCCTATTTCGGAAGACCCCACACTGTTAAGTTTTTGCAATTAAAAATGCTTCGCAGTATCTAGGGCTGAATTATAAATATTGCATTTTTTAAGGACAGTTTAATTAATAAGCTCTTAGACTTCCATCAAAATCCGTGTAATGTCGATACTACTCGATACCCTTTTATGTTCATAAATTAAAATAAGACAGTTAACTAGGCTAAGCAAGGAATATCATAAGTAGTTATAGAATAATATACACATCATTATCAATAGAGAACTATAGATAGAATTGTTAATTATTGCAAAACACAAGCCTGCTATGAATTGTATAAACAGGATTTTTTAGATACTGACTCAACATCTGACAGCCAATCATCCAGTCAAGCATTCGCTTTGGAACGTTGTGTTGTCCACTTTGTAAATATCTATCTACTTATCTTAATACATAACATTATGAGTGAGGCTGTATATTTATTTTCATAGAATTACGTATAATAACAAATGTAACCTATTGTGCAGAAAGAGATAGATATACTTTTTGATTTGATTTGTTTGAGTTGATGTTGAAACGAAAACCTAAAAGTGAGAATGTTTCGAGTAGTCTTCAATAATATACAGGGTGGCCATTTGGAAAGGTTTCAATATTTGGAAGTAATAAAAGGGTGTATGATCTGTTCATTAAATTTATAAAATTGGTTGTTAGAAAGTTATAGGGATCCCTTTGACTTTACCTTATATGTTTTATCCTTTTTGTCCTGGTCTATTCTTGTTTGTGTAAATAATAAGTCGCCTGGAGAGACCCTATGGCGTGAAGCGTGTGACCCTGTCCTGAATGTTTTTTTTTGTCTCTTTTTTTCAACTTTCGATTTATTGATCTGTTGTTATGTTATTATTATTATTATTGGTTGTTATTATCATTCTTGCTAGTATTAATATTATTTTTATTGATATTATTTTTATTATTATGTTATTGTAGTGGCTGTATGCATTCTGTGCAAAGCCAAAAAAAAAAAAAAAAATTTGGAAAGGTCTGTTTTTTGATTAAAGGAGGAGAATGTTTTTTTTGCATTCACGCCCCATGAAGGGCAAAGCCTTGGCGGGGGAGGCAAGGGCCCTCAAAGTTTAAATGGCATTGGGAGTTGAGTGGTATAATCTTATTTTGAAGGTATTTTTATGTTATGTTCACAACGTCAATATCTACCTAGTAATTACATGTGCAAACTAAAGATACCTAAAAATGTACAGGGTCTTCCAGTATATTATTTTACCCCCAGAAAGTTTATTTGGAGAAATATTAAAATAACGTGGATGAATAAAAAAGTTCCAGCTTTTTTCAAGAACTTTTAGAATTTGCAAGCGAAAATGCCAAAAACAGGCTGTAAATGTCAAAAATTGACAGGTTGTGGCAATTCATGCACTAGTTTTCTACATACAGGGTGGCCCAGCGAAAAGGTCTCACCCTTATTTATGACTTTCCTGGTATATTTTGGGAAAAACGCTCGAACACATCAATTTTTATTTTTAGGGGGACGTCTTTTCGTGTATGACTGTATAACAGGGTGTTCCAAAAATAAGATATCGCATTACACTTGACATTTTTGAATGGAAACCCCCATTTTTTTTTGTATTTCTGGATTCTCCATGAAGTTTTTAGTAACTTTTGTATAATACAGTTAATACCTATCTTCAACCGTCTCAAAGTTATTTGAATTTTTCATAAAATTCACCTCATTTAATGTAATACTGATAATAATGGATCGTACGGAAAAAAAAATAATAACGGATACCAGCAAGAAATTGAGCATCAGTCAATGTCATCGTAAATCATAGAACAACTTTATCTTTGATTTGAAATCGTTAAGTTGCCTAGTTCTATCATAATATTTTGCAATGATTCATTCAATTCAAGAAAGGGTCGAAATAACGAAACTGTATTATCAAAACGGAAGCATTGCAAGAGCTACCGCCCGGTTGTTTCATGCGTTACATCCAGACAAAACTATTAACCATAAGTATTTGGCTTAATTAATAAAAAAATATGGAGCAACTGGATCTGAATTTAATTTCCGCCGGAATCAGAAAAATCGTCCAATTAGAAATGAAGCCACAGAAATAGCAGTTTTGGGACACGTGGCTCTTGACAACACTCAAAGTACTCGTGGTCTGGCTGCTTCTCCAGGATTTACACGCTCAACAGTGCAAAAAATTTTGAAATCCAATTAATTTCACCCGTACAAAATTAAACTTGTCCATGAGCTTAATGAAGACGATTGTGATAGAAGGTTGGAGTCTTGCGAATTAATGACACAACGTTTAATCAATAACCCAAATTTGACATTTAACATTTGTTTTTCGGATTAATGTACCTTCTATTTACATGGTGCTGTAAATAGACATGAAAGTCGATATTGGAGCGACTCGAATCCACATTTGTTTCGAGAGGTACATTCGCAATACCCTCAAAAAATTAATGTCTGGGCCGGCATTTTCGGAAATCATATTGTATTTCTTTATTCCTGGAAACTTGACGGGGGAGACGTACTTGGACATGTTGAAAATACAATAGAGCCACGAATAACCAAAATAATAGAAAATGAGGTTAATTAAAATGAAAATTTTCTTCATTTCCAACAAGATGGTGCACCACCGCACTTTGTAGCTCCAGTACGACAGTTTTTGGACACCCATTTTCCAAATCAGTGGATCGAACGGCGCGGCCCCATTGAGTGGCCACCAAGGTCTCCGGACTCGAGTCCTTTAGATCACTTTCTTTGGAGACATTTAGAAAGTAAGGTTTTTAGTACGAAGCCAGACTCCATCCAAGATCTTCGGGAGCGGATCACGGCGGAATGCAGACAAATAACTCCAGAAATGTGTGAAAATGTTAGGAATATATTTGAGCAAAATCTTTAATATTGCATGGAGGTATAAACGGACACCACTTTCAACATTTATTACCACATTGACTCTTTGACACATTATAGCTAAGTAATTAATTTTTGTTTAAATTTTTTAAATAAACGGTTGAAGATAGGTATAAACTGTATTATACAAAAGTTACTAAAAACTTCATGGAGAATCCAAAAATAGAAAAAAAAATTGGTGGTTTTCATTTAAAAATGTCAAGTGTAATGCGATATCTTATTTTTGGAACACCCTGTATTATACAGTCATACACGAAAAGACATCCCCCTTAAAATAAAAATTGACGTGTCCGAGCGATTTTCCCAAAATATACCAGGAAAGTCATAAATAAGGGTGGGACCTTTTCGTTGGGCCACCCTGTATAATCGTTAAAAAAAACAAAGTATGAGACTCCAAAATTTTTTTGGCAAGTTTAAAGAAAACTGATCGTTTGTTGACTTGCTGCTATATTCCTTACTCAGTATTTGACATTTATTCAATATTTTGTACGCGTATATTCTGAAGACTAGTGCATGAAATGTCACAAGTATACAGGGTTTAACAAATTCAAGTGAATAGCATTGGTAACTCGTCAACCATAAGAGATACAAGGTCAGTTAAATGGAGGCAAAGTTGCACAATTTGAATCTCAACAAAATATCGCTTCGAAATTTGGAAAATTCCAAAGACTTCTGAAAATATTCGGCAATAACAGATTTTTTCGGAATCTTTTTATAAATTTTGTCCTGAATTTATTAAAAACGAATAGCATATTTTCATGGGCATTTTTTCTGCTCTTCAAGATAGCATGGTCGAATTTGATATCCGATGTTTCGAATCCTTGCGACCATCATCAGTTTTTTTTCCAAATGCGAACTCAACTTTTTTAATTCAATTTTGAATAACTCTTTGCTTCCTGAAAATAATGATATGTGATATGTCACACTTGCCATTTTGAAATAATGCAGAAAGCTCATACGGGAGTTATCAAAAGAAAAGTGTTAGATCCTTTCAGAACACATCACACGCATCGTAGTCATGGTAACAATAATAACTTGTGACTTTTTGAGCTTGAATAAAGAAGCTTCGCGTTTGAAAAAAGTCTATAAACAAACAAAAAAAAATAGAAATCGATAAATAAAAAAAAAGTTTTGTATGATGCATCATTATTTTCAGGAAGCCAAGATTTACCGAAAAATTAATTTAAAAAGTTGGGTCCCTATTTGAAAAAGTAAAGTTGATGATGGTTGCGAAGATTCGAAACGTCGGATATCAATTTCGACTATGCTATCTTTTTTCATTCGTTTTCAATAATTATCTCTACAAATAAATTCATGAGAAAATAAAAAAAGATTTTGAAAAAATCAGTTTTCGCCCAAAAATTCCGGAAGTCTTCAAAATTTGCGAACTTTCCAAGCGGCATGCTATTGGGTTCCAGACAGTGCAACTTTGCCTTCATTCAACCGACGTTGTATCGCTCATGGAAAAAAACGAATCGAAGCGGAGGATCTGAAATTTATCACCGTCATCTTGAAGAGGAAAAGAAGTGGCAACGGAAAAGTGTAATTTATTTTCTAAAATCTTTTGTAATTAACAAATAAATAACAATTTTTACAAAATTCGTCTTTTTGCGGATATTTCCGGAACTACTCAGAAATCAGAAAAAAAAAGTTCTATACAAATTTCAGATAATATACGGGGTGTTCCATTTGAAAAAGCCATCAACCTGTCAATTTTTGACATTTACAACTTGTTTTTGGCATTTTTACTAGCAAATTCCAAAAGTTCATAAAAAAAGTTTTGTATTCACGTTATTTTGATATTTCTTCAAATAAACTCCCGGGGTAAATGCAAAATTATACGGGAAGACCCTCTGCATTTTGAAGCATTTGTGGGGTGATTTGTCGACAATCATTAACTTTTCGTTGTTGCAGGTCTTCCACAGATATTGGCTGGATCGCATAAATTGTAGTTTTCAAATGACCCCATAAGAAAAATCTGACGGGCTCAAATCTGGAGAACGTTAAGGCCACTCAATAGCTCATCTTCTTCCAATATTCATGGTCCTGGAAAAGTTTGTTCCAAATATCGACGAACCAAGCATAGCATAGTGAGGTGTGACGCACATCTTGAAATGGTTTTTTTAAATTTTTTGTAACTTAAATCAACCCCTGTAATGGCTGTGTAGATAGTAGCGGTGTTAAACTCGGCGTTTATTATGATCTACATAGAAATATCTCCACTCGATTCCTCATGCATTTGAAATTTTGGGGGTCCTAAACACACACCTTGATTATCTTGGGGCAACAAAATTGCCCCTGTAACGTTTTCAAATAACCACCTTGTACCGTAATGTCTCGAGTACTAGCCACATTAAGTGTTTGTTTGTTTTTGAAATATGTCATTGTTAATATCTATACAATGGTAGGACACGTTTCGGCTCATTCTAATAATTGATATCTGTCAACAATCTTATGATGCCCTCATAGGCAAAACTCGAATAGCGATATATTGAACTTTAACCGAGATCAATCATTTTTTTCTCATTTAATCATTTATCATGTCACTTATTTATAGAATGTATGAGTTTTGTCACATAACTTATGCATTTTATCGCTGTGTATGGAACAGACGTGGTACCAGTTTCAATTATAATATATGTACGTCTCTTACGTACAAGTTGCGTTTCGTTATTTCCGATCTTGTTCTGCGTCCGCTACACGTGTCTGCTGTGATTTCTATCAAAATATTTTACTATTTATAGTAAATAAAATGATTAGAGCCACTCATATTTCACCAAGTCAAATCTTTATTTCTTACAATGTCATTATAATAAGTTTTTATCAATATGATAGATGGCGGATGATTAAACGTAGACACTCCTCAAGCTGCTACATGTTTTGGCTCGCCTGATGTCTTTTATCTCCATCATCTAAATCTAAACGGCGCCCGCGGTTTGAACTTTTTGTATAATTGGTGTTTTCCATCTGATTGTCAGCAGCTTTTGAAAGCAAGTTGAGATTCAGACAGAAGCCATGCAAGAGTAAGCGATATTCGTCTGTGCAGATCCCAAATAATCATACATAGTAGAAGAGCTTTCAATGTTAATCTTTGCTTTTGTTTGACAGGCTGT
Organism: Orchestes rusci; assembly: GCA_958502075.1. Taxonomy (NCBI): domain Eukaryota; kingdom Metazoa; phylum Arthropoda; class Insecta; order Coleoptera; family Curculionidae; genus Orchestes; species Orchestes rusci. The sequence continues at coordinate 95,351,226 of OY293304.1, read as the reverse complement.
TGATGTTACTCCTGAAGATCTATATTATGTAGAAGGAAATTATATGTTTTTGGTTTCAATTTTATGACTTCGCATCACTAGGATGAGTTGACAATACTTGATAGATAAGATTGTTTTATTTACAAACTTATGCAATTGATAGAAGCCTGATGCATCCACAGCAACACAACAATGTTCTGCTTATCTCGACAATAATGTTGATCGTCTAGCGAAAATAATGATTGGACACAATTCATACAATTATTATCAGTCCAAAGTTCAATAACTATGTACAGGAAGCGGGTTCCGGACTAAATAGCGTAGCAAGACTTCTCCAAATCTTTACAGAGCTAGTAGAACTTCACGGAATGGAGAGGTATCCTTTTCTAAATAAGACTTGAAAGTTTGACGAAGACCATGCACAAACTTTTAAACCAGATTCCAAAATACTAACTTGGAAATGCAAGCAGGGATATGAATCTGATTCAAAGGAGACTCGAACACTGGCAATAGTCCGAGAGGCAGCGACTGTTTTTTTTTAAGAATTTTAACACGGCTGAGTTTAATACTGTACAGGGTGGCGCATGAGTGTGTGGAAGTCCATTTACTCCCCTGTCAAAAGAGATGGGGGAAAAATTTCATTAGAAAAGTTTCAGGAATCTAGCAGGGTCACAATTTGAAATAATACTGTGTAAACAGTCGAGTATTCTAGGAAACCGTGGCATCAAAAAATTAACTTTTTTTAAATAGCAACCCCAACTTTTGATTGAAGATTTGGATTCAGCGTAACGTATGATACAGTGGTTTTATTTGCCAGAACTTGCAGTATTGTCAGGCTATCAAGGATCTACTTAAATTCAGGAAAAAACCATTATGTTGGTAAACTAGCTACAAAAACAAAAGATTTGAAGTTGAATCTTGCAAATATGCGTATTTTTCAATGTGAGAGTCGAAGTAATTGATTTTTAAAAAAAGAATCGCTATATTTTATATAGGGTGTTTTCTACAGCAAGCCTGACTTAGCGAATTCAGAGACGAAGAAACTCAATTTTTTCAAATGGATACCCTGTGTGCTGTTATCTAGTTTTGTTAAGCACTCAAAACCCTGCAACTTTGCTATTACAATACAAGTCATAAAATGTGTCGTTATCTCGCAATCTTTGATTATGTCAAAATAGTACCTAATTGGGATTTCTGGTTCATTCTCGGTACAGGTTACGCGACGAAACGTCATTGGCTTGGTATTCGGACCACGTGTCGAAATTCTCTAACAGAACAATGACTGAAAACAAAAGAGGTTGAAGATCTTCATTTAAAATCGAGTTGAATATCCACTATGTTATAATCGAAATGAAACAATTCTTATCATCAACAGAATCAAGAAAACAAACTACGAAACTAGAGTGAATGTTCAAAATGACCGCCATCATTACGGATGAAGGCCTGTACACGGTTTTCAAATGATCGACCAACTTCAACTATAATGGAGGAAGGGAGAAAAATCTTGAAACTGTTTCCTCAGTCTGGCCATGACCAATCCATATACGTTTCGTCCTACTAGGACTCATCAGCATGGCTTCACATTTCAACTATAATGAATTTGTCATCTCGAAACACAATTAACGGGTACTATTTTGACATAATCGGAGATTGCGAGATAACGACACATTTTATGACGTGTATTGTAATGGCAAAAGTGCAGGGTTTTGAGTGCTTAACAAAACTTGATAACAGCACACAGGGTGTTTCATTTGAAAAAATTGAGTTTTTTCGTCTCTATATTCGCTAAGTTGAGCCTGCTGTAGAACACACGCCTTATAAATTATAGCGATTCTTTTTCCAAAAATCAATCACTTTGACTCTTACATTGAAAAATACGCATTTTTGCAAGATTCTGTTCCAAATCCTTTGTTTTTGTAGCTAATTCACCAACATGATGTTTTTTCCCTAAATTTTTGTAAATCCTCGATAGCCTGACAACACTGCACGTTCTGACAAATGAGACCACTGTATCATACGCATACGTAGAATATTACGCTTAATCCAAATCTCTAATCAAAAGTTGGGGCTGCTATTTAAAAAAAGTGTATATTTGATGCCACGGTTTTCTGAAACACTCTGTAAACACAGTATTTTTTTTTAAATTGTGACCCTGCTGGAACCCTATAAGATTTGTCTTGAAAATTTTTCCCTGTCTCTTTTGATAAGGAAGAAAATGGACTTCCACCTAGACTTCCACACACTTATGCGCCACCCAGTATGTTAGTTACATTCCAAATGACTAAACCGATAGTTACGTCGCGTCGGTAGGTCAGTTATTTTATCACAAGTGATATTGTTAACATCCACCATTCATATAAATTAGCCACAAAAAACCACCGTCAGCCGTGCATGCGAAGCATGCGGCAGAGGGAAGAGGATTCGTCAGTCAAGAACGAGAACAAAAAAAATATGAATTTCAAATTATTTTTTTCCGCTTGAAATTTTCACACATGATTTCATAAATAAATATACAGTGCGGCACTGAATGGTCCCCTCCCTTTTTTTTTAAGTGTGCTCCAAAAATTTTGAAACATGGCATACTCTAATTGCTGTCGAAATACTACTTTTTGATGTTACTGACGTACTTTTAGTAGTCAAGATGGCGGCTGGGCGCCATTTTGAAACATTTTTTTAAATGAAAAGGGGGGTCGTGTGACACATCATTCGGAAGGTCTTATCGAGTAGATCATTGTGTGGAAATTTCATAGGATTGAACGCATCCGTGCGGATATGACAGCCTGCCAATCTTTTAGTTTTTAAAAATGTTGTCACACAAAAATGATGGTGAACCTGAGCAAAATAGTACAGGCTTCTGCTTCTGTAAAACGATTGCTAAAAAAAACAGAAATTTTATCCTTATAAATTTCAAATGGTGCACCAGTTGACTGAAGATGATCCTAACAGACGTGTGGAATTTTGCGAAATTATGACCGATAGAATTGACCATTCCAGTATGACGTCACTACTGTCATATTTGCTGGGTCGCACACACAATTTATAGGTTGAAGCTTGTTATGTCAGTTATGTGAACATAAATAAAATTGTTGTTTTTGATAACATATTTTCTAATAAATACTAACCAATTTCATCCAGTTACTAGAATGATCCATGATTCTTACCTCAGACATCACAACAAATGCTTCTTCGCTGATTTGTTTGGAGTTTGGCAACAATTTTCTGAATACAGGATTCGTATTGTTTGAAGGCTTGCTTCATCTGCTTCTCAGTGTAAAAACTGTGAGTTAATATCGATAATTTACTAAATCCATCATGGTGATATTCATTAATCGAAAGAGCATAGGGATCAATATTGTGTATAACGCCGATTTTGTGGTCGTATTGTATCTTCACATCACCACTTAACGTTGAATAATAACTGCTGTGAGCCATTTTAGAAAAGAACCGATTGAAAAAGTATTATTAACAGATTTGTTTGTCACCCAGCAAAAATGACATCGTTGTCAAGGTCACGTGATCTGGAGTCAGTCAATGGGCCGAGAACCGAGATACGTTCAAGATTTTTGTTTTAGTGACGAGTTTACTTTCTTTTTAAATGGCCGTGTACACAGGCAAAATGTGTGTTATTGGAGTGACGTTAATCCGCAGGTTCTTAGGGAAACGCACACACGCAATATCCCGAAAAGGTTAACGTAGCATATTGATGGAAAACCATATTGTTGGTCCTGTTTTCATTCATGAAAATTTGACAGGGGACCTGTATTTGAACTTGTTAGAAACTACAATAGAGCCTTTGATTGTACAAATACGTCAGAATAATCCCAACGAATTTGGCATGGCACCAATTTTTCATCAGGATGGTGCGCCTCCTCATTTCAGCAGAAATGTAAGGCAGTATTTGGATATAACTCACCCCAATCGTTGGATTGGTCGTCGGAGTCCTACCGAATGGCCTGCCAGGTTGCTCGATTCAACACCATTGGACTTTTTTTCTTAGGGATATTTAAAACAGAAAGTATATGCAACACATCCAGGTTCTCTTTTAGATTAACAGCAAAGAATTACTGCTTTTTGTCAAAATAATAATGTCGGTACTTTCGAAAAAGTCCGTCTGGAGTTCTCAGACAGATTATTTCATTGTTTGGGGGTCAACGGAGGACATTTTTAACATTTTTTACAGTAAAAATTGAAGTATGCTTTCTTTGTTCTTATTTCACGAATTTCTTGCTTGTTAGTTTGACAGTCTGTCATATCCGCACGGATACGTTTAATCCTATGAAATTTTCACACGATAATCTACTCGATAAGAACTTTTGAATGATGTGTCACACGACCCCCCTTTCCATTTGAAAAAATGTTTCAAAATGTCGCCCAGCCGCCATCTTGAATACTAAAAGTACGTTAGTAACATCAAAAAGTAGTATTTTGACAGCAATTAACGTATGCCAAGTTTCAAAATCTTTGGTGCACACATTAAAAAAAGGGGGGAGACCTTTCAGAGCCGCACTGTATATAATAATGACCATCAGCTGCCTGTTCAATAGTGGTAAGACCGTCAGTCATGCTATTATACACAAGCGTCTCGCTGCAGCGGCCCGGATAATCGCTTCAAGGCAGCGGGCATGCGCATTTCGCGTATTGTACGTATCGATAACGAGTATCAATATTATTTTTCTTCGTGATACGATTTATCAGGTATGTTACGCATAATAACAATACTCGAATTCGGCAATGCCCGAAAAAAATGCTCAGAACTGGTTTTGTCTTAAAAATATTTCCCAAACCCGAAATTGTACTTCTAAACGGGTATTGAGCATGACAAAATAGTCAGAACTATCACTGTGCACTTCGAATTGCACCGAACTAGTTTTGTACATTTCTGAGATACCAATACTAGTGAATCGAACCCTTCATTTGACTTCTTTCCCAAACTAGGTAACTCAGAACCACATTTTTAGACATGTAAAACGCAACATGAAGCTTGCTGCTTCACTGACATTATTATCTCCACAAATTTTTGCAAATACAGTAACATAAGAGTGAAATGTATCATATAGAGAGATGATGTCGCTAAGGCGACATCAAATTTTTTGCCAAACACAAACTAGCCCAAACTGAACCAATCTAACCAAAACTTACCCAATCTAACCCAAACAATCCAAAATCTGAACGTAAACAGGAAAATGAAAAATAACCATAGACTTTAATTCATTGGATTAAAAAACGTAAACGCGCAAAACAGCTGCGCTGCCTTGAATCGATATTTGGACCGCTGCACACAGACGCTTCTCAATTACACGACGCGCGGAATTTTCTGTCGGCTGACTGACGGTTTTTCCCCAATTGACAATCAGCTCACGGTTATATTCATCAATTTTGAATGAGCTTGTCACGATTTATTCAAGGTAAACATTCTACATCGTATGAAGAATATAGTATTATACAGGGGGTTTCCTCAACATAGGTAGAAAATTCGAGAGTAGATTCCTAAAGTGGTTTAACAAGAAAAAACTCCTATAAACATTTGACGAAATGCTTCCCAAGGGAGCTACGCCTCTTTGAATAGGGCACTATGAAGAGAGTTTCTCCTCAATGTTTTCGGAAACGTTTATAGAAAAATTCAATACATCGTATCACATTCTAATGCTGGATCAGATCTTGAGCCCAACATTTTAATCAGGGGCTTATCATACGGGGGGGTCAAGGGTGAAAACAACCCATTTTTTTATCGTATGTACTATTTTTCACATCATGTTTTCAGAATATGATATATCAAGACATCTTATTTGAAAAACCTGCTCCTTGTTCATATGGATAGGGCTAGTAGTTCTCGAGAAAATCGCAATTTTTTACATCGATGCGTCAGCAGCCCAAAGACGAGTCTTCCTCCTTATTTTCGAAACCGCTTACACTGGAATATTGAAATTTGGTACTTGCATAAACTTTTGATGCCAGGTTGAACCCCGATCTCAAAACTTTAAAAATGTTTTCAGTGACGTATCATACTGAAGTGGTTGGGAGTAAAGACAACCCCATGTTTTGATTAGTTATCTTTGATATTTCCATTTTAGAATCACAGTATTGATTAATTATCACGTGAAAAAAATACTCTTGTTTCACATTGATTGGGGTAATTCTTCTAGAAAAAACTGCAATATATTACATCGATATCCGTTATTTCACCTATTTATTTTGTCCTTGGATGATTTCTTGTAAATCCGTTGGGGTGACGAAAATAAAAATCAATAAAACTGTTTTTCGAAAGTCAAAAACAATACAAACTATCTTATTACCTGATACTTATTCATTCTATTTACAATATTATTCCACAAAAATTGCTGAAAATGATCTCCTGCTGGACACACGAATCTAATCTTCTTCTCAAAGACTGGCACCCTTCAGTTTCTCATTTGGATGGGACAAAATACAAAGACAGTGATTTAGTAATATATTTTTCAAATAATCAACCAGGAAAAAGATAAATAACTGGTATCGATGTTATGAATTGCAATTCTCTCTAAAACGATTAGCACAATCAATGTGAACCAAAAGTATCTTTTTCACGTTCAAATTATTCAAGACTATGTTTCTAAGATAAAAATGTCAGAAATGAATCATCATAATGGGGGTTGCTTCTTCAGTACAATTCTTCTTCTTATCACGTCCTCTCCTGCCGAAGGTTGGCGATCCAAATGGCAATTGTAGCTCTGGAACTGCAGCATAAAAGATTTCTGCAGATGAGCGGTCAAACCATCTTCTCAAATCTAATAGCCATGAGTTCTGGCGTCTTCCCACTGATCTTTTCCCCTGTACTTTGTCCCCTATTATGAGGCGTAGTATTTCGTATTTATCGCCTCTCATCAGTCTCATCACATCACATATTGCATTTTTTTTTCCTTAATGGTGTTCAGTAGTTCTTTTTGTTTGTGCATGCGCTGGAGTACTTCATCATTGGTGATCTTTTGTATACCCATGAAATTCGCAGCATCCGTCTATACGCATACATTTTGGAGGCTTCTTTTCTTTTTTCGGTCTGTAAATTCAGTGTCCAGCTTTCACATACATATAGCAGGACAGAGAGGACGTAGCTTCTGATCATTCGAGTTCTGAGTTCCAAACTAAGGTCTAGTCTTGTAAAACATGTTTCCATTCTCATGAAGATCTTCCTCGTCTGCTCAATCCTTGGAAGTATTTCCCTTTTCGAGTCGCACTGACTATTGATGTAAGCTCCCAAATATTTTATTGAGGTCGCTTGTTCGATTATTTGTCCCTTGACACGCAGGTGTGCATTTATTGGAGTCTTAGAAAAGACATAGAGTTTGGTCTTGGAGACATTGAGATCCAATCCAAACATCTCGCGATAGTGAACTACGGAATCCATGATGCTTTGTAGTTCTTGTACATCGTTGGCTTTTATAACTGTATATCATCGGGGTACTGTGTTATTGGTTTTCCATTGATCTTGATTCAACCCTGGACTCCATCCAGTGTTTTTCTAAATATAGTTTCCAAGTATAGGTTGAACAGGAGTGGAGAAAAGACGCAACCCTGTCGAACACCCCGTCTGATTTGCATATCTTCTGATGTTGATTGTTCTAACTCTACTACCACCGGTTGATGCCAATGAAGTTCTGATATAAAACGTAGGTCTTGCACGTCAACTCCGGGTGTTCTTATAGAATTCCGATCATCTTCTGATGACTAAAACAGTCGAACGCCTTTTGATATTCTATAAAACATGCAAATACATTCACATTCATGTCTCTACACCTTTGTGTCATTACATTAAGGGAAAAGCGTTCCGACTCCGTTTCGGAATCCAAACTGATGGGTGCTGTCCATCTGATATTCGCACTTCTTGTAGATTCGCGTGTGAATGATTCTGTGAAATGTTTTTAGGACATGGAACAGAAGACTTATCATCCGAATGTTGATTTGAGCCAATCTGACGGAATCTTGCTTGAACTATATAATTTATTGAATATTGCTGTTATTAAGTCTAGGCTTTTACTTTCATTATCTGCAATTAATTTGAGTATTCCAACGTTGATTTTATCGGGACCGGTAGCTTTCTCGTTTTTCTGTGCTTTTATTGCATGAACAACTTCTTCTCTGGTTATTTCGCGAGCATTTTTAATCAATATGTGATCTATCGGTGGTGAGGAACAAGGTCAGTCATCATTAAAACGTTTTTTGATATATTTTCTCCATCTCGCAAGCTTATTTTCCACTCCTCGAATTATCCCATTGCTATCGTCTCTTAAGATTGTTCCTTGATGTTTTCTGTGATTCTTTGTACATTTTTTCACCTTTTTATAGACATTGCAGGTGTCATAATTGTCTCGCACTCGTTCTATTTCTTGGCACTTTGCCGACATCCAGATCTCTTTAGTACAATACGCCAATGAAGTTTTTGAAATTTTGAGATCGGAATCTAATTGGCGTCAAAAGTGTATGCAGATACCAAATTTCAATATTCCAGTTTAAGCGGCTTTGAAAATATTGAGGACGACCCATCTTTAAGTTGCCGATCTATCGATGTAAAGAATTGCGATATTCTCGAGAACTGTTAGCCCTATCTATATAAACAAAGAGTATATTTTTTGAACGAAAAACGTTGATGTTTAATAAGTGTGATGTGTAAATAAGGTATCAGAGAAAAAAATGGGCAGCATCAAGAGTTTATACGATCTATTAGGTGGCCCCGTCAATAGGAGCGCTCGTGCACTGCCGGCAAACAGACAAAAAAAAATCAAAAATTATTTCAAGAAATAAGTCCTAATCAATCAATCAATCAATATATTACCATATTTGAACATTCAAATAACAATTATAGTTCTAGAATAACAATGATAGTTCTACTAGTCTACTACGTCTTAATTGGTGTGTACTTAAGATTCTACACCCACTAAAATAAAGCAAAATATAAATGTCTACAAAATTTGATAAAGGGAGCGAGAGAGGGTCGACGAGCGTGTGTGATATGTAGGTATTGTATAATTTTACGGATTAATTAATACCCTCAAGTGGTCATAGTTATGAATGATAAAACAAACATAACAGAATATTTTTCATATTACGGAGTATTTTTGCTTTATATTGCTCAGAAGTGCTAAAATACCCTATCTATTAGCACAAAACTCTCGCGCTTCCCTTATCTTGTACTCCGTTGAATAGTCACTATGCTGTCAGTCTGTACCAGCCCATGTGTGTATTCGTTCGACGTTCAAGTCAAATGCATTTTTTTTATGGAAACGGGTCGGAACTATTTGGAAAACCATCCGATATGATTTAGGTGTGTCCCAAAACTTGTACAATGATCATTGTGCTGTTCGTACCTGATATTTTAGTTCAAAACAAAGTGTTTCACTACACTTCAAATGTAAGTGAGCATCCCTTGACTTATCATTTCTTAATTTGCGATTTGTGTGTGACTTTCTATTTTCAAATTTTGTTCTCGTGCGATTTTGATCCCGTTCACTCGAACAAATTGATGAGTGAGTCTAACACTGGAATAAGTAATTTAATTGCAAGTATTTCGAACTTGAATCTAACCGATTTGACTAATTTGAAAACACAGAATATGTCTATCACTACAGCAAAAGAAATCTCTCATACTCTCAGATCATTTTCGGGAAAGAGCGAGCATTTAGAGTTTTTTACTGCAAGTGTAGACAAATTTTATAATAGATATTACGTAGGAACACAAGACGAATCTTTAAAAGAATTCGTTGTTGCTTCAATTTGCTCAAAATTGACAGATGAAGCCGGAGACTTTTTACTTTGTCGTCCTACATGGCCGGAAATTAAAACCGCTCTTAGACTTAAATTCGGCGACAGAATAAATCGACAAGTTTTATCCCAACAACTAAACTTTTTGTGTAGAAACCGTAATATAAGCATTTTAGATTTTATTGAACGTTTAAAAATTCTTAAATCTCGTATTTCTTTGAAAATTACATCAGATCGAACTTTAGCACAACCGACAAAAATTGCATTGACGAACAAACGGAATTAACTTCCGTGACTGTATCAATGTCGAATTCTCCAAGTGAATTAAAAACTATATTATTATTTCAAAACCCTCAAACTCTAGAAGACGCTAACACTATCGTTCTCAACCATTTCCTTATCGAACCACAAATCAATTCGCGACCGACCTATCAATCAACAAATCAGGGACCAAATAATTTCAATAACCAACACCAAAACTCTCAAATTCCAAAACCTATGCAGACATCTATGCCTTCAATAAATCAAATGCCTTATAGAAATGATATACCTTCAAATAACCCCCCTGATACTTTCCAACATTTCAAAAGCAATAACTCTGTCCAAAGACCGTCATTTCCAAGCCAACCAGTTCATATGCAATCTAGGCCAATTAGGCAACATTTTCCAACAGCCAGACAAGTCTTTGGCAAACCAATCAATGTATTCTCAAGAGAAAATTCCAATAAATTCACTAATCCCCAAACACCGATATCAATATCAACTGGAACTCCGTCCAGATTTTCTCACCGACCAAATTCTAACCGATCATTCAAACCAACTACCATGGAAATCCAACATCTCTCCGAGAATTCCAAATTTCTAGAAAATTGGGAGAACAAAGACTACAACGAGACGGCATTTCAATATCTAGAACACGACTATACAAATTAATTTCCTGATACTTTTGAATATGAGACCGAAGATCCAATACTAAACAATTAACATCAAACAGAAAATTTTCAAAACCCTGCCCACAAACAAATTCCGCGCTTAATCTCAACAGCTTTCAAGTAAATTCCCTGCCCTATATCAAAATAGAAAATCCTCCTGCTAAACTTTTGATCGACACCGGTAGCCAAACTTCTTTAATAAAACCTTTTATTGCCGAATTTTTTTTTCTCCAAATTCAATTGTCAATTCTAAACATTCTTCAGTTACCTGCAACGGGGAATCAAAAACGCAATACAAAGCAAGGATTCCTTTTCTTAGAGAGTTTAACCTTCATACAGACTCAGATTTGATTTTATATAATTTTCATGATTACTTTGACGGCATCATCGGTATCAGAGATTTACGACGACTTGGTTTAAATATTGACCTGACCAATCAAACCCGCGCATTGAACGAAAAATAGACACTGTTTGCGGACGACACTACTGTAGCAGTCAAAGCAGACACCCAGCACGAGGCACTGGAAAGTTCTTGTCTGGCCTACGACAGAGCAGTAAGGTGGTTTAATACCAATAAACTGCTATTGAATAAAGACAAAACGGAAAGGGTGCTATTCACACTGCGCAAGTCAAGACCTTTGGAAAATGATACGGTAGGGGCAAAATTCTTGGGGCTTTACATAGACTCAAAACTTCAGTGGGGTCATCACATTGATAGTGTTGCAAAAAGACTCGGTAGCGACTACTTTGTGCTTCGAAATTTAGCAAATAATGTATCGCAAAGCGTGCTGAGGAGAGCATACTTTTCTATATTCCACTCTCATATTATGACGTACGCTATACTTGCATGGGGCACTCGGGAGCGGAATCAAGATTGCTTGGTCTGCAAAGGAGAGCGGTGAGGTTGCTGGCCGACCTTGGGTATACCGACGATTGTAAAGAGGCTTTTAAACAACTCCAGATCCTCACACTTCCATCAATATATATTCTTGAAAACCTTCTCTTTGTTAAGAAAAATATGGAGGCATACGGGGCGCACAGTGATATCCATGAACATGCCACACGCAATAAACATAGGTTAGTTCCAATTTTTTGGAGACTGAGAAGGTGTCAAGATGGCCCAGGGTACTGGTCCATTAAATGTTTCAATAAATTACCAAACAATATTTGTCAGTTGCCAGTTAAAAATTTTAGGACAAAAATTAAATCACTATTAATGGACAACGCGTTCTACTCAATAAATGAATTTCTAAACCATGTTTTTTGCATGTATGTACCTCATTTTGATATAGTATATTGAATTTTATTTTCAATCTGTGTACTATTTTGTTTTATAAAGTATCTTAGAAATTGTGTATTTTTGAAGTGTAGTGTTAAGATTATTCACCTATCATATTTTTTACATTTTGACGATTGTAAACCTCTTTTTTTTTGTACTAACTTGAATAAATTTGAATTTGAATTTGAATTTGAAACTCTTTATAACCACACTACCTGCATACCCCTAGTTTATCGAAACGAATTTGAGACGCAGAAAATCGAAATTTCATCCAACACTGTTGTTATCAAAAAGATAGCCACTAACCTCCCTGAAGGCTCCGAAATACTCATTCCATATTATGTCTAATGGTATTTGTGAAATTCTCCCATCACTCTTGACAGTAAATAACGGTTCAATACCGTTGGAAATCCAAAATAGATCCGATCAAAGCGACATAATTATTTTCGACAAAGACTTCATCTCTTTAAAGTGTCAAATATTTTATTCCGAAAATTACGAAATTTTCAACATTGAACAAATCTCAATTATTTTTCAACTGAATGTTCTCTTTTCCGTTTCAAAGCGATTTTACTGGTTTTATAACTGCAACATCGCAAGGTTGAAGTATTCTTGAAGCATCAGGGTATAGGCTATTGGAATAATATTCAATTTTTCACAGCTCACACTTTGAACAGTGAGGTGGGATTTGTGGCCATCGACGAATGGAATGATAGAAAACTGACAACCAATTTTTAATAAGGAGGGATAAAATACTTTGTCGATGTATTCATAGAAATTTTCCGATTTAATCCATCCATTATTGCTCAGCCCTTCACCCCAATCCTTTGGAACTAAATTGCCAACAGCTAATGGTGAAAGCTTATATGGGAAGTGATCAAAGGCGCCGTTGTTATCTCAGAGGCCGAGAAAGTAAACATGACTGCAAGATTCTCTTTCGCTGCAGCCCTGTCGACTTCATAAACGTTTTTAACACCTCTGGGTGCTATCATTTTAGATTCTTTTGGTCCGAGAAGGAAACATGTCCCGTCTCCATTGAATACTCTGGAGGTGTCATCCAGAACTGTTCCGTGTCCCTTGGGCTTCAAATAAATCCAAATTCCATCAAACCACTTCTTTATATCTTGTGCCGAGACAGAAGCACTACTTGCGGTAACTGCCTCAGCTGTTCTTCCAGCTAATCCAGAATGACATCTAAGGAAGAACCCATACCAATGATTACCGGGTAAGTTTTCTTTAAAAGGTGTCTCTCTTCCATTTTTATCCAAAAAAGCCTTTAGTTTAACCTCAATATCATCTTTACGACGTGAAAATCCTATGTTGTGTTACTCAATAATCCATTTATCTCGGCTGCCCAAGCAGAAACACAGTAACTCTTTCGCACAAAGTTTTGGGAAAATCGGGATTTTGTTATAATTTACAAGCCTTACTCCATTTGTTGGAATTTTTATTTCAAACTAATACACAATAGAAGTGTCGATCTGAGCAACGTTTACATGATAATTTCAGACAAAATAGTGGAAAATAAGCGACCTCGGCAATAGAAAAACTGTTTCTGCATATTATACCTATCAATTTAAAATAAATATATTTTACAGAAACACAGCAACTGCACTTACTGATTTTGATCATCGATAAAGAATGATTGAATTCTGGATCAAAAACACAGTAACTGCAAGAAAAGATTCCGAGTTTTTATTGAATGTATTCCCCACACCACTCGTATCAAATTCCTGGGTTTTCTGAATAAATATTTCCTCAAAGATAATATACTACAGGTTGTTCTGGGCTGTGTTATGTGAAGAATATATTCATCTTAACCATGAACATGTCTAATTTTTTATGGCGGAAAATATTTTCACTGGTACGACATAACGCTATAAGCAGATTTTTTTTTAAATAAGTGGGAATTATGAAAAACCTTCTCTTAAACGACATTATTTTGAAAACAATCTATCAACACACATTCCAGAATTGTACTGCTAACCTATTTTATAGTTTTAACATTTAACATTGAGAGAAGAATATAGTTCTAGTTGTCCTTATATTCCAAATGGGTTTAAAAAAAACATGATTATCACCATTTTGTTCCGACGATCTTCAGCGGTCTCCAGCAATGAGAAATCTATAATGATTTTTGTTCTTCCACTTGAATTCGACGGGAACGACGACATGACGTTCGCCTCGTTTGAGTTTTGATCTAAAACTGGAAGCTCAATAGCAAGTCGGCCACTGACTAGGTATCCGCAATGGTGGTTGTAGTATTTGTGTTGAAAAGTTGAATATATTTCCCATGCAAAAACAAAGTAAGTGTACACCGAACTGTAGAAACACAGTAACTGCATTATCACTTACTGTGTTTTTGCATGGGATACTGGAGTTGCTGTGTTTTAGTATGGGAATTTGAAAAATTCAGTGCATCAGTTACTAGGTATGGGCAAAGTGAAATCTCCGGTATTTTCTGGCCGATATCAATCCCAATTATACCAAAATGTTCGCCAGAAACGCAGTAACTCGAAAAGTGAAAAATCTTGATTTCGGCGAAAGTGTCAGTTACTGTGTTCCTGTATGGGGCAGCCGACTTACTCTGAACTAGTCAAAATCGGTTGCGGTCCATGGGTTGTTTTCGAAAACTTATCAGATAAATGAAGCTGTAAGGCTCTTGGAATATGACCCATTCTGGAAGCTTTTCTTTTAGATATTTCATTTTTGATGAAAGCCAACTGCAAATCTTCTTCGTTGTACTTTTTTTCATATGAGGTATTATTGATTTTTAGCCAGTAAACCAATATGTATTGATTGCAGATCACAATTTATATTATAGGTATTATTTGAGTCTGGTTATTTTGTGAATCACCTATTTCAGCCAACAGTAATCTTTTAAAATGAAGGAAAACCAAGATAGTCTTAATACCTACCAAGCTCAAAAATGTTAGCTGAATTCCATAATTGGCATAGTGCCAATTATAGGACTGAATGGAATACATACGCCCAGTTATTGGCACCTCTGTATATTTGAGAAATTGTACATCTCGAGGTTAGAAAACAGCTCTTAACACTCCTAGAAATATTACTCATCAAGGTAAATTTCGTAATGTTCACAGAATAACGAACAAAAAAGAGATAAAACCGATTAATCAAGGGTACCTACCTCACGAAATTTCATAAAATTTGACAGTAAACCGGCACTGCCTTTATGCTTATAACAACAATGACAGTGGGACATTTTCCCGCAAAAAAGTTCGTTGACATAAGGAAGGTTGTCACATTTGTCTTTTTACATTGAGCTGCGAAATAGGATGTCATTTTATTTCAAAAATAACGTTTTTGTTAGGAGTGTCAATGACTAGGTGTGGTGCCAATGCCAACTACAGGGTGTTCTTCCCCATTCAAAAGTGCGTAGCTTATGAGAACTTTTTCTCATTTTAGAAATCGCCCCGCGAATTTTATATCAATGTTTAGGAAACACCCCGTATAATACTATATTCTACATTTAATGCACTATGTTTACCTAGGATAAATCGTAAAAAGCTCATTTGAAATTAATTAATACTATGGTTTTACAAAAAAAAAAATGATAATAGTCATCAGCTGATTGTCTGTTGGAGAAAAAGCCCTCAGTCAGCCGATAGACTATTCCGCGTATCGTATTCTTGCACCACAAACTACAAGATGCGCCAGAGGCTGGATTCCCTGCGACGTGATGCTAGAATTCCGCAGGTACACGGAATTCGGCCTCTGATGTCAAAGCTATCGTCTTTTGTGAATCCTTGAAGGGTGACCTTTTTTGAGCACAACCTAGAAGTTGAATTTTTTTTTTAACAATATGAACAAAATGATTCCCGCAATGAGAAACCCTCACGAAAAACCAATAGGTTGAGATAAACTACCTCATTCTCCATTTGATTTGACTCTTCAGGGAGATATGTTTTTTTTTCATCTTCAACGTCTTTTTCCCATTTCTTGATCCATATTTTTCGATATTGTACCAGTAATAATGTCTTCGACCATACAGAGCAAGCGTGTATGGTCGAAGAATAATGTACTATTCAATGTTTTCCGGGTTTAACAGTTTCACTTTCATTATGTGAACGTTTATTATTTTTTGAAAAAGAAAAATAATTTGTTCTTTGTTTTGATATCTTTTGGCATTGGCACTCTTTACCATAGACTTAATATCACAAGACAAGTAACGAAACAATTGATATTCTCATCATCAACATCCCTCATATGAATATTCACTTTTTTTCAGCTATGTTGTCATGTGCCCAGAATGTTCTAAAGCTTAACCCGGTAGAATAAATTAATGCAACTGCTGATCTTCTCAATCAACAATCCCAAACAATCATAATCTCTTTCATCTTTAGTTTTTTGTCACAAAGTGATTTGTGTCATCAAAAACATTTTTGAAGTGTGAATTTGTATTGAGGTTTACGTTTCGTGTTGAATCTTGGCAACATCTTACCGTGAAGTTAAGGCCAGTCTCATTGACGGTTTGTGAGGCTTAGTTATAAGTGAGTTTATTCCTCAATTTCTCAGGAGAAAACCCTGCTCTGTGAATTATTTTCTTTACTAAATTGCGCTATTTAGTGTTTTATTGATAAACCAATGTCTGAAAAGTATATGTTGTCATGTGCCCTGAATGTTCTAAAGCTTTATGAAAAAATACCCGGTGGAATAAATTAATGCAACTGCTGATCTTCCAAACCAACAATCCCAAACAACCATAATTCCATTCATCTTCAGTTTTTCGTCACAAAGTGATTTATGTCATCAAAAACATTTTTGAAAAGTGACTTTGTATTGAGGTTTACGTTTTGTGTTGAAACTTGGCAACATCTTACCGTGAAGTTAAGGCCAGTTTCTCTGACGTTTTGTGAGGTTAGGAAGTTTTTAGTGAGTTTATTCCTCAATTTCTCAGGAGAAAACCTAGCTCTGTGTATTACTTTCTATACCAAATTGCGCTATTCAGTGTTTAATTGATAAACCAATGTCTAAAAAGTCTGTAGTGTGTCAGCAGAAAATAAAATCAGGCAGACATTTTGTCATTTCACCTGTAAGTAAACAACAACAAAACCTCTTTTATCGTTGTGTTGGGACTAAAACAGCTAATGCTAAAGGTAGGTAAATCAGGCGTTATGTGTCTTGTTATCGTGAGTCTTTGCCCTTTACCATGAGCAAGTAACTTTTTGGACAATATGAAAAAACGATCGACGTTCACTTTTTCTTGGAATTGAAAATATCAACTGGTATTATAATGAGATTTGTTTGTTGAAAAAATCTATACATTTTCATGTACTTACTGATAACTGCACTGTAAGTACATACTCTAGATCTGAAATCTTGATAATATAAACATGACAAATATTAAAATTATAAACATGACAGTTCACCTCACAAAATAGCAAAAAAATAAATTAAATACTGATAAAACATACCTGCAGTTGAATCTAGATGTACACTGCTGGCCAAATTAAGTTAGAACATAATTTGACGCTTGAAGCTTTTTTGCCTATTTATGGAATTTGAGGATTTTTGAATATTAGGAGTCAATATTAGGTGTGTTTGTTATGCTCCACTAGTGCTCACTTTTCCACACTACAACACTAAGTGTGGCTTTGTTTGTGAAATGTTTGTCTGTTTTTCAGGATAGAATATCTTAACTAGTTTAGTGTAGATATTCTATCCTAAAAAACAGACAAATATTCCACAGACAAAGCCATACTGAGTGTTGTAGTGTAGAAAAGTGTGCACTAGTGGAGCATAACAAACACACCTATTATGTTGCTGCTACTCCAAGATCAAGTTTCAAAATTTGGGCCACGACCGGACTTGCTTCGTTTGTATTAAATTGGTGCATTCATGCTCGTTGCAAAAACGAGTCGCACTACTTACAGTACAGACCAACTGATATAATTTTAAATAAGGGCATTTTTGGAAATAGTTAACCTGAAAATATAAACATTATTGAACCATAACCTTAGAGACGATGTTTCTTTTTGGAGAATTGTGCTTGCCGGCATCAAGCACTGACCTATATAAAAACTGGACTGCTAATGGATATGGCTGGCCTTGCCAAAAATCACTGAGGCATGGGCGCCACCATGATGGGACAATTTGTGTTGGTATCTCTGATTTTTTGACGTGTCACTTATGGCTGCGTTCCGAGAACTAGCGCTATATTTGAGTGGTCCTACTGAAATTACATAATTTCCTGTGCTGCAGCACAGTGGTCCAGCGAAAAAAGTATATTTCTTTCGCTTTATCGATGCAGTGGTGGAAATTATACGAGGGGATAGACTCCACTATGATTCCGTGTTTTCATTGGTTGGA
The DNA here is from genome assembly GCA_958502075.1 of Orchestes rusci. Lineage (NCBI taxonomy): Eukaryota > Metazoa > Arthropoda > Insecta > Coleoptera > Curculionidae > Orchestes > Orchestes rusci. The sequence goes on along the minus strand of OY293304.1, from coordinate 95,332,971 downwards.
TGGTTGGATGAAATGACGGATACATTTTGACGTTTTGGGGTTTGAGGTTATGTAATGTTTGTTTTTGCGGGAAAATTATATTTGAATTTGCGTGTTGTCATTGTTGTTTTGTAGCGTCTTTTCGATCGTACTCTTGGAAACTAATTTATTATCACGTAATCATGGGTGTGTTGTGTGCTATTTGCGGAAAAAGTTTTTCGAAACAGTTCAATTTGAACAAGCATGAAAGAACAGTTCACAATGTCAAAAATAAAGTTTCATTCGATCAGTCTAAATGGAGTTTCAAATGTTTGGAAAAGAACTGCAAGACTTCTTTTCAACACAATTTAGACTTGAGAAAACATTTATTCACAGATCATAATGTTGAAATGGAAACCGAAGTTTTGGAATTTCAAAACCTGGAAGGTAGGTATTGATTAATATCTCATTACGCATCTTGATGGTAGAGACAGGAATCCCATGCAAATTTAATACAATCCAAATTTTTGGTTCATTTCGGTTCAGTTTTTTTTCTATTTTAGTATGTATATTAGATTACATACTACCTACATATTATTCTTTTTCTTTTTTTTTCAATACATTTCTTTTTTATACAGGGTTTCTCCTAAGTACTTGTATAAACTTCAAAGGGTGAATCTTTAACTAATTTCAAAACAAAAAGTTCATATGAACATGGGTCCACAACGCTGGTTGCAATGGCTATGGCAATTGGACGAAATTCGGGATACTGCATGGGGATATTGATGACGATAAACTCAAATAGGTACTCAAATATTAACTTAGTTTTTTCAGAGCGGGGCGCCACATACCTATATATTGTCATCAATTGTTCCTGAATTTGAACCAGTAAGTTGTTGTGGACGCTTGTTCATTATGAACTTTTTGTTTTAAAATAATTAGTCAAAGATTTACGCCTTGAACAACTACTTAGGTATCGTACGACCTTGCTTCGACCATTAAACATTTTTATGTTCGAAGATCTATATCATACTTTATTCAAGATGAAAAATTGCGCACTTAATTTCGGCCTTATTCTCATATTCTTTATGGGTAGGTAAGCAAGTAGATTACAAAAAAACTTACCTACTGTAAAATAATTACCAAAAATCTCATTAGGTAGAACTTACTCTTAAGTCAAGATACCTATAGAGGAAATATTTTGACTGTTAAAAATTAGTATATAGGATTTTGATTTTGTACCAGGTTATCAAATAATACATAAAAATAGCTTCAGAAGTTTGATGAAAATACAATGAAAAAGTATTTCGAGCAGATTGTCTTCTCAGTCAGACCAATCTACGAACGTTTCTGCCTATCAGGCGTCATCAGCGCAGCTATAGGTCTGACTGAAAAGTCATGACCGATTTCCAAAAAAGTATGTTGCAGAAATTTGGCAATAATATCATAGCTATAGATGGAACTCACGGTTTAAATAGCTATGATTTCGAACTAACAAGCCTCTTGGTGGTGGATGAGTTCGGTGAAGGTATACCTGTGGCTTTCATGTTTAGTAATAGAAAGGACACCTACATTTATGAACTTTTCTTTACTGTGATTAACACTGTGATAACACCTACACTAGGGTGTTATCACTCCTAAAACATTTATGAGTGATATAGTTTCCACTTTTTACAACGCATGGTGCTCAATAATGGGTCAAGTCATCCACCAGCTTCTTTGTTCCTGGCACGTTGACAGGGCGTGGCAACAAAATTTATCAAAAATCAGTGACAAAAACAAAAGAGCAGAGGTTTATAAACTGATCAAATTTCTACAGCAAAACACGAATAAAGACAAATTTGTTCAGGTTTTTGAAAATACCGTGTCAAGGTTCCTTGCAGACTCTGACACTAAAAACTTTGGTATATAGTTCCAGAATTATTATGGTGCAAATTATGAAAAGTGGGCTTACTGTTTCCGGAAAGGTTGTGGTATAAATACCAATATGCGTTTAGAGTCTATACATAAATCAATAAAATACTTTTATTTAGATGGCAAGAAGGTTAAAAGGTTAGATAAAACTTTACATGCCCTATTGAAGTTTATAAGAGACAAATGTGTTGATAGGCTTATAAAAAGAGTGAAAGGAAAACACATACCATTCATTCAAAACAAATACTTACGAAACATATGGCTGCTATGTCAAGTAATTTTTCTGTTGATGTAGCTGAAGAAAATACAAAGTGGCTTATCAAAACCATTTTATCAAACCAACAACAGGAACAAACATATTGTGTTGAAAAACTTCGCAATGAAAGTTGTTGTGAGTTGATGTGCAAAGAATGCAAGATTTGCCATCATACATATTCATGCACCTGTAACAACTTTCCTATTGCAAATACAATCTGCAAACATATCCATTTCATAGAAATGACTTACTTTCATAAAAATATATTGCAAGAAAAAGACTCAATAAATAGTCAGGATCAGGAATCCGATCCCAGTATTCCTTAGTATCAATAACATGCTACTAGAACAACATAAAAAGTCATCAGAGACTTTATGGAACAAATTTTCTGCAAATGTGACTAATACATTCATGAAATTGCAGCAAATAAATAACAGCAATATCGAAGAAGAAGTGATTTTGCAAACACAGTGTCACCTAGACACAATTAATAAATTGGTGGATCTACCATTGTCAGCAACAAGCACAACTTTTGTTTCGGTTGCTCAGAATGAGCCTGAAAATAAAAAAATCCAGAAACAGGACAGGTTTTTCTCAACCATTAAAAAAAAAGGCTACTTACAAGAAACCAAGTCCTTCTGAGATAATTTCTATCAATCGAGATGTTAAGAGGAGGTTTTCTTTGCTAGATCATGATTATTGTCTGAAAATGTAATACCTAAATGATAAAAACAGAAAAATCCACATGATGTGAATTGATTTTGTACAAAACTGAGAAATATATTTAAGTTCTATTGCAGACAATGCCATACAAGATTATACTGTATCTCTGTATAAATCGGCTGTTATACCTACCTGATGTGCAAAAACACATAATTTGTGTAGTGATATATTTTTTAATAGTGTTACTTTTTTTGTTAAAAATATTATGGACCTGTAATAAATGATATTACTTTATTAGACGCTATGTTGTTTGATTTTCTTCTACGGTTTTAGAATACATATTTCTAGCAAACAGTTTACAAGTCCATGTTTTTTTTTTTATTTTGATCAATTAAAGACTCTTTTTTGTGCTCAAGTCATTTATTTATTTTGCAAAATACTAAGCTACCAAGTTAGCAGTTAGCGGGCCCCTTCCATACGTACTACTGTCATTTCTATGAGGTATATATGTAACATTTAGTTTAGTATATGAACAAACAATTAAAAAATAATGCAGGCATTGTAAAACAGTAAAGTTAGATGAATAGGTACCTACTTAATTATAACACGAATGGCAAGATGTGAGATTTCAGTAGGTAGTCCTGCTCTGAACTTTGAATTTACTTTCGAACTTTCGAATCTGCAAACCAAAGATTTAAAATTCAATTTAAACATTGTTTTTTTAATGATGAGACGTGTATGGGACAGGTATTATTGTTCCTGAACAAAACATGATCACCATCAAAAAAAACGAAACTTATTTCGTTCTCCTCGACCAAATACTATCACTTTTTAGTTCGTTGTTTATTATTTCATTGTTCAAATAACCAAGAAACGAAACAACATATAAAACAATTTGAAAATCAACACTTTATCCAAATCAAAACATAACATAACATATAACCCCAATTCAAATGTTCTGTCAAAGTCAAATCTAGATGGAATCATAGTGGTTTTCAGGCGCTCGTGAAATTATGCCATTGGAAAATGCAGAAAGACGGCTAATTATTTTGTTTCTGAGGTTATGTCATATCACCTATTTCCATTATTTCGATTGAGATTTGGGATTATTGGATTTTAAGAAGACACCTATAGGTACTCAAAACGCAATATTCACATTCATATTGTGATTTTGTGCAGGGTTTTTAACATTATTCTAGAAACTTATAAGACTATGAAACGTTATGTGTTGGATTATTAATAACATAAGAATGAGCCTTCATACTTCTTTCAACACAATTCTTCAAAAATACCATTACCTATTATGTCCTTTCAACAGCATTATAAGTAGCGAATAGCACTTGATCTATTGAACCTTACCCTATACCTACTATTTCGTAACGAGTTCAACTTGGACCCTGGAAATTGGTATAGCAGGTAAGTACTTGAGATAGTCGATGTTTCATGATTTATGCATTCTGTGGTTTTAGAATTAATATAATAATATTCTCTTCAATATGAGCAAAAACCACGGGAAAGCGAAGTCACAGACACTTGAAGAAAAAAAAAGCAATATTTACCAATATCCTTCGATATTAATAACAATTATCAATAACCTCGATATCGAAATCAGACGGTAGCTGTATTATGTAAGGTTTACATTCAATTTGTTTTCGAATTGGAACTGTCAAATTTTCGCTTGGCAAACGGGAATCATATGCTACCATCTACATTGAATTTTGGTCACGCTTACGCCAAATTCAATGTGAATGGTGACATATGATTCCCGTTTGCGAAGCGCAAATTTGACATTTCCAATTCGAAACGGAATCCAATGTAAATCAGGCATTTTAGATTTCTGCATTTTCCAACGATGGCACCACTGAAAATCAGAAGCACCAACTTGAATAATTGTCCCATCATGGCAGCGCCCATGCTCCATGCAGTGATTTTCTTCTCATTGCATTGGCAGTCCATTTTTATTTACCAAGTCCGTGGCATCAAGAATATTTCACTCTACTTTGGTCAAGGTTTCTTGAGATTCCATAGTAACGTTGTTTGTTTGCCAAGATTTGTCAAATCTTTGACATTTTGAATTTTTTTAAATGAAAAGTAATTAAATTAATCAATCAATAATTTTTGCTTATTTAGTATACATAATTAAATTTTACTCGAAAATTCAAAGGATTGCGATAATTCCGTGCACCCATATTCTTTTCCATTGATCGTTCAATCGTGATTTTATCTTTCACGAATGAGACCATGTCTATCTAGACAAATTCTGAAATCTCAAAATTAATTTTTTAACAAACAAACCACGTTGCTATATAATTTCAAGAAACCTTGATCAGATTAAAGTGAAATAGTTTTAATGCCGACAAGAACTATATATCATTCAAAAAAACATCGATTCTCAGGTTACGATTCTAAAAATTTCATATATTTTCAAGATATCTTTTCCGAAAAGTTATGCCCTTTTCAAAAAATATACCAGTTGTTCTGTGAGTAGCGCAGTTCGTTTTGGCAACGAGCTTAAATGCACCAATTTCATAAAAACGTCGAAGGTCCGGTCCTGGCCAAAATTCAAAAGCTCAGATTTGGAGGAACATCCAGAACGTATTGACAAATATCATAATAATATCGAAAAATCACCGGAATTCATAAACAAACAAAAGTGTTATCAAGGATCAAATTATGTTGTAACTAAATTTGGCCCACAGTGTATCACTTAGGAAATGTGTCGTCCAATACATACCTCTGTATCAACACAGACTGGGACTAACCTCTATCAATTTTTCCTATTTCGATTTTTTTTTCTTCATGTTCCACAATTTCTTCAGACTTCATCATCGATGCTTGATATTATCTCCGACACTGATGGTGTATCAGTCAAAGAAAAAAGAACACCTCCAAGTTCTAGGAACAACAAAGTCAGATTGTTCCTTGAAATGCTCTTGGTATATACACAACCCGATAGCTATGGTAATGCGATTTGTTTTTAATCTGACTAGGTGTTTACAGTGGAAAAATTTGACACTGTCTGAAAAAAAATCGGAAACACTCTATTTCATTATTGAAATGAAGATAATTCTGAAGTACAACGATTAGATAGATTTGTAAACATATAATTCTCAAAATTTGTTTCTTGCTGAATCTGAGCAACAAGTACTTTGAAAGATAACTTTTCACGGATTAATAAAAGCGAACTGATTACATTTTTCAGAAAAGCTCATCACATCAAACCACCCCTAGCATCAGTCTTCGGTATACTAAAATTTTCTAAAACCGTCCTTTACATCAGTCCATGGGATACTGTCCACCAGAACGCCCTGATCATCAGCAACACACCAAATCGCCCCGAGTATCCTTCTTCGAGATACTAGAACATCCACGCAACTGCCCCTACCTTACGATTAGGGATACCACCTACCACAGCAGCTCTAGCATCAGTCTAAGGGTCAACTATCCTTGAGTCATATCCGATTTTCGCTAAGACTCATCACAAAAAATCCCGAACCAAAGAGGTACAACCTCAAAATCGTAGTAAGATGCCAGCTACACAAGGAATTAATCAACATGTTCGGGAAGCTTAAAAAACAAAAATTCTACTGGAACGACTTTCCGCTACCATTGACTAGACGCCTACATCCAAGAAGATCGATCCAAGATCCACTTCGTGATCCAGCAGAACAAGATCCAGAAGCACGAAGAGATAATGATCGATGAAACACTTTTCACGGATGATTATTTCTCACAGAACTAAGAAGGGACCTGTTGAAATAGTGACCCTAAAACACATTTACCTCATTTAGTTTACCAAGGGCAGACTAGATTCTACATTTTATTGCTTACATTTTTAACACCCTGTAAGACTTGGAAAAAAATAAATTTTGATAACTTGAACCTTAAGATGCAAAAAAAGTATTTCCTGTTCATATACGATAAAATGAATAGTTCTGGAAAAAACAAAATATTTTGATTGAAAAAAACATCGAAAAAACAATGATCAAGTAGTGTCCTTGACGAAACTTTTCGAAAAACTCCAAACGTACGTTTTCCTTGAATTTTTTTCAGTTTATTTTCGAAAACATTTCAAGGAAAACAAAGGTTTGAATTTTTTCAAAAACTTTCGTTAAGAACATATCACTGCATCGATCATGGCTATTCTAGATGGGTTTTTCAATAAAAATATGTTTTTTTTCCAAAACGGTCCAATTTTATAGATCATGATACCTTTTTTGTAGTTCAAGGTCAAGGCTATCCAAATTTATTATTTTCGAGTCTTTATCATACAGGGTGTTGAAAATCTAAGCAATAAAATGTAGAACCTAGTCCGCCCCTGGTAAACTAGATGAGGTTATTGTTTTTCAAGGCCACTATTTAACAGGTCCCTAGTAGATTTCATCATAATATAAAATTTTCATCAGATTATATCGGGACTACTTTTAAATTATCTTCGAAAGAAAATTTCCACCAGCACGTTTCAATTCACGGAGATATGGCCCCCATATATCCGTAGGAAGGGGCCTGCAAAAAAAGAATGATGAGAAATTATAATCATCTTTTTTCATGTTCTACCTGTATCCGAAAGATTCCCCACATTTTCTGGGACACCCTATATGCCTCTACGACTCATCATCAAAAACCGTACAATCACCAACAAAAAAATGCAGCTACTCCAGGGCCACGTTCGAGGAGGAATAGCAAGATTCATCCGACTGATTGATAACGATTGAAGATAACAACGATGCGCCATGGGACATTCTCAAGAAACGGTATGAGAATAAACGACTACTGCTGGCTAAACTGATTGAGAGGATTCTTGACTTTCCAACCATTGTATTGTATCGGAGATTTTGGCAATTTCTTGATGTCACCAAGCAGGGTCTAGATGGGATTGAAAATCTGAAGATTCCAACCGTGTTTTATTGCGCATCATGACACGAAAATTGAAAAAGAAGACAAATAAACTCATCAGTAAGGTCTTGAGAAGCCTGATGAGGTTCAAGATTTGAACAAATCCATGGTTTTTTTGTAGAGAAGGTGCCAATCCCTGGAGACCACCTCTCCAGATTTATCATCAGCGACTGCAAAAAAGCAATTTGTGAGGATTATCATGTATGCAGAAATGACTAGAGATTTATGTCCAATTTTCGTAATTAGTAGGAATTCGCAAAATAAGTTTTGAATCTAGCATACCTAGAAGACAAGTAGTTTTTTTAGTTTTTGGGACTCAAATCATACTTCAATGTTCAGAGGAGACATTTTAACAATGTAAAAAAAACTTTTTTTGTGAAAAGGAAAAGAAGTAGCTACCTGATTTTAATTAATAAATAAACTCGCGAAAAAGCACTCGGTAATCTAAAAAATATTCGAAACTCCAAAAACACTGGTTTATCAGATAAGAATCAACAAGAAAATGTGGACATAGCACCTAAACGCAAGAGATAAACAAAATTGCAGGGACATGGAATTTTTGGTTAACCACCATTTCCATGCTTTATAATCATAAATTGGATTTGGGACAGACATGAATTACATTTGGCTTGTAATAAGGAATTCAGTGGTGTCAATAGTCTCAATTTCGAAAAATGTGGCCCGCTTTCAGGTATCGACTATAGATATTGCCTAAGAATCTCTTGAAAGTTGTGCGTTTGCAAGAAAACCGTCAATTTGTTAATCTTTGCAGAAACATTGATGATGTCATGTTATGAGTTGAAAATAGTCATGACAAATTTATTTATTGAATAAAACCGAATACTGTGTGATCATCACCAGAAAGATTTTCTTCCTCGTTATACTTTTGCATAGAAAATATTCGCAATATTTTTCTTCTGCAGCTCTTTAGCCACTTGTGATCAGAAGGAGTTGTGGCTCCAATAATAATCATTGAATGATTTTTAAATAAACTGAGAAAACCACTCACCCAACAGAAAATATCCGCAAAAATAACCATTCTGGGTAAATTTCTATTGTACAGCTCGCATAGTTTTGCAATTTTAGAGCATTTTTCTTTATTGTGATGATTTGCATATTGTATTGCCTATTGGGCCAAATTATACGGGACTACATTTCCACCTACTTTTTCAACCAGTAGAACTTATCTAGGCAACCATGCCAAACAAGGATTTATTCGCCTATTCACAAAAAGGAGCTTTGGATTAGTTTTTGTGAGATGCGGGGTTTGTAACTGACTTTGCTTTGTCCAAGATCTCAGCACCTTCCCAGTTAATTGGATGGTTTAGGGTTATATGGTATTCGGCCAATGAACCAAGATGATGCGTCCCCACTACAATCTGACGTGTGAGAGTTGATTCTGCCTTTAATGTATCGTGACGTATGGCCTATGTATGTTTGGTCACCCTTGTCATTATACCTTTGAGTAGGTTAATTTTAGTTTTTTTAGAGTGGTAAGAGTTGTAGCTGATGAACCGGTTGGAACAATACGGTCTCCTGTACCAGGTTGTTTTCAAGGTGTTATTGTCTGTTCTAGTGACTAGCATATCCAGGAACTCTCAACCAAATAGTAGCATGAATACAAAGAAGAAGTTCATACATTCAAAGAACAATTCTTTAAAATTGGTCCAAAGAACGGCTTCTTTGACAAAATGAATTGGAAGTCATAACAGTAAGAACAGTTTTCTTTCAAGCTAACTCGATTCAAGTTCTGTATGAACAGCGATCATTAAAGTGGTTCATGAATCAATGAAACTAACTGTTCGTAGTATCAATGCAAATCGTTCAGTTGGTAGACATTTATTCATTGTACTGATGATCATAATTCATGATTACAATTAAACATTTCATTGTATCTATTAAGCGAAATTCTCAATATTATGAACCCTATTCATTGTATTTATGAATCAAAATGTTCAATATGAAGAATCCTCTGATTCTATTTTTGAATAATTTTTCAGTGAATAGACACTGAAGATTGATTATCATATCTTTTTTCGACAATCGTTTGAAGTTGTAATATACATGTGAGCTATTCGAGTTAAAATAGTTCGAACATATTTCATGACAGAACAAAAAGTCATCACAGCTTAATAATAACATGTCTTGAAGCAGCTCACTTAGAAATGTGTTGGTTGTATCTATGATATTCAATCGCACTATTTTTGCTGGATTGGTCCTTCAGTTGCAGACCGTCCTAGATGTCGGGACCAAAACCAAGAATCCATGAAGCGCCCATATATGATAGCGACAAAACTCTGGAAAAAAATAGACTTCCTTAAAATATACTTGATTCATTGCATAAATAGATAATTCTACCAAACATTTTTTTGGGAGATATTGACCTAAAATTTTATTGAAGAATTTGGTTAGTAGTTACTTCCAGAGACATACATCATGATTCATCATATATTTCAAGGAGCTTTTATCTTTGATATTCTTGTTGAACGACGAACTTTTCAATAAGACTCTTTTTGCTCCCCATCATGTTGATGTTGACTACAGAGCGAGTCCGTTTTGATGTAAGATTTGAGATTCCGTATTTTGAAACTGAAAGTAGTCATACAAAAAAAATTAGATATTTTTGTTCAACATTGTTGACTTGTTGGCTGAGTGGTCTAAGGCGCCATTCGACAAAAGTCACCGGAGAGGTAGTACGCGGTGATCGGGTTCAAACCCCGAGGTGGGCAGACATTATTTCTGTTCGACATTTAGTGGTACTCTCATTGGCTAACGTTACTGAGTATAGACTGCAGTATCTTCATTTACTGACAGTTGAAAAATCAGCGTAAATTGATTGGTCCTGCTAGTTCAAATATATAACTATGTGATGTTCTCCATCATCAACTTAGTTAGAACTACAGTGGTCCTGGGGTTGGCGAGAAGGGCTTTTAAGGTCTACTCGCTGGGCAGTGGTTTGCCCCTCCCCAGCCATACCAATACCAATACCAACATCGTTAATCAAGAGCTTTTTTCAGTAAGGTATGTGCATCACCTACCAGTCTAAAAACAGAGAGAATCTTTGATAATGTTGTCAAGAATGAACGCCGTACATTCCATTTTCTTGAGATCCGCCATGAAATTGTTGGCATGTTTTTTAATAGCTATCGAATTCTTCCGTTGATAGATTGTCAAATTTTAGGACTCTGATGCAGACGTCGGCTTCTACTCCACGTATGAAATTGATGTGATCGTGCTGTGAATGCATCACAAAGTCTTTTACCAGTCGAGTGACTTTGTTGCCTTGGATATTACTTACTAGTTCTTCAACTTATATTTTGAAATGCAGCACTTCACATGACCAAATGATACACCACAAACCGAAAGAAAGTCGCCAGACGCAGCAACACGTAGTTTTGCGCAAGTGCCTTATAAATGTATACATTACGGTTATGAACTTTATCTTTGTATTTATGATTTGATTTTATTTCAAGGATATCGGTCGGCTTTCAAAGAACTATTCTTTGTATTAATGGATTTTGTTTTTGAAACGATGTTTTTTTATAAGGTTTTGATGAACTATATTCATTGGTACAATAAATATTTCATGGAACCTTCAGTCAAGAATCTTTCTTCAATATCAAGTTTGAAGTCCATAATATTAATGAATTTAGTTCATGTAGCTCATGTTCTACTAGACCTAAACTCTATTCATTATTACAATGATAGCTGTTCAAGAAACAATGATTTAACTGTGTTCTTTACAATGAAAATGAAGTTGATGAAAGCAGTTCATTGGTATTATGATCAAGATTTTTTGAGTGAAGGGAATACTATTCTCAGTTTCCTCTTCTACAGTAAACTGGATATGTTTATTGTAACTTTTGAAATATTACAATGAAATTATATTTTATTTGTTAGTAACCTTTGTTTGTGGTGTTTCAATATCAGAGCAGTTCATTATAATTATTATTGTTCATGCGTAATTCAACTGTATCGACAACAGTCACTCACACAAGAACAGGTCGGTTCCACACATCGGATATGTGAAAACATACGCTCAAAAACCAACTAGCAAACAGCGCGTTATCAAAAAACTATTTCCGCCTGCGTGCTCCTCAGATTCAGGTTCTGGTACCGATCCTTTGTTCTTCTCAACACAACTACGGGCAATGTAGCATCATTAAGTGAGGATTGCTCACACCATGTTATAAGTTTTTTCCGACATGTGGAGTTTTTTGCCTAGTTCATATATAACCCACGTGTGGTGAGTTTCAGAAAAAGTTTTTTTCAAGTTAGTAAGACTAATCTAAGTAATAGGAAGAAAACAGTTTGAGTACTCAGAGCAATAATCTTTTATTAATGTAGCTGGCAAAGCGCTTTCGGCTAATAATAAGCCATCATCAGTGCCCCAAGTGAAAGTGATACCGGCATGAGTTACGTTCTTAAACGTTTTTCGGAGAAAAAGAATTTATATAATAAAGGAAAAAGAAAACATTTTTGGTACTCACTAGTCAGTTGTGTACAGTGGACATTTTTCATCAATTTGACTATCATTGGGCCCCTTTCAAGGGTGCTTATTATTCGTAAAAGTGGTCCGGCATCATACAATACTTTTTTCAGAAGTTATCGAGGTCAATCAAGTTAACAAGGTTGAAATAACATTAAACATAAGCACGTACAAGACATATACAACACTTAAAAATGAATGTATAGTCTTATTTTATCATTCTAGCGATGATTGACCACGAGGCGAAAGGTGAGAGATGAAATGATACAGGTTATTAAGCGAATCGGGAAAAATAATGCCAATCATGAGATTAAGTTAGGTTAGAATTAACAAATGGAGTGGACTGCACTGGTGAATAGACCAACAAATCGTCAGGCAAAGCAATGTCAGTCTAGTGGTAATAGTAAGTGAAATTGAACGACGGAGAAGTTGCGGTTAGGGAATTTTTTGAAAATAAATTTAAGTTTGTAATCTCCTGTGAAAAGGTGTGTTTGATCTATTTAAGTTAACTTGAATATTAAGACAAGATGGGTTTGACTTCAATTTATTGGAAATGTGAATATCCTCCAGAAAATCCAGACGGTTAAAATTCTTAGAAGAAACTTGATGGAGAATCTTTAAGTCAGATCCAGGGCTAAAATTGTGATTATTCAACTTGATGTGTTCACCGAAAGCAGAGTTAGGTCTATTCAACTGTTCGGAGATTCTAGTTTTTAAAGGTCTACAGGTGCGCCCAATGTGGGAGCAACTACAAGAGTCACATTCCAATTTGTGAATTCCACTTTTCGACAACAAATCAAATCTATCCTTGGTGTTAACCAACACAGAACTCATATTGCCTGAAGTTTTGAAAGAACATCTCAAATTTTCGTTATATTTAAGGAAAATTTTGGAAATTTTCTTGTTAAGAAAGGGGTTAATAGAAGAAAGAAATGTATCTAGGAACTTGATGTGTATTAGGGTAAGTAATTGATTTAAGTTTATCAAACGAGACTTTTTTTAATGAGGGAATCTATAATGTCTGGGTCATATCCATTATTAGAGGCAATCTGTTTCAATATGTTCAGTTCCAAAAAGTAATTAGCTGGTGAGAGAGGTATATTGAGTAAACGATGGACATAGTAATAGAAAGCTGCCATTTTATGTTGATATGGGTGATTTGAGTTGAAGGGTATGACATGATCTGTCTGGGTCGGTTTTCTGAAAATGGAGAATTCAAGGTTATTCGAAGTTTTGAGTAAAGAGATGTCGAGAAAATTCAGCTTTTGGCAATTCTCAACTTCCAGGGTAAAGGAGATTTTTGGATGGATGGAATTCAGCTTCGAGAGTAGACTTTGGGCACCCTGTGGGTCGCAATCCAAAAAACATAGACAATCGTCGACATATCTGTACCAATGCAAGATCTCTTTGTTATTGTCAGTGACAATGAACTTAGATTCAAGGTAATCTATAAATACATCAGCCATAAAGGGAGACAAACAACTACCCATTGCCAGTCCATCGGGTTGTTTGTAGAATTTATCATTGAATAAGAAAAAAACCTGTGAGAGGCATAACTGAAGTAGAGAGAGAATTGAGGTTAATTGATCAGGGTGGAGTTTGGTAGATAGAATGTTCTTGATGATGTCTACAGTTTTGGCTTTGGGGACAGAAGTAAAGAGATTGGTTACGTTGAAGGAGACTAAAAGGTAATTGTTGGGTAGATTCAAATTAGAAACTTTATTTACCAGATCCAGAGAATTCTTAACGCCAAACCTGGGAGTGAAGCCAGAAAACTCAATTAGGAGGTTGAGAACAAATTTGGATAGGATAGAGGTTGGAGTGTTTGTTAAGCTGACGACAGGTCTTATAGGGGTGTGTATTTTATGAATTTTAGGAAGACCATATAGACGTGGAGTGAAAGGGTTGCCAGGAATAAGAGTGCGTTGGGCGTTATTTGAATCCAAAAAAACCTTGAAATGTTTGATCAATTAAGAAATTCGCCTGATGAGACTGTTGGTAGGGTAAGAAGATAGGAGTTGAAAATTGTTGTCAGACAAGAAACTTTCAACTTTGGCAGTATACGACTCTCTTTCCATAATAACCAGGCAATTACCTTTGTCGGCTTTAGAAATTGTTTATGATTTTTAATTTTTAATTTTATAGATTCCAAAATTTTAAGATAGGATGGGTTTTTAGTTGTAGATTGTTTTGTTTTTTTTTACTTGAAACTTTGCAAAGCTGTAAAAAGGGCCTCTTATGTTCCTAAACCAACAATGTATCGCAATTATTCAAAAAAATTATGTTGATGGATTTTTCCATAAGAACTCATGTGTTAGAAAGAGACGAAGAATACATTTTTAATAGGATTAAAAACAACCACCTCTTTTTTAATTGAAGCTATACCTCGTTGGTTTAGGAACATAAGAGGCTCTTAAAATCGGTAATGAAAAATCCAGGACCGTATTTAAAAAAACATGATGGGTGCTCATAGACGAAACGTCGGTTCTTCAAAATAATAACGCTATCTTGTAAAGGGCAAAAAGTGGCAATGAAGAAGTTCCATCCATTTCAAAATATCTCTTCAAATGTGGTCAGAAAAAAATGAAAACAATTTTGAAAAATTTTGGTTTTTTTCGGATAATTTCGGACTTGGTCGGAATTTCTGGCTTTCAAAACGGCATTTTGTTAAGCATCAAAATACGTAACTTTGCCTCCCTTTAACCGACCTTGTATCTCTCACGGTTTTCAAGATCCCCATGATAGACATCCTTATCTTGGACACACTGTATACCTCTAAACTGAGTAGAATAAATGAGTTCGACTGAATAACAAAAAAGTTTATAAATAACTCGTACTTTTGCATGCGCGTAATTTCAAAGTCCTTGCATTCTACTAATATTTTCGATGCGTCGCGATGCTTTACTCTTGGTAGGCGTCGAATTTTTTTTAATGTAAAAAATAACTACTCGACCCCATACATTGACTACTTTTTACAGAAATCAAATATTCCTATTCGTTTCCGAGATATTGACGTGCGGAGTTTTAAGTGAAAAACCCTGTATATTTTTCTCAAGACAAAGTCTATCAAGACCATGACCAAGAATGAGCCAGTCTTCTCTTGGTCCTGTGGTATTGTTGCATAGGAGAATGTCACAATTTCATGTTGTGATTTTGTTTTGAATGATCAAATATTTTTAATGGAAGAATGTCGAATGGACAAAAAAAGCTCAGTTGAATGAAAACATCCACATTTGTTACTCCACTGGTCTGTTGATAGCAATAGATAACATATGATAAGACAATAAAAACAGTTTTGAATCTATCGTATCAGCACTCTACGACATAATATTCCTTTAATTGTTTACAAATTGAAATTATATTATGTCGTAGAGAGCTGATACGATAGATTTAAAACTTCTTTTATTGTCTTATCATATCCTGTCCTGAAAAACTTGCGATATTTTACATGTGACTTTTTCTATAATAAATGGGGCTATTTGTTCATTTGATGCAACATGCTACTCATAGTTCGGAAAAATACGTATTTTTGTAATATCTGGATATTCAAGATTTGGAAAAGGCACCTCCATCTATTGGTGGTAATTCTATTTCTCGGTATATTATTTGATGTTTTTTTTGTCAAGTTTAGATTATATTCATTATCCTGGTGCCCAATTTTGTCATTGTTGTATGTACCTATTTTTAAGGCGGTTACTGATATGGAGGATTTATGATCAGGCCTTGTGAATGCGCTGAAGTCCTCATGTCGTACTGTTCCCGAGCAGATCGATTTGTCCTTGTTCTGACCTGATTTGACAGATTATGCTTAAGAACGATGATCTGAAGTTGCGTGTGTAAAAATATTAGTCTCAGTGGTCTGATCAAGGAACATTAGCTCGACCCAGTTTCACAATGTCTGGTCACCTTTTTGGTGACCTAACCAAATGCGTTCACGGTAACCAATGGTTAAGCCATGTATCGTTTCATAGCGAAAATATGTTTGTTGGTCAATTAACCACAGAATTTTCAGTTTTTAAGATTTTGGTGTGACAAATCGCAGTAGAATTTGACAAATGTCACAACAACAACAAACGATTGAAGTATTCAAATATTCAAATTAATTTGAAATTGGAAGTTATTTCTAGGGGAGAGGGGGGTAAAATGATCCCCCTAAGAAAAAAACTTCTTAAGAATGGAAAAATATTTTTTTAATTTTATTTTAATAGGATAAGCCTACTAAACAGTAATTTCTCTTAATAATACCACACTTTTTTGAAAAAAGAAATGTATTTAATTCTTAAAAAAGTAAAAAAAATGAAAAAATGCTAAGGGATCATTTCACCCGCATATTGGGGGTAAAACGATCCCTTTTACAAACAACTTAAAAATAATACCCTGACAAATCAATATCAAGAAATAATATATCTAAAACCTAATCTTCCTCTGAACTCTGGCCAATGCTAAGGGAACATCGGAGCAATATTCGCAAATGAAACTATCTTCGTCTTCTTCAACTCCCGCACACAATTCATGAGCCCATTCAAAACACTTTCTGCATTGAATCCATCCGTCAACTGATGTAAAATATTCTTCACAGCAGTTCATACAGGCTGGATTCCTCTCGTTGTCTTCCGAATCCGAAGAGTTGGAAAGGCTTTCTTTTATCTTCTTTTCTTTTTTCTGTTTCTTCTGCTTGAGTGTCTTCTTATCATTTCCAGTTTTCGTTTTAATTGTATCTCCTTTTGCTTCTTTTTTCTTGATGTTCTCTTCAAGGGCAGTTTTATATGGCGTGCTGGTCAAAACTACACTTCCACACGACTTCCTCTTTCTTGTGTTTCTCTTGCCTTGAATTTTAGGAAAAGGTTGACATTCTTGTGGCGTAACTGAAAAAGATGAATTAATTTGTTCATCTCGTTTGGAGCTGGGCCCAGGCTCAGGACGTGTACAGGTCGTTTGTTTCGATCAAATCATTTTCTGCTTTATTGGTTGTGTCTGTCAATAAATCAGCTACGTTACATGAAGTGGATCCTGGATCCATATGTTCTTCAGCTTCATCCTGGTAACTAGGTTATTGGTCGGTTACTTCAGCTGCTATAAAGTCGACATCCGAAAAAACCTCTGGGTCAAATGGAAATATGCCAGTTTTGCGGAACCCATTTATTCCATTTGTTGGTATACAAGCCTTTAAGTAGCCCTCGCAAAATATTTGGCTTATTTGAAAAACAGTCACGGCTCTACCAGGATGATGGTTCAGCCATTTTTCCAATGCTTGGTCTAAATATACACTAAGTGGGCCCATAACAGCAACGTCCAACGGCTGCAAAATCAAAAAATTGATTTAAAACATTTTTTCAAAAACTATGGGGTAAAATGATCCCCTCTTCAAAGCGGGATCATTTTGTCACACTCCTAGAGGATCGTTTTACCCCGAAGTGACATGCATTACATTTTGTTAATTATAAATCTAGTTGCATATATTGATTGAGAACGAAAACCACAAATCAACCCAGCATCCCTTCCTGAACAAAACACGGTAAGAAGAAGATCGGTCATTCACATCATTTGAGAAAAGTACACAACCAACCAAATACCTTACCTTATATCGTGAACGTAAAAAAAACAAGTTCACTTGTCACTTGTTAGATTCGTACTGAATCGTGTTTTCGATCGTTGACTATTAATAACATCCCCGTCTAGTACATTGTTGCCAATATCACATTGATTTTGCATGAAAGGCGAACTTTTAAATAGAGGGATCATTTCAACCCGTGGGGATCATTTTACCCACCTCTCCCCTACTATTTTTCCAAAACTTCTTCTTATTTCTGATATTTGGTGTTATAGTTCAGATTGTATTTTGACGGTAAGCATTATTAGGTACAGTTTTGGTTTATTTGAACGAAATTGTCTGTGGCAACTTGAGCGCTTGAGCCTCATTTGTGTTGTACATTTTTACATTTGAGTTGGTCCGGGAACTGATGATTTTCGAACGGCATAATGAATATTCTCCATCATCGCTGAATGCATTCATATAATTCCATTTTTCTCCACTCTATTGCTTATTTATTATGATTGGTGAAAATCTTCAATATTATAGTATTCAAGAATTATTCAAGAAGCAGAACACAAATGTCAAAATAGTCATAATTAGGTTTTGTTCCTTTGGTTTGTGCTTAACCAAGGCTTAACAAGTAAATTTTCCACTGGTCAACTTAACCTGTGGTTAACTTCAATAGTAAGCTTCACTATCGGATGTGAAACAGTTTATCATCTTTAACTGAGGGTTAACTCATAACCACATGGTGAACCAGACATTGTGAAACCCTAGGTAGTTGTTTTTTGTCAAGAATACCGTGAATACGAACGCTCACAAACGAATATTATCAATTTTGGCCGACCAACCGTGGTACAAACTTGAAGAACACAGTCAGTTTAGTTCATTGGTGGTAGTTCTTCCACTAAAAGGTTAACATTTGGTTAATTTAGTTGTCGTATGCGATATATTACCCATTTATCCATTCGCTGCACACAAACGATTGTAACTTCGGTTATCAAGTTCAATTAGGTTTGAGAATTTGTACATAGATTTACTTGTGTCTCATGAAGACATATTATAAGTTTCATTGTAAAATAATAACAACTGTGATTTAGAGAGATTTTTATACAAAATATTTTATTCCTATGTTTTTGGAAAAGCGAGCTCTCTCAGAAATCTTTGGAGATCTTGTTGAATTGGTTATCCATGGAATGAAGAGAGCGAAATCCGTACAAAAGCTATGAATCGGAATTTCAAAAGATCATCCGAAATCATATAATTTTAGGGTTTATATCCGAGCAAAAAACTGATCAACATAAGGGGAAGACATCTGCAAATATGGAGGAGCGTTCTTCCAAACGCTTCCGAGATGGCTTCCCTGTTGGAAATAGACAGCTTACGTGTTTCAAATATGACAAAGAGGGACATATTCAAAAGAACTGTCGGAATCCTCCAAATAAAAAAACCTCGACAGATAGGTCTGTATTTATTCAAATAACTCTAATACTCAAAAATATGCGTTAACACCTCACTTATTGCTCAAAGGCATACCTTACAGTTCCAGCATGAAATCAGGCCCTGCTATACAATTATTACGGAAATTCTTCCTGGAAGTTTTGTAGCTACTCAAGAGCTTGAAGTTGATTATGTAATAACTAATATATCGGTGGATCCAAAATTTGTGGTTGTACAGTCATTGTGCCATTGGGACAGTTTTTGACTTTGAAGCTTTGCATCTTTTCAAAAAAAATCCCAATCAAGACAATTTTTGGCCTAATAGTTGGGTTGCGGTCTGAATGATTGAAAATGTAGTTTTGATATACATAAAAATAGCCTACATATTTGAAAACAATTAAATAGCCCTTGTGCCATGTTAGGCATAGTTACCCTAACTTGGGACTGCTTCAAATTTTGTATAATGTTTTCATCATATCTACATCCACATTACAATGATTTGCCTGTTGTACTGTTCAATTGATGAATACCTATTTCATTGAATACCTAATATGAATAATCAAATAAATTCAAATAAAAATTTCTATTTGAGGTACCTACACTCAAAAGTCTTCTGATCACGAAAAGTGAAGAGATAATATGAAAAATGATAATATAAAATGTCTTTCAGTAACGTTTGTTACTATGGGAACATTTTGGAGACATTTAAGCTTTACAAGAACACCATATCATGGTGTTTAGTTTTACTACCAGTAACAAAAGATCTCTGTTGATGATATAGCTTTTTCCATCGTAACCTCAAGTTATATGTTCCTACCAAACCCATTCCGCCATTATTGTTCATCAAAACTCAAAGCCAATTGAGAAATAACGTTGATAGACAATAGTTCAACCAATTATGTTGAGTTGAACGTTTGCTTGTCCTTTGGAAAAATTTACAGAAGGTACTTTTCATAACAAATCGGTATGATATAAATTAGGTATATTATTGTGTACAATTTGATTTGAAAATATTGCCTTCACTGGATATAGTGGCCCGTCCATTTTTGTGAAGTATCTCATCTACTTTAACATTAAAAATAGACTGGCATCCAAATATTGGTACACATTATTTGATTACCACAAAGTCTTGAAAATTATACTCCAAGCAAATGTCTTTGCTGACCTTCACTCTTGCACATTGCTCTATATTTTTATATCTGATCTTGACGAACCCTAACCAGAAAAGAGAAAGATACAGGATACTGAGGAAACATCATGGTAACGTTGTGTTATAGAGAAAAAAATACTTGATCAACTCAACTGATAACTTGACAAGTGACAAATTTGATAGTAGAAAGGAATGCACACTTGGTAACGGAAATATCTCCAACACCATTATAGGAAAGTTTTATAAAGATAACCACACCGCAACGATTATACACTACACAGGATAGCTCAGTTTGCCGAATCTGCCTGGCAAGGTCAAACTCGCTGTGACGTCACCACTGGTGCTGACAGAAAGAGCGCGTATGCTTTATTTGGTATTTTCTGTATGCAAAATAGATTCCAAGCAAAATTCAGGTGTTGTACATTTGAAGATATTGTCTTCTTATTGAAGAGAACGAAAACGAATAATTTTATATTTATAATAAACTAAATCTCAAAATAAAAAAAAATATACTCAATATACCTAATTATTCCCGATTTCTTTTTTACAAGTATTGGTTAAAAAAAAATATCTCGACAAAACTGCCAAATAATAAGGATGTAATATTCCAAATTCCAATACACAATGGAATGTAATTTGAAAGTATTGATTTATAAAATTCAGAATTTAAATTTGTATGTGTAAAAAGTGCACGGCGTCGACCAAAATATTTTTGGATATGGGAATTGCAATTTTAGAAAGCTCGTAACCTAATTTTCATATACAAAAAATTAATTTTTATTTTTTGTAACTTTGAAACTTGTTGTAATACATATAGGTACTTACTCAATAACTCATGCTGTAAATCTCTTTCATAGTCATTAACTGTGAAACGGTCGGAGCAAACTTCCGAAGAATCTTATTAAGCTTTGTCTTTTTTTCTGCAGCGATGCACCATGAACCCACTCTTTTCGTATTGTAGAAGACACCAAATAATCCTTGCCTTTTGGAAAAGAATTAAATATTATGCTTGTGCCTTGCTTTTTGAGAGCTAATTGATTGTTTTTGCACACAGCAACAGCACATATTCTGCCAGGCATCATGAACTAAAATAATGTTTACCACTGGAGTTAATTATTATTAAACAAGAAGCCTATTTGCCTGGAGAGTATTGGTCATTTCATTAACTTTCGTGTGACACAAATGCTCCTTCTTGTGCTAAATCGAATCATTGTTACACACCGTTAACCGTTAACACAACGAAACGAATAAAATATGTATTTGTATATCTTCGCCAACTCAAACTACATTAAGACTACTCGGAAAAACTCAAACTATTGGGCAAATTCAAAACACAACACACACGATCAACGGCTAAATGAAAATGAACAAATCATCCAGAACTGGTGGTGACTTCACAGCCGTTCTCCGCTCGCTGTCAAACTGCCAAACGTACGTTGAATGTAACTGAGCAATCCTGTGTAGTGTATAATCGTTGACCACAACGGTTTTGTCACTTCTTGCAAGATAACTTGAACTTATATAGCGTTTCTAATCAAAGGTGTTCGCAACTTTTACAAATGCCACATTTAAACTCTTTAAGGGGTCTATAAAAGTTACAGAAATACTTCAATTACTTAATATAGGACTAGAGGCTTAATAATAAAGGTATTATAATAGTAGCAGTCAATATTATATAAACACAGATGTCTATTGGGATACTTAAAAACCAGTCATTGAATAGCGGCCACTCAAACCAGCCGGATTTGGACCTGTTGTATCTTGCGTTTGTCGGTCCGCCTTCATCCATGAATGATATAGAATGAATGTTGATTTGTTCACAATATAGACAGGGTGGGTAATTCCACTGGCAGTGCCCGCAAACGGTGTAACAAGATTTTGAAGTGTCTCTGATTTTTTCCGGGCGCTTGCAGGTTCTAGGAACAATGACCCTATTTTTTCCACAATTGTCTTGCATACTAGTCTTGTCGTAGTTCACCAGAGCCTCTGAAGGAACGTCCACAATTGATTCTTGAAATTATCTGAAATACTCGTTCATTGACTCTGAAGCTCATGTACTCTGGAGATGCCCGTGCTCGTTTTATGTTGTGACAGATTCAAACTCTCAGATCATCTTTTTGCCTTTTTAAAAAGCTTCTAACCCATTTATTTCCTGGTTTGTTCTGAGAGAAACGTTTTTTCTCTATCCTCTTCGAATCAAGGCCTTTTCAAATTATAGTCTTCAAATCCCATTTAGTGAGAGGAAATCCTCATTTTGCAGCCAGTGTCAAATAGTCAATTTTGTTTTTCTTCATCCTCTAAAAGCACAAGTGGACATCTGAATTTTCCGGTCTGTTTATTGGAGCACCATCAGGCTAACGAGCTTCTCGGTATCCCATATCAATCTTCTGCTTGTCTATTTGACAAATTATTTTCTTTGATATCCTTAACAGTTTGATCAAGAAGGTCTTCGAAGAATGCATGGTAGTTTCTTTTTGCAGCTCTTCTCATAGTGAAAACTTCCTCCTGTCTGAAATATTAAATGGAAACACTTTTTATATGTTTTTCTGGTGATGAAATTAAGTCGTCCAAACTTGAGACACCTGTCCGAAGTTTGGACAATTTGCACTGCTTTTATTAAAAAATTAAATACCAAAAACAACAACACTCTGGAGGAAAAGAGGTGTTTTGTCGTTTGAAGCAATTGATAACATAATACCTCATCATGATTAGAAGCTTCTACAGCATTTGACGTGAAACATACAGACAGCTCTTTTCAAGAAAAATAAGACAAATAAACATGGCCTCACTTACCGTGATGAAACAAGCCAATCAGCGATAAGCGATCTGTGGTGCGTCCTCACCCCTTTACCATGAAGAACACACTACTAGATTGACAGGAACGCGGCCGGGTAGCATATAGGCAAAACCCCCAGCGGATAGCAATAGGCGCTTAAAGTCGAGCGCCGATTGGCTGATACGATGTAGATTTTGCCCGCACGATCAAGGCAAAACGTACATCTGACTGGCAATGGTCATTCTGTACGGACGTTTCTAATCGAATCCGTTGAACACACATACGTTATTTTTAATTCTCCCACATCTCGATATAGCTTTATTATTCCTGTTGAGCAAAAAAAAAAACAAACACTTTTTGAAAAGCAAGATTTGTATGTCTTTGTTGTCAATACAACCCAATAAACGTTTTTATTTCATTTTCATTATTCAGAATATATAAAAAAATGTGTTTTTTATACCTAGGTTTGATAATTATGTTTATAGAAAGAGCGTAAGAAATCGGTTACACTAGAGATACAATAGTTATTTTGGCACCAAGGCTTGTGAGTATTACTTTTTTGGCCAAGGATGCAGATGCCAAGCTGAGACAATAAGTGGGGCTGAAGTTTGCAAGAATTCGAGGACAAAAGAGTATATGCCACAAGTCAAGGTGTGTATGAGATTTTTTGTGCTACCGTACATTCAATATTATACAGTGCGACCTTGGAGGTTGGAACAAATTCATTTAAAACTCAGGAGTTGGTTTTGTGGGAAAACGCTCAGACAAATGCATTTTAATTTTAATGTGTACAGGGTGGACCAAAAGTGAGTAACGATCATCAACTTCATTTTTTCAAATGGATGTCCCCATTTTTTATTTAATTTTCGAATTCTTTATCAAATTTCAAGTAATATGATAATAATTTTATGTATACAGAGTGGTCCAAAAATAAGTTCCGACCATCAACTTCATTCTTCCAAATAGAAACCTCCTCTTTTTATCTCATTTTTGAATTCTACATCAAATTTTGTTTCAGTTTCATGTATCTTGTCCTTGACCTAACTGATCCTAATCCCAACCGTTATCAAGAAATTGACGATGGTTCAAAAATACAGTCCATTTGATCAAGTCGGAACTTATTTTTGGTCCACCCAGTCACAACAAATTATGATCAAGAAAACCGCCGTCATAAATAAAAATCGACGTGACCGAGCGTTTTCCCATAGAACAGACCCCTGAATTTTCAATGAATTTGTTCCAACGTTTATGGTCGCTCTGTCGCACTCTATGAACAAGTGTTTCAAAAACCCTTATGCTTTTCCATGATTATCTTGTATCTGAATTTTCAACTATCAATCAAAAAAACGTCTTCTATCATTCGTATTCAGGCAACTAAGCTTCAAAAGCACGAAATTTCGATCGGTCCAAAAGCGATGCTTGAGTATCAAGCAAGTACTGCAGACTCAGTATAATAAAAACTTAATTTCATTTGTGATTTTGCCAAATTTCTTTTCCGTTTTGGTCTTCCATTGTGCAAATTGACAAGCGGGGAAGTATGGGCATAGAAGTTATACCAAAGAAGCATACAATGAAAACAATGATGTATTGTCTGTTAAACAAATGTCAGTAGATACAACTCACTTAACAAAAAATAACAACCACAGCTCTACGCGCCAAATTCAATCTCACTGATTCACGTTAGGCTATGTACATTCCTCCTTGTTATTCGATGCATGTAATCTTGGGTGTACCTAAGAAAGAGACACGGTGAAGTAGTTTTTTCCTGTAAATGGGCGCTTGATGTTGATGTTGTGTGCTCCTTATGCGGACTATGAAATATATACTAGAAGAGGTTGGATCAAACCAAAAAGAGAAAAAAATACATCGTTATACAAGGTATCCACGAATAATCGTTAAACAATGACAGTGGTGATCCTTCATGAAAAAGCTTTTTTTTTTTCGTATGAACATAGGTCCAAAAATGTTTTTTTATATTTTTTATTATTTAAATATAGCGCTGCGCGTTCTCGATGCAGAAATTTGAAGATTTCTTGGAAACGGTTGCCTCTAGCGTTGTTGAGAGAGTATACCTCTTTTTACAAAAAAGATGTAGAAATAAGATTTATTCATGAAAACTCTCAGAGGTTTGCAGTCAGAAAAGTTAAGGCAAATTAAATGAGATAATAATAGTGTACATAGCGCTATCTAACCGCTACGTGAGAGTAAGCACCCAATCTTAACTTTCCACCCCAATAAAACCCTCCGCCCAGCGTACCAGATTGTATCCGCGAATATTGAAAAAAATCGCAATAAAATTTTCGAACCTATGTTCATATGAAAACATGTTTAATCTAATTATAAAGAGAAAAAAATTGTACGCCCTATGACCCTGTGTAGCTACCAGTGATAAAATACACGCGAATAACATCGTCAGTACAACTAGTAAAAAACCTACCCACAAATCAGCGCTCTACTTTGAACGCCTACCCAAGTCTAATTTTTCATTTCTAAAATCTTAACTTCTGTGAGCATAAATATTCCAGTTTATTTAGAGGTTCTGGACCGATCAAAAACCTGTTGTGCTTTTGAACATCAGTTGCTAGATACGTGTTGAAGACGTTTGTTTTTATGTATTTACACCCACCTATAAAAACACATTTTTTTTTCAAGTATTGTTTCAAAAAAAAATATACTATGAAACACGTTTATTACGTTATATTGATAACAAAGACATACATCTCGCTTTTCAAGAGGTGTTTTATATTGCTCAAAAGAAATAATAAAACTATATCGATAAGTGGGAAGATTCAAAATAACATATTTCAATGTGCGTTTGCATGATTGATTCGATTGAAAACGTCTGTACAGAACGTCATACAATTGCTAATCAGTTGTACATTTTGCCTTGACCGTGCGGGCAAAAGCTACATCGTATTAGGAACAGCCGATGAGCGCCCGACTTTAGGCGCCTATTGCTAATCCTTTGTGGGTTTTGCATAAATGCCCTAGGGCATAGTTGCATTTTTTGCAAATTTGTATTTCAAGTATATTTTCGTCCCAAGCTATGACAATGTCCCAAGTATGGTACAATGACTTTACCTGATGAGTTTCTCAAATATAATACCCTTATCGGCTGTGATATATACGTGATATATTCGTCTGGAATAAAACGGCTTGAATTCTGCAAACTATGTCAAATGATTTTGATACTATCATTGATGTTTCTGAAACGTATGTACAGGGTGTCCCAACGATAGAGTAAAGTAGGTTTTATCATATAGGATATGAAAAATATCAATATCAATATGCGTCACAGGTTAGGGGTGTAAATAGCGCACATTCTGAAAATATTTGGAAACATACAGGGTGCGTCACAAAAGTATCGCACGAAAAAGTATGATTTTTTTAAATGGAACCCCCTGTATATTAATTGATATTTCAATTCTTTTTTCAATTTGGAACAAAAATTGTGATACAACTAATGTTCCTAAATTCAACCGTTCAAATGACAGAAGAGCTTTTGAAAAGTTAAGATAGGAAAGTGCAAACCATTTTCCTCTAACTTGAATAGTTTGAGTTTTATAGCATGTCAAAGTTGCAAAAATGCCATTTTTAAAACACGATAACTCGATAATGGTTGAATTTAGGAACATTAGTTGAATTACAATTTTTGTTCCAAATTGAAGAAAGAATTGAAATATCAACTAATATACCATTTAAAAAAATCATACTTTTTCGTGCCATACTTTTGTGACGCACCCTGTATGTTTCCAAATATTTTCAGAATGTGCGCTATTTACACTCCTAACCTGTGACGCATATTGATATTGATATTTTTCATATCCTATATGATAAAACCTACTTTACTCTATCGTTGGGACACACATGTGATTCATTTTCAGAGTCAGGGTGCCAGTTCTCGTAAACTATTTATCGTAGAGGCTTGCGGCAAAAATGTTTATTACTAAAACGGCCAAGAGAAAAACCTGGAAAATATTTTCAAGTTTCTGAAATGGTCGCTAGGGGGCGTAACAACCAACACCAAGTAGAAAAATATGATTTTTATGGAATTTTGTCCAATGAAAATATATCGATGAGCTCATTTCCGGATTTACTGACTATTAACCTACACTTTTTGTCCTAAACGTTTGTTTCTATCTATCATAATAAAGTGGTGGGGGAAGTTCAATTGTTTTATTAAACAAACGGCGATTTCTTCCGTTTCGCTTGACCGATTTGAACGAGCTTGGGCTCAAATGAAAGAGCATGATCTGCACTTCAAAAAACTTATTTGGTTTTTGAATTTTTGACCTTCTCCGTCGCCGCTAGATGGCGTTAACTGAAATGGTAGCATGTTTTTGCGTTTTTTCCAAAAAAATCAAATGTGATGGTATATTTATTTCTATATATTTTGAAAGGGGATACATTTTCCTATTTAAAAAATAAAAAAAAAAACAAAAAAAAAAAAATAAAAAACAAAACAAAAAAAAAACATTGATTTTTTTGTTTTTTTTCATAAGAAAATGTATCCCCTTTTGAAATATATAAAAATGAATTTACCATTACATTTGATTTTTTTGGAAAAAACGCAAAAACATGCTACCATTTCAGTTAACGCCATCTAGCGGCGACGGCGAAGGTCAAAAATTCAAAACCAAAAAAGTTTTTTGAAGTGCAGATCATGCTCTTTCATATGAGTCCAAGCTCGTTTAAATCGGTCGAGCGAAACGGGATAAATCGCCGTTTGTTTAATAAAACAATTGAACTTCCCCCACCACTTTATAATGATAGATAGAAAAAAACGTTTTGGACAAAAAGTGTAGGTTAATAGTCAGTAAATCCGAAAATGAGCTTATCGATATATTTTCATTTGACAAAATTCCATAAAAATCATATTTTTCTACTTGGTGTTGGTTGTTACGCCCCCTAGCGACCATTTCAGAAACTTGAAAATATCTTCCAGGTTTTTCTCTTGGCCGTTTTAGTCATAAAAAAATTTTCCGCAAGCCTCTACGATGAATAGTTAACGAGAACTGGCACCCTGACTCTGAAAATGAATCACCCTGTACAGACCGGATATTGTCAATTTGCTGATCCGTTCCAAAGGTATGGTGGCTACTGGAAATGCTGCGCCTTGTTCAAAAAATGCGGTTATGAATATAAAATCACGTGATAAGTATATTGTTAACCAAAACCCACCCATACCGCGGACGAAAGGAAAATCCTCAAAGATATAATTGATGACTTTATGAGTAACATCATAATAATTAAAAGTACAGTCAACAGGACCACAATCCGGACAAATAATTTGAAATTCCTCGTAAAATGTCAAAGACTGTTTTTTTTTATACCACTGTTATAACAACTCAGTGGTGTCTCAGATAAAAAATGAGCCATTTTTTCTTCGCTAAAATAGTTTAGCATCCCCCGAGGCATCCCCTCACTAATGATGAAAGAGCAATGGCTATTATCAAGATGTTTACACGAGGTGAATCCATTCATACCGTTGGTTCAGCTCTTGGCTGTAGCAGTCTGGAGTCTTCAGAAAAAATGGGTTGCGAGAGGTTCTACTGAGAATCAACAAGAAAGCGACCCAGAAAAACGACTCCACATGAGGACGAGTCCCTAGTGGGTGGAGAATGATGGATAATCCTTTCATTACTGCGGTCAAGGCAAATGAAAATGTCAACTTTCCGGCATCAGTCGACAATGCCCGGAGGCGCATCAAGGCAGCTGGAGTCAAATGATATTTGGATGCTATTTTTTTCCTCTTTTACAAGAATAGTTCAATGATTCTTGTCATAAATTATTAATTCACTGCACTGAAGAATTTTAATGGTTGGAATTTTGACTGAATACCAGGGATATTGAAGAAAAAGGAAGTTCGCCTTGATCAATCTCAATATACCGTTAAAATAAAATTTTACACTCAATGGTGAAAACGGGTAATCTGACAAGTGCTAAACCTTTTGTACCCTGACCAAGTCGCCCCGGATTATTAGGAATATTCCAGGACAAACAATGCCATGTTGGTATGGACAGAACAATCGAATCTATCCAACGGAACTTTTGGTTTTCACTTTTGCGTCAATTTTTGAGAAATTATGTGAAGCACTATCTCGACTATGTCGTAAAGAGAAGTCGATCAGGTCAGCTACAGGGACTCGTTAAAAAAGTGGAGAAACCAACTGAACCCAAGGAACATGTATATGTCGATTGTTTAGGACCTTTAGAAAAAACTAACCTTGGGCTCAAACATGATCGATGATTATTGTTGCTTTTTAAAAAAATTGTGGGCTGCAGCCTTTGAAGACAGTAGAAGCGGTTGAA
This sequence comes from Orchestes rusci, assembly GCA_958502075.1. Lineage (NCBI taxonomy): Eukaryota > Metazoa > Arthropoda > Insecta > Coleoptera > Curculionidae > Orchestes > Orchestes rusci. The sequence goes on along the minus strand of OY293304.1, from coordinate 95,303,584 downwards.
ACACGAGAAACATTGCAATCATAAATTTTACCGTTGGGTATAGAATACCATTATACTACCCATGACATTCATCGGGCTAATGGTCAAGTAGAAGGCATGCGGACTATAATGATACTCTTCCGAGTATAGACAAAATTTCAGACAGAACGGTCAGGTGATTTATGGAAAACCCTGCTTCTATTGAATACGACCATACAAAAAACAACTGGCATTACATCGCTGAAAGCGCAACATCACTCACTCAATCTTTAGGTACTTTAAAATATCTCTAATGACCTGAAACCTTTACGTTATTTAAAATTGAATTGCAGTAGAGTTCGAGATAACCTTGAAGCATCTGTTCAAACTCGTTTGAAAACAAATCAAAAACGTCTCGATGCGGTCGAATATGAAGTGGGCGATTTTGTTATCATGTATCAAGATGACTTTATCAAAGTAAGCTGGAATATGTGCTACAAGGACCATATAATGAAATTATAAACGGTCGGTTTGAAATCAAAAAAGTAAGAGAGTCGTTGATTACTAAAGCTGCCAAGGAACAGCTGATGATATGTCCATTTGATATGATAGAACTTCTTGATTTGATGAAAAATGAAATCATGTGAGATTTTGTCTATAATTGCCGTTTTGGAGAGATTGATTATGAAGTTGAAATGAAAATTGAGAAGCTGGATACGCTTTATTTCAGTCAATAACAATACATTGACTCATTTCAGTTAATTTGATTATGAATATTGAAGAATAGTTGATATGAATTAATGTTGAACGCTGGTTACACTTTACATTCAGTTGATGTATTTTGTGATTATTTCTGTTTATATGTTTATGCAGGTTGAAAAGCTGGTTACGCTTCTGTTGATGTGTTTATCAGTGGCGGCTCGTGATGTGTGAGTTTGTGAGTGCGCTACAAAAAAAAATCTCAGGAAAATATACGGCACATTCACCATCTCATTCAAATAATGGATAATGGACAATTTGCAAATATTTTCAAATGACTTGAAACTTCATAAACGTATTCTAGACAATATTTGAAAGTCATCAGCAAACAATTTTTTTCAAAATACCCTTAAACTAGATAAACGAAAAAAAAAATTTTACTGATTGAAAACGGGGCGAAGCTAGATTACCCTCTCGGAAGTGACAGAGTTATTACAGTCGATACGCCAGATGGAGATAGAAAATGTATTCTGTGACGTAGTGGATGTTAATTGGCTGATTACTACATTAAAAGAGTTTTGAGCTGTTGGCCCCGACACCGCAGCCTCTAGTTGGGCTTATTGTATCTTTTCTGTGCATGTCTTTCAGTCGAAGAGCTCAATTGCCCGAATAAGGTTTATGACTCGTTCTACTGTTTCCCTGTTCGTCCTTTGAGGAGTGGTTGTGAATTCCCCATTATCTCTTCTCCAGTACGCCAGCGCTTCACATTCGAATACAATGTGGGAGGCTGTTTTCTTCTCTTCCTCGTTGCACAGCCTACATATGGGTTCCTCGTTGAAAAGATCCATGATATGCATGTGTTTCCTTAGAGTGCAGTGTCCAGTTAATATACCTGTTACTTTCCTAAGCTGATTCCTGCTGAGTTCCAGTGGGCTTCCAGAAAATGATGATTCGATCCCGTCTGCCATCATTAATTTACTGTGTCTCAGACCTGGTGATTGTCACCATCTAGCTTTCTGTTGTTTTTTGGACCAACAGTTCAGCCAACCTCTCACAGAGGATTTTGTAATACCAATAGCAGGTTCTGGACCCAGAAGTGGTGTGTTTGCAGCTTTGCGTGCTAGTAGATCCGCCCGCTCGTTCCCAGCTATCCCTGTGTGTCCTGGTATCCATCCAAGAGTGACATCGTTAGCTACTTCCAGTGTGTCAAGGTTTTGCTGATAGTCCATGACTTGTTTGAATTTGGTTTCCCGACAGGATATGGTTTTGATCACAGCTTGGCTGTCACTAAGGATAAGGATTTTCCTTCCTCTGTAGCCTCTCATGGGATTCTCTTGCACGCATACGTTTATTGCATGTACTTCTGCCTGGAAAACTGTAGCGTACATCCCGAGTGGTTCACAGGCTTTCCACTTTGGATTTTCTGTGTACCATATTGCCCATTAGCCATCCGGAGTTGTTTCACCGTTTCCTTTTCCCATATTAGCTTGGTCTTGGGAGACGTGCTAAAGTTGATATTTTTCAACATGATATCACTCCTCATTGTTACTAAGTGGTTCGTGACTGTGCTGGTTATCTTAGTGTGTTCTTGGGAGTTTGAGTGGCTCCAGCTCCCGGTGTTGCTAGGTCTATATGCTCCCATTTTTGCTTCCATTTTGATATAGATATCTAAAGGAGGTGGGTTGAGCATGGCCTCCATGGCAAGTGTTGGAGTAGTTTTCATGGCTCCCGTTACACAGAGACATGCTAGCCTATGAACGTCTGCATGTTCCGTGGCTGCTTGTCGCTGCTTGATTTTTGGCCACCAGACAACCAAGCTATAAGCAAGGGTGGGTCTTACCACGGTACAGTAGAGCCAGTGTACCATGCGCGGATTAATGCCCCAATTCCTTCCTATCGCTCTTTTTGTTGCCATGATTGTGGCTTTACCTCGATCCACTATTTTCTGTGGGTGTGAATTCCATGTGAGTTTGTCATCCGGGATGATGCCTAGGTATTTGACTTCTCTTACCACCTGCAGTTCTTGTCCAAAGAACATGAGTTTGAATGATTTCGCTGTCTTCCTCTTTCTCGTAAAGCTGACCAGGGAGGTTTTCTCAGGATTGACCTTTCTGCACCAATCTTCTACGATTGTCAGCTGTCTGCATCATTTCTGATATTGTCTTGATGTGTTTGCCAGTGATAAGTATTGCAACGTCATCGGCATAGCCTTGGGCGTAGAAACCTTTGCTGTTGAACTCTACCAGTAGTTCATCTGCGACTAGGTTCCAGAGGAGAGGGGACAAGACTCCACCCTGGGGGCAGCCTTTAGCTGCCTCTATAGTTACAGTTTTGTCAAGCATAGTTGCTTGAATTTTCCTACCTTTCAGCATGTTTCTCATCCACCTACAAACTGTGTCTTCAACTCCACGCCGATTGATTGCGGTGGTCATTGAATCGAAGGAGGTGTGATCAAATGCTCCTTCTATATCAAGGAATGCAGCTAGGGCAACTCCTTGGTTGTTCAGTGGTTGCTCTATTTCATGAAAAAGTACATGCAGAGCAGTTTCACATGATTTACCAGGTTGATAGTCGTTTTGGTTTTTGTGTAGTGGCCTCTCTATTAGGGAGGTCTCCCTAATGTGCCTTTCAATCACTTTCTCCATCGTTTTGAGAAGAAACGACGAGAGATTTATTGGTCTGAATGCCTTGGGCTGAGAGCTATCTTTCCCGGGTTTCGGTATAAGGACCACTCGTGAGAGTTTCCATATCATGGGTATGTGTCCCGTTGCCAGGCTTGCTCTGAATAGTTGGCAAAGCATCGATATGAGTTGGGCTTTGCCCTGCTGCAGGTGTGCCGGTATTTTCCCATCGCATCCAGGTGCTTTGTATGGTTCGAATGAGTTTATGGCCCATTCGATTCTATTTGGTGTCACAATCTGTCGGGCTATGACCCAATCATCTCTTGATCCTCTCATCCGGAGGATCTCAGGAGATAGGGAGTTGGTTCCCTGTTGCGAGTTGATTATGGTCGAGTCCGGAAAGTGTGCCCTGAGTAGTGTCTCAATGGGTTCTTCGCCATTTTTCGTGTATTCCTTATTTGGTTTCCCAAGTGTTCCCATTGGTGGAAGGGGATCTTTAGCTAGGAACATCAATACTTACCAATCCCCCTTATATTTTTCATGTATCCAAAAAATGTGCAAATTGTCCATTGGTTGAAGGTTTGTGACTCAACCAAAATAAGATAAGATCCAAACCAAATGGCAATAAACCAATTATTTAGAAAATCGGTGTATTTATCGGTTCAGCAAAAAGAAAGTATAGTTTTGTTTCGTAAAAACAAAAATCAATTATCACCTACCTACCATTATAAAATAGTCCACTGAAACGTCGGTTTACAAGCTAAAATTGAAAAAGGAAGAGTTGAAATTATGTTTTGCACCGAATTTTCCGAATTTTCACTTCTACTAGCAACCTCCGAAGCACGAACAGCTTCAGTCCAAGACATAATTTGTAGTACTCGTACTCGTCAGCAATTGATAAATATTGTGTCTAACAAAAACCTTAACAATAGAATTCACCATAGATAAATAATAATATGATATTATGTTGGGTAAAAATCACTTGCGTTTCTGTTCACAAGAACCACGATACTCATAGACCGGTATGCCAATTTGTCCTGTCAAATTTCACAAATTACGTCAAGCGCGTGCCATTACCAAGAAGAAAAGCTTTTTCTGCTGCCATTAGCTAAGATTAGAGTTGAACGTATTTGATATTTATATCGTGTATGTGTAACGTAGATGGAATGGACTGACAGGATGACAATGGTGACAACTGACAAGACAAGGCAGATAACAATTATGAGATTGGTCGACTTACCTGTAAGGAAGATCAATCTTGATTTCTCGAGCATCGTTGTCCTTCTATGATAGTTTGTTGAAAGGTATCATTTTGTCCTATCTATGCACAGGATTTAAAGAATGTGTAAACAAAACATTTTCCCCCAAACGAGTCACTGCTCTCGCTGGCCACATCATATATCCAGTTTATTTGTGACGGAACTAATCACACTGGAGTCTTGGATGAAACTTGCGTGGGTGGGCCCTATCTTAGAAGTACTGCGATGCTCGAATAATTAAGATCGATCTTCCTTACACTTCCTTACTCTCAGTTTTATAATTATTCTTTGCGTCTACGTCCTTCTATGGTAGTGTGACGAAACATTGTTCAGTACCTGGTGAAGGCGCCGAATCGATTGGCTTCTGGTACATTCTAGCGAGGCTAGATGGCGTCGAATATTCTTCGCTTTTCTACAAATCACTGGAATGTTCTTTTAATCCTGGCGAGGGTATATAATGAGATCCGTCATTTCAGTCTAGTTAGTCCAGAATAGTTATCGATTAGCCACGAAATATAAATCGTTAAAACATAAATACGCTGCGATTGCAATATAAATTGTTTGTAAATAGTGTGTGCGGTACATAGTGAATTAAAATAAATAAATTAAAACTAAACAGTGTTTTCTATAGCGAAACTTGCTACATTGTTATCAAAAGTGGGATTTATTGTGTGCTATAGAAACGGACATAAATATTCGTTGTAATGGCTGCGAAACTAGTCTTTTTATCCGGCTTGAAGTTCGCCGAGTTGAAGAGGGAATTGGAGGAGCGTGAGCTGGAAAGTAGCGGTAAAAAAACTAATCCACAAACAAGGCTTCGTGAGGCTTCAATGGAAAAAGGCATGGATCCTGATACGTTCCAATTTGAAATTCCCGATCCCAACGCAGTAGTTAAGAACTTGTCAAAAAATTTGAAAGATGAGCTGAAGGATCAACTTCAAGAAAATTCTAGAAAGAACTCTAGAAAATTGGGGGACAGATTTGGAGCCATGGAAGAGAATTCTAGGAAGTTGGAAGAGGAGTTTGTAGAATCTTCTAGAATTATGGAGAAGAAAATCAAGGAACAGCTGGCGGACAACTACAACTTCTGGAAGGATCAGGTAACGGAAGAAATTGAAAACCTTGAGCAACGATTTGAAGCAAAATTTGGAGATACAGTGAAGACTTTGAAAAAAAAATCGAGGAAGTGCGAAGGCAAGTAGCAGTGATTAAGGAACAAGCAGAAGTGACATTCGGGAGTCAAGATGCGAGTGCTAAGATAGAGGTTGATACCGTCAGAGTCCACATGAAACGCCCCCAGTTTGATGGCAAGCTTTCCTGGAATAATTACCATCGCCAGTTCAAGGCAGCAGCAAGGGCAAATGGATGGGGTGGAACCGAAAAATCCTTGGCATTGACAGTGGCACTTCGTGGGGAGGCGACGGAATATGGATATGGACAGACTCACTTGGAGCACATCTACAACTCTCAGCTGAAGAACAGCTCTCAGAAGAACAACGAGAGCCTGCAGGAGTTCAAATCTGATGTAGCTCGCCTTGCCCGACTGGCTTACCCAACCCGCCAGAAAGTGTCATGGAGAGGCTTGCAGTTGAGGCCTTCTTGGATGGACTGCGGAACCCGGAGATGAGGATGTCCTTGATTCTTCATCGTTCTGACAATCTGGTAGATGCGTTGGTCAAAGCATTGAAACTCGGAGCGGCGAAGCAGTGCTGCCTCTTACGCGTGTGCGAATGATGGGGGACAAGGATCATCTGGAAGAAGACACCGTCGAAGCAACTGTGAGGAGAGTCGTCAAGAAAATGGAGGTATCCATGCGAAAGGAGCTACGATGCTGGAATTGTGGAGAGCTTTGGCATATTCGTAGCCGCTGTAAGAAAGAGACACGGGCACCTGCGTCGGCATCAGAAGACAAGGATCATCGAGCAAGATCAACCTTCAAGAACTTTGATGGCTTGTCCAGGAGACCAGAACTTTGTCACAAAGCCGAGGAAAAGGAAGCGAGCGTTCGCAGGACAACTGTGATGGATGACTCCTGGCAGTCTGAGGGGCTCCTCGAGAACCAGGAGAAAGATCTAGATCCAAAGCTCATCATTGGATGGAAGCTAGCAGGCCAACGACCAACTTGGCAAGGAGTCGCACGATTTTCAACTACAGTGAAATCCTACAGGGCTTAATGGGACTCACTGGTTATTAGCGACGGCATCCTGATGAGACTGGTGATGAATCTGAATGGCACAGAAGATCGGAAGCAGATAGTGGTTCCTCGAAGCAGACAGGACGAGGTGATGAGAGAGGTCCATGATGGCGTGGAGTAACCAAGACGCTAGAAAAGCTGAGGGTAAGGTTATTCTGGATCAACTGCCAGGCCGACATCCGGAAGTGGTGCAGGAAATGCGCCGTTTGTGCTGCAAGCAATGGACCACAGAAACTCCCCAAAAGCTCTGCCGTTTTGGTGTCCCATTGGAGCTGCATGTGGACCAGGGCAGAAATTCTGAATCGGCACTGTTCCAGAATGTTTGTGACGTCTTGAAGATCAAGAAGACAAGAACAACTGCGCTGCACCCACAATCTGATGGCATGGTGGAGCGAATGAGCGGGACCATCACTTGGCCAAAGTTGTCTTTGACCAACAAAGAGACTGGGACGAACACCTCCACCTATTCTCCTTGGCATACCGATCTGCAGTAAATGAATCGACGAGCAAAACACCTGCCAAGATCATCATTGGTCGTGAACTCCGGCTGCCCTGCGAAATTGAAGTTTGGCTGTCCACCTGGTGAGGATATCGCTGGTGAAGACTACGTAAGTGATCCTTGTAGAAAGATGGACGATATCCATCAACGACTAAACATCCAAAGAGCCAGCGACAGGATGAAAAAGGCGTACGACGTAAAGGTCGAAGAAGGAGGGTTCCAGGTTGGGGATTTGGTTTGGCTGCACAACCCACAGAGGCGACGTGGATTCTTTTTAAAACTGCAAAGTTCTTGGGAGGGCTTGTATGAGGTTCGGGAGCAAATCAATAACGTCGTCTACAGGATTCGAAAGCCACCACGAGGAAAACCAAGGGTTGTTCACTGCAACCGTTTAGCTCGGTATGCTAGGAACCACCACGATCAGGACGCCGAAGTGAGGCAGATCAGGCCACCCGAAGAAGACATGTCACTGGAGACTCTCATGTCTCCATACTCCAATGGCCGGAAAGTCGAGAATGGCATTGTTCAGTAGAGGCAGCTGGATTTGTTTGAACCACCGGTCAAAAACTCGTTGGCTCACTGGGTCACTGAAGAGTATGAGGAGTGGACTTGGTGCAGCTTTTAAACGAAAATTCAGACGATTGGAACATCTGCGACGACAAAAGCCAGAGGTGGGGAAGCCGCTCCAAATCCGCACCTGTTCTACCTTGTGACGAAGAAGCTTCCACAACATCTGGCCACCCACAGTGATGTCTGCAATCTCTTGAAAGAGATAATCATCACCAGTGTAATTCTGCTACAAAATTCAAGCGTCTGCCATAAGTGATGAATCAACGGAATATTCTTCAATCTGACTACTCCAATAATCACTTAGTGATAACTACCCTTAATAATAGATAATTTTTACATTCATTATTATATAAAAGTATAATATATGTGATTATAATATCAAGTAGTTTTACTGGTACTCTTGATGATAGATTTAGCAAAGTTTTTTGGCCTCTTGCCTTGTAGTAGGTTATAGATAGTATAAGGTAGCAAAGATTTCTTGGTCAACCCTGCTGAATTACTAATAAGATCAACGACTAAAGCAGATCTATAATGCTGATGAGGTACTTGCATTTCGTACGCTATGACTTTTAAAAAAACTCTTGTTCATCAAACCTTTAGTTAAAAATCTACCTAAACCAATGGCTAATAGTCTGCGAGTCTGCGTAGAACCAGGAGTATGTGGTTTTTTATACATTTAAAGATTAATGTTTCGTTACATTTTCAAAGGAGTTCTGTACGTTTTGAATAATGATCAAGTATACTGGCGATGCATAACTCTTTCAAATGAGGAAAGTCAAACATGTTTGCTTCCCATTTTTTCCTGAAGTCTTAATTCTGGCTGTAAGACGTATTTTCATCTTGATAAATATTATCCCCTCAATTTTTGATACGTTTTGTATTCTTTGACCTGAATTTAGTAATAAAAAGTTACTGATTTTTTAGTAGGCTTCTGAAGTATGGACGATTCCGTGAGCACACGGATTGCTTGAAACACTGATATCTTTCTCAATAAGCTTGAATTATGAAAAAACGCAATAGATTTAATTTCAAGTTAAAGTAGAAGCGTTAATCAATCCGCCCCTCAAGTTAATATAATCATATGTATACAATTTGAATTACTTATTGACACCAGCACGAAATTTCTCTTTTTTTTAAAACATCAATATGCTCTTTGAGCTCTGTATTCGTACATTTTTTCCTTGATAACTCTCCAGCTCCAAGTTTATCAGCAGTATTCATGTAAGAGGCAAAAATAAAATCTAACAAATTGGGGTTCGAATGTCGAATGGGAAGTATTTAACCCCCTATTAGGCATGCTAAGTACGATATGTTGTCAATTCTCAACAAATTAGATGATGGTTTGACTTGAACCATTCCAAAACAGTTTAGTTCATAGAACGTAGCACAAGGCTCTTAATAGTCTAATGGGAAACACATTTCTCTCGCTTCACTCCAAAAAACCAGGCGCCTCGTGATTTTTGCAATAAGCACACCAACCTGTCTTTGGGGCATCAGAGAATATTTCGAAACGACATTTTTTTTTCAAGATATCCAAGTTATCTCCCAATCTACCAGTTCTGGATATAATATTTCTTACTAACGAAGCAAGCTGTCTGATCCTACAGGTGGGCTTTTTAAAGTTGAGTAATGATTTAGCTACATGTTTACGTATCTTTTTTCCTTTTTTTTTTTTTCATGGAGCTTCATTTTGATCACTATCAAAATGAAGCTTCAATATTCTATTTCATGAGTGGGGATTGATAAACTTTTGCCACTGTTTACCTAGTGTCAATAATCGTTTTTAATCACCAAGATGGAGTATTGACACTCCTTAGAATCCATTGAAATAATAAGTATATCATCGAAATAGATAATAATGTCACGTCCTTGTTGCTTTGAATAGGTTTCCACAGGCCTTACCTTAAATATTTTGTTAAAATGAGGGGCACTATGTTCAGTCCGAAAGGTGAACAATTGAACCCATTATCGAGGAAGACATACAAAAATCAGGGGATAGAATTTTGTATGTATTGGCAGGAAATAGTAGACGTCTTTCAAGACTATATTCAAAGAAAATGAAAATCAATAAAAAGTCTTATAAAAACACCCGAACTCATGCAGAAAACATGAACCCAACAAAACTATCTATGCAGAAAAATCGCATTCAACTCACAATAGTGAACCATTATTGTTCATGGGCTACGTTGTCAAAAAAAAACACACCCTTTTTTCAAGTATCATCACAGAGGGCAAAACGTACTTCCCGGAAAGCCAAAAGGTGGAGTTTGACATCATTCAATAGTGAACAAGTGTTTTGGGTCATTCTAGTCAAAACAAAATACACCCTGTATATAAATCATAAGTAGACAATAAAACTTCCCTCAGACTCAAACAAACAGAATTTTGTATTGTTTGACAGCAACCGATAATTTATTATTGTTTGTGGGCATCGCAGACAAAACAGCTACTTACACCCTATTCAATATAATCATCTTGGTCAAAACATACTTTCCGGAGTGCCATACAAATAGAATTTGGCATTGTTTAATAGCAAACAGGTGTTTGTGTGCCTCGCAAACAAAACAAATTACACACTTTTATGAATCATAATCATCTTGGTCAAAATATACTTTCCGGAGTGCCAAACAAATAGAATTCGGCATTGTTTAATAGCAAACAAGTGTTTGTGGGCATCACAGCCAAAACAAACTACGCCCTGTATATAAATCATAAGATTCATATGTGAACAATAAATGTTCTCTTTAGGTTGATTCAAATCAAAAGTATTTTTGTATTATTTGACAGCAACCGATAATTTATTATCGTTTGTGTGCCTCGGAGCCTCGTGGTCCAGACAACTACTCACATCCTATCCAGTTTATTCATATCGGAAAAGTATGTTGGATAGCCAAACAGATAATATTTGTCATTTTTAAAATCAAACAAGTGTTTAAGGGCATCGTTGTCAAAACAAACCACACCCTGTATGTACCAGATGATTCAGTATCACTGCTGATTGATGATGAACTGCTTTTTTCTATATTTCAAACAAATGAAAAAATAAAAGCTTTCCACGGTTTAATTCACTTAGCACAACTGCACGTGACGGGTGACGGCACAACAAAATGAACTGGATATTATGATGTAGCCAGCGAAAGTGGTGACTCGATCGGGAAATATGTTTTGTTTACACATTCTTGAAATACTGTGCGTAGATGGGACAAAATGATACCTACCAATATACTATCATAGAAGGACGTAGATGCGAAGAATAATTACTTTTATTGTACAGGAACAATGACCAATGTACTACCCTAGTGTGTCTTCAAATAGCACACGGTGGCGCCCGTATATCGGGTGATTTCCCAAATTCTTCCGACTGTTCTCCATGGAAAATATGCGTTCAACTTGAGCGTCGAACGAATACACACATGAGCGGGGACAGACTGACAGACAGCATAGTGATTATTCAACGGCGAACATGCGAAAAGCGCGGGAGCTTTGTGCTAATGGATAGGGTATTCTTGCACTTATGCACAATAAGAAAATAGCAAAGATAAGTACTCAGTGATATGGAAAATATTCTGTTATTGATAGTCACTTTTCAAAATATCATTTTAATTTTTATTTCGCAATGCGCGCGCACGACCGATTTATTGACGAGCTGCCCCTGGTGTTCATGAATTTTGGAAATCCAGTTATGCTTCACATTCAATAAATATTAATGAATGTGGAAACGCTGGATATGCTTTGCATTTTACATGATTGTACATGAAGGTTTTGTGTGGATTGAAAATTTGATCATTTCGTTTTTGTTATAGTAATACAGATGATCTACAAGTTTCTGTGAAAGAATGTACCAAGAAGAAACATCGAGAAGTCGAGAACGATGATCTTGTTAGGATTGGCCGTGTTGGAGATTTGATGAAAATTCAACCTGTTCAGCTGTACAGGCTGACCCAAATTCGAGCAGTATCATTGGGTAGAGATACGAGGTCGGGTAAATGCAGGCAAAGTTGCGCAATTTGGTGCTCATCAGAACACCCTTTTGAAGTTCACAGAAATCCGAATACCTCCAAAGATTTTTGGAGAAAAACGAATATTCGCAATCTCATTTTTATTTTTTCACGACTCTATTTGAGTAGATATAACACAATAAATTTCACATACCCATTGCGATTTTTTCTGTTTCACAAAACGGTGTTGTCAGATTTCACAACCCACGTTTGGTTTTTGTGCTGTCATCATCAAAATTTTTTTTCAAAATAGGGCACTGGATTTTTTATCACGGTTTTTGAGAGCCTCCTATGTTCCTAAACCAACGATGTATCGCACTTATTCAAAAAAAAATGTTTGTTTTTATTTCTATTAAAAATATAAATAATTTATTTTGTTATATCTACAGTGTGACTCATTTAGATTGGAAACACCGATGTTAAATTTCAGGTTATCAATCGATTTTAAGTTTTTTTTTTAAATGTGTTTAAAGGGTCTACTACGGGACAAATTTTGAAACATTTATTTAAATTTTTAGAGCATATCACGGTACTTTTTCGTGATAAAAATGTATAATTTTTATAAGCGATTTTTCCTACAAAGATGGATACGCCATTGGATTTGGAGTGCTTCCAAATAGCTGTGACCAAAGTTTAAAAAAAATATATTGATTAATTCCAAAGCTACGTCAACTTGAAATTCGTACATTTTCCAAGTCAACGGTCACAAAAGAACATCCTGCATTAACAGTTACCATGAAGATGGGGTAACTTGTTGCCACTACTTAGTTTCAACGTAAAATAACCTATTTATAGGCAAAAATATTTAATCATGTGTTTGATTTTTTTTTTTAAATCTTCTTATTTTTTATTGGGAAAATCCACTAGTTCTTCATTGTAATGCAAATGTTATTCCGTAAATTTCATTAACTGTTATGATATTTTGAACATCTTGTTACTCAATTTTTAGTTAATTGTTATTGGTAATAAAATAAATTCAATTTTCATGGCAACTGTTGATGCAAGGTATTCTTTTGTGACCATTAGCTTAGAGAATGTATGAATTTCAACTTGTCGTAGCTTTGTTAATAATGAATATATTTTGTTGAAATTTTGGTCACAGCCATTCGGAGGCTCTTTGAATGCAGTGACGTGGTGATTTATTTAATAAAAAAATCGCTTTTAAAAATTCGTCATTTTTATCACGGAAAAGTAGTGCAGTTACCTTGAAAATTAAAAATAAACAGTTTAAATTTTGTCCAACAGTAGACCTTTTATAATATAACATTTAAAAAAAAAAATGGTTGAAATCGGTTTTTAACCTACAATTTCATAGGGGTGTTTCCAATCTAAATAGATCAACCTGTATTCGAATAGATTCGTAAAAGATTAAAAATAAAATCGAGAATATTTGTTTTTTTCCAAAAATCTTCGGAAGTGTTCGGATTTTTTCAAATTTCAAAAAATTTGTTTTGACGAGCACCAAATTGCACAACTTTGCCTACATTCAACCGACCTCGTATCTTTTCCAGTTTCCGAAATCACAATGATGCTGATCGAATTTGGGACACCCTGTACGTAACAACTCTGCTTTCGTTGGCTGCCAGCGGTCGCAGAGGAAACTGAAAGGGAGACAAGTCAATCAATGTCGGGTCTGTTGTCTGCGCCGGTAACAAATAGCTGCCCGTTGTATCACTAAACTTGTGATTTGATGTGGGTATATTGTTGGAAAATTTAAAATTTAGACTTTGCTTATTGTTGAGGAACATCAAGATTGACCAAAATCTCCAACACTAGAAAAACACGAGAACCGTTCTACAAAATTTCGTTTTTTTCCGGATATTTCCGGAAGTGTTTTGAGCTTTTTAAATTGCCCAATGGCATTTTCTTGAATACCGGAATAACTAACTTTGCTATGATTTAAACCACCCTGTATATTCTACCCTCTCCAATATACTAAAGGTGAATATTTTTATCTGTGACTCCCTGTTTAAAAGTTTAGCGTCGGACTTAGTTAGGCAACCCATTCGCAATTTTTGAACAACTTTTTCAACATACTTTTTCAACAACATACGTCGCCCTAGAGCTACAGTGAGACAAGTCTTATTTTCGAGTTTCGAGAAAATCAATTTTGAAATTGTTTCTCTCTGGTGATAATTTTGTCTGCTGCTATATTCTTACGTTTGGGTGAATAAGTAGAACCACTTTAACTTTATTATTTTTTAAAAAAAGCTCACTTGTCTCACTGTTGCATTATTAGACATGGACCAGATCGCGGGATATAAGTATAAAATGAATGTTTACATAACCCAGTGTTGCATTCATGCATTCAACTTAACTAAGTGCAACGGGGGACATGCATATACGTTTAACATATGGGGATATGTTTCTTAACCCAGTGTTGCACTAAACAATGTAGTTTATTTTTGATTTTGCAACACTGAGATATGTAACAAAACTGACCCAAGATCTCAAAAATTCATACATCTCAGTGTTATACTAGATAGTTCAATCTATCTGTAAGTCAAAATTGAAGAAATCTCAAAATCGCAAATTTTCCTCTTATCCCACTGTTGATCTGTGACGACGATATTGGGTGCTATGATTGAACGTCCACGTTAACTTAACGTATCTGTTAAGATTGTTTACTAATGCAAATGTTCCATATGATAACAGCGTTACCATGGTGATATGGATATGTTAAGATAACGTAAACGTTCAATCATAAGACCCATTAACTAAAGTAGCATCAAATAACAGATGAGGGTATATATTTCTAATACCATATCTCGTGCTTAGACGATATCGCTTCTAGATAGCTATGATCTACAAATGAGTTAAATAACTTTTTTTCAATCCAGTCGAATTTCGCGATAGAAGTCCAGTTCTTATCTACGTACTAGAATATTTGCACTTGAAACAAAACCTTGTATCTCTGATTATACAAATCGTGATTATCCCCACCATAACATGACCTATGCGTAATATAAATCTGATATCAGTTTAGATTCGGTGCACGAAGCGCAGATGCATTTCGAAAATGTTAGAATTACAAATTGTGTTCGCTGTCGTTCTCATATTAGCGAGCTATCTGTCCTATTTGTACTGGGGCATTTTTCGTGCTAGAAAAAAGCTGAGATGGCTGCCCCAAATACCTGGCTGGCCTTTTATTGGAGGTGTACTAGAATTTGGGGGAAATACAGGTGAGATTTTATACATCTCAACTTCAAGACGCCATTTTTTTTCAATTCTTTTGTGATGTCACGATGACCCAACAATCCATAAAAAAAAGATCGACCAGTAATTTTTGCGATCCACCTTGAATTTATTTCAATTAAAATCACCTTGACTATTGTCATGATACCATTGTATGATCATGATAGTTATCTTGATATCGGTCGTAATTTTTTATCAATTACCCAACGATTGGTGGTAGGTTAAAGAATAATGTACATCTGCAAATGAGTCATCCTTGGATTTGAGGTGTTTTAAAATCCGATACAAAAGTTTGAAAAGCAGATTCTACGAATGAGAAAATCTCATATTAACATGTAGCAAACTTTTAATATGGGTTTATCTCGAATGCGGTGCAAAATCGAAGTTGACGATGAATACGATTTCATGTGAAAAGTGAAAATTACATATTTTACGGCCCAATATCGTTGCGAAAAGCTTTAACCCACCGTCCTTCTGTTTCCAACACTTTTGATAAAAACTTTAAACATATCTCCACATTTACTTATAGTCGAGACTTGAGTCGATCTCAGGCTAGAGAACGTCTTGAAATAAGAAATGCCTTCCCTAGAAAAATGTTTGCCAAAGTTTAAAACGCAGTCAGGTATGAGCTGAAGCAAGACACAGCTTCAGTTTGATCACAGCTGCGCATGTGTTGTCGCATTTTTGCCGTTCAGTATGGTTTCAGCCATTAGAGAAATTCGAACAAGTTGGGTCAAGTATTTGTAGCTATATTTCAAATATGCATGATAAGATAAGATAAGATCTTGACAGAAAAAAAATCATTCTGATATTTTGTATAGAAAAAAAAAGTACCTAATTGAATCTTGGATTAGTTTCCACAAAACTCATGAACGTTTTTTAGTACCCAATCAGTAATCTATTTATACTTGATATTAGTACAGTCATTTGGTACTTTCATCTGGAAAGTTTTCCGGGAGTTTCAAGAATTCCTATGTTTAAAAAATTGTTCCTGTAAGTTGTCTTATCCGAGTCATCTCACGATAAAAACATGTATATTCAAAATAAGACTACCTATAGAAAATTTTCTACAATTCATGTCGTAACTTTTTTTTCGAAGAATTAATAGTTTGGACGTACGAACGACGTAAAGTTTGGTTCAACATGCGTGTTTTGGCGAAAAAACATATTTCCACACCACCTTGAGGTAGAGTGTGCGACGGGTTTTTTTTTTAAATCGTGGTATCCCCAGTGAACCTCACAATTCCAAAATGTATCGTATTCTCCTTCGTTTCGCTGTTCTTCATTGACCAAGTATTACGGGTACATTGTCTTAGTACCGATCGAAACTCCACATATCAAAATATTTTCAACATCATCCGTTATGGAATTATAAGGTTCATCGCAATCCTCTTCGTGTTCGATCTCTTTCGTTCTCTTCATCGCTATCTTGCGTCTGGAAATATTGGAGGTGGGATCAAGTCAACCTTTCCAGACTCGAATTTTTGCCTTACTAGTGGAACAATCGTCAGCTAATGATCAAGAATCTGGATAACTTTCTTGGACACGATTTGTATCACCGAATATAGTTCATATCTTGAAGCTACAGCAAAATAATTGATACCGTATTCGACCACGGTATAAACTGTGGCCTGTGGCCTGTGGCTACTGCGTACATCCCTCATCTTACTTTTTTGCTCTACTAATAGAGGACCCAGTAGATTGTTGAGTCTTAGTGGCGTGATTGTTACCCTTCTATTCCATGTCGTTAAGATAACATAAGAATGAGTTTATTCAGAGGATGTTCAGAGTTGTGAAGAAATTAGTGTTTTGACAAGTCATGGTGATCGAAGTCAGCTAGAAAACAGTAGAGTGTAGTTAGTTGATTTTTGATGAGAGGTTACATTATAATTTATGTAATTGTTTTGTATCACACAAAAAGGTTAATAAAACGCTCTCTTTTAATAAAGTGTTCCAGTGAACGACAAACTTCAACGACAATCTTCTCCTGCATATTATAACATTAACAACTCAAAACTTGTCTATGGACAATGTAAAATGTACAATTTACACCTAGTTTGCGGAAACGATTTTTTGGAGGATTCAATTACAGAGGGAACCAAGAGAGGCTTGAAAAGAACTGCTGTTCCTACTTGTATCAACCTAGTGAGTTCCTGTTCCTGACCTATGAAATGAATATGTATTGGAACAAAAATATTAGTTTTACATGGAGAGTGCCATGTAGGTAGCAAATTTTTGATTGAGTTCTCCCGAGAGTTCTCCAGAGTTATTTACGTTAGATAGGGATTTTTGGAGGGGTTTTTTTAGAACTTCTTCTGATTTTAATAGGTGATGATTAGATGATTTACTTTTGTATTGTTTTTTTTTTAAATTTGCATGGATGATTGTAAAAATGAATAAATATACCTATGTATGTATTTGCAAATTATTTCTGGGGTGATCGTATTCTTATGAATAATTTTGTGAATTTTCTTGTGCCTACAAATATCTTTTTGATGTTTATTTGGTATGAATTGTTTTTCTTTCATTAGTAAGATAGAAATTATTATTTCCTTTTTTACATTAAAAAGATCTTTACAAGCCCAAAATGGTTCCACTACCTTTAAAGTTCATATTTATAATATCCCCCATTCAGATTTGGCACCTTTACTGCCCAGTCCATCCACTCCACTGGTGGCGCTAACAATAATCCAACGTCACTATTGTCAGACGGCGCTCTATAGGGGTTTCTTTATGATCATGAATTCCCGATGCTTCCAATTGGATCTCGAAAATGAAACATTGAGAGTAAATAACGAGGAGTTGATTCTACATGGAAAGGAGGATGAGATAGTGCGTGCACTGCTGGATGAGGATGCTTCGATTCCAGAAAGGAGCGAGATAATGGGGAACTTGCATGAAAAATTGAATCCATTTTAATTTATCGCGAACTGAAGAAAATCGCGAAAAAATCGATACATATTTTTTTATTTCGTGAAAATATGATTTTTCCAATAGTTATTGAAGTTTAAAGTTTTGTATATAGATATACTGAGCATGGTGTTACAATGTTATGGCGTCATAACATTGCAATTTTAGCACACTACAAAGCGTCATATCTCCGTCAATTTTCGAGTAACATCAAAAAAAAAAATCGGGTCTGCTTATTTTTCATTGACTTTCGAATTCAGCACTAGAAAATATTGAGGCAAGTTCTCCATTCTGTGGGCTCGTCTGTAAGAGAAAGTGAAGGAAGAAAGCGCCGTTATGTTCAAGCCAAAATTGCACGACTCCGACATAGGATGAGAGATCGCTTGTGGAAAGAGCTTGCTACAAGTAGACGGAACTGTATCTGTAAGAGTGATTAACGTCAACTATCACTCAGTGAGTCTTGCGAAAGGAACTGTTTAGGGCATCTGCTCGTCAATTTTCTCCGTGGTGTGACTAGTTGTGTGTGAGACTGAGACGGCCGCTCCTGATTTCACGGGAGAGATGGCAAAGTCAGTTGCCACCCCTTCCAAAGTCCTGGATGAAGCACAAAAACAGTGACTGTCCCGATAAGGAAGTTCGGCGACATCTTCGATACCGAGACAGAGAAAAAGGGTCCGGCGAACGAGGTGCAACACACAATCAACACAGAGGGAGAAAGACCGATTCGCCAAACAGCTTGAAGATTACCTTTGACCAAGAAGATGGAGGAAGCAGACAAGATCATTCAAGCAATGGAGAAAGGCGGTATCATCGAGCTTTCCAGTAGTCCGTGGTCATCGCCAGTGGTGCTCGTCAACAGAAAGGACGATTCAACAAGGTTCTGTGTGGACTATCGTCAGCTGAACAACGTGACGAAGAAGGACAGTCACCCGCTACCACGGATCGACGACACTCTGGACACCTTAGCTGGATCTGAAGAGCGAATATTGGCAGGTATTGGCATTGTTTAAGAATGTTTGTGACGTCCTGAAGATCAAGAAGACAAGAACGACTGCGCTGCACCCTCAATCGGATGGAATGGTGAAGCGAATTAACAGACTATCAACCGACCAAAGGCTTGGTCAAAGTTATCTCTCACCACCAAAGAGAGCACTGGCTTATAATAATAATTCGTTTCCACTTCCACTCATGATCTGCAAAGCCCCACACTATATTCAAACGAGAAAACTTAAAAACAACACCACAATTTTCTAATCTTTCTTGAATCTCACGTGACAAAAATGTTTTGATAAGAAAAGCACGATGACCCTCAATCTTGTTTGAAAGCTTTTGCAATTTAAATCAGTGTTTTATAACGATTGACCCTTTGAGAAGCATTTTTGGAAAAAAAGACTCAAGTCAATGGTTCAATCTTTTGAAGATAAAATCTTGATTAACGATTAATGGAAAAGAATATGGATGCACGGGAATGTCGCGGCCCCTTTGAAATTCTTCTTCTTCTTCTTCTTCGTCAGCCTTCTCTCACCCACTCCTGAAATTATCGAGTTAAATTTAACAAAGTTTATTCAACAAAAAAAAAATAGTTTTTAATTATCAATATTTTTTTTCCAAATCAAAAATTTTAAAATGTGAAAAAATTGACAAATCTCTCACCAACAATCCACGTTGCTATGAAATTTCAAGAAACTTTGATCAAAATGAAGTGAAATAGTTTTAATACCGACATGCACCATCATACAGAAAAAAACACCGTTTCTTAGGTAATGGTTCTATAATATTGATATTTGAAGGATATCTTTTTCCAATAATGCCCTGCTTAGAAAATATATAATTTGGTCTGTGAGTAGCGCAGTTTGTTTATGCAAAGAGCTCAGATGCACCGATTTCATAAAAACGTTCTAAGACCGGTCCTGGCTAAAATTCGGAAGCTCAATCTTAGGGTAATGTTCAAAACATATTGACCAATATCATTTCCAAAAATCATCAAAATCCATTAACAAACAAAAAAGTTTTCAAGCGTCAAACTATACTCTAACTTAGTTTGGCCCACAGTGTATATTCTTTATAAGATGAATGAAGAATTTCATAGGATATCTGATAAGATGGAAACATTGTTTTATCAGGAAGACAATGATTATGATGATATTAAGAAGCGTTCATTTCAGAAACACTCAACGACATTTGGAGGCTGACGGATAATCCAGAGAAATCTTGTTACATGGAGGTTGCCAACCGCGCCCACATTTTAACCAGAAATTACGATATGATAGAATTTTTATTATCCTCTCCACATATTCTGAATAAAGGACCTGAATACAGATACTTGAATAGATGGCTTGGTACTGGTCTATTGACAGCAGATGGTAAGTTTCTTCGTTTATTGTGCGATCACTTTTGGTGTCAGTATTATTGTATTGAGAAAAGTTAGCTTGTCGGATTGAGAATGTTTTACACACAAAGAAGTAGAGTAGCTTTCAACAGCAATCAACACTTTTGTTAAAAATTAATTATATCTAGAGTACAAGTAACAGCTCTTTTGAAATTACTTTATAGGTCGCGGTATGTATTGGAATCCGTTCTATCGTCTTTTAGCGTTTTCTGGAGATTTAGGATTCTCTTATCATCACACTGCAGATATGGCCTAATGAGCAAATATATGAATACTGGAAAATTATTGATGAACATGTGGTCTTGTGCTGATCTCCTGTGAAGATGTGCTTTCTTCGTTGAACTATCCACTTCCCATAAATCAAATCGCCAGTTTCAGGGTTAAAGAATAGGATGTATTGACAAAAAAAAATGGTTTAGTACAGATTATGAGCGAACTGCTCATTATCTTTTGGCAGATTAATTAATTATTACAAATTGTGAATCAGAATAGACGGCTCTGAATATTCGGCTCAGTTCTACATGTATCGCCTTAGTATAGAGAAACAAATGAAAATACAAACCCAAGCTTTCACCGACTTGCTATTACGAGGGTAAGTAACTATTTTTTATCAAGTAGGGTCGGAATTTGATGCGTCTGGAAATTTGACTTCATTGTCAGCTAATTGTGTAGTTAATATTTAGAGTCGCAGAGATTAACTTTTTACAACGTTTTAACATTTAACTTGACGTATATATTTTATATGACATTTATACAAAGGTAAGAATAATTAAGCAGGAGTGTATTCAATAATCTATTCCAACACTCCTCCTCACGAACTGCTTGGGTAGAGTCCAATACCTCTTGAAAGTATTAAGTGACGATTTCCATTCAAGGATTTCGTCAGAATGTCCGCTAACATATCATCGGTTCTCTTGTAAGCTATCTGAATGTCTCCATTCTTCACCACATCTCTAATGAAATGTTCCTTTATTGAAATATGTTTTGAGTTTGAGTTTACAATCGGGTTAGAAGCCAAACTTTGTGCTGCTTGATTGTCATTATAAATCAAAATTGATTCGTGATGGCATTCCATGTCATTAATAAGATTTTTGAGGTGTATTGCTTCCTTTGATGCTTCTGTAAGTGACATATATTCAGCTTCAGCTGTTGATAATGCAACCGTTCTTTGTTTTCTTGAATTCCAACTAATTGATGCATTTGCAAAAATAAAACAGTAACCAGTATAAGATCTTCCGTCTATTTTACATGCTCCCCAATCTGCATCAGCATATCCGGTAATGTTCTGTCGGATGCTTTCGAATTTTAATTGATAATTTTTTGTGCCTTGTAAATATCTGAGCACGTGTTTTGCAGCGGTCCAATGTTCCAAATTGTAGCAATTATTAAATTGGCTTAAATAACTCACTGCAAATGAAATATCTGGGTGAGTTGCTGTCGATAAGTACATCAGTGCTCCAATTAGGCTTTGATAGGGGACATTTGCCAAATTATCTGGATTTTCTTTTTCCATTTTCAAGTTTTCTTGCATAGGACTTTTTGTAGTTTTGCAATTTGACATCCCAAATTTGTCCAACAGGTCATTGATGTATTTCTGTTGATTGATTGTAACAGTGCCATTGTCTTGCTTGAATTCTATTCCTAGACAATAATTTAAAACTCCCAAATCTCTCATATCAAAGCTTGTCATTATTTTCTTCTTGATATTTTTCAAAATATCTTTGTTAGTTAATATTTAGAGTCGCAGAGATTAACTTTTCACAACGTTTTAACATTTAACTTGACGTATATATTTTATATGACATTTATACAAAGGTAAGAATAATTAAGCAGGAGTGTATTCAATAATCTATTCTAACAAATTGCTTAAGACATCTTGTCGCAAGAAGAGTAGCGTGCGCTATACCATATGTGATTGTATTTAATTTATATACAGACAGCTGATCGCTAGAATCAAACCGCCAAACTTTGTTGAAATAGACGATCGTTCTCATGCACATATACACAGCAAAATCTAAGCTTAATCGTTGATTGATTCACAATACCACACACATACCATACCTACAAAATCTCGATTAAATAGAGAATAAAGAATCCTCTATACAGGGTCCGATCTTTAAACAATCATCGTTGAGCGACACCACAGATGTGGTTCTCATGATGCTGCTTCTACTTTGTGATTCCTGAAATTCGTGTACACTGACTGATATGTCTTCTGGCATTAGCAAATCCAGTACTATTCTAATATTTTGCCCTGGTATGTTCTGCTGACGATTTTTCATCTGGATAGCTGACATTTGGAGTAGTGTAGGCTAGAATGCTGCTAGAAACGTTCTTATATGTTCTTTTTCAGGTTGTTCCTCCGTTTTGATTTTCACTAATGCTTTTTTGAATGTTGCCACAAATCTCTCAAATTGATCTTTGGATTGTGTTAGAGATTTGTCAGATGCCTTTCTTCCAAGAAAAATTCTGGAAAATGTCACTAGTGAACTATGAACCATTATCAGATATTATGCGTACAAATCGATGAGGGAATGGAATGGATGTTGCTCTACATTTCCCAGCTGTAAGAGACGATCAATCGTTGTCACATAGGAGGCATTGTGAATATGCGTTACGCATCGATATCAATCCTCATCCTACAATACACAAAAATATTAAAAGCAACATTGTCATGATCAACTACAAGGTTATTACCGGTGGTGTGTAATTTGCTGACCAAGAAACAAATCTTGCGACCAGCGTTGTTTATCAACAGAAACGTATGAAACTCGATATATTGAATCATTATAGACATAAGTGGCCAATATGAAGAAGATACAAGAAACAACAATGGCAAACGGTTGCTTGACTTCTGTTTGATG
This sequence comes from Orchestes rusci, assembly GCA_958502075.1. Taxonomy (NCBI): domain Eukaryota; kingdom Metazoa; phylum Arthropoda; class Insecta; order Coleoptera; family Curculionidae; genus Orchestes; species Orchestes rusci. Next base: position 95,280,428 of record OY293304.1, on the reverse strand, counting down.
CATGACCTAGTCATTACAAATAGACTCTTCCAGCACAAAGATATACACAAATACACAAGAGAAGTTTGTTCCAGAGAAGAGAGATCATTATTGACTCTTGGTAACAACAAAGATTAGAGGAAGACAAGAATACCGTAAGAGAATAGAACAAAATCATACAAACCTGAAACCAAAACATGAAAAAATCAAAGCCTACAAACTGACAGAAAAAGAAGTGGCAGAAAAATATGCACAAGAAATTTCCAAAAAATGTGAGAGATTAAGAGAGCATATACATCTACGGACTATTCAGGAGATGTGGATTAATTTCAAACAAATCATAATGGAAACAGCTACTGTGGAATCAGCAGAATACTAACTAAACAAAAACAAACGGCATGGGGGAACAATGAAATCGAAGAGCAGATAAAGAAAAAGAAGGAAGAAAGCCTGGAAGAACTACCTCAAGATGAAAACGACAGAAAAATATAAAATAAATACAGAGAAAAGAAAAAAGGTAAAAAGATGGTGAATTAAGAGAAAAAGAAAAAATGGGAGGAATTTGAACAAAAAATCGAAAATGCGGCGAAGGGAAACCAAAAGCTTTTCTACAATAAAGTGAAATCATGCAGAGGCGAACTCAAATGACAAAAAACATTCAACATAAAAAGTAAGAAGGAGGAAATATCAACAGATGAACAAGAAATCTTGCAGAGATGGGTAGAATACTTTAAAGAATTGCTAGAGGCAAACAAAAATACAGAAGCAACAGAAGGGATAGAAAAGGAAACAATGAGTTCGACTTGGGAGACGCAAGATGAACACATAACATTTGAGGAACTTGAAAAGGCAATAAGGGAACTAAAAAATGGAAAAGCACCAGGAACCAAGAACATTACAAGCGAAATGATAAAATACATGGGTGACGAAGGAAAAGGAATATTACTGGTAATCTACAATCAAATATGGAAAGAAGAAGAGCTACCGGAAGAATGGAAAACATCACTCATCGTGCCGATTTATAAAAAAGGAAATAAGTAAGACTGTAATAACTACAGAGGAATAACACCTATCTGCACAGCAATGAAAATATTGGAAAAAATTATAAACAGTAAAATGAGCAACATTATAGAGAATTCAATGCACGAAGCACAAATTGCATTTCGGAAAGGAAGAAGTACACAAGACCATATATTCACAGTGAGACAAATCACAGAAAAGAGAATGAAACAAGGAAAAAAACTTTCCTGGCTTTCATAGATTTGGAAAAAGCTTTTGATAAAATACAGAGGAGTAAATTGTGGGACATATTAAGAAAGAAAGAAGTTCAACCAAAGGTAATAGGACTGATAAAGGAAATGTATGGAAACAATAAAAACTTCGTAACCAGCCAAGGCAGACGCTCAAACTGTTTCAAAATTGAAGAGGGCCTAAGACAAGGAGGTGGATTAAGCCCAGTCTTATTTACCATATATATGGATGAAATAATAAGAAGGTGTACAATCAGGACAAAAAAACTGCAAGTAGGCTATAGAAACATGCAAAATATACAAATATCAGAGGCAGCTTTTGCAGACGACATTGTATTATTTGCAGAAAATGAAAGAGACCTTAACAGTAACATCAACATATGCAGTCAGGTGACAAAAAAATATGGAATGCAAATCAACAAAACCAAAACAAAAGTTATGATAGTTGGAAAAAACATTCATCAAATGAACATTCAAGTGGGAGGAGAGAGAATAAAGCAGGTCAAAACTCATAAATACTTAGGGGTAGAACTGGACCAATTAGGAACAACAGAACCAGAAGTCAACAGACGAATAGAGACCTCAACAAAACTTTACTATGCAATAAAATAGTAAACAGAAAAGAAATATCCAAAAACACAAAGATGAAAGTATTCAAAACTATCTACAGACCAGTACTGACATATGGATGTGAATCATGGATACTATCTCAGAGACAAGAAAGCAAAATGCAGGCCATGGAAAAGAAATACTTAAGAAGAGTAATGTGGGTAACAAGGATGGACAAGATCAAGAACAACGACATCAGGGAAAAAATTGATATAGAATCAATCCTAGAATTATTTATTAAAAAGAGAAAATTGAGTTGGTGTGGACATCTACAAAGAATGGGGAGCAATAAGCAGGTGAAACAAATCTGGGAAGCAAGAACGGGAGGAACAAGGATGAGAGGAAGACCAAAAAAAAACATGGAACCAGACTGTAGGGGATGCACTGGAGAAAAGAGAAAAATCATGGAATGAGGCTAAAGCATTGACCAGAAATAAGAAGGAATGGGCCAGATTCGTGCACAATTGATGTAAATTGAGAAAAAAAAATGTAGACATGTATACATCCTACACCATTTCAAATGGTACAGTATGGGGTTTTTTGAAAATATATATAAAGGCATAAGTGCAAGCGACCAAAAAATGGTTGAATTCGACCCACCCAAAGGGGTACTTTATTCTTGATGATTTTTAATAAATTCGTTCGGCTAGCCATGTTCAACGACAGAAATGTATGAAACTCGATATATTGGATTATTATAAGCATTAGTGCTGGCGGCCAAAAAGATTTAACCTCCTCGAAGAGGTAGGTTATCCTTGATTATTTTCAATGAATTCGTTCGGCTAGCCGTGTTTAACGACAGAAACGTATGGAACTCGATATATTGCATATCATAAGTGCTGGCGGACAAAAAATGGTTGAATTCGACCCCCTCAAAGGGATAGTTTATTCCTGATTATTTTCAATAAATTCATTCGGCTAGCCCTGTTTAACGACAGAAACGTATGAAACTCGATATATTGGATTATTATAAGCATAAGTGCTGGCGGCCAAAAAATGGTTGAATTCGACCCCCTCAAAGGGGTAGTTTATTCCTGATTATTTTCAATAAATTCATTCGGCTAGCCCTGTTTAACGACAGAAACGTATGAAACTCGATATATTGGATTATTATAAGCATAAGTGCTGGCGGCCAAAAAATGGTTGAATTCGACCTCCTCAAAGGGGAAGTTTATTCCTGATTATTTTCAATGAATTCGTTCGACTAGCCGTGTTTAACGACAGAAACGTATGAAACTCGATATATTGAATCATTATAGCATAAGTGCTGGCGGAAAAAAAATGGTTCGATACGACCTCCTCGAATTGGTAGTTTATTTTTGATTATTTTTAATAAAATCGTTCGGCCAGCCGTGTTTAACGACAGAATCACAGGTTTTTGTCATTAAACACGGCTAGCCGAACGAATTTATTGAAAATCATCAGGAATAAACTACCTCTTTGAAGTGGTCGAATCTAACCATTTTTTGTCCGTCCGCACTTTTGCTTATAATGATTCAATATATCGAGTTTCATACGTTTCTGTCGTTAAACATGGCTAGCCAAACGAATTTATTGAAAATCATCAGAAATAGACTACCCCTTTGACGGGATTGAATTCAACCATTTTTTGGCCGCCTACACTTATGCATATAATGATTCAATCTATCGAGTTTCATACGTTTCTGTCGTTAAGCACGGCAAGCCGAACGAATGTATTGAAAATCATCACGAATAAACTACCCCTTTGAGGGAATCGGAATCAACCATTTTTTGGCCGCCTGCACTTATGCTTATAATGATTCAGTATATCGAGTTTCATACGTTTCTGTCGTTAAACACAGCTAGCCGAACGAATTTATAGAAAATCATCAAGAATAAACCACCCCTTTGAAGGGGTCGAACTCAACCATTTTTTGGCCGCCTGCACTTTTGCCTATAGTGATTCAATATATCGAGTTTCATACGTTTCTGTCCTTAAACACGGCTAGCCGAACAAATTTATTGAACATCATCAAGAATAATCTACCCGTTTCATGGGGTCGAATTCAACCATTTTTTGGCCGCCAGCACTTATGCTTATAATAATCCAATATTATATCGAGTTTCATTCGTTTTTGTCGTTGAACACGGCTGGTCGCGAGAATTATTTTCTGGCCAGCAAATTATTTTGTCCCGTAACTTCCTACTTACAGCAGCATTATCATCAGATCGTTTAGAGCATATAATAAACTACTAGCACTGCATCCATAAAATCCCTCATGATCTAACTTTGCTCAATCATGCATGCCATATAATTTTAAATTTGAATAATTGTATATTTATTATACATTATATGGGCACCACAGTCAAGGATAAACATCTTGGCGTTATATTGAGACGGAATCAAAATTTTTTATAGTAAATCTCTTACGATTACCAGAATATATCCCATTTTTCAAACTTGTGCAGAATGGTGGGCTTTTGACTGTTTATTTTTCAGGTAACACTGCGGTTTTTGTGTCATGTGGTCAATCTGATTTGTGTAAACATCCTTGAAGTCTTGGTTCACTCGTGAAATTTTTGATGACATCATCAAAGCTAAATCATATCTACTTAGTATCAACAACAGATGAGGCGAAGTTTTTTTCATTCACGAGAACTTGTACTGATTGTGCAGTGTAGTGCTTTGGATACTCATGCTTGTGGTGGACCATAATATTATGAATTTTGTAACCATGGCTTTGTCAAAACACGTCTGAATTTCACTCTCTTTGCAGGTCTTGTCATAAAGCCACCACAATCGCTGTCGTGGTAATAACATCCATATTATCATTTTATGATAAGACTATATTAGGATATTTCTAATGGAAGCAATTCTCCTGAATTTAGTAATTCAACAAAAGCCTGTTAGGTGGCACAAAGCTGCACTTTTATACAAAAATGAGAAATGACGATAATCGGCATTTTGTTCCTAGAGATTTTTTTTTCAAGGAGGCGTGCTATAATGTCGAAAATGAAAGCCGCAGAACAACATGATGGTACGTTATTCTCGGATTCAAACCATCAAACTGGTAAGGGGTCGGCGAGTAGGCGCAAATTTTTCAGAATGCTTTTTATGCTATGATGCTATATTTGGAATATTTCTTGGAATGTAATATGCTGGAAATCACAAAATAATAAACCGTATTGTTTTTAATGGAAATTAAATTATTTCAGGTAGGTACTGGCCCCAGTTTTGCATAACGTTTTTTTTTTTGATTTAGGTAGCTGATTGGAATAATAATATGTATATTTTTGTATGTATCGGAAACTAAACGAACTGAATTATTTTAATACAATCATTATTACTTACACTATTTACCAGATTTTGTTGGGTATTCCGCCACATCCCATCAAAAATTTCACACCAAATCACTAATCTGGAAATCTAATAAGATTTATTCAACAAGTAGTGATTGTTCACTTGAAAAATTAATCAAACCAGTGCTTATACAGGGTCTTTCTTTCACAAGTAATAGTGATACGCTCATAAAAATTCTCACACAAGGGTTCTCGACCATGAACTACTTTTTCAAAATACTGGCAGTTTTCTATAACTTCCGGTTATACCGGAAGTAGCTACCAACTTCCTTACTTTAAATGAGAACCCAAATTTTTTTTTTCACATTTAGATTCCTTTTTGAAAATTAAGGTCAGTTTACTGAAAAATATACAGGGTACGCCATAGTAAGTGGCCTATCAGAATATATTTCGAAAATAAAGCGATTGGGATTCTGGAAATTTGTAGGGAGAGCTTCTCGGAGATGCTCTCTTCAAATGAAATAATAATGACGTTGCGCGACTTCCGGCTATACCGGAAGTAGGTGTCAGCTCGCTTGTTTCAAATGGAACACTCTACAGGGTATACGCCATAGTAAGTGGCCTATCAGAATATCTCGGGAAATAAAACGATTGGGATCCTGAAAATTTGTAGGGAGAGGTTTTCGGGGATGCTCTTTTCAAATGAAATAATAATGGTCAAAGATGGCCATCTTTGACCATTTTGAAAATAGTTGCATTTTAAGAAAAAAAAGTTAACCTGGGTGCTTTGAGGCTCTGTATCTCAGAGACTATCAGACGTGGAAGAATTAAATTTTGGGGTAACTCATAAAAAATGCTGGTATTTCAAATGATCTTGATCATTTTTTACAATAATCTACAGGGTCTTGGCAAATTATGAAAAACAAAAAACTTCCGTTTTTTTAAAATAACCCGGATTTTCTATATGGAGTGTCCCATTTTTTATTTCAGATTGCAAAATTTTCGTTCGATTGACACAACATTGTCCTATACCCAAAATTGATAGTTTTGAAGTTATTCACATTTTCAAATCACTTTATTGTAAAAAATTTGAATAACATGATATCACTTTTAGCTGTAGGACAATGTAGTATCAACCGAAAGAAATTTCTATCTAGAATCAATATCTGGAATGGAAAAAGGGGCCTTCGAGAGTGAGTCTTTTGTTTTTTTTTTATGTAGAGCACAATGTCATGTCTATCGAATGAAGAGTTTGTCAAGAATTATCATTATCTGAATCAGAACAAGAAGTATTCCGTTTGAAAAACCGTATATACCGAAATACGTATTCTACCCAAATTTTGACGATTGTCAGCAAAAAAAAAGATCCAAATACCTACCCAAAAATTAACTAAATAAATGAAAAAGACCACGCAAATTTCCCTACATGATCAAAAAAGGGGCGGTGCTGAAGCTATCCTCTCTCTCCCATTCTCTTCTTCTCATTGCAGTCCTACCTATACGCCACGTAAATACTTGATAGATCGTGTGATATCAGCCAAGAGTATTTATCTAACGCATGACAGTCAAAGGTGTCATTATTGATGTCATTTTGGACAAGTAAAGTGTCAAATAACACACTAGTGTGTTATAATCCATAACTCACTAGTACTGAAACTGTTCGCATTATTAATGGAAAAACCTTTATATAAAACTTAGGTCCATATCAAAAAAGTATTGATGGTTCTAGATAACCAAAACGTAGCAAATAAAATCATACTACTCAAGCATTTTTTCTAAAAAAGTTCTTTTTGGGAATTTTTCCAGTTTTTGAAAATGTTTATATAATAATTATAATAACCAATTGTTATTATTCTACTTATCCACAGATATCACTAAAAACATAGAAGATGAAATTGCAAACTAGAAACAGAATTGTCTAATTGATATCTTATCTTAACATCAGAAATACGTTGTCAATAAGTTCATGAGAAAGAGAGATACATGAACAGCTAGAAGTTTAGTTGGTGATTTTCTTTAGGGCTTTCCAAACTTCATAAATTTTGTTGAAAATGATAATTATCGATGATTGAAAATTTGTAATGTCATTGAAGATAATGGATAGAAAACTTAAAAAAAAACTATACATTATGACATATAGTTTTTGAGAAAGCAAAAGAAAGCAGAAGCTCTAGTCTTTTTCAACAGCTTTTCCATTGTGTTTGAACCAACAGGTTTTTTTTTCATTGTTGCATGTTTTTTCCAAATAAATTGGTTGAGAGCAAGAACGCAATACAATTTTTATTTCAAAAATGTTTTAAGAAAATCACCCCCGATAAAATCAATATCTCAGTCTCAAAATTTCCTTCTACGGCAAAAATATCTTGTCCTCCTGTCCTACGTGTGAAATATAGAGTATAGCGGCACTAACCTTGGTTCTCTTCTCAAAAATCTATCTGAACTCAACGACAAAAAACAAAAGGGGAATCAACAAATCAACAAATATACAGTGGGTCCCAAATTCGTTTCTCTATACAGGGATCTTGGCTCCTATTATACCTACATCAAAGGTTGAAAGGGGAAAGTTTTAGAGGAAACTTAGTGCATTCGATATTTGGTTCCAGATTTTCGATCGATCAATTGGTTTTGGAAATATCGCCGAAAAACCGAAAATGGCGGATTTTGTTTTTTGCCAGTAAATCCGAAACGGCTAATTGGACAGCTATGAAAATGTGACATTTTCGGGACTCTTTTTTGAGACGAATAAAATGGTGTGTATGAGATGTCTCAATCGCCTTTTGCTTTTCCGCAACCCACCTCAACTTTCATTTTTCTTATCGCCGCCATATTGGATTTTTCGATTTTTGGAAAGAGTGTAAAATTTCCAGTCTAGTGATGTCCCTCAAGTGTATAAAAGATTTAAGTATTATCAAAATATCACACTTCGTAGCTGGGACTCAATCTTTTCTTAGGAAGCCATGATGTAACTGTATCAACCTAAGGTCACCTTATTTGGTGTGCAGCGAACGTGTTAAACTCATTGAATTCTCAATAGAACATGGACGTAAATGATGACTTCTCAACGAGTCTATGAGTGTATTGAATAAAAAGTCAGAAAAATCATTGTTTATTCAATCAGCACTTAAGCTTTTGAATAACTGACAGGTAGATACAAAATATTGAAAATGAAAATACTGTAATGTGTTCTCAACTGTCTCGGTATTGATTTATAAGTTTGCAAAATGACGTCCATTTGCATCGAGGCATTTTTGACAATTAGTAATGTTTTTCGTACAACCCTCGCAAGTATGTTTCTGTTGATATTTGTAAATGTGTCAAAAACTCTTTGTCTCAGCATTTCTATAGTCGCAGGAGGATCAAATTCATAGACCTCTTTCTTTGTATGACCCCAGAGATAAAAATCTAAGGGCGAAAGGTCGGGAGATCTAGGAGGCCAGGGTATTGTACCATTTAATGAAATGATCCTTTCCTCAAACTGCTCTATCAAGAAGTTTCTGACTTGAATGCTGTGAGCCGGACATCCATCCGGTTGAAACCAGGTTCTTCTGAACTCATCTTCGGTTAGAGTAGCTCATAATGCCGGCACAACCTGATTTCGCAAAAGCTCTGAGCATCTCTGTCCGTTTAGGCTGTAGTCAAATGTGAATGGTCTTATGAGTCGATTTTCTGAATTGATTGATTGATAGTTGCCCAATTGAGAAAGGTAAGTTGGATTAAATTACCAATGACCCCACACCAAACGTTACACCCAAATCTGGTCTGTAGACGTCTCGCTGCCACTTCGTGAGGGTTTTCCACAGCTCAATGATGAGTGTTGTGCTTATTAAAAACTCCACAATTCGTGAACCTACTTTCATCGGACCACAAGACATGATTTACAAAATCGGGATTGTCATTACACTTCCTTGTATACCTCTCACAGAAGCGCATTCGTCTTGGAAAATCAGTTTCTTTAAGTCCTTGAACTACTGTGGGTCTGTATGGATGGTACTTATTCTTTTTTAGCACTCTCTGTACTGTTGATTTTGACACACCAATTTCCCGTTCCACAGTTCTTACCGATTTACTAGGGTCTTCGTTGACAGCTGGTGAAATGTTTCTGTTGCGATTTTCATTTTCAATGTTGTATCCGCTTCTAGGTTGTTCGAAGGCCCCAAAGATGATCAAATTAACAATCATTTTTCTGAATTGGGTTTTATGAGGCTGCCGTCGTTCAAGGTACATCTCCAAATACCTTGCTGAGGTAATGTCGGCATTTCTCTGTGACTGCAAGTACAGCGCTGATATCCGACTTTTCTTCATTCGAATAGAAAATACACGGCATTTTTATTAGGTTTCGACAATTTGTTTATCAGATTTAATATTTTAATGACAGAGAAGCGTACTACTATTCACGTAAACACAACTTTCATACTGAATTATCATTTGCGGGTTGTTATAGACCACAATGCCATCTTTCGGCAGAACTATTGAACGACATATCAGAGCCTCCTGGGATTTTGCTTATGAACCAGTTTTCTGTCAAATAAATCATGGCCTCCTTAGAAATGATTGAGTCCTGACAACGAAATGTGATACTCCAAAGATACTTAAATCTTTTATGCACTTGTGAGGCATCACTAGACTTGAAACTTTACACTTTTTCCAAAAATCAAGAAATCCAATATGGCGGCCATAAGAAAAATGGAAGTTGAGGCGGGTTGCGGGAAAACAAAAGACGATTGAGACATGTCATACACACCATTTTATTCGTCTTAAAAAGTGTCCAGATAATGTCACACTTTCATAGCTGTCCAATTAGCCGTTTTGGATTTACTGGCAAAGATTCGTCTAAAACTCTCCCCATTCAACCTTTGGTGAAGGTATAATAGGAGCAAAGATCCCTGTATAGAAGAGCGAATCTGGAACACACTGTATATACTCTCTGCACAAATATTCTTTAAGGTACCTAAAGTATTTTACAATAAACATCATAAAATGTATATAAACAACAGGTTGCCTGACCCGGTAAAAGCCAACGGGCTGGACGTTTTCTCGAATGGCGCTACTTTTATTGGTAAATGGGTCATAAATCAACCTCAAAGAACTATTTTTAAGTTCGTTGAATATTTAGTTTTTGCCACACTTCTGGCTGATTACAATTTCAAAAAAACTAGAACAATTTACCCCGTAGCGTTAAATTCGGAGAAATATACATTTTGTTAATATTTCTGGAAATTCCAGAAATACATGGAGACATTGAAAATAAACGTTAAAACAAAAATATCGAATTAAAAAAAAGTTACATTGAATTGTTAGAAACAAATTGAAGAATTCTTAAAAGATTTGACCAATAATGCCAGACATTTTCATTGAATGTTGGTACGTAATTCAATGAACTAAACATCCGCATGGTTAGCAAAACTTGATTTTGTGTGAAAAATTCATTATTATACAGGGTGTCACAAAAAGAATGGGCATGTGGTAAAAGCAGATTCGTTACACAAAAATATTGCGATCGCACCCAACTTGTCTATCCAAAAAGTTGATATAAATAGAGATACAGGGTATCAAAGTTGAATTTTCATTTTTGATCTATTTGAATAACTTACGAAATAATCAAGTAATATCGATGAAACTTGGTATATGAGGGTTGTTTGATATGCAAAATTCAAATCTGAGCACGGAATTGCTCTTATGTGTAACGGGCGCCACTTACACACCCTTTCACTCATTCAAATAATCATAACTTTTTTGTACGCACCCGTATATTTCTTTAACATTGAAAAACTGATTTTTCCATCACATTTACATGAAAAAGGTATGCTTTGTGAAAGCGGCTACAAGCAACCTTTTTCAAGATATTTGAACTTGAAGTTATCCATGCAATGTGGTTTTAAATGGAAAACTTTGAAAATAAACATAGGGGGCTTTGAAAACGGTTTTATCATGGTAATTTTGACATTACCTTGATTGCTCAATTTTTTTTGATAAAAAAAATGTAATCTGATTTTATAATTTTTACCAAAAAAAAAAATGGAAATTTGTTTGAAAAATGTTTCCCATTTTTCTCTAGTTTAAAAAAAAAAAAAACATTGAACATCAAGACAATTATTGTCATAATTACCTTGACAACGGCATTTTCGATGCCCCCTATGTTTGAATTTCAAATTCGAAACCACACTGCTGGATTACAGTGCAAATATCTTGCTCCTCCACTTTTACAATGTTTCACGTGAAAATGACGAAAAATTAATTTTTTCAATTAATAAAAAATGTTCGAGTGCGTACAAAAAAGTTATGACTATTTGAATGCGTGTAAAGGTGTGTAAGTGGCGCCTCCTACATATGAAAGCCATACCAAGGCCAGATATGAAGTTTGTATGCCCCATAAATTACATCAAAATAACTTGGTTATTTCAAAAGTTATTAAAATAAATCAAAAATTAAAATTCAACTTTGACTGTTCATATCATCTTTCGGGATAGATAAGTCCGGGGCGATCGCAATATTTTTGTGTGAGGAATCGGCTTTTACCGTATGTCCCATTCTTTCTGGGATCCCAAAATCATTTATAAAAGAACCAACCATTTTCTGTCATTTTGACACGTTAATCATTCGATGACATTATGATCTCACTTTCGCTCTGTGAGTGCAATAAAACAAATTCAAATAATCAAAATCAATGGAGGTTGGACGATCATAGCGGCGTCGACGTCTCGAATTTTTCTGATGCTTTTCTACCTCAGAAAGTCGACTTTCTATCCTCCGTATAAAAGGGTGAAATATTTTCATCATTCCCGGAAATGTACAATATTTATTTTTTACATTTATTTTACAGTGAATAAAAGTAGTTGTAGACGCAGAGGTATTTATTTTAAAAAATTATATTATTTAATGAATTGTACAGGGTCATTCCGTATATATTGACCCATATGCTAGCGACGTTATCTATGGAGATATGAAAATTTTGAAAATTTGAAAGTTTTAGACATTCATCTGAACTTTTCAAAAATGTTATCAAAAATAAACAAAAGACTATCGAATTGTCACTATTTCTTTTTCAATGGAACTCCCTGCATAATATCATATTATGAAAGAGCTCATTTTCCTGATTTCAAAAATATTTACTTTGATACCTTTCTGATGAGTCGTTCAGAAGATATTTAAGTTTAATTTGTGTAAAAATTGGTATTGAAATCCCGGTTGCCATGGATAAACTTGTACTAATTTAATAATTCGTAAATATTTGGATTAACATATAGAAGATAAAGTTATTTAAATATGAATGAGTATGAGTACCTTCTCACCTCCCGTGGTTAATTCAACTTTATAAAAAATGCGTAGTTAAGACTAGTTATCAAATTTTAAAGTGTTGTGATGTCTTGTACGTGCCTTGTTTAATGTTATTTTTAAAACCTGTACCCGCTTTGATCAATTGACCATACCAATTAAACCAATTTTTGAACCATAATGGACCATTATGTCTGACCGACAAACACCTTTGAAAAAGGGGCTCAGATGGTAATCACAATTCTGATGTTGAATAAGGTCACCTGCACATTACACTGACTATTGGGGCACTTAAGATGGCGTATTAGCCGAAAGCGCTTTGCCAGCTATTATTAAATAAACTTGCTCAGAGTACTACAACTTCTTTCCTTCCTGCTATAAAGTTATTTGACCTCCATTTCTATTGATTCAATCGTGTGTCTTAGTATCATGGATTGAATCTATATAATCACGATTCTATCATTTTTCCATAGCAACAGACATGCGAATTTTAATTTTTAAACATATTTAAACTTGAATATCTCCTGAACGATCCATCAGAAAGGTGTTAAACTATATATTCTTGAAATCAGAAAAATAAGCTCTTTCATAATATATGATAATATACAGGGGGTTCCATTAACAAAAATGCTACTTTTGTTTCATATCTCTATAGATGACGCCGCTAGCTTATGGGTCAATATATACGGAATGACCCTGCTCATTCACTGAGTTCACGGATTGGGTTTTGGTAAAGTGAAATGACAAACATTTTCCGAGTTAGATTCTGATATTCAGGGAATCGCTCCTGCCTCTAAAACTAAGATGTTGAGAAAATGAGCGAAATCAATCAATTGATTGATATACAGGGCGGTTTGGAATTATTGATTTAGTGAAAATTGACAAGAGTAAAGTACCTTTGTTTTGAAAGATATCAGAAAAGTCTATTGAGAGAAATTGTTTACAATTAAAAGGCAACAAATAAATGGTCTGTAATTCAATTTTATGGACAGTACTCTTTGCCATTATTTTATTTCCCTTGGTCAGTATGATAATAGATTGTCGGTTGAAATAATGGAGGGTCAGTAACATAAAGAAGTGGTCAGTAGAAATAATATATGGTCTGTATAATGATAAATGGTCGGTTGAAATAATTATATATATATATACAGGGCTTTTCACTTAAAACTCCCCACGTCAATATCTCGGAAACGAATAGGAATATTTCATTTCTGTAAAAAGTAGTCAATGTATGGAGTCGAGTAGTTATTTTTCACAGTTAAAAAAATTCGACGCCTACCAAGAGTAAAGCGTCGCGACGCATCGAAAATATTAATCGATTGCAGGGACTTTGAAATTACGCGCATGCTAAAGTACATGTTATTTATAAACTTTTTTGTTATTCAGTCGAACTCATTTATTCTACACAGTTTTGAGATATACAGTGTGTCCAAGATAAGGATGTCTATCATGGGGATCTTGAAAACCGTGAGAGATACAAGGTCGGTTAAATGGAGGCAAAGTTGCGTATTTTGATGCTTAACAAAATGCCGTTTCAAAAGCCAAGAAATTCCGACTAAGTCCGAAATTATCCGAAAAAAACCTAAATTTTTCAAAATTGTTTTCATTTTTTTTTGACCACATTTGAAGAGATATTTTGAAATGAATGGAACTTCTTCATTGCCACTTTTTGCCCTTTACAAGATACCCTTATTAAATTGAAGAACTGACGTTTCGTCTATGAGCAGCCATCATCAACTTTGTTTTTTTAAATACGGTCCTGGATTTTTTATGACAGATTTTGAGAGCCTCTTATGTTCCTAAATCAACAATGTATCGCAATTATTCAAAAAAATTATGTTGATGGATTTTTCCATAAGAAATCATGTGTTAGAGAGAGACAAAAATACATTTTTAATAGGATTAAAAACAACCACCTCTTTTTTGATTAGTGCGATACCTCGTTGGTTTAGGAACATAAGAGGCTCTTAAAATCCGTAATAAAAAATCCAGGACCGTATTTAAAAAAACAAAGTTGATGATGGCTGCTCATAAACGAAACGTCAGTTCTTCAATTTAATAAGGGTATCTTGTAAAGGGCAAAAAGTGGCAATAAAGAAGTTCCATTCATTTCAAAATATCTCTTCAAATGTGGTCAAAAAAAAATGAAAACAATTTTGAAAAATTTAGTTTTTTTTTCGGATAATTTCGGACTTAGTCGGAATTTCTTGGCTTTTAAAACGGCATTTTGTTAAGCATCAAAATACGCAACTTTGCCTTCATTTAACCGACCTTGTATCTCTCACGGTTTTCAAGATCCCCATGATAGACATCCTTATCTTGGACACACTGTATATCTCAAAACTGTGTAGAATAAATGAGTTCGACTGAATAACAAAAAAGTTAATAAATAACATGTACTTTAGCATGCGCGTAATTTCAAAGTCCCTGCAATCGATTAATATTTTCGATGCGTCGTGACGCTTTACTCTTGGTAGGCGTCGAATTTTTTTAACTGTGAAAAATAACTACTCGACCCCATACATTGACTACTTTTTACAGAAATGAAATATTCCCATTCGTTTCCGAGATATTGACGTGGGGAGTTTCAAGTGAAAAGCCCTGTATATATAGCTGAAGGAATGGAAATATATAAGTGGAAAAGTAGTCGCGACTGACTAGTTAGGAATCGAAAAACTAAGTCTAGTGGGGATGCAGTCTAGTTTAGAGGCCTTTAGTGTGAGTGAGAACCCTTTATTGTATGTCAAGCTTTCGAGATTTATTTTTTTCCCTTCAGATCAGCAAAAATAATGAAGGGTCAGTAACATAAAGAAGTGGTCAGTAAAAATGATAAATGTTAGATATAAATAATCAAGAGTCAATATCATAAAAAAACGATCAAATAAATTAGTAAATGCCTGGTGAAAATAATGGACAGTCCATAAAATTAATAAAGCGACAGTAAAATAATGAATGGTTGGTCATATATTTTATTTCGTATAAATACAAACATTTTTACAACGGAACGAAACACAACTTAGTAAAGAGAAAACACTCTGCCTTTATGTCATGATGAAGTAGTCAGATAGGTTCCTTTGAGAGGCGGATTTAGTTTGGGTTAGTTAGGGTTGGTTTGTGTTGGTAATATAGAAATTGATGAAAAATATGCAGCGGCTCGTTGGTTAGCACTAGGTTAACATTACAATTATTATTATATATTATAATTGACGTGTTGTGTATTGGTTTAATGTGGATCAAGTTTGGGTAAGTTTGTGTTGGTGATCGAAATTGATAAAAATATGCAGCGGCTCGTTGGTTAGCACTAGGTTAACATTACAATTATTATTATATATCATAATTGACGTGTTCTGTATTGGTATTAGGTGTATCAAGTTTGGGTTAGTTTGAGTAAGTTAAAATTATTACTGACTATTGTATACTGGCCATTTATTATTTCTTACTGTACATTTGTGGAATTATCACCAGCTAAGTCATACTGACATTTCATAGATTTTTACTGACCATTGGAATCACAATAGTGAACATAGAAATACAGGCCAAATAGTACTTTTACTGCTCAAAAATTCCATTTTTACTTATCATTTTTAACAGAAATACTGAGTCTTCTACAATATTATACTGACTGCTTGTGATATAATACTGTACATAGTGAATTAAATACTGTTCAGTTTATTGCAACCCGAATTAAAAGCTCAAGCATACTCCCAATTTTCAGATAAATCAACCCACTATGATTTTAACAGTATTAATATTTCATCGTCATCGAAGATGACTGATTTTGAAATACTGCCAAAACAAAAATGAAGAAATAATCGACATTACGAACAGGACAAAAATCAGAAATAAATTGATAATTATTAATTTCATAACATAGGTACTTGCAAAATCAAAGAAGGCGGATTTGTCAGAAAATTGAGACTGCTTAAGCTTTTTATTCTAAACAACTTTTCTCAATAAATTGATTTGGTTCATTCTCTGAACATCTTAGTTTGAGACCGAACAAAAGCTATTCCCACTTGATGGGCATTGGAGGGATATAAATGAACCATTTCATCATTCTTATTATCAAATTATTGAATATCATTTAAAACTATGTACTTGGAAAACGAAAAGAACATACGAATCTTTCGTATCCTTTATACTCCGCGCTACACATGATAATAATATGATATTGAAATAACAAACACATCCTTAGATTAATATTGTTGTTCATGAATCGAACCATAGTTCACGTGGTTAGTAGCCGCTTCAGAAAAAAGCTATATTCAGGTGGAATAAGTTTACCACCGGTATCTTTGAAAGTCTTTCTTGCTCTCGGAAGAAATATTAAATTTTAGTTGAGAAATTTTGTTGCAAAGATTTTGCAAGAAAAACATTATTTATGGTAATTCTCAATCATTTTAAAATTTTCAATCTTTTTTTCTTTTAAATTTCACATTTCCATTCCGATAGTATGTTGGTCACTAATTGGGAATACGGATCGTAAGAGTGACGTGAGATAGGCAAGAATTTTAAAAAAGCTAGTTCAAAATTTCAAACTCATATACCTACCTAAAGTAGGTGTTTTAAAATGTTTGTAGAAAAAAAATCTTTTCAATATCGGTTACTATAAACAATAACAACAATCTACCAGAGTTTTAACAAAATCGGTGACGTGAATTGTTTTCATCTGGCACACTTGAGAATACTCTCCCATTCAAATCCAAAAGCTATTATTTACATCTTTAAAAGCAGTTCAAAAACAAAATCCACATCTGTTGGTACTAGAAAGTTCTACTTTGACCAGAGCCTTCTGCTGATAGCCTATCTAAGTGAGTTTCGAATATTTTTCGGGCGGATCTAGTTTCCGACCTCGATTGAAGGTGGAAACATCGATTTGAAGATGTTTGAGGACGGAAGAATTCTTAGCATGGAAAATATCCTAATATAGTCTTATTATGAAATGATATTATATTGATAACGGATGAGGCACAGGGTGTTTCCGTATATTTCGTCTGCAGACTAACTCCCTTATTATGCAAGATAGATAGGGACTCTAAATACAAAGTTGGAAGATATCAACATGAACCACCAGAAAAAAAATAATTTTTTGTATACCGGGTGCACGAGAAATGTGTGACAGACACAACTTGCATTTTTTTGAATAAAACACCATATATATTATTTTATATTCAAATAGACATAATTTTCCTGATCTCAAAAATAAATATACAACATGTAGGCATTCCTTCCAGCCGTTTTCAAGATATTTGAGTTTAAAAGTTGTTTTTTTGGTATTGCCAAATTTAGTATCTATGACTACAATATTTGTTTGAACATTATTTATTAATTTTTATCCTTCCAATAATCTAAAACAACGAATATAACAAGTGAATACATTTTATTATGAATAAATTGATATCATAAAATGCAATTATTGAATATGCCCGCCATTATTCACAACACATTTTCTTAAATCCATTTCATGATATCAATTTATTAATAATATAATGGATTCACTTGTCTAATTCGTTGTTCTAGATTATTGGAAGGATAAAAATCAGTAAATAAACTTTAAAACTCAAATATTTTGAAAACCGTTGAAAGGAATGCCTACATGTTGTGAATTTTTGAGATCAGAAAAATACTGTCTATTTGATTATAATATAATATATAGGGTGTTCCATTTAAAAAAATGCAAGTTGTGTCTGCCACACTTTTGTGGTGCACGCGGTATACAAAAAAATATTTTTTTCTGGCGGTTCATGTTAATACCTACCAACTTTGTATTCAAAGTCCCTATCTATCTTGCATAATAAGCGAGTTAGTCTGCAGACGAAATATACGAAAACAGCCTGTACACTTAATAACAGTCGATGATCAATGATGATGTTGTGGAAAGAGTTGGAGCTTTGGTACTTTTGGTAGAGGAAAAAATTAGGTATTCGCAATTTTTACAATAGGGTATCTTCAGATTCACTCAAGCAAGGTATTATAGATAGTAGAAGTAACAAAGTTTATTAAGCACATACAAGAGTTCTTTTTCGGAAGAAGAAAGTCTTATTGTAGAGACATCAGCTGTCTTTTCAGGAATTTTTATGATGAGACCAGAGTCTTTCAATTTAGAAGGTCTCACGAATATTTGGTGTGACATTATGGGTCCCAATCCTTTCTATTCTGCTGATATTTTGATTGCTTGAATGTAGAATCTATTTTTATAGTAGTAGAGGATCCGTGTAGGAAATGACCTTCAATCATACATTTATTTCATGAAAAGTGTTTTATAATAATGACTTCTAACCATTCCATACTAAGAATAAACAGAGGTATTTTTGAAGGAACATACTATTGCAGCTCCTAGTCAATAAGAAAAACCTTTGAATGTGGGGAGGCTCATAACCATGCATGGACAACAAAGGTATAACGGGGGATGATACGTTTCTATAGCACCTGATCGTATCGAATAAAACTGTTCTGAAGGTCTGGGAGATGGCTGGGTTTTCACTGTCCTTGTTTGTTACCGGCGGAATTTTACAAAAATATTTTTTTTTTGGATTTCTTCACCTACTTGTTTTTAAAATGAAACATACAGTGTGTCCCAGATTCGTTTCTCTATACAAGGATCTTGGCTCCTATCATACCTACATCAAAGGTTAAATGAAGAAGGTTTCAGAGGAAACTTAGTGCATTCGATATCCGGTTTCAGATTTGCGATCGGTTAATTGGTTTTGGAAATATCTGTGAGAAACCGAAAATGGCGTATTTTGTTTTTTGCCAGTAAATTCGAAACGGCTACTTTGACAGCTTCGAAAATGTGACATTATCTGGACACCTTCTCAAGGCGAATAGAGTGGCGTACATGATATCTCTCAATCATCTTTGGTTTTTCCGCAAGCCTCCTCAACTTTCATTTTTTCTTATGGCCACCATTTTGGATCTTGCGATTTTTGGAAAGAGTGTAAAATTTCCTGTCTAGTGATGTCTCACCTAAGGAGGCCATGATTTATTTGACGCAAAATATTAACGAGTACTGTATCAGCTTGAGGTCAATGCATTTAGTGTGCAGCAAATGTGTTGAACGCATTGAATTTTCAAAAGAACATGGACATACATCGTGACATTTTTGACATTTAGCGACTGTTTTCGTACAACCCTTTCAAGTTTATTTCCGTTTATAGTTGACCAAATTGAAAATTTCTATTTATAGTTGACCAAATTAATCTTTTTCTAAATTGTGTTTCATAAGGCTGCCGTCGTTCGGGATACATCTCCTAATACCTTGACCTTGCTGAAGTGAAGCCCAAGGCTACTATACAGTGCGGCTCTAAAAGGTCCCCTCCCCCTTTTTTTTCAATGTGTGCACCAAAAATTTTGAATCTTGGTAGACTTCAATTGCTGTCGAAATACAACTTTTTGATGTTACTGACGTTCATCTTAGTATTCAAGATGGCAGCTTGGCGCCATTTTGAAACATTTAAAAAAAAAAAACAGGGGTCGTGTGACACATCATTCGAAAGGTCTTGTTGAGTGGATTATTGTGTAAAAATTTCATAAGATTAAACGCATCCGTGCGGATATGACAGACAGTCAAACTAACAACATGAAGAAATTCGTGAAATAAGAGCAAAGAAAGCATACTTTAATTTTTATTGTAAAACATGTTGAAAATGTCCTCCGTTGACCCTCAAACAATGAAATAATCTGTCTGAGAACTCCTGACGGAAAGCAGTAATTCTTTGCTGTAAATCTAAAAGAGAGTCTGGATGTGTTGCATATACTTTCTAGATTAAAAATCCCCATAAAAAAAAGTCCCATGGTGTTGAATCGGGCTACCTGGCAGGCCATTCGGTAGGACCCCGACGAGCAATCCAACGATTGGGGTAAGTTATGTCCAAATACTGCCTTACATCTCTGCTGAAATGGGGAGGAGCACCATCCTATTGAAAAATGTGTGCCATGCCAAATTTGTTTGGTTTATTCTGACGTATTTTTACAATCAAAGGCTCTATTGTAGTTTCTAACATGTTCAAAAACAGGTCCCCTGTCAAATTTTCATGAATAAAAACAGGACCAACAATATGGTTCCCCAATATGCCAGCCAATACGTTAACCTTTTCGGGATATTGCGTGTGGGTTTTCCTAAAAACATGCGGATTCACGTCACTTCAATAACGAAAATTTTGCCTGTGTACACGGCCATTTAAAAAGAAAGTACACTCGTAACTGAAACAAATATTTTGAACGTATCTTGGTTCTCGGCCTATTTTATCGGTCATAATTTCTCGAAATTCCACATGTCGGTCAGGATCATCTTCAGTCAACTGGTGCACCATTTGAAATTTATAAGGATAAAATTTCTGTTTTTTCAGCAATCGTTTTACAGAAGCAGACGAAGTATCATAGATGTCTGCAACCTGAGAAGTCGACTGTTCAGGATTTACCACCATCACACCAATGATAATTTATTTATCTTCCGAAATAGATGGTCGCTCTTGATTCTTCAAGCTATGAACACTACTAGTCTCGATAAATTTCCTCACTTATTCGCGAAGATATTTTCTGCATATCGGACGATCCAGGAAGCGCTCAGTGAAGATTCTTTTCGTCTCATGGAAATTACGATTTCCGCCATAAATAAAAATTGCTTCAATTTTTTCTGCGAGGGGACGCGAATCAGGCATTTTTGTAACACTTCCTGATTAACACAATAATCAAACAGCTGGCTCATATCGTATTGAGATTATCACATTTGGTTAACCTTCAGTGCTGTGGCGAGGTAGTGTGGAAACTGTATCTCCATCCTAATTTAGATTTTAGTATTATAATGCTAATAAATGCTTTTCAATTTTTTTTTATCATCTTGAAATTCTTTATCCGCTTTGTATCAGCATTCCTATTTGTTAACCTGTACTGTTTTGCTCAGGTTCACCATCATTTTTCCGGAATCTGATGTGTCAGCTCGTTAAAAAAATGGAAACTTAATGTGAACGACATTTTTAAAAACTAAAAGTTTGGCAGGCTGTCATTTCCGCACGGATTCGTTTAATCCTATGAAATTTTCACACAATAATCTACTCGATAAGACCTTTCGAATGATGTGTCACACGACCTTCCTTTTCATTTGAAAAAATGATTGAAAATGGTGCCCAGCCGCCATCTTGAATACTAAAAGTACGTCAGTATTATCAAAAAGTAGTATTTCGACAGCAATTAAAGTAGGCCAAGTTTCAAAATTTTTGGTGCACACATTAAAAAAAAAGTCGGGGGGCCTTTTAGAGCCGCACTGTATAATAGGTTGCCTCGTAACTAAGGTGCGACAGACGGAAGGGGGTGGCTGTGACGTCAGTTGTTGAGATTTTTGGAAGCGGAACACAGTGTATATGGTATTTTCCATTTCATTTGTGGATAGTTTGCGTCGTAACTGCTTTTTTGGTTAATTTCAACGAGTTTTTTTAAGTGAAACTTCTTTTCGCCGAGGTTACCATGAAGAATAGGTACTATTACAGAGAAGTTATTTCTATTTTTAGAGGAAATAGATGCGATTGTGGGATTGGTATTGGTTAAAGGTGTGAGAGGATAGCTCGTTTTCTGTTGTGTTTTATTGGATCTCGGTTTCTTTGGTACTCTGCTTTTTTGGTATTCTGGTACTAAGGTTATTTGGTACTTTGATTGATTGACTCGTTACTTTGGTTCTTTGGCTTGTTGGTACTTTGGTTCTTGAGTTCTTTGGATTTTGATACTTAGGTTCTTTGGTACTTTGGTTAATTGGCTCTTTGAAACTTTGACACTCTGATTCATTGTTACTTTGGTTTTTAGGTACATGGGTACTTTGGTCTTTCGGCACCTTGACTATTGAGTACTCTGATACTCTGATTTTCTGGTACTTTTTTCTCTGGATCTTTGATACTCTAGTACTTTTATTCGCTCTTCGGTACTTTGGCACTCTGATATTTTGGTTCTTTGGGGATTTGGCTCTGTGGTACTTTGATAGTCTAGTTCTCTGGTACTTTGGTTTTTTGGTAATCTGGTTCTTTGGTACTGTAGTACTTTGATTCTTCAGCTCCTTGATACTTTGGTTCTTCAGCTAGATTGAATCAAAGTTCCAAAGAGCCAATTACCAAAGCTACCGAAGTACCAAAGAACTCAAGTATCCAAGTGCCAGAGATTTGAAGTACTGAAGAGCTAAAGTACCAAAAAGCGTATCACCAAAAGTACTGGAGTACCAAAGAACTCAAGTAACTTGAGTACCTACCAGAGAAAAAAGTAGTGAAGAGCCAACCAGAGTACCAAAGTACCAAAGAATTCAAGAACAAAGCACAGAGTCCCAAGAAGCCAGAGTACCAGAGAG
The DNA here is from genome assembly GCA_958502075.1 of Orchestes rusci. Taxonomy (NCBI): domain Eukaryota; kingdom Metazoa; phylum Arthropoda; class Insecta; order Coleoptera; family Curculionidae; genus Orchestes; species Orchestes rusci. The sequence continues at coordinate 95,257,730 of OY293304.1, read as the reverse complement.
TCATAGAATCAATGTACCAAAGAGTCAAAGAGCCAATTAACCAGAGTACCAGAGAATCAGTACTGAAGCACCCAAGAGCCAAAATGTCAGAGAACCAAAGTACTAAAGAAACGGAGTATCAAAGTACCAAGGAATCAAAGTACCAGATAGCCAATAAAGAGCCAAGGTACCAAAGAACTAATGTACCAGAAAACCAAAGAGCCAAAGTACCAGAGTACCAAATATCCAGAGAACCAAAGAGCCAAAGAGCCAAAGAACCAAAAAGTACCATAGAACCAGTATCAGAGTAGGCAAGAGCCAAAGTGTCAAAGGACCAAAGAACCAGAGAACCCAGGTATCAAATAGGCAGAGTACCAAAGAATCAAAGTACCAAAGAACCCATGAACCAAGGTACCTATGGGTCAAAGAACCGAAGTACAACATCCAATCAGCCAAATTACCAAAGAACCAAACTAAGGAAGCTTTTTTTCAAGAAAAATCACAATATTACCCAAAAAAAGATTGTTTCTACATAGAAGTGCTAGAGAATTTTCAATCGAGAAAACAACATGTTTGGAAAAGTACAACTCACAGGCATTCAAATGGTACCTACTACCTGTATATCATTATACAGGGTGACAATTTGAAAAGGACCAGCATTTTATTGTGTCCAAACCAATAATAGTATGGAGATTTGACAAGACACATCAATTTAGATATGAAGGGGAACTTTTGAGGTATGTGTTGTTTTTCTGGAATCAACCCTCTCACGCCCAGGGTAGCTACCCCTGAGATTTCAAATAGCAACCCCCACTTATTTCACGCTTTTTGAAATTTCCACGTTATTCTCAATACGCTACATCACTTTTTTTTCAAATTGAAGATCCTAACCTCACAAAAAATTTTAAACGAACAGAACTAATTATTCCTTGAACCGATGATAGTATGAGAATTAAGTGAGACACATCAATTTAGATATCGAGGAAGACAACTTTTGAGGTATCTATTGATTTTCTGGATTGAACCTCGTCACTTCCAGGGTGACTACCCCTGAAATTCCAAATAGCAGCCTACACTTATTCCGCGATTTTTGAAATATTCATGCTATTCTTGATAAGTTGCATCACTTTTTTCAAAATTGGACTACATAACCTCACAATTATTGTTTCCAAACGGTCAGCGATAATTATAGATTCTTGAACTGATGACGGTATGGAGATTTTGTGAAAGATATCAATGCAGATATCAAGGGGGACAACTTTTGAGGTGCTAACTGTCATACCTATTACTTTCAATCCCCTAACCTCCAGGGTGCCTACCTTGAGATCTTGAATGAAAACTCGTATTTTTTTTGTCATTTTTGAGGTCCTCATGTATCTCTAGATCAAATCCTTTTTTTTTATTGGAATTCTCAATTTCCCAAACAGAGCAATTGTGGGGTTATGTACTTTATTTTTGAAAAAAAAAGTGATGTAGCTTATTGAGAATTACATGAAGATTCCAAAAATCGCGGAATAAGTGGAGGCTGCTATTTGAAATTTCAGGGAAAGTTACCCTGGGAGTGAGGGGGTTGAATCCAGAACAATAAAAGATAGATATCCAAATTAACGTGTCTCACCAAATTTTCATACCATCATCAGTTCAAAGAACAATTCATTCTGTTCATTTGAAAATTTTTGTGAGGTTAGAAACTTCAATTAAAAAAAAAGTGATGTAGCGTATGGGGGTGGAGATTTCTAACATCGCAAAATAAGTGAGGGTTGCTATTTGAAATTTCAGGAGTGGCTACTCTGGGCGTGAGAGGGTTGATTCCAGAAAAACAACAGATACCTCAAAAGTTGTTCCCCTCGATATCTAAATTGATGTGTCTTACCAAATCTTCATACTATCATTGGTTTGGACACAATCGAATGCTGGACCTTATTAAATTGTCACCCTGTTTATGTTTTCCCGATTATGAATATACCCGGGTTAATATCTCTATCTTGAAAAACTGCCCAGCAAATCAACAAAAACTTCCCCATCCCTATACTATAGCATGGAGACTCTCAACAGATGACGTCACGCGTAGATCGGAAAAGTTATTGGGCAACCTATTCTCTAGTAATCTTGAGTAGAGCCGGCACTGCTACGTGACCGCAAGTACAGCGCTAACATGACTAGCTTTTTTTCATTGGAACAGAAAAATTGAGAATACCGAGCTTTTTTAACAAGTTTTGACAATTTTCTTAACAGACTTATTATTTCGATTTGAAAAGCGTAGGTGCTCAATATCAAAACACAACCTTCATACTAAATCAATGATCTACAGAGATGAAAAAAAAATTTTGCTTATAAACCAATTTTCAGACAAATGAATCATGGCCTTCTTAGAAAAAAAGGCCATGACATATTTAACAACGAAATGTGATACTTCGATGACATTCGAATCTTTTATGCACTTGTGAGGTAGTGTTGTGAAATTTCCGGAAATATAGAATTTGGAAATATTACTGGAAATATTTCTGGAAATTTTGGAAATATATGGGAATATTGGAAATATAAATCAGCAAGTGTCAGGTTTGTTTTTAAGAACGTTTATTAAAGTCAAAACATTATACAAACGTATAAAAAAATAATAAAGTAAGTAAGAAAAAAAAAGAAATCATTTTAACTTGGCCTGAATTTGGACCAGCGGGAGGTCATCGTCAATATCGTCGAAGCCGTGCGCTTCAATCTGGCGTTTCGCATTCAGTCTGCATCAAGCCCAAGCGCCAATGCTAATATTGCTAATTGCCAGAACCTATGCAATTTTTAATACGGCCTTAATACGGCACGTAGTTATTTTTCTGATTGATGAGTTTTTGACCAGCTTTCTCAATCTGTAATTTCATTGTACTAAACCTTCTAAATGCATAAGGAGACACGAATTCAATATTTCCAATATTTCCGACCCCCCTTCGGAAATTTCCAATATTTCCGTTACCGACAGAAATATTTCCACTTACAACACTACTTGTGAGACATCACTAGACTGGAAATTCTACACTCTCTCCTAAAATCGAAAAATCCGACATGGCGGCCATAAGAAAGATGAAAGTTGAGGCGGGTTGAGGAGCGGAAAAACAAAAGACGATCGAGACATGTCATACACGCCATTTTATTCGTCTTTGAGAATTGTCCAAATAATGTTATCTTTTGACAGCTGTTAGCCGTTTCGGATTACTGGTGTGGGGACCAAAAGAACCTCTTTACCCTCCGATATTATTCGCACAAATTTTAGTTCTTAGTTAAAATAAGCAGTCCGCTGCAATTTGTAAAACGCGCCCATCTACCTGATCTTTGTTTGCTGTATCGAGAAAAGGTTTTATGATAGGTAGGTAGCGGGGTGTGTAGGGAGTATTTTCAAAGGCAGACAGACGGTGTCTTTGTCCGTGAAAGTACCTCGTTTATTTTCTTGTATTAAAATTGAATAAAATATTGATTTGCCACTATCGTCTTAATGCTTCCGCCGATTCCCACAAATTGGTGACCCCGACGTGATCGAAAAGTTTCGCGTGTGACATAAAACGTGTGGGATCTATCAGTGAGTTTATTGATATAGTGGTTCATATCAATCCACGATGGACTCGAATTTTTTCGACGCCAACCAAACAGTGCTCAACATAGAAGGGGACGACGTGCAACTCAATCCAATCAATCGCAATCAACAAATTGATCGCGTAGCCATGAAAGTGCCGCCATTCATTGCGTCTGACCCGGAGCTATGGTTCTGCATGCTGGAAAGTAGCTTCGATGCTTCTGGAATCACCCAGGATTGCACAAAGTTCGGATATGCCCTCACAGGGCTCGATCAAAAATACGCGATCGAAGTGCGCGATATTATTGTGAAGCCGGCGAATGAGCGCACATACGCGTTGCTCAAGAGTGAGCTGATAAAACGCATGGGTTCGTCTCAAGAGCAAAACACCCGTCGCCTGTTGGAGAATGAGCCTCTGGGCGACAGGAAACCAACACAATTCTTGCGTCATCTGCGCGGCCTTGCTGGATGTCAGTTCCCTGAGGAGATCCTACAAACCCTGTGGCTCGGTCGGTTGCCCAAGACCATGCAAGCACTCCTTGCTGCACACAAGGACCTCTCATTAGAGAAACGAGCAGAAATCGCGGACTCAATGGCCGAGATCTACGGCGCGCACGTCGCCGTCACAGAAGTCGCAACCAATCCGGCTCTAGCAGAAAAAATTGTGTACCTGGAGCATGCAATGGGAACCATAATTCAAAAATTTGAGGCTCTGGAAGTCCATCAAGTGTCTCAGCGAACATCATCTCATCGAGACAATTCGCGTTCGCGTTCGCGTCAGCGATCTCGGTCTCGTGCTCACAGTGAGAATCGTAGTGGTTTGTGTTGGTATCACTGGCGTTTTGGTGATCGGGCAGTGAAGTGCGAACAACCGTGTCAGTTTAATCATTCGACGGGAAGTGGACAGCAGGCTCAGTTTAACAGTGCATCGGGAAACGCAACGGGCGGTCGTTGATGGCGACTGACGACCCATGCCCGTCAACGTCGCGTCGTTTATTCGTCGAGGACAACATCTCCAAGACTCAATTCCTGATCGATACGGGTGCTGATTTGTGTGTATTTCCGCGTTCGCGATTGCCTGGTCCGCGTACAAAGTCCGACTATGAACTTTCCGCGGCGAATGGTACATTTATCCAAACATACGGAATCGTAACCCTCACCCTCGATCTAAAACTGCGACGTCAATTTCCCTGGAGGTTTGTCGTCGCTGACGTCTCCAAGCCGATCATTGGAGCAGATTTTTTGGCACACTATGGACTACTGGTGGATATGAAAAATTTACAACTACTGGATACTACAACTTATCTCACCTCTCCGGGAGATGTGACTGATTGTGAGATCCTGAGCATACGAACAGTCAATGGAGCAACAATTTTTCACAACATGCTACAACGATACCCAGAGTTGACACGACCTGGGGGCGCAGTGTCTCCTACCAAACATTCAACCGAGCACCACATCGTCACCACACCTGGACAACCCATTGCTCAGAAAGCAAGACGCCTGGCACCGGACAAGCTGAAGGCAGCTAAAAAACAGTTTGAGGTCATGCTTCAGCTGGGGGTAGCCCGTCCATCAAAAAGTCCCTGGTCATCGCCCCTTCACATGGTGCCAAAGAAAGGTGACGAGTGGAGACCATGTGGTGATTACCGTGCCCTAAATGCCCGGACGGTCCCTGACCGTTATCCAGTAAAACATATCCAGGACTTCGCACAGATGCTTCAAGGAAAAATAATATTTTCCGTTGTTGACATGATGCGAGCATTCAACCAGATCCCGGTCCACGTTGACGATATTCAGAAGACTGCCATCATCACGCCATTTGGCTTATTTGAGTTTCCGTACATGACGTTTGGTATGAGAAACGCCGCACAGACGTGGCAACGTTTCATCGATGAGGTAGTGCAGGGCCTGGATTTTTGCTACGCTTACATCGATGATATCTTGATTGCATCGACATCAGAAGAGGAGCATCTGCAACACCTGGAGATCCTGTTCCAGCGACTCCACAAGTACGGGGTAGTCATCAACGCAGCCAAGTGTGTCTTCGGCCAGCCTAATGTTAAATTCCTCGGCTACCTGGTGTCTGGTGAGGGAACGAGGCCCCTTCCAGAGAAAGTCGAAGCAATTCGTGCCTATCCACGACCTGAGGTAGTGAAAAAGCTACGACAGTTCCTGGGTATGATCAACTTCTATAGAAGATTTCTACCCAGCGCTGCACAAATTCAAGCACCGCTGAACGAACTACTCTGTGGGAATGTCAAAGGCAAGACACCTGTCAGCTGGACACCAGAGGCCATTAACGCATTCGAAGCCACGAAGGAGTGTCTGGCACATGCGACATTACTGGCGCATCCACAACATAATGTGCCTTTGGCAATATTTACTGACGCATCCGACCTGGCAGTGGGTGCTGTGCTTCAACAGTGGGTTGATGGCGCCTGGCAGCCATTGGAATTTTACTCAAAAAAACTCAGCCAAGCCGAATCCAAGTATAGTGCCTACGACCGAGAACTCCTGGCAATCTATCTGGCGGTAAAACAATTCCGGCACATGGTAGAGGGCCGCACATTCATCATCTACACTGACCATAAACCCATCACATTCGCTTTCAAGAGAGGAGACCGCCAAGGCTCACCTCGTCAATTTCGCCATTTTGATTTCATTAGCCAATTCACTACAGATATACGTCATGTTGTAGGTGACGAAAATGTTGTAGCTGATGCCCTCTCCAGGGTTGACGAAGTTGATTCCAGTGAACCCACGTTAGACTATGAGGCCTTAGCAGCATCGCAGCGAGACGATGACGAGCTGAGACAACACCTGGACGATGGAAAATCGGCGCTGCAGCTCAAGCTTGTGCGTTTTCCTGATACGGAAGTGTCAATATTTTGTGACGTGTCCACCCGGACAGCCCGCCCTTTTGTCACCAAGCGGTTCCGCAAAGCTGCCTTCAATGCTATCCATCGCCTTTCGCATCCTGGCGTGAAATCAACGGTCAAACTCGTAACCCAGCGTTACGTCTGGCCGGCGATCAAAGCAGATTGTAGACAATGGGCCAACAGTTGTGTTCAGTGTCAACGATCCAAGGTAACGCGACACGTCTCAGCGCCAGTTGGCAAATTCACATTGCCTTCAGCGCGTTTCGAGCATGTCCACATTGACATCATCATCATGCCATCATCAGAGGGTTATAGGTATTGTCTCACAATGGTGGATCGCTTTACCCGATGGCCAGAAGCTATCCCAATGGCCGACCAGGAAGCAACAACAACAGCACGAACTTTGTACGAGAACTGGATTTCGAGATTTGGCACGCCACTGAGAATCACAACTGACCAAGGCAGGCAGTTTGAGTCAAACCTATTCAGGCATTTGAATCGCTTACTAGGTACGACTCACCTAAGGACAACTGCCTATCACCCTTCAGCTAATGGTATGGTAGAGCGTCTTCATCGCCAGCTAAAGGCTGCCATCATGTGTCATCGAGATGAGCGCTGGACACAGGTATTGCCTACAGTCCTGTTGGGCATTCGATCAGCATGGAAGGAAGACCTCAAATCAACGTCAGCAGAAATGCTCTACGGCCAGCCTCTTCGACTTCCAGGAGAATTCCTGGGCTCAAAGAGTGCTGATTTGGACATCAGCAACGATTTTATCAAAGAACTTCGCCAGCAGATGAGAGACCTCCAGCCTGTGGCAGGGACCCAGCACGGGGAGAGGTGTTCATTTGTTTTCAAAGATCTAGCTACTACCGACCAGGTATTCGTTCGGCGTGATAGCCATCGCCAGCCTCTCCAACAACCGTACGATGGGCCGTACCAGGTGGTAAGCCGAACCGATAAAACAATGGTAGTAGACATCAATGGCCGAGACGTCACCATCTCCATCGATCGTTTGAAACCAGCGTATGTCATGACTGAGCAACCATCCACCGGAGCCACTGATCCAATACCTTCATCAGACCAACCAGCAGTCCAATGTGAGAACTCAACACCACCAGAACTAGGTTCTGATGAACCTCCAGTATCTCAGCAACCATCAACGAGCCAACAACCGAAACGTACGACAAGATTTGGTAGATGTGTCCGCTTCCCGGACCGTCTCCAGGGAGGTTTTTCGTAGTTAGTTTTTTTTTGTTTTGTTTTTGTCATAACGTTAATCACTGGCAGGGGGGTACTGTGGGGACCAAAAGAACCTCTTTACCCTCCGATATTATTCGCACAAATTTTAGTTCTTAGTTAAAATAAGCAGTCCGCTGCAATTTGTAAAACGCGCCCATCTACCTGATCTTTGTTTGCTGTATCGAGAAAAGGTTTTATGATAGGTAGGTAGCGGGGTGTGTAGGGAGTATTTTCAAAGGCAGACAGACGGTGTCTTTGTCCGTGAAAGTACCTCGTTTATTTTCTTGTATTAAAATTGAATAAAATATTGATTTGCCACTATCGTCTTAATGCTTCCGCCGATTCCCACACTGGCAAAAAACGAAATTCGCCATTTTCGGTTTTTCGACGATAATTCCAAAACTCACCGATAGTAAATTTGAAGGCGGATATCGAATGCACCAATATTTCTCTAAAACTTTCTCCATTCAACCTTTGCTTTATGTATAAAAGGAGCCAAGATCCCTGTATAGAGAAGCGAATCTGGGACACACTGTATAGAAATATTTGAAAGTACGAAGTCCACAGAATATGCAAACGATAGGTCAAAAGTATTAGCTTTTTTGTACTTATACTGATTGAATATACTCTGGACAAGACTTTTTCAGGCAAGCAGCTAGCGATATATTTCTTTTCATATTGAATTTGATCCAAATTCCGGAAATTTCTCACTCTAGTTCTCTTCATAACAGTGTCGGTTTGCCCCGTAAGTGTAAATTTGAATCTAATTGCCTTTATCTAAAACTACATGTATCCAAGGCTGTATCTTCTGTACGTTCTTGTATATTCTTTCTAAACTCAGCAATATGGGAAATAAGCAAAGTTCTTCTTCAATATATATTCCACTTTGTGAAGGACGCCAGAGCTGGACGGGCCTAGATTTTGACAGTTGTTGAGTGATTCTATTTCTAGAGGATGTGCTCAATAAATAATAGTTAAATGTGAAAAATGCCTCCAAGATGATGTCACACATCCACCTACATATGCCAGTTCTCAAAGCAGTTTCACGTAGCTATTACACTGCAGTAAAATGACGTCTGTGTATCACTCTCCTGAGTCTGTCTTGATTTTATCATAACTCATTCATTCATGATCCTTATATTTCTTTATTCCAAGTTTTTCGGTCTCAGTAGATGATTGAAAAGATTTGATATATTCTGTGTGAAGTCAAATTGATTTTTGATCAAGAATGTTTCCTTGCATGAGCCGTTTTTGTATTTCATGAAATTTTGTGAAGTCCTGTAACCGTCCACCCCAATAACTAATGAGACCTTCACATATCCCTCATAGTTTATCTGATGTGGATTGATGAATGAACTATTATTTTGAGTTTCCACCTCAAAGTCCAGTGTTTTACCATAATTGTTTTTTATTGACATGGAATTGATTATGATTTCTTCTGTAATAGGTCTCAAATGGAAGAAGCGGAGAAAGGTGATTACACCCGCATTTCACTTTTCTATCTTGGAGCAATTTGTGGACATATTCAACGCCAATGTCAAAATATTGATCAGGAAACTACATACAGAAGCAGTGGATAAGTCTAGTGTGGATATCTACAGTTACGTGACAGCTTGTGCTTTAGATATAATATGTGGTAGGTTTGAATCTTATCGACACACTCACAATAGGTTACCGTTCTAGAAACTGCCATGGGCGTAAATATCGAAACGCAACAGAACAAAAATCAAGACTACTTATTTGCTGTAAAAGATATCTGTAGAATCGCTGTCACTAGAGCATTCTCAGTTTGGAGAGGTTTCGATATTTTGTTTCGATTCACTGAAGACTACCCGAAGTCTCATAAATACCTCAATATCCTTCATGGGCTGACAAATTCGGTCATTGATAAGAAAAAGAGAGAATTGAAAGAGACGCCACAAAAAAGCGCTACTGCCAGTGATGATCCATTCACGAAGAAGCAAAAATTGGCATTTTTGGATCTTTTGTTGAATGCAAATATAGATGGCCAGCCTTTGAATAAAGAGGATATAAGAGAGGAGGTTGATACCTTCATGTTTGAGGTATGACACGCAGAGTAAAAATAAATAAGTTTGATTTCATCTTTCATTCATTTATTCATTTTGTTTATATTGCAGGGGCATGATACAACATCATCAGCTACTTCTTCAACACTATTCTTTCTAGCTAATCATCCAGAAGTTCAAGTATGTTTTTTTTCATAATTTGTTAACAAACACAAAATTGAATGTTGGTTTTAAGAAAAAAGCTAGAGAAGAGCAGAAACACATCTTTGAGTCAGAAATTGATGCAACACCAACTTATCAAGATCTACAAGATATGAAATATTTGGATATGGTGATCAAGGAATCTATCAGATTGGTTCCTCCAGTACCAGTTTTTTCACGTCAAGTGTCAGAAGACATCACATACAAAGGTTGATAAAATTAGCAGGAGATTATAGTGTGGAATGATAGACAAAAAATCATCTACCAAGTCACTGAGATTTTTTACTTTTGTTACAAACATCAAAATTATTGCTCAGTGACGCATATTTCACTAATGTCTCCAAACCAAGATTGTTATCCGACTACAGATTTCACTTTTCTATAGGACATTGCATCCCGAAAGATACAATCTTGACAATTCATTCCTATGGATTAAACAGGGATCCTGATTTTTACAAAAGTCCGAATGAATTTCAGCCAGAACGGTTTCTGGATATACGAGGAGATAGGCCTTATGCATACATACCTTTTAGTGCTGGACCTCGTAACTGTATTGGTAATCCCACAAATATTTGCTACTAAAAGAAGTAACTTTTTTATTACAGGACAAAAGTATGCAATGTTAGAGATGAAGAGTATAATTTCTGGCATTTTGAGGAATTTTGAGCTGCTATCAACTGATCCTCCACATCAATGGCTGCTCTCAAGTGAAGCCATTTTGAAGTCTATAAATGGAGTGAAGATAAGAGTAAAGAAGTACACTAGTTAACTTGTTTAATGTAATGCTTGTAATATTTTTGACACACATAACCCTGTAAAAACCTGGAAGTACATTTTGAGAATGTACCATCGTGACCAGAAAAAAGAACTAGGACAGCAAATAAGTTATTATGGCCTTATATGGGGTGTACGCGAGGCATATTTGAACGAAATGTTGTTAAATAATACGTCAACTGTGACTGCTAGTCAAAATGACGACGATATCAATTTGATGGAATTCATTTTCTAATAGACCAGGAGATAATATTATTTTCTGCGGTCCGAGTTTTTTTTGGGCCCGATGGTACTTTCAGTTTTCTTATCAGGAACCAAATAAAAAAATATACATACAATGAAAAACTATACCAAGTTACCATACACATGATAATGTGAAGACCAAAGAAAGAGATGGAGCATATTTTCAATACGTAAAGATGTACAAAATTCCCATTAAATCAATAAAAACAAATAATCATGATTGCACCTCTATGTAGCACAATCAAATTTCTTGTAAAGAACCTGAACGAATCACTAGTGACGCTGGGAGTGTTGATGATGATGATGATATAAATGAGCAAAAAAAACTTTTTATCTAACGCAAGATAGTTATAGGTGTTATTATTGATGTAATTTTGAAAAAGTAAAGTGTAAAATAATACACTAGTGTATTATAATCCATAACTTTCTAGTCACTAGTGAGTTATGGATTAAAATTCACGTTTCCGTGGAAAACAAACAAACAACCTATGAAGTTACCGTGGCAACCAGACAAACAATATCCTATTTTGACAAAAATGTAAACATGTCTCTGTCCAGTCATTCTGACACTGAAACTTATATTTAATAATTATCCCATTAAAAAACGATTTTCTCCATTTGTTGGATAAAACATTGTATGGCACTCGTGCGTTATTTTCCACAAGTCACTTGAGAATTTTTCTCGCGTGACTTATTTCCAACACAACGCTCTAGTACCATGAATAACTAATTCATGCAAATGTATCAATTTCACCCAATAAAGTCCAACATCAGATAGACAATAATGTTAGCCTTGGATTCAAATCATAAATCATTACCAGCTGTATGTTTGAGGTTGATCAGACTATCAGAGGTTTCAAAAAGTCTGCTTGAATCTAGAAGTCGTAGAATAGAGTTCGACAAGATTTACAAATTAGGTCTGTCTGTAGAACAATCAGAAACCAGTCAGAGCCAGTCAGCATTTGCGGTTTGCAAAATATTTCTGATTATTTTGACCAATTGATTAAGCGCTGACCGATTTGTGATTGTTCTACGAACAGACCTATTATATTATCATGTCAGTCGTGATCACTTGTATTGTAGTTATACAGTGTTTCATTTCGATAGACGAAGAACAATTGTATTTTTTTTCTAAAGAGAAAGAGAGAATTGGAAGAGACGCCACAAAAAAGCACCTCTGTCAGTGATGATCCATTCACTTAGAAGACAAAATCCTGGTATTTAATATTCTTACACATCCAGATTTAGGTTTTGTTCAGTTCAGTACAAAGTCGGCTACGGCGCAGCAAGAAAACGAAGTTATTGAAATGTGTGCTAAAATGAAACACGATTGACGTGACTTTCGCGCTTTCATTTTTTATGATATCAACTTAAACAAGAGGAATGTCACCAATCGTTGGTGAAAATTTTTGGTCAATCTTTCCCTTCACGAGCATACCCATCTAATTGGTACGCAGAGTCTAAGAGGGGAAGGAGAACATTGGAGAACGAACAACGGTGGTTACTCCAGAGAATGTGAAATTGTGGGAAAACTGGTGACTCAAGATCGTCGAGTGACCTAAGATAAAATCTAGGTGACTCGGGATTGGATCGACAGCCACACAGATAATAATTGTTAAACATCACCAACGTCTTAGCAATCGGGGTTCAAGATGGGTGCCTCATTTGTTTTGTGGATTGTGTCACTTTTTCAACAAACAAGGGGTTAAATTGTCACCCCTTCTCTATTCTCCGGACCTGGCCTCGTGTGACTTATTTTTACTTCCAACTGTTTTAAAAAATCTACGTAGTCGAAGATTTAATAGTTACGATGAAGAGTTGGCAGAGTTTGAAGAGGAAATTTGATTGATTTTAAACGAGTGGTGGTCTGAAGTTTTTGACAAATGGTTTTATCGATTGAACAAATGTATGGTGTTCAAGGGAATGTACATTTTTGAAAGAGTTTGATAGAATTTTTCGAAAGAAATCTTTATCATTTGAGTATCTACAAATTTTTAGCATGATCCTCGTAACTAAACTATCCTTTGCTCAATAATTATTATGAAATTTTTTACTTGCCAAAAATGATTTTTGCTCCACTTTTGAATGGTCCTACCATTTTTTTTTTAAATTATACAGACAGAGTTTTGATGAGTGTCATTTTTTTTAACGAGATAAAGGTCACTAAACATCTTCAAAAAAAATCGCCAGGACACGTAAATCGACCAATGGATTCAAGGTTTCAAATACACCATCACTTCTTTGATAACTGATCCAGCATAAAAATTTTCTCAAATTTTAGGTGGTTTCTCCACTTTTGTTGGTGGGTGTATGTCATTTTCTTGGTTTTTTATGATTGATAGAAGTGCCTCAAAAACGAGAGAAGTTATTAAAATTCTTCAAAGTTGAAAAAACGGACAGCATTTCTGAATTTGACATATTCAAATGCTCCTGTAGCGATAATTCTGTGATCAAATGTTCCAAAAATCAGGACTTATTTGGTGAAAAATCCATTTTTCTAATCATTTCGTATAAATACTAGAGAAAATTCTGCAAAAACCTTTTGTTACCTCCTTAGGTATGACACAAATCATACATTCGCCAAGATTTGTTAATTTGACTTATGATACCGAGCGTCCAAAAATCAGGCTCAAACATGATGTTATTTTTTGAGCTAATTAGAGCCATTGAAATTTATAGTCAGTGAACTATCAGAAAGTCCTCTTTCAAGTACCCATACGGGGGCTATTCAGAAAGAAAGCAGAAATAGGAAGGAAAACAGTTTGAGTACTCAGAGCAAATATTTGCCAGCTACATGAATAAAATATTTGCTCTGAGTACTCAAACTGTTTTCCTTCCTACTTCGAGATGAACAAAATTATACGAATATGTAACCGTACTTTTGAATGATAGTTCATTCAATGCCGTCGAATCCAGTGGATTGCACTTTTTTTTATTATTATTTAAATCGCTAATGTGGTTTTCCAAAACTTTGCTCCTCGGATAACTGGCTAAATAGGCCTTGAATTTTGTATGAGCGTGTTTTTGAAGAAATGATACAGCTTGTCAAGCTAAACAATTTTGAAAAAAGTCGAGTCAAATCGCACAATAACTTATTAATAAACCTTTTTACAAGGTAGCCCGGAAACAAATGTTTCACACTGTATGCTATGTGGATGAAATGTGAGGACCACTTTTTTGGATCAATCAACCCCTTATACTTTGTTTTTGTTACGTTGAACATTCTCACTGCTTTCTGTTCATTCCTTTTAACCTTGATAAACATTTCTTGTGATCATTTTGATAGTAGTAAATTTTTTTTTATGGTATTTGTGTGCTGACTCCTATTCTGCTAAACAAGGTCACTTTCCACGGTGTTGCCTCACTTAATTCAATATTTCATCTCTCAGTTGATCAAGCTACACAACGCAAAAGTCTTGCCTCCCATGTTTTTTCCCATTTCTATTTCCAAGTCAAAATTAAATACATAAATAGCTTGAGAATACAGTCTACTGCGGTTCACCCGTAGCCCGTATCCACGCCACTCTATCAAAGACTTCATCAGGTTCTACCTAAGTTACGACTTCCCATGTCCACGCAAATCACATCGATCCATGATCTTCTTGGTCTGCCTCTCTTTCTTCTGCCTATAACTGGATTCCAATTAAATAACTTTTTTGGCAATCTGTCTTCTGGCATTCGCATCACATGCCCAAACCATTTGAGGCTTCTCTTTTCGATGCGATCCTTTATCATCGTCATTATCCACCTAAATTCCTCGTTTGTTCTTTATTTAACCCTAGCAATTATTCCAGCACTCCTTCTTGGATAATCCATCTCAACAGCTTGAACTCGACGCATCTCGTCCACCCCCATTGCCCAGATCTCCACTCATAGCATAAAACCGATTCAACAAACGTACGCCCCAGTTTTTATTTGTTTCTCTTGATAGGTTCAGGTCCCACTACAAGCTATTCAAACATCCAACAACTCTTTCGTCGTTCTGCAATCTTGTCAAAATCTCTTATTTGCTCAAACCATTCGCCCCAGATATTTAAACTTTTCCACTTGGCTAATGTTACAGGCCGGAAATGCTTAGCTTTAGTTTCAAGTTTTAATTTGAATATGGTGGTAAAATTTGGTTTTAGATTATGAGTGAATGTCATGATACTATAAAAAATAAGATAATATGCTCACGCGCAGGATTCGCTGACGTCATTACGTGTCCGAACCTAAAAATTCATAGGTTTCCTAGGTAACTCGGTTACCGTGATACTGAAACAAACAAGATAAACTCTAGCACATCACACTTCAGAAGTCATCACGTGATCTACCTCAAACCTTTACAATCAATATCACGCGGAGACGTTATGCGAGAGCCAGTTCAAATTCTGACCAGCAAATGGTAACTAGGTAACGTTATGGATGTTTTAAATCCAACCCCACTTTTGGCTCCCGGTGACGATATGCGCGGCTTGGTTCTAATTCCGTCCAGCAATTGATCATATCTTGTGTGTTTTAGTATCATGAGTGAATGTATAGTTGTATAGTAAAAATTCAGGTTTAAGTAATTTTTTTAACGAAGTTAATTATTTTATTCAAATAATTTTTATGTAAACAGCCACTCAGTAACTCATTTTAAGTCCAGCGATCACTTCGGAGTGCTTCAATTTATCCGTGTCGAGATAAACTTGTCAATCTGGCAACGTTGCATTTTCTTCTGGGTTCTCGATTTTTCTCTAAAAAAAACCTGGGAGAATTCAGTTCAATCTGAGGTTACTGTTGGTACGATACCTCGTGGCCTACTTTGCCGATTTCCTGAAGGATTTCCCGATTCAATCAAGCTCTAGTTTGGTAGCTGTGCCAATTGCCCTTGTGCAGAATTGTGCTGATAAATCGTGGAAACTACCCCATTCTGACCCAAACACGTGCTAAGGCCCCCTTACCCCTTGGTAAGATTGAACAAATTGCGAACTCCCCTGCCTATCTGGTATTTCTGCTTTTCAGGCCTATTATTGTTACTCTTACTGTTCCCGTTACTGATTCTGTTTGCGTGCTGTTACTTTCGGCTCACGTGCTGTAGTTTGGTATTCTGTCTGTAACGTACTGTCCACACCCTGTATATACTTTCCTCTTCGTCTGGAACTTACCCTCACTGACATAGGGTGGGCCCACTCCTTCTTACCCAGCCTAACCCCTACGGAACGTTAGTCAATTGGAGCGTGTATTACTGGCATACTTGCATGCTGACCTCACCAAGTCTAGCCTTATCTGGTGAGTTCTGTCCATTTTAACGTTTGGGAGACATCAAGCTACATCATGACCATCATCGAGTAAAACTATATTGCCCTGCACCCCATTGATGGGATACTGTACTGATCTACGTGAATATTATTTAGTCATAACTCATCAGTGAAATTTGATTATTCCATTTTCTTACATTTCACTTATTACACTCGACACTTCAACACCACATAACTCTTGTAAACGCCCAAGTGATCACTAAGCGGTTATTATAATTATTTCAATGTATTTTTCACGAACCAGCTACATATTTTGTCCCGATTTGGGAAGGTTCTACTGTATAGGAATTTCAGATTGTTTATGAAAACTCGCGTCTTTTGCTATCGGTTTCTCGTCAGCCATTTTTGGCGCTAAACTCGAAGTGTCAGAGGTATAAGGTTTGGTTTTGACTTGTGTCGACGAGGGTCATACAAAAAGTGAATATTATATTGTAAATATTTTATTTCATAGTTTATAGATAAATGGTATTCTCTGGGTAAATCTGTTCTTTGGTGTTCGCAGCAGTCTTTCTCACTTTATTGCAGATTGGCGGTCTTGAGTATAGAAGCGGGTAGCGAAAACAAGAGTCGCAACAACTGTTTATTCTGAGAGTGTTTTTACCCACGACCACTCTCCGCACGAGTTAGCAAAGTTCACTAATCTCCACAATCCTCTAAACCGTCCCCAAAGTGTTAGAAAAACCCTCTCTCCTCTTTTATTTCTTCTGTTCACTTTCCCTTCTCCTCTCTGCCTCTATTTTCGTCAGCATGACAAAAATTTGTTACACTAATTTCCACATCATCGTTTACAAGTACTTCAGATTTGGCGTATGAGTCACGCTATTACATCCTGGTCATCAGCAAAACTAAGGGGAACTAAAATAAAGGTATCGTCAATAGGTATTCACATTTCCCAACACTTCTTTTCCATTCTTTTTAAACCACCTCTACATAATCATAGAATTTTGTAGATCTGAGCCACAGTTCACACCTATCTTCACTGTACAGTCATCGACTTTGATTTTTGATTGTTATTTCTTTATTATGTCTTTCACCGGAGTAATTTAAGAAATATTCGCCAAACTTCCCGACCATTTTGCTGTCTCCTCTTGAACCCACTCTAGCATTAAGGTCACCTCTTAATAGGATCTCTTGATTTAGTTTGATCGCCATCAAGATGTCTGATAGCAATGCATAATTTTCGTTTTTTCCGGCCAAGATTACATCATTTAACGTATGTTCCGAAAGTTATGGAAAAAAATTTACCTGGTTTGATCGAGTGACAAAATGTCATTTTGATAAACAAAGCGGAAGTTTTTGGCCTCTGCTTCACAAAATGTCTTATAAAATTGATCTTCGTCGAGGTTTTTATAATCTGGTTGGGCGAGTGCAATATTGAGTCTTACAGTCTATAATAACGGATGAGAAGCAGAAAATCGAAAGCAATTGCGATGCCGTATATCCATTAAAATTAAAAAAATCAACGCTGTGGTCGTCCAAAGGATGATGCAACGCGTCAGGGGAAATCTAAGGTGAATTGAAAATAACGTTTCCTTGTCGATTATTTGAATGTTGCTTGATAATGAGGATAGTTGAGATAGATTGTTAAAAAATATAATAAAAATATAAAACTATTTTCATAAGAGTTATAAGCCTCTGTAATTTTTCCCAAAACTTTCGGACCATACGTTATCGGTGCGTTGTAGCAAGGAAAACTGTTTTTACGCCATATCTGTCGATGGTGAGTAACATCAGTCTTTCTGGTACTTTGAGCACTGAATATGTTTTCAGGGTAGCGGGTCGCTGGCCTGTTGCCTCAACCCCCAACTTGGAGAAACAGGTAATTTGTGATGAAGGCTATTTTCCCCTAGCCTTTGATGATCCAACATTCATAGGGCTTCAACGATTTGTAGCCGCTGTTTGGTGATTACGTTATAGAAAGCCATTGAGGGATCCTTGGAAAACTCTCTGTCCAACGAACAAAATCACACCATTATCGACCTGAAAAAACGTTTAATTCAACCAATATTTTAGCGATTAGAGTGCAGACGCGAGAATTTTTTACAGATTTTTTATTGTCCAGGTTGACTTTTTACAAAACTGAGTACTACAGGCATAGTATAATAAAAAAATTAATACATGTTCGATATAAATGACAACCTTGTCATCAAGCATCATACTGAAATAAAATAGTCAACATTCTTATGAGCTTCAACCTTTTTCCACCTGAGAAACCAAAATAAATAGTAAGCACAATCTTTTAACAAATTCAAAAAAACTATATAGAATGTCCACTTCTCTACTTTTATTATCATTCCATCGATCATTCCATATACCGTACATCGCTTGCCAGTAACAGTCAGGGGCGCCCCTTGTGCGCACTCGAAACGAGACACCCAGTTTTTTTATCGTTCCTGTATTCGGAGTGGACACCAATCTCACCTTTTTCCTCAAGCACCCCCAGATATCTGAGCAGTTGAAGAGCAGCTTTTGTTGTTCTGCCACAGGTGGCGAGAACTCTGGAAGTGTAGAAAAACACTTCTGATTGATTGCTTGGGAGTTCTGGTATCTGATGATGTTGTTCTGAGCTTTGTCCCTCATGTCTACAAAATACTTTTGTTTTTCCTACGAAATAAACTATCAGCACAGCGAAAGCCTTTCCTCTGTACTTCCAGCTTCACCGGCATCAGCTTAATTAGCTACAACACATTTCTCTCTTTTAAAAAGATCTCTGCGTCAATATAATGTATATCACAATTTCGTGGGGCCTCAAATCAGGATGGAAAACTTTTTAGGACCTTTCCATCCTTGTTTCCACCATTTTGATTCATACAGCTGTCGTGGTGAGCATCCTATTGCCGGAAGATCCGCTGGGTTTCAAAATCTAGGAACATGTCCGCAGTGTTCGCATCTCATCGATCGCATACAAATATACCTATACCATTCCCCGCACTTCTGATCCACCTCAACACTGTAGTTGAATTTTGATCAACACCCCTAAAAATTTCTGCTGTAGCGTGGAGACTTTTCCTCGCATCGCATAACGTTTGCAAGGTCATTTCCGTTCCATCGTCAAATGCATCCAGCGATGAACTGCATAGGCAAAGCTTGCACCCAATCTTTGAACCATCTCTCCATACCTTGTACAACTTCAGTATCCCAAGTCATCTTTTCCTATTAAGCTTTCCGGTGTAACAACTTCGTAGTTAACGTGGTTGGATAGGTGAAGCCAATGGAGTCAAATACCTTCTAAGCTAGCGGCGCCGCGCCGGCGTCCTGATTCTTTTGATAACTGGTTTGTCCACAACATACTCCAGCTCTCCAGCAGTCTTACCAGTAGAATAGATTGAACAATAATTGCAGAATCTTTCATCTTTCTGATTTCAATTTTACTCGTATGAATGAAACCTCAACTGATTATATCTCAACATCATTGGGGAATGTTACTCAACTCTTCATTTTCTATTTCAGGTACGGTGAAATTGAGTATTTTTTGTCACAAATAAAATCCTGATGTTTGATAAAAGAGAATTTTATTCCACAATAATAAATATACGTCATCAATAATAATTTATGCAGTTATAATTTACCACCAATAAATACTTATATCTAATAAATTCATCATAATCTCCAATTCTACGCAAAAGTCTCAAAGTAAAATAAATATAGTCAATATGACTCATAAAACGTAGAAGTAAGAGCTTATGCAATTGCAATCATTGGCTCCTTTTTTTCTTCTTCAACCTTGACCGGCTCTTCTTCTTTCTTTTTTTGCGAAGATTCAGTAGCCGCCTCGCTTGAGCTTAGACTGGAACTCGATCCTGAAAATACACATTAGTACAAATAAAGCCAATTAACAAAAAATGGTAGTTTGTTACCTGGAATAAGACTCTGGATAGGATTTTGTGCCGCAGCTTGTTGAATTTGATTTCCAATATTGGATATTTGTCCAACAATAGGATTGCTACTACCAGTTGTAGTGTTGTCAGTTGATCCGCTCACAGTGGGTGGTCTGAATTGATTCTGAATATTCTGGAAAGCACTTCCAAGGTTTTGGCCGATACTTTGAATGAAGTTTTGACTAGGAGCCTGGCTGCTGGTTTCATCTTCGGAACCTATGGTTTTTCAAAAGTTGTCTCACACCATAAATACACGACATATGCTTAAAATTATAAGAAGTGTTGTATAAATTGATGTAATGTGATGTGATTAGTTTTGATAGACTGATATGTGATTTTTTTTTTGAAAAAGTGTTGAGAGGGAGCTGAGTCATTTGACATTATCAAAAAAATCTTACCTTGAGGCTTGTTTTGTCCACCTTGGATAAAATTATTGAATGCTGTACCTGCAAAATCTTCGTGGTTGTCGTGCTCAATTCAAAACAATTTATAAAAATTTACCTATATTTCCAAATTGATTGAAGACTTGTTGAACTGGACCAACGCTTGAGCCAGTTGTTGCTGAAGTATCATCGCCTTGAGCAGCAGGTGGCTGTTGGGAAGAAGTGGGGATAATATTGTTGATATTGTTTATGGCATTGTTGAATTGGTTGACAGCTCCAGCAAAGAAACCTTGTGAATTGCTATCGCCTGGAAAAAAAAACATTAGAAAATATTTTATAGAACATTCTCAACTTAGTTTTGTCTCAACCACCCGTCCCTCTCTGGGACAGATTCTAAAGCGGCAGGTAGAGAAATCTATCTCAGAACTCGAAAAGACTAAAATTATGCTCACAATCTGGTAGATTGTGTAAGGTTTTGTCGCCATACTTGACGTTCTAGATACCGTTATTATTTATTTAGACTTCATTGAAAGATGTGTATTGTGATTATCTTGAGTAGGCAGGTATCTGTCAACTTTGAATTACGATTAATACATCAAACCTGAGATGCATTTCAGTGAAAAAATGTCAAATAAACAAAGTGGTTGAGGGGCAAGACGAGGACATAAACAACGGAGATAGACGTGATACAAAAATTAACTCGGGTAGATTTAAATTCTTCAAAAACCAAAACTGAAATGGAGTACATGAGGAATACCTTTTAAGAAAACCATAGCTGTGATCAAAGTGAGAAGAACAATTTCACAAATCAAATCTGTACGTGATACAGATGACGAAATCAGCAGTAGTGAATCGATGAGTTCAGTGTATAACGTGCAAGAGATGGGCTCATAGTTCCTGCGCTGGAGATAAAGAAGATGACGAGGGTGTCCACATTAATTGCGAACTTGGCAAAAAAAACTTTTTTTTTTAAAGTATATAAGGGTGACTGGGTCTTGTTAGTCACAGGGTGAAATTGTCTAGCAGTTTTGGGCGTCGAGAGAGACTTGTGTTTTTTTCACTCGGATATCTATTCCATTTGAAACCTGATTAGTGGATGTAGTGTAATAGATAGAACTATAGCTATTTTAAAAGTCAGATGACACTGTCATGGTTGATACTGTACCAACTAACACCGAAGCCTTTGATGAAAGTCTATTTGTTTTAAAAAAGAAGTATATTGTTTGGTTCCGCAGATATTTAGAATATCGCAAGTCACACAAACTGTGATGAGAACTTATAAAAAGAGAACTCAAAGAGAAAAGGTGCCGCTGACGTTATGCTTAGGGCTAAAAGAGCTGGTAAACAGGACATACGATCTCTAAGAAAAAGGTCCAGAGATTTGGGCACACCGATAATGACCTTGAGAAGATACTGTCAGCAATTTTCAAACGATCAAATTATCGCCGCATATTTTATACCTATTACAGCTACGGGCTGTAACACTGAAAGACTGCGAGACTGATCAAGAAAGGGAAAAGGAAAATGAATGTATGGCAGATATGGCAAAAAAAGCAGAAAAATGTATGTGAGAAAAAGCTAAAATTGAAAAAAGAAATTCAAAAACATGACGTCATCATTCAATGATGAAGTGATAAGAAAGAAACTGAGTGGTTGGAATGCGCGCATTCAATGTATTCATTTTTTGTTTTTTTAGCCAAACTTTCAGCTAATCATCATTTTTGACATGTAGAAAGTTTCAATAGTGATTGTTAAAATTACTCAATTAATAAAGATTTCGCAAGAGATAAATGGGTGCACCAACTGACTTATCCCGTAGTGTGTACCAACATACCCCGTATATGGGGTTGGTACCAACACAACATGGTTTCAATTTTTTTTATGTTTTTGATTACTCTTTGGCAATTATTTTTTATCTAATAAGGATGCCATCAGTCTACCCAATTTTTATCAAATTACAAAAAGTCAAAATTTAATATTGTATCAAAGCCCCGCTACTTCATCTTGCTCCGTACTCTCTTCCTACCTGGGGCTCGATACACTCTAATGATTTTCACATAAAAAAAAATCGTTTTTTTTCAATTTTGTCTCTTGTTTTGTCAATAAAAGACTTGAAAGAATGCCGTCTTGTCTGATTTTCTAATGGATCAAAGATATTGTTCAAAGATTTCCCCCCCCCCAACTTGTCTTGCCGTCCTCAATCTTGAACTGATGATCTGATTACTGTTATCTTTTCTCATTTTTCGGAAGAGCTGTTCAATTTTTTGAAGCCAATATCCCTTGATTTTTCATAATGACATTTCATATAAAATCTGTTTTTTTTGCGAAGAGCATATTGATATTGGTTTGTCAAAGAGTTTCCCAAGGATCCCGTATCAAACTCCACTTTTTGTTGGTATATTGAACTCTGAAATATTTTATCTCATATTCACATTTATTGTGATACTTTCGTTAATTTTGTGATCGTTCAAGTGCATTTTTTTACTCTTTGTCTCAGCTTTCTTCAGTATAGCATTATTATACTAAAAATAATTATTATATCAACATCCTCTGATTAAAAGTGAGATAACCAAGGTTTAACATCATAACAAGTGGGCAACATTATGATGACGTTTCCTAGAAACTTGGAAAATCCCTATTATTTTCTTGCTAATGAATGATTTAACATGTCATGAAGTTTTTTGCATTTGTGTGTTTATATAAGAAAATCAACTATGGTTTTGATATGTAACAAGCTTACTGCTTGTGAGATGTGAGAAAAGATTAAGCGAAATTTCCATGTTTGTTCAAAAAAGCATAAGCTCATGTGATATAGTCGAGTAGTCGACGCACATTGAGAAAAAAAAATTGAATAAAATTGATGATTGATAGAATTGCACTTTCACTGACGATAAACTAATCTCTCAATTATGATATTTTTTTAAATTGGCAAACATATTATCACGCTGCTATTTTATCTGACATTAATCTTTCATTTAAGTGATGACGATTATATTTTGAAAATTAATATTACTTACTTTGAGTCGCATTCGGTGTACTGCTGCCTTGTCCAAAAAATTGCTGAATGCCACTGACAAAGTTGCCAAAAATATTCTGTGGTGGTTGTTGTTGACTAGGGGAGTCTCCAAGAACAGTGCTATTGCCAGTGACTTGTTGGCCAGAAGCATTCTGACCAATATTTTGGATATTTTGAACCATGGATTGAACACCTGGAATATAAGTGAACGCTTCATTTTTTTTATCTATTGACATGTTACTTTAAAACTTCACTCCCTTCGTTTCTGCACTTCTCCTTTCTATCAGTGTTTATAATATTGATTATAATGATCATGCTCTAGTTTTATATGAAGCCTTGATTCGTAATAATATTCCAGAAAGAACAAAGCATTGGGTCTCCCATGTAACAATATGAGATCATTTTTCTGATGAAAGAACATTTTTTGAGTAAATCACTTTTATCAAGATTATACAAATAAGAAAAAATATGCATTGAAAAATGGTGTTCATTTTCAACTTATTCTCAATTATTTTCATAATTTTGTCCCCATATACAATTTCATAGAGACGATAATATTATGCAAGAAGAATAATTATAAAAGACTGATTCACTAGTAACACTTTGATGATAGACAGTACGTTTTTTTAGCTTTATGATTAAAAAAAAACTCACCTCCAGTAAAGTAGTTTACAAATCCTTGAAAGGGATTTGAAGACTCAGAAGAGCTTTCATCAGAGCTAGCATTTTGTGGCCTTTGTCCTGGTAATTGTTGGATGAAATTATTGGTCAAATTTTGAAATCCATTCACTACGTTTTGGAAAATATTCTGCTGAGTTGTCCCCTCACTTTGCCTGGTTGAAAACTTATTCTTTGCATCTTGGAAATACTCTTTGACGTTTTTTTCAAGCTTCTCCCACATAGCTGGCGATGGAGCTTGTTCGTCATCTTTGGGCACAAAGTTATTTTTAATATATTCCAACCCCGTTTGGAAAACATTTTCTGCGCCTTCAATCAGGGACAATTGACTTGGGCGTTCAGCAGTGGTTGGTGCAAGCTCTGGTACCACCTCGTCTTGTACTGCATTTTGCAAAGGTAGATGCTTGGTTGACTGTTGCAGTTCTTCTTGAGATAGTTGAACTTTTTCATCCAGATTTTTGATCAGATGTGAGTGGTCAGCTTCAGGTTGGGAAGGTTCATCAGCAGCTGCTGCTTTTAAATTGATCAATCTAACTTCATTCTCCTGCAACTCATTCTCATTCAATTGTACTTTTTCAGCTAAATTTGATGTAAAATCATGCTCCAACCTCTCATATCTTACTTCTACCGGTATGTTTCTACCATGACTAAGTGTCGCTGATTGAACAGCAACAGCCACTAAAAACAAAACCACTGATTTGATAAGCATGATAGAAAGAACTGTACTAAAGTTAGTGAACTCTAGCCGCACGATTTTATAGGGGACTTCTTATGTTTATGGTTCTTCTTTCGATGTCCAGCTGAAGCGTTCGTACAGAGGTGGACCTGAGAGAAATTCAGGTGAAATTTGGTTGGCTCGCAGTCAACGGTGATATATTGACTAATTTTGTTCATTTTGGGGTCATCGTTAATATGATTGTCGAGTTTTTGGTAATGGGTTCTTTATGTGCAGTTCTTGGAAAAATACTAATTTTGCTCAGTGGTTTTTAAATGGTGATAATTGTGAACAAGTGATACAAAAAAGCCATTGAACCCTAAGTTGAATGATTTGTAATGACCGTAATATACATATAATGTAGATCATTCCAAAAAATTACTTTTATGTTTGTTATGGTATCATGATATAGTGTGAGATATTTGAAATACATTTTTGCTAGAGAAAAAAGTCCTCCATTGCTCAAAAATAGTTCAAACTACAAAAACTTTTAAAGTCAAGTATAAAAAATGAAAAAATGTAGTAATGGCTTATTGAGAAGATCTTTCGTACCTCATCATACTCTCTCAGTTGGGATAAGTCAACCCTTGCGGATTAGTCTAAACAAAAAAAAAAAAAAGAAATACGCGCTGTCATATCAACAGGAATGATAACAGAGGCTTGAAACTCGGCAGCTGAAATCAGAGTCAGAGGGCCTTCGAAATAAGGTACCACTCGACCCAACTTTCCATTTGATTCTTTCATTCAACATGGCGCCCAGCTATCATTTTGACATTTTTAGCTGTCACTACTATGTCAAAAAATGCAGAACCTCCTTACATATTAGGATGTAGCGTTTTCATAGAGTATGGTATCATGAGACCATTTCAGTTTGGTCTGTCATAAACGTCACTTGCAGCTCGCCTATTGGCTGAAAGTGACGTTAATGACAGACCAAACTGGATTGGTCTCATGATTCCATACTCCATGAAAACGCTAATGGTGTGTCCCAATTTCGTTCGCATATCAAACGGTTGAAAAGTTAGTAGGAGAAGGATTTTTTGAGCCGCACTGTATATACCTACAATATAAAATTTTTGAGCAATCGTTTTCTTTTCAATATTTTAGAAATAAGAAAAGGCTGTAGTGAAATGGTTGAAGTGAAAAATCTTCAATCACCTACTCATTTTTTTTCCATTATAAAAAAAATTCAAAGTCAGATGTTTCGAATAACGAATGATGTCAAAAACAATGGGGACGTCTGAACATCCTTTTCTTTTTTGTCAGTAAAAATGGCTCAGGGACATTGTTTGATTGGTATCAAGAAAACACTTGTGAAAAAATGTATGACACTTGAAAAATTAGGTGTATTTTTAAGAAAACAATCAAAGTTTACAACTTGGTGGATTTTTTTTAATAACTGACTAGCTGATGACCATTAATATTGGGTATTTGCACCTCTAGCGTTTATGCAAGCCTGGAGATGTCAGCCCATCCTGTGGATCAGATCGGTGATAGGTTGTTGAGGAATATTTAGTCATTCTTCTCGAGCCTAAACTAGCTCTTGTGTAGGGTGTCCCACGAGGTGAGGTACCAGATTCTACTACGGGTTCTTTAGGTGACTTTAAGTTGAAAATGTCCTATGAGCACGGGTTCGCAAATGCTCTCTTGACAAGATATGATTTTTTTAAATTTATTAGTGTTATTGTGCCAAAATCTACAATAATGCCAACAAAAAACTTCATTCAACAAAAAAAAAAGTAAAAATGGTTATACGAAGTGTCCAAAAAAAGAGCGTGTCAAAAAAAATCAAAGTGTCAAGGAAGCATTGCATTCGCGCACCAATATTCATGGCACATTTTCGTCTTGAATCTACCTGGAAACATGTAGTGAATTTTTTTCCTTTTCCTCTTGGGACACACTGGATAGTCCTGTGGCCCAAGCAACACACGATCATATATTATGGTTGCATATACGTGTATTCAACAATATTTTTGAAAATATTTGGTTTTGGTATATTTATTAAACGTATATGATCAACGTATATGTTTTGAACCGTTCAATACACGTTTACAATACACTATTTTTTTGGGAGCAGGTTGAAAATCTGGTATTTTTTGTAAGGAATATCAAGTATATGTATCTAAGTGTCGAACTGTATTTGTCAGACTTCAAAGATTAACCAAAATGATCCGCGCATGTGAGACTTGGTATACGATATATCTCTCATACACGTTTCTTCCAAAGTGTAATAAATGGTATGTCTTTTTATCACAAATAGATTGAGAAAAAAGGTTCTGGGTGTACTCATCTTCATCTTTATATTCATTTAACAAATCCTACTTACATTTATCGGCTGATCATTTTTGCAAAGTATGGGATAGATGTTTCCAATAGTATATTTTTATTCTAAAGCAACGTTTATTCATTGTATAAAAACCACATGGTACTCAAGGTGTATGATATCCAATATAATACAGGACGCCGAGAGTTGGTATCGTGGGGGTTTCCGTTCCTTAGAGCCAATCAGGTTTTCGGAGATTTATCACGTGATGATGAACGCGATCGATTTTCCATTTTTAGCGTCACTTTCTTGGTCAGCCGGCTTGTATGTAATGTACTTGTATAGTTGTTATCTATACCGTTGATGTTTGCTGGATAACTGTTAATTTTGGAAATTTCGACGAATTTGCCACTTGTTGAAAGCGTTACCAGTTGAGATATATCGTGCTTGACTGGGTGTTCTCTTCAGTGGAAATCGGATTGTTTTGAATTGAATGATTTATTATTGTGGCCATAGCTAGGTAAGTACCTTCATGCACCTTTTCAGCTATTTTCCCATTAATTTCTTTGAAAACTCCCTTTTTTATTATCCATTATGATATTCAATAAATCAGGAAAATTAGTTCATATTCGTGAATTTTGATTCATTTTATGTAAGTGTAGTGTACCCTGATAGTCTATTCTCCTTTCCAGATGCCACTTTTCTCATAAACGTGTATAAATTGGAGATCATATCCCATTCATGAACGTTTATCGGGAAGACATTTTATCGTTTATTTAACGTTGATGCTCAACCACAAATATACGCCTGGTATCAACCAAAAATAAACGTTTATTGAACTATTGTGTGTTACCTGGGGGGTTAGTTTCTGAGTACTGCAGTACTGCTCTAAACAGATTCTTGATTCATCAAAAAAAAAAAACCAACAAGTTCCAAAACTTTGCAGGTGAAGCCACGTGCTCTTGAGCCCACAGTAAAGTCGAAGAACTTTGTGCTCAGGTTGAAGTTAGGGTACTCTCATTTCTCATTGGTAGGCGACACCTTAAACCTGTCGCGAGTATGAGTCTCCACAATGTACGATACTTACTCCCAAAACATGACCTTTTGGTGGGCTGGTATTGCCATGATCGGGTTTTTTCGGATAGTCAATTGGATATAACGGTTCTGTTCTTGTATATTGACAGGTCTTCTACCGCCTCTGGGTCTATCACTGGAGAGAGCGATGATACGGTGCTCATCACTTTGCCAAAAACCAACTCTTTTAGCCACAAACCAAGTAAAGCCACTATTCAAGGGCGGTCAATCAAACTTATGACTTTTCAAGGCATCTGCACGTGAATTCGTGAAATGTTACTGTCTTGACTCTAGAAATAATCCCACCAAAAAGGTGATTTTTCCAAAAAGAAATATTTCCAGGAAACAAATAAAAAAATTCCAAAATTCCAAACCTACCTATTATCTGAGTTTGAAGTCACAGAAGTGTTATTTGAAAAGTTTATTTTAAATAGTAACAGTTAGAGAAAAATAATTATTAATTTATCAATTTGAATGATAAACTTCTGTTATAAACCAGGGTGAAGTGGGTGATCTGTTACAAATATTCCAGGATGGGCTTTATTTTCCAGATATTTTGAATTTTAGTATAAGTCAATAGTTGCTTTTTATTCTCATACTGGATCAATTCACTCTTAAATGAACTGACCAAAAATGATCTGATCCAAAAACCATAAAAAAAATTCTTTCTTTTAAAATTTTGAATCAAGGGCAAATATTTTATATTTCTTTGTGGTTTGAGGGTAAGGCTGTTGCAAAATTCACGCCTAATATCAGTCAAAACCACCCCTATCATCTACTTCTGACCAGTTCACTTGAGTGATCAAAATTTGCGAGTGGTAGGTAGGAGCAAAAGTGAGCGAATCACTTATAAATCAGATCAGTTTGTAAATAAAATCTCCTAAATGTCATACTTTAGTGATCTGGGTCAAATTGACCTGACTTAAGATGCGAATGAAAAGCATCAATTATAAAAGTGTAACACAACTTTAAAAAATATATTGATGATTGCAGCGTTGCCTGATACACCAGTTTTTTTCTGGTAACTTTCTAATTTCAAATAGGACACTCTGTATATTCTTTGGTTTTTCAATTCCGTACAGCGTGTGCCCAAATTTAGTTGATGAATGGAACACTTTTTGATAATCGTTTTTAGCGAAAAAAGTATTTTTCATTAAAAGTTTTGCTTACTGAAAAACCTGACACATTCAAAAGGGGTGGCACAAAAATGAAAAAACATCATTCTTACCTAGGAGTTAACTACCTCTAATTTAAATTTTTGGAGAAAATTGTATTTTTTTTTTTTTTTTGGGACAAACGAACGCCCCTCACGTATTTTTGAAAAAGTTATTTGAAATCACATGCTCGAATGATAAATATACGAAATTATATATTAAAATTTTAACTTTTCTTAACGTGTGCCCAAATTTAGTTAACAAATGAAAAACTTTTTTGATATAGATTTAACCGATAATAGCTATTTACCTAACAAGTGCGGAAAATTAGTTTTTCCGCACGAGTCTGCCGTTCACCGACCGACGCGTAGCGGAGTTCGGTGAAGCAGCCGAGGGCGGAAAAACATTTTCCGCAAGTGTTAGGTACAATAGTTTTTCTGGAGACGTGCGGAAATAAGGATATAATTCGTAATTTAAAAGTTTCTGATGCAACTAATGACAAATAAATAATAATGAATGTCGAAATGTGTAACTAAGCGACCATAGTGACCTGGAAACCTGGTTGCTGTTTGCTTATGATATTGTTAATTTTGACATATCCGTGCGGAAAAATTTTTCCGCACTGGTGCGGGAAGTCTGATTTTCCACACGGATATCGGTGCGGAAAATTGAAGTATTTCATTAAGCGTTTTGCTTGCAATAAATGGCCTAAATCATCCAGAAATTATGTTTTTTTAACCTATGTGCGAGGTTGAAAAGTCCTTGGAATGTAAAAAAAGTGAATTTTGAAAATGAATTTTCGTCTATTTTCAAAAAAAAAAATTTGTTGAAAATTTGAATTAGAGGTACAGGGTGTTTCCGTATATTTCGTCAGCAGACTAACTCGCTTATTATGCAAGATGGATAAGGACTTTGAATACAAAGTTGGTAGGTATCAACATGAACGTCCAGAGAAAAATATTTTTTCGTATACCGGGTGCACGAGAAAAGTGTGGCAGACACAACTTGCATTTTTTTAAATGGAACACCCTATATATTATTCCATAATCATATAGACATTATTTTTCTGATCTCAAAAATATACAGCATTATGGCACAACATGTTGGTATTTCTTCCAGCCGTTTTCAAAATATTTAAGTTTTAAAGTTGGTATTGCCAAATTTAGTATCTTTGACAACAATAATTGTTTGAACATTATTTATTAATTTTTATCCTTCCATTACTCTAAAACAACGAATGAAACAAGTGAATACATTAAATTATTAATAAATTGATATCATAAAATGCATTTAAGAAAATGTGTTGTCAATAATAATGGCGGGAATATTCAATAATATCACTTCATTATTAATAATAATGTTTTCACTTGTTATATCCGTTGTTTTAGATCATTGGAAGGATAAAAATCAATGAACATTGTTCAAACAATCATTGTAGTCATAGATACTAAATTTGGCAATACCAAAAAACCATCTTTAAAACTCAAATATTCTGAAAACGGCTGGAAGGAATGCCTACATGTTGTATATTTTTAAGATCAGAAAAATAATGTCTATTTGATTATAAAATAATATATAGGGTGTTCCATTTAAAAAAATGCAAGTTGTGTCTGTCACACTTTTCTCGTGCACCCGGTATACAATTTTTTTTTTCCGGCGGTTCATGTTAATACCCACCAACTTTGTATTTGAAGTCCCTATCTATCTTCCATAATAAGCGAGTTAGTCTGCAGACGAAATATACAGAAACACCCTGTACTTCACTCATGGGCAAAATTAGCATTTTTGCAATTTTTGGCTAACCTGTGTATATGTCACAGTGAAACCTGGTAATCAGTGAAAGCTAACTTTTACTAGGAAAAGTAAGCTTTTCCTGATTTGGAAACATTTAGCTAGTGAAAGTTGAATTCGATCGACTTCATCATACTTTTACTAGTAATTGTTAGCATTCACGTAACTTTTCTAGTGAAAGCTGCTACACTGAAAATTATTATCGTAATTATAAATATCCTTATTGGTCCGAGTTGGAATTCGCCGACAGATTAGACGCTCTCGAAAATACGAGACTTATGATTCGCAGGTGTACAATGTGAACATTGTTCAGATACCGTATTATAGAAAATACTCAAGTATTCTCAGTAGGTGTTAGTCTGGGTTAGTTTGGGTTCGTTTGGGTTAGTTTGGGTTAGTTTGGGTTTGGCAAAAATTTTGATGTCGCGTGAGCGACATCATTTAGTACCCCGTGCACCTTGGGTTAGTTAAATGGCGGAAATAAGTTTAAACAAGAACTTTTCCTAACTGCTTTCAGTAAAAGTTGATTTGATAAAGTTTCTCCAACATTCACTAGTGAAAGTGTACAATATTCTTCAAAATTCAACATTTCCTAACGGATCAAGTGATTGCTAGCATCAACTAGTAAATGCTAGCTTTCACTGAATTCCTAACATTCACTGTAACATATACAAATGACATAATTCTAAATTAATTATGTTTTTTTTTCAATCAAAACTTGTTATAAGGAATAATTTTTTTCGCTGAAATCGATAATTAGTGATGTTTTTTTATTTCTCAACTTGATTTGGGCACATGCTGTATAGAATTCTGAATAACTTTTATAGAACATGTTATAAGTGTAATGATGATGGTTTCCTAAATATTCGTCATTTTATTAACAAAATAACAAAAATGTCATTGGTTTTTCGAAATAAGATCTCAGTAACAGTAAGGAACTGAGGTGTGAAAACTTGACAGCAGTCTCTTCAAACGTCAAAGTACGCTTAAAAACTTTTTTTGAGAATTTTACAAAGAAACGATCACATTTTTCCAAATAGAAATAACTGAAGCTCGATTTTGTTCAAATGGAAAACCCTGTATTTGATGTTTGCAAACATAGGTGCACGACAATGTCAACATTTTATATTTTTTTCTGCCAGTGAGGGCCAAAGATCAATCTACCTATTAACATCAACCTTGAAAGTTTAAGTGAATATCATTTCATTGAACCTGCTCCGGTTGATTCGGAAAATAGTACCTATTCCAAGCATTTATTTGTTAGCTTGTTGATTGATTATTTGATTTGCTAACAAATAATAGCTTGGAATAGCAAAGCAGGATTTTGTACAATTTTTGTGGACCAAAAATTTTAAAATTGAATTAAAATTTTCAATTCAAATATTATCAATCATCGATGTCATTCACATAAAATTCTAGAATGCTTTTCAAAAAGGCAAATCGATACGATACGAAACTCAAATTCATTTCAAATGGGACACTCACAAACTCAACAATGTTATTTATGAACAATGGAATAATAAAAATGTGTTGAATCTACGACTCTAAAGTTTATGGGAATATACAAATAGATACCACTACTCCAAGTTTGACAATATTTTTATTTTTTATCGAAAAAACTATAAAACCAACTCCTCAGTACATATCATCATATGAATAAATGAAGTAAGAAAAATCCAGTATCAAGATCATAGATGATGTGCAGGGTGTGCTGGAGCAACTGAATACTTCTGATCTTGAAAATAAAGATAAATACAATTATTGCTATTTTTCAAAGAACGGACACACAAAGTAAATTGAATATAGTTTTTATAGATGTACATAACGGTGTTCTCTAATGTTTGGACAATTGCACTATTCTACTTAAAAAAGTCTCGTTTCCTATCATTCAAACTATCTCAATAAATCATGTTGCTATGGAGAACTTTATGTGGCTCAGTGGTTCTAATGGTGGAAAATGGAACTTTGAACCAAAATAGCCATTGAGTTTTATAAGGCTTTAAGTATTAAGTATTTAAAGTCAATGAAAATAGCCCAAAAATTGCTGATTCAAACATCAACTGAATATGATATTTTCAAAATCACAAGAAAGAGATCTTTCGTTTTAGACAAAAATATACTCTAATCTGAAATAGTCAGGCATCTGTCAATATATTTTATTTCCGATGGGTTTTTATGTTTTTTGACTTGAGAATCTAAATCCTGATCAGATTCACTTTTACTTTGACTCCTGGAACTTTTTTCTAGAAATAAGAATAAGAAAGATATCGATTGAACAAAATACACACTCCTTCAAACCCTTGTTTTCTCCCCATTTCTAGAGATATTAAAAATCTGGTCACATAAATAATAAAAATCATGCGGGTTCAAGACTTTTGGAATTGTGTGTATAACGGAACACCCTGTACATACTCACTCAATTAGATATATGATGGTTTCAAACACAACGCTAGGACGTTTTACGGATCTGGAGATACATTTTTTTACAGTCCGAAAATATGTCTTGATAGTCAAATCATTTTTTTTATTGCAATGATCTTTTAAAAAATTTCGAGAAAATCGATACCTACGTCTTTTTTATTTCGTGAAAATATAATTTTTCCAAAAGTTTTGAGTTCGGTATAATATAGATATGTATACTGAGCATGATGTGACGTCATAGCTCGGTAATTTTAGCACAGTTCAAAGCGTTATATCTCTGTCAATTTTCGACCAACATGAATGAGAAAAAACAGATGTCTCCCTATTTTTCTTGAAGTTTCAAATTCATTAATAAAAGAAATTGAAGAAAATATTGGGGACTCTTTTATCAGGAAAGCTCTGATTAGCTTTATCTTGAATCATTTTTGATCATACAACATTCGACAAGAACCAGTGAAGGATTACTTTGTTTGAGTTCATCATATATATAGAAAAGACTCTATCATACATATTGAAAGATGATTTAGTGTTGTTTTAACAATAAAAAACTGGACTATAACCACCCAAGTCCGATCCTGCGGTATTTAACCGGTCCATCCATTGCCGAGAGATGCTGAAAAAGATATTTAAACATTTCTTTGGCCGATGAGCTTAAGAACTGCAACCGCGAGCGGAGGTCAAGGGCATTGAACAGTTACCTTTTAATTAAACTCTTGTAAATCCTTACGTGGGCTTATAATATGTATACATAATTAGCTATACTTACCTAGACATTCATGTTCATTTTTTTGAGTAGAGTAAATAGACTACTTTGATTTTCAGGATAAATCTGGATAATTGAATGGTATTTGTAGACGCAGTTATGCTGTCAACTATTTTTTTTAACGTGTCATGATTTGAATTTCTTAATATTTAAAATGTGTGAATATTGAGAAACCTATCAATATTCTAATAATAAAACATGATTTTATTTAAAATTCGCGAAAAAATAGAAGAGAGTGGCCTGGACTAGAAAAACAATTCTTATATTGAATTTCCATATTATTCGATCTCAAACTAGAAAACTTAAGCCTACAGAAAAATTATTCCATATTTAAAAAAATCCATAGATCAACAAGGCAGACTGAATAAAATAATCATCCGATTAAAAAATTAACGGAATTTTCTGACAGAAAAGAAAACATTCAAAAGTGAAATTATCTTTATAATGTAGGTGACATTATGCAAACTACTATTATTTCTCCGAGTAAAAGAAAGTGCTAAATTTGGAGAACCCAGTTACTATGAATTATTTAAACTGGTTTTGAAATTCTGCTTATCGTTTTTTCACTTTTCTACGAAGAATGTATGCTAATTGGTTCCATAGAGTTCAATATGTTTTGCATATAGTTTGCATAGATATTGTTATCATTCAGGAAAGTAGTAATTTATCATATTTCTTCTGAATAAGGGTAAGCTCATAAGTAGAATCACTAGAATCAGAGATTTGAACAAGATACACATTAAGATCATAAAAGTCACTCCATTTCGAAAGATCAAAATCTTCTCATTAAGAAAGGTTCAAATTTAGCTCGTCAATGAGAATTCAATTTTAATCTTAGAACCTCACAATTTCAAATTATTTAAGGATGTGCCCAACCACTACAAGATGGAAAATCTAGAAGAACCGGGACCATGTCAATGACAACAGGCATCAGTGGGGAGAATCGTCCACAATCATTGGTACAAACCTTTCAAGCATGAACGTCCAAGCAGAAAGTGTGGAAGACTTACACTATCAAGCGTAAATTAACCTGAGAAAGTTCAAACTTTCATTGGCACAGCTTCTCAGAAGAAACGAAGCTGGAAATGTGCTTTGATGGTTATACATTCTCAGGATCAAAATCTTAATTACCTTGGATGTCATGTGGAGAATGAGTCTCCACAAGCGATCAGCATTGGATAAGCCACTTCCATGATAATCCACTGATAACGAATGACAGCAAACTCGAGATTAGTCTCTTTTCATGACCAAGGGTCCAATTATTTTCTTTATAGTGCTAGTTTATGAGTTATATATGGAACTATTGTGGAGTCTCCTTTACAAAACGCTTACCATAGTATTCGATGAGGGGTGGGAGCATCTTGGCCTTGGAAGAGTCACACCTGGCGTAACCCAGAATGGTTCCCAGACCACCAAGACACTGATCTCCGCAGTTGAGTCTGCTATACAACAAAAAATTGATATTGAGCTGCAGCTGCAACAGTAAGATTATGTAGTGGTGCTGATGGTTAACTTCACACTACACACTACACACTTTTCTCATTTTGGATGTTGAGTATGGTTCAATAGGCTCAACGAATGTCCCTTGGTGAGGAGACAGCCTCATTTCCACATTAAAACAAAATAAAAACATTTGAGAAATTGGGATGATTGTCTTGAGATCAAGATATGCGTCTTTTTTTTTCATTTTTGGCGGAGAAATCAAAATTACGAACACGCAGTTCCTGGGATCTTGGGTAGTGTGGGACACACATTTTCCCAATTTATACTCATTGAAACTCTCCTTCAAGGTTGTCCGGAGGCTTCGATTGCGGTTTGCTCACGCAATTCTATTGTACCCTTATTTTGCACAGATCCACCAACGTCTTTTCTAAGAAGCATTGGAGCTGTACCGTTGGCAGTTATTTTACTTGCCCTGGTCAAAGTTTATACTCTTCTAGGTGTCTTTCTCTTGTGGCGTTGAACGCTTCACATTGACATAATATTATGTGAAGAGGTGTTTCATCCTCTTCCTCACATCCTCTGCATAATGGGTCATCTGATGCCATCCCCATGCTAAGATGTTTTTTAAAGGCTGCTCCAGCGACAAGTACAAGTCCTATGAGGCCTCCACAATAAAGGGTCAAAGATAGAAATGCTCGCATGATTGATTATCGGAAACCCAAAAAAATAGAGGCATGACGAAAGTATGACTTCACAAAAGGTTCATGTTGAAGGATGCCAACAATAGATCTTCAGGGAACTTTGAAAAGGAAATTACACGGATGAATTTAGTCCTGACTTCACGGAAGAGGAGTGAGACGGTGTAATAAAACTACGGAAAAATGACAATTATTTTTGTTGGTCTGGAGGAGTTAAAGTCCGAGACCCTGAAACTGATTGTCAACGAACACTTCAAATTCATACGAAAACATACGCAAGTTCTAGTCTATTTCATGATAAAATCAGTCACTGAAGGTTTTTCTTTTGGACTTCTCTCCAGAAAATCACGGATTCTTTGTTAAAAGCAACTTTCCCCTTTCGCCATTCTTCTTCATCAAAGCCAAAAAAAAATTACTTGAATCTCATCTAGGTCTATCCTCCCTAAATTTTGATGAATGAAGCAAATAGTTTAATTGGCTCATCTACAGCTTTTGCGAATTCTTTTCAACCAACCAGACAGACAAAAAAATCAGGATCGATTTGTTCAAGGAAACGATGGAACGGTGGACCTGTATTATCACTGGATGATCTTGTTTTATGGATCAATGCAACTCATTTGATCGTTGATTGAACCATTACTCGGATTTTCATCCATAATCGGCACATGTTTTTATTCAAGTGATATGAATAATAATTATTATTTTCTTCATTCATATGAGGCGGCGCGGCGCATTCGCCTTCTTTTTACTTGAATGATTACTTTTTGATAGTTCATAGAATTTCGAATAATTGATGAAATCAATAACGATTTTATCATTGTGTTGACCAAAGTGAATATGTGGATCTCATTTTCACTTTTGTGAATGAATATTTTCACTGTATTGATAAATTGTCATTTTCATGTCATTTGTGTTGACAAACTTCGTTCATCATTGTTTCAAGAAACTCTTCGTCTGACCAGCATTGAATAAAGATTATATTATTACCTTTGCTATGTTCCAAGAAGAGCATGATTGTTTTTATCTAGTTGAGTTTGACAAGGACTCTTTAGCATATCTGACCGAAAGAGAT
This sequence comes from Orchestes rusci, assembly GCA_958502075.1. Lineage (NCBI taxonomy): Eukaryota > Metazoa > Arthropoda > Insecta > Coleoptera > Curculionidae > Orchestes > Orchestes rusci. The sequence continues at coordinate 95,220,192 of OY293304.1, read as the reverse complement.
GAGAAAAGTTTGGATTTTGAAGGAAATCGAGCCTGATCATCCTCTTTGCCAAAACAAGTTACGTGAGAAAATAATACACTTTTGAGGTCTTCGAAAGTTTGGAAAAATACGTTTGTCAACATAATACAGGATGGGCCATCGAAAACCTACTTTGAGCATTTATTGTCATTCAAAAATAAAACACCCAGACATGTCAACTTTGTTTTTGAGGGGGACATTTATTAGGCGTATAAGCAAACTCACATCTACAACCCCTGGTGCAGGAAGAAACTCACCCCTGAACTCTCAAGCAGAAAGGGGTGTAGAGTATCATTAGTATCATTATTTAGAAGGCCCTTTGTCCCTGTTTACAACTGCCAAGTTTCATGCTTCTGCTGTTATTTCTATTGATATGGCATATTGCCAATTTTTTTCGCATTTTTTTAAATTCAGTGAATAATTACCCGCAAGAGTTGACTTCTCCAAACTAAGAGTATATGATGAGGGACAGATTCCCCATAACAACAGAGAATTTGAATCCCCTGCTCTTACTAGGATGGTAAAATTATCAGCAAAGCCAATTATATCAACCTTGTCTACAAGGTTTTCTCTGAATACCGTTCAGAATATTCCACAACAATGTTTGACTGCAATTTGTCAACCGTTTCCCCATGGGTTGCTGTCCAATTCTTGGCAGAGGACTTTCTAGTGTTGCGTTTTGGATACATTCATTAGTTTCTCAAGTTTTTTTTTTTGGTATTCATACTCCTGGGTGAGCTCTTGCTTAGAAAGAGTGATCTGTGGTGATTATGACGGAAAAATCAATTTTTTAATTAAAAAACAATGTTTGAGTGAGTACCAAAAAGTTATATATTTGATTTAGTGGAAATATGTGTAAGTGGCGCCTCCTACATGTAAGAGTCATGCCAAGGCCAGGTATGTATTTTGCATGTGAAACAACCCTCATAATCAGATTTCATCAATATGTATTCTATAAAAATTTCACAATTATTTATCAAAGGATAGTCATGCTATAAAATTTCGAACTTGGCAAAAATGACCCATTTTTAAAGAAATCATGGAAAATGGGTCATTTTTGCCAAATTCAAAATGTCATAGCTTGACTATCCTTTGTGTAATAATTGTGGAGTTTTCAGGGAGTACATTTGCCCCTCTTTCGAATGGTGCTAGTCATTTTTAACAAAAGTTACACATTTTAAAGTTGGAAAAGCAGCCTTTTTTGAACATGGAAACAAGGCACTAAAGAATGTTACTTGAAGATATCGACTCAATATTCAAGGGCTATGAAGTACTCATCAGGATCTTCAAAATGAGGTGTCACAAGACCCCCTTTTCCATTTAAACAAATGTTTCAAAATGGCGCCCAGCCGCCATCTTGAATACTAAAAGTACGTCAGTAACATCAAAAAGTAGTATTTCGACAGCAATTGAAGTATGCCAAGTTTCAAGATTTTTGGTGCACACATTAAAAAAAAAGGGGGGGGGACCTTTAAGAGCCGCATTGTATAACAAAAGATGCTCTAGTCATATAAATAGGGTGATGGTGATCTCTTTAAAAAATAAACTATATGTTTCAAATCGTTCAATACACGAGCTGCATTCTTTCGAATCGAATTTTCTGATCATGATTCATTGTCACATGATTCGTTTTTTTGAGCATGTTAGTTTATCACGTGATTATTTGATCCAAACGCGTTTTGATTCGAGAATCAGTTGCGAAAGAAAGCGGCTACGTTTACAATACACTTTTTTTTGGAGCAGGATAAAAATCTGGTTATTTTTGTGAGGAATATCATGTATATCTAAGTGTCGAACTGTATTTTTTAGACTCGCGCATGTGAGACTTGGTATACGATATACCTCTCGTAGACGTTTCCAACTTGTAATGAATGGTATGTCTTTTTATAAATAGGTTGAGGATTTTTGGGTGTACATTTATCTTTATAATCATTTGACAAATCCCTCTTACATTTATCGGCTGATCATTTTAGCTAAGGGTGTGTGTACAAGCTAGGTTTAGCTCGTGGATTACACTTGCTCAACTCGGTTCGGTTGAGCAGCGGAAAATATAGAGTTTACTGCCAGAGAGCAGCCTCACTCTCTGCTATGGCCAAGTGGGATTGGGCACAGTACATTTGCTGAGTAAAACAACGTTTTGAGTAGTTGTTGAATTCTGATTTATTCTCATCGCACATCACAATAAATAGTAAAGTCTATTATGAGGCTGAACTTGACATTGCAATGAATTTCTCTACTACGTGCTGATTCATGATTTTATGAATCACTGACCTGCGGAAGACACATGCCGAATATTTACTAATTATGTTATTGTTGTACTGGCGTACTCAACTATTTGTTTTATGTGGGTTCCGATAGTTCAACCTTGCTTGATCTAGTTCATTGAATTATATTCTAAAATCATGTGAAAGGAGTAAAGATGATAATACATGGTTAATTGTTGCAATTAAACATTGTAGATGTTTTCAATAGTATATTTTTATTATAAGCAGCATTTATTTATACTTATAAAAGAGCTTGTCCTGACAGACTCATCAACGCCGAGCGAAAACTATTGTAGATAGAGCCATGAAATTTTGGAAAGATGTTCTGCTAAATATTTCTATGTGTGCTAGGAGCGGATGTTGCGAACTTTTATCCCTTAGGGGATGTAAAGGGTGGGGGTAGAAAAAATCATATATTGATGAGAAATTATGTATTTTTGGTGAGATCAACTTGAAACTTTATATGAAAAATCATGAATGAAATTCATTGAACACGTGTTTCGTTATTTTTCAAAATTCAACCCCTAAGGGGGTCAAAGTCGGGCTCAAAGAAGGTGAGGTGAGAAAAATCATTAATTGTCAGAAGATTATGTATTTTTTGTACCATCATTTTAAAACTTTGTATAAATAATCTCAATTAAATACGTGTTACGTTATTTTGTGAAATTCTGCCGGGGGTCAAAATGGGACTCAAAGGAGAGGGTGGAAAAAATCGTTAATTGATGAAAGATTATGTATTATTGTTAACATCATATTGAAACTTGATATTAACAGTCTTGGATTAAATTAATTGAACAAATGTATCGTGGTTTTTCAAAGTTCAACCCCTAGGGGAGACAAAGTCGGACTCAAAGGGGATGGGGTGGAAAACAACATTTGTTGACCTCGTATTTCAGGACAGATTCGAGGGAAAGGTGAAATAACGTCTTTCTGGTCACATCCTTATTGGGGTGGAATACAGAGGGTGGAAGGGGTGGGGGTGTGGAAAATCATAAATCAATGCAAAACCGCATTTTTTGTCACATCGACTTTGAACTTCATATTAATAATCTTGCATGGAATCAATGAAACACGTGTTTCATCGTTATTCAAAATTCAACCCGCAATCAATGGAAAAAAATATATTTTTGGTCACATATCGACGTGAAACTTCATCATGATGATCTTGGATAAAATTATCAAAACACATGTTTCGTTGTTTTCCAAGTTTCAACGTTATTCGATAACATTCAAACAATTGCGTGCAAAGCCTTATAGTTTCTTGTATCAAAAATTAAAACCACATGGTACTCAACGTGTATGATATCCAACATAATATAGGACGCCGAGAGTTGGTATCGTGGGGGTTTTCCAATCCTCAGAGCCACTCAAGTTCTTGGGGTTCTATCATGTGATGGTGAACGCTATCGATTTTCCATTTTGATACTGATACTAAAACAAACAAGATATGATCACGCGCAGGTTTCACTGACGTCATTGTGAGCCCAAACCTCAAAATTCATAGGTAACCTAGGTAACTGGGTTACCATAATACAAAAAAAACAAGATAAACTCACGCACATCCCCCTCAGTTGTCATCACGTGATCTTCCTCAAACTTACACAATCAATGTCACGTGGGGATGTCATGCGTGAGCCAGTTCAAATTTCAATCAGCAAACGGTTACTAGGTTACGGTATTGATGTCTTACATCTAACCGCACTTTGGCATCGCAGTAACGACATGCGCGGCTTGGTTCTATTTTCGTCCAGAAATCGATCATATCAACGCATACATGGAGTTGCACCGCAGTAATTTATGACTGAACGCCGCCTGTATTATTCCAGACAATGCTTACTCAGCGCTTGGGTGGTTGAGTCGTGGTAAAGATTGTACTATAAATACGCGCGCAATCTCAGGGCATTGTTTACGATATGTGAACTCATCATCGTGAGATTCGCGGGCTTTTTGCATGCAACGCCACTCATACCATACTAAAACGCGAATGATTGTCATACTAATCTGCCATTTTCTCAGTTGGTTAACAGTTTGTTTTGAGGAAATTGTCTGACGAAAGAAATATTTTGGTGTCACTACAAAAATTAAGTGGAGGAGTTGTTGACAACTACAAGTTCAAAAATGAGGGCAATTTTACTGCCATCGTGAGAGCAAAGAGTGGCTATTCCGATAAGAAGGATTCACTGTTTTATTATGGATGGTGTGCAAATTGGGTACAAACATTCAGTCAGGAGACATCTACGATTGGATAGTACGATATACATATCTAAACCTGCAAAAGCTCCATTTCAAAAAAGTTTAAAAATGTCAGCACAATAACTTTGACAAAGTGAAAAAAAGGAAACGTGATGATACTAGGGATCGTAATAAAGATTGCGACGCAACCATCACGATCATATTTAAAAAAAACAATCGCCATACTAAAAGGAACGATCCTTTACTCAAACAAGAACTGGATGTATATATACAGGGTGTCCCAACGATAGAGTAAAGCAGGTTTTATCATATAGGATATGAAAAATATCAATATCAATATGCGTCACAGGTTAGGGGTGTAAATAGCGCACATTCTGAAAATATTTGGAAACATACAGGGTGCGTCACAAGAGTATGGCACGAAAAAGTATGATTTTTTTAAATGGAACCCCCTGTATATTAATTGATATTTAAATTTTTTCTTCAATTTGGAACAAAAATTGTGATACAACTAATGTTCCTAAATTCAACCGTTATCGAGATATCGCGTTTTAAAAATGGCATTTTTGCAGCTTTGACATGCTATAAAACTGAAACTATTCAAGTTAGAGGAAAACGGTTTGCACTTTCCCATCTTAACTTTTCAAGAGCTCTTCTGTCATTTGGATAGAAGGTAACGTCAACTGTCAACTTTTTTCGGCACATTTTGACATTTTTTCACAAAAATGGATTTAATCTCCTTGAATAGCTCTTGAAAAGTTAAGATGGGAATGTGCAATCCATTTTTCTCTAACTTGAAAAGTTTGAGTTTTATAGCATGTCAAAGTTGCAAAAATGCCATTTTTAAAACGCGATATCTCGATAACGGTTGAATTTAGGAGTATTAGTTGTATCAGAATTTTTGTTCCAAATTGAAGAAAGAATTGAAATATCAATTAATATACAGGGGGTTCCATTTAAAAAAATCATACTTTTTCGTGCCATGCTTTTGTGACGCACCCTGTATGTTTCCAAATATTTTCAGAATGTGCGCTATTTACACCCCTAACCTGTGACGCATATTGATATTGATATTTTTCATATCCTATATGATAAAACCTACTTTACTCTATCGTTGGGACACCCTGTACAGGTATGTAAACCTATAGTTATTTATCTCTATGACCACAACCTAATGAAAAGGTGATGTTTCTCTGCTAATTCTATGCTTGAAAATGGTTTCAAAACTTTTTTTTTCAATTGATTAAGAGAGTATTGGAGTGCTAAGAAAGAGTGAAAATGGAGTAGATTTTTTTTCCGAAAATGTGTGTGGGATATCATTGCAAAAAAAAATCCTATTATTAGATCATGACATATTGATGGAAATAAAATGATAATAATGCGATGTGATGGAAGAATATAGCAGTTTTGATAAAAGGAATATTATATTAATTTTTCCGTTGAACTCAATTCTGCCTTCGGAATTAGTATACAGTCAAATCTTTTCGGACTGTACTTTATTTTTTTCTGAAGAAGCTTCGGAATCATATTTCCAATGGTACTATACTATACCACTCTATGAGTATTTTTGTATAAGATGATTTTGTTTAATATTGTTATTCATGGCCTATTACTATTTAACTACGCATTTGAATTCAGAAAATTTTCATTTATTTGGGTATATGTATGAGAAAAAGTGCTTACTGCTATATATTTCTGAAAATGTAAAAAAGACAAATTTTATAGCTTATAAATATACAGGGTTTTCCATTTAAAAAAATAAAGTATTGTCCGATAACTCTCTAACCTGACCCTGTATACTTATTCCGAAGGCAGAATCGAGTTCTATACGGGAAAAGTTATATCAGAAACTGTTTTCACATTTTCCATGAGTTATCTGGTAGTTTAGATACGAGGTTTATTATTATATAATTTAGCCCTGTATCTTAAAAACTGAAATGGCCATGAAAATTTTGTTAACGGCATCTTTGATTTAACGAAAAAGTAGCAAACTGTTGCAAAAACCGCAACTTTCAATCCATAAAAATAACGCAGATACCCCGCAAAAATATACCCAGAATGGGACACCCTGTACTTCGATATTTGAAAAGACTGCTATCAAATTTTCATGCCTCAGTTTCTCACTGTTACTGAGAAATCTTATTATTTGTCGTTTTTTAAATAAAATGACAAATATTCAAGAAACCATCATCATTATAACAAGTTTTGGAAAAAATGGCCATGAAAATTTTGTTAACGGCATCTTTGATTTAACGAAAAAGTTGCAAACTGTTGCGAAAACCGCAACTTTCAATCCATAAAAATAACGCAGATACCCCGCAAAAATATATCCAGAATGGGACACCCTGTACTTCGATATTTGAAAAGACTGCTATCAAATTTTCATGCCTCAGTTTCTCACTGTTACTGAGAAATCTTATCATTTGTCGTTTTTTAAATAAAATGACAAAAATTCAAGAAACCATCATCATTATAACAAGTTTTGGAAAAGCTATTTGGATTTTCATGAAGAATTGAAAAATCAAATAATATACAGGATATTTCATTTGAAATAAGAAAGTAGCTAGGAAAAACTAATGTATCTGGCAAAGCTGGAATCATCAAAATATTTTTAAAAGATGCATTACCTTAGGTTTCAAAAGATCTCTGTAACTCTTATTTTATAAAATTGGAGTATATTGACAACCTACTGTGAAAACAATTGGTTCATTATATAAAAAAATACGTTTGTTTTGAAAAACGGGATCATATTATTGGACATGAAATATGATTCGGAATTAATTTTTATTGGGTTTCAAAATAGTTGATGATAAACTTAAAACATCTTCCATTCAAAAAACGCACTTTTAAGCTTTTTTATACCTAGAAAAAATGTATTATCGTTTTATATTTTATTTTATACGACCCTGCATAATAAACGGAATATTTTTTTTCACAGGAACAATACAGAATGAATCTCGAAATTTCAACTCACTATGAAGCCCAGTGGTATAAAGTACCCCATATAAATAAAACTAGAGCAATATTATAAGAAAAAAAAAGGAAATTAAATAATTTCTCGAAAACCGCTAGAGATAGGTGTAGGATAATATTGATTTTTCGATTTTTGTTTTTTTAATATTCATAAATGTATTTATTTCTATATTTATATATTTTTTATAACATTTTGCCCAGTATGATGTTTGACTTGCAACCATTACAACATTCCATTACATATTTCAACAGTAACACTTACCTGAAAAAAAAAATTGTTAACGCCACTGGATTTTATGTAAAAAGTCCGTTTTTTTTTTGCTTTCATTCTTCATACTGAACAATCCGAAGAAAATTACACGGCGGCATTCAAGCAATCACGCGACACCCTACCGGTGCCTATTCTAGGATCGATAGAACGGTCATATCGAGAGAAAGAGAGAGACAGTAAACGGAAAATTATATGGAGGTGATCGTTTATCTTTCTCGTATGACCGTTCTATCGATCCCAGAATCGGTACCCAGAAGAAAGCTTTGGAGGTATTGGGTATCCAAAAATATTTATGACTGATGATTCCAGTGCCTTGAAGACAATTTTCCTTGAATTCCGTAGACTTCTATGTATTTTTCATGTTTGTCAAGCTATGTGGCGATGGTTATGGAATAGTCGTCACGGTGTTTTGAAAGATGACATAAGACATATTATGTTATTATTCAGAAGAATTCTGTTTGCAAATACCATCGGAGAGACTTGCGAGAATTATCGGAATATTTTGAATGATGACATTTTTAAAAAATATGATAATGTCTGAGAACATATAACAAACTATTGTGATCGGAGAAAGGAGTGGTCATAGGCCTATAGAAGTTCTTTATTAACACGAGGAAATAATACGAATAATTATGTAGAGGCGTCTATTCGGATATTCAAAGATATTGTTCTCCAAAGGTGTAAAGCGTTGAATGCTTGTGCATTAGTCGATTTTATGGCTAACGTCTTCGTCATATCAAAAACGCCATCTGCTATCATTTGCAAATTGCAGAAGTTCAAAAAATGAGATCATCTTTAGGAAAATGTCACATTCGGCCAAAATTTCTATTCAACGCGTGAACGAGAATACTTTTTTGGTTTCATCTGAGTCCGATGAACACATGTTCTAAACTGCATATTATCTAGATATTGCATTTTGCGGTTGTATATTTGGACAAGGTGGAAAATACTGCAAGCATCTTTGTGCCATACTAAATAGATTTGGAATAACTTTCAGGAATTGTATGCAAATCAACCGCAATGGTAGAAAAGAATAAGCAGAATTGGCTTTGGAGAAAACGTTTTCCCTGAATTCTATGCTGATATGGTAATCAATGTGGAAACAGCCGTACCAATCAATATAGAACAATCCAGCATGGCTCTACACGGAAAAAATAGTTCAACTACTGGGTTGATAAATACTATTATGGCTGATGATAATGGTTGTGGAATAAATCTCCATCATGAAGAACATGCAACAGCTGCAACAGAACTATCAGATAATCCAGAACGGATCAGTAAAATAGCATCAAATAGCAAAACAGTCGATATGACCAATGCTATGAAAAAATTAAATAAAACTCTGAATAAAATCTCAACACCTTCTGATTTAATCAATTTTTCCCATGCATCAAAAGGTCTGACACTGAAAAAGAATATTTCTGTTCAGTCAACATCAATAAGTCGCAGAAGGTTTAGACCTGGTCTATCATGCGGAGCAAAACGCATCCAAGCTGGTAGGCCATCTAATCAGGAGAAAACAGCTCACTCCAGAAGACTGAGATCCATCAAGAGAAATATTGATCTTGATCAACCTAATGCAAAGTCGCATGGAAGTTCTCATTAGAATAATATTCATTGTCATTGTATTTTTGTTCTCTACTTTTTCTATTATATAATATTTTTTTGTATAACTGCTTCTTGTGACTCTTATTTTATAATATGATAATATTGTACCTCATTATTTGAATCCTCCTCTATTTTCTAGAGAAATAACCATTTAGTTGTGAGTTGCGTTGCAACGTAGTAAACAATGCCATGAGAATTCGTGCGTATCAATAGTACAATGTTTACTACTAGTCGACCGCCCTAGCGCTGAGCCGTAGTAATATTTGTCTGGAATAATACGGGTGGCGTTCAGTCATACATTACTGCGGTGCAACTCCATGTATACGTTGCACCAAAGTAAGGAATGCCAATACGCTGGCCAGCTTGTAGGTATGTATAGGCCACATAGTATAATAAACAACAAGTAGCGACGGCTCACGTCAACCCTTTTCTGTCTTAATGACAGAAATTCGCCTCATTTACACCCTGCTAACATTTTTTGAAATGTTAAACTGTTTTCTCAATAAAGACTTTGGAACTTCGCATAAATCTTTAAATACTGCATAGTTGGTGATGATGTTGTATAATTTGATAGGAAATTCACCTATGTACCTATCAGTATCATTGAAATCATTGAATCTGCTACAGTATAGTTTCATTTTACATTTCATATTGGTATCAGTGTATAAATGAGGCGAATTACCATCATTGAGACAAAACGAAATTTTACGACTCATAGGTATATGCATGGAGCTGTCGCTAATTGTTTGTTATACTATGTAGGCCCATGATACTAAAACACACAAGATATGATCAATTGCTGGACGAAATAATTAGAACCAAGCAGCGCATGTCGTCACCGCGAGCCAAAAGTGAGGTTGGATTCAAAACATCCATAACGTTACCTAGTTACCATTTGCTGGTCAAAGTTTGAACTGGCTCACGCATGACGTATCCGCGTGACATTGATTGTATAGGGCGTTTTTTTTCCACCAAAATTCTATGTTGATTTCCAACAAATATTCACTGTTGACCTCAGCTGATCCTATCATGTGACTTTTGCTGGAAACACCACATATACATCCCACGCAACATAAAAAAACGCTTTGGTGGATCAAGTAGTGAAACTACTGACATCTTATTATAACCTCTGACTCTCTTCTGATACGAGTGGATTCTGTTGAACCTACACGTCCTCCAACAACAATCTAGGCTCAGGAGTGCTCCACAATTACTTTGCGCCATTCAAGTGCTTTGAGCGTCATACTCTTGAACTACTCATTTCTGTGATCCCCTGCCCCCACGCGCACCTACCTTTATTTTGGTGTGATAAATAACATCTGTCAGACGTCACTATCCGGACGCGTTCCAGTGCTCTTTATTGCGGAACAGTTCAAGAGCATCACACAGAGTATGATACCCTCATGATTTAGTCACTGGAAAGCAACTCTGGTGAATGTCTGGTAAAAAAGAAAACCCACTCATAGGTTTGAGGTAGGTCACGTGATGACTTCTGAAGCAAGATTTGCGAGAGTTTATCTTGTTTGTTTCAGTATCATGGTCACCCAGTTACCTAGGTCACCTATAAATTTTGAGGTTCGGACACGCAATGTCGTCAGGAAAACCTGCTCGTGAGCATATTATCTTGTTTGTTATAGTATCTTGATGTAGGCCATTCCAGAAAGCTGTCAACATAACGTCCAAAGTGACAGCTGGTACCATAAACAAAACATATATTACAAAATAATTAGTCGAATAATTGAGGTTGAATTGTTATTAACACATCAAGAAAAAAGGGTTAATATAACCTACTTTTGCTCTGATAATGATTTGCAACTTCCACAGTGACTAACAAACCCGGCCTTGAAATATTTGAGAGCATCCAAACCATGGACGTACTAAGAGAGAATTCAAACCTTCATAAGCGTTTTAGCGCTGTGCAGAATGATAACTTGTGGCTTGTGGTAAACACTAAATTACTTATTATGTCGATGTTATTTTTGGAAACCCCTGAGGGCTTCCATCACTCAAACAAAAGGAGTCTGAGGTTGTTTAGGTACAATAGGGAAAATATTTTGTTTGTATCTAATCAAAATTTCTGAGCTTCCAGCATCTAACTTCGCTAGGTAATCACTCATTTCACAGCTTTTCAGGATCAGAATCTCAACAATACCATATGGAACACTTAGCATTTCGAAAAATGTCTCAGAAGGTGAAGGAAAATAGTGACAATTAGAGGTTATTGTTTGTTTATGGTACAGTCAGTTGACTTTTGTGTTATGTTCTGAAATGACCTATTCACGTGTATAGATGTTGGTTATCTACTGTTGATGTTTGCTGAATAAAACTGTTAATTTTGACAACTTCGACGATTTTGCCACTTGTTAAAAGCGTTACCAGTTGAAATATTATACTTGATTGGGTGTTCTCTTCAGTGGAAATCGGATTGTTCCAAATTTAATGATTTATTATTGTGGAGATATCTAGGTAAGTACCTTCATTCACCAATTAAAGTATTTTCCTATTAATTTCTTTGAAAAGTACCTTTTTAATATGCTTTCGTCATTTTCAATAGATCAGGAAAAATAGTTTCTTAATCGTGAATTTTCATGTTCTTTATGTGATTCTCGTGGTAGTGTATACCTTAATATAGATTCTTCTTCTTTCCAGAGGCATCCGCATTTATTAGAAGGGAGAGAAGCAGAACAGTTCAATCGGTCCAAACAAAAAAATTGGGACAAGGGATAAAGCATACCAGTACAGGACTGATGGTTGAAACAGCATAGTTATAAAAATGCCTCGAATATTTCATAATTATTTTGTATGCTTATTATTTGATCTGATGCATATCAACCATTAATCAACAATTTTCATAAACATTGCTATTTTGAATATCGTAGCTAATATTTCAACGTCAACGTCTTCTCAATAGTAAGCATAAACGTTTTGTATAATCGTTCATCATATCGTACACGTATAATACTCTTGTCTCATGAACATGTATAGTTTGAGCATCATATCCAATACGTAAACGTATAATGACCGGACATTTTATCGTTTATAAAACGATGATTCTCAACAACAAATAAACACCTGGTATAAACCAAAAAAATGTAACTTGAGATCGCAATATTTTTGTGTGAGGAATCTGCTGTTACCGTATGTACCATTACTTTTGGTCCGAACTGTATACTTATGATTAATTCAATCCATTTGTTTTGTGAAATTTAGTTGGCAACCTGTTCATCAGTGTCTTGAGAAAGGTCTTCAGGAAAATTTGCATAAATTTGCTTTGCAATGGTATGCTCTGGTTCCAAAATTTGGTTGTTCCTACAGTAAAGCCAATTATTGAAAAATGTTTTTGGATCCCCCAATTCATGTGGGCCTGTGTGTATTGAAGATAGAATCATGATATCACTGCTTCAATGATGGTTGTTTGAGTAGTATGGTTTTGTTTGCTGATAGTAGCAACATTGATATCCAATTGGCTTAATATTTTTCAACATGATCCATGAACCTTTCAATAAAATCCCTTATTCACTTTACAAAATTTTTATATACATCAAAGTAATTATTATTTAAACAAAAAATTCAAACTGTAGCTTAGAATCTCCTGCCGAATGGGCTGACTGGCAAAGTTCTGAATTCTTGTTGGGCTTGGGGTTCTGGGTGGGCTGCGTTGTAAGCAAGGGATCTCAAGATGAGTGCTGGTACTGGTGGTGGAGTTGGGAGCAAGTCGGAGGCTGGTTGGTAACCATTTTCATCAGCTACGTATTGGACAGCTACTGGAACACCTTCCTGAGAAACGTATTGGAAGGAGCCTTGAACTACATTTCCCAATTCAGCGCCGACTTGTCTTAGTTGTCCTTGAGCTTGTGCGGAGATGCCGTTGGAGGTTTCGTATCTGGAAAAACAGTTGTTTTTAATATGCTAGTCTCATAGATGATCTATCTTTGATGATGGTTGTCAAATATTTTTTTGTATTTGTGAGTGAAAAATCGATAAAGGGCATTACAATATACTCTATTCATCAAACTCACCCGTAAGCGTAGGAACCGTCTGGGTTTACAACAGATTCGTGTCTAAGGATCTCTGCTACATTACCGGAAGAAGCAGATCTGGATTGTTGAGGTTGATATTGAGCATGGAATTGGGGTTGTTTTTTGAAGAGATGAGCAACATCAGCAGCGGCGCAAGCCACAATAGCGGAGACTACCAACTGCAATAAAATATATAAATTTGGCAACCATTCATTGAATAAACTGATGTGTCTTGATGAAAATTTGTTTCTGAATTTCAGTCTATAATCCAAACAGGAAAACAAAGATCAACTAGTTAGATATTAAGACAATAAAATATTTTTTTTTTACATATCGTACATTGTAATAATATATTGCTTTGTGATAACAATAGAACACTTTTTGAGGTGATCATTTCTACTCACCAGTTTGAACATTTTGATTTAGTTAGTTGTATCTGTTGAACCCAGAACTGGAATACTAAAATTTACGAACGACCGACTATTTATATGAAACTCAGATAATGCAGATTCTGCGTGACACCGCCAAAAAAGAAAAGTTCAGGGGCAATCTAACTCGTCTGCCCGTCATCTCAATTTATCGTTTGATATTGGGTGTTTGTAGGTAAACGGATTCATCAGCTTTTTAATCTGAAGTGAATTTAATATTTGTTTCATTTTTAAACAAAAGGTATCGCGAATTTGTTTTCAGTGGTTTTTGATTCGGAACCTGTTTCTCTTGCTATAAATTCAAACTGTGGACATTTCTATACATAATAACAATATGTTTATTTTTAATAAATTGTCTTTTTCAATTTCTCCATCATCTTATGTTTTGACATGATATGCGTGGTTGACAAAAGTTTTTTTTGCAACTCGATTTAATGCAGAAATATAAAAGTGTATTGGTTTTAAAAATATCAATAAAAATTGAGCCGTTCAATTTCCACTCTGAGTATCAATAACTGGTAACCTACAAAAGCTATAGTGTCTTTTTTGAAGAGACTTTTCCACGTTCACTTTAACTTCCTTGATGAAATAGATCACACATAACCTGTTCTGTTATTAAAAATAAATAAATCACATGAAATATATTATTTATATTTCTGACAGTATTAAAGATGATTTAAACCGTGATGTTTTTACTTCATTTAATTAAATAAACTAGTTTTGACTGCATTACAACAATGATCTGTGAAAAACGACATCATTTGGATCGAACGAGACTTTTGATGTATAAATTATTTGCGGCTTTTTGTTATACTCAGCTTTGTTTTCCAAATATTGGTAATCGGGGGTTTTCGGGATTTGGAAACTCAATCATGTCGTGGGTTTGCCGGCCTACGCCATTAAAAATGTGAAAAATATACAAGTTCATTCTGAATCAAAATATTTTTATTTTTGCTTTGGCACCATTTACCTGTTACTGCCACGTTTTAGATAAATCTTGCAAATCGTCAATACAAAATCAAGAGAAATCAAAAACTTCTTCCGATATGGGATTAAGAATAATATATTTCCGAAAAATGAGCTCGCGTGCGTTGAAAGTCAACCCTTAAAAAGTTATTCAGAAAAGAAATTCCTATCCTCACCTCAATCCTTGCCCGAACCTCATTCGGAATATAAAAAGTTTATTTTGGACAAGGACATTTGATTCAAAAGCAAAGTTATGCTAGTCTAGAATTTTCACAAATTTTATTTAGGTTCGAGCTTACAACTTGAAAAAATAGTATAAGTATTACGAGTCGCAGGTAATATAGCGCTGTAATATAGCCTACATTATACGCGAGTCAAATACTATGCTTTATCCACGACTATTCATTTTGCAGATTTTCCAAAAAAAATGTAATTTGCAACAAAATTACTTAAAATTAGAAATTTTCACAATGAATAAATCAACGTCAAACATACTATTTCTCAAAATCAATCATTTTAGATGCCCTAGTTCCAATCCAAGCAAAGTCGATTGTATTGTATTGTATTGTATTCCACGGGTTTGGGTTATGAAATTCATATTTCATTCCACAGGTGTGTAATATGAGTTACATTATGTAGTTACTATCACAAGCATAATGCGTCTATTAATAAATAGTCGTAGATAAAAAAAAAATGTTTACGCCTCGAGCTCCCTTAATATGCATTCTCCGCCAATTCTCCCACATACATATTATATAGGAAGATTTTTATTTACTAATTTTGGAAGTACCATCACTCTCCAATTTTTTAACACCATTTTTGAAGATAGGCAATCCTTGATTGGTTTTTAACGGATTGAACAAAAAAGTTCTTATGATTTTCGAGAGAAAAAGGATAATAAAATTTCTATTTTCCAATTTCGGCTTTCAGCACATTCCTTTTTCTTTATTTTTGACTTCTTAGTAAAAGAATGTTCTTATATCATATTTATCTTCTTTTTTGCTATAAACTGTTTGGTTTTTCTCCAAAGCCCTCCTGATAATTATTTATGTCAAATTTTAAGATGTGTTGGAAAAACCTCAATCGAGGGCTTGCATAAGAAATGTTTGATATTAATATTGAAGCGTTTTAATTGAAACCAATAACATAAATAAGACGAACAAGCTGTGCTTTTTGAGATAGTTACAACGCACATTAGTTGTCACAAAATTTTTCAAATTTTCAAAACTGAATACAAAATGGAATTGAAATCTCTGTCTGAGGAGATTATCAGTGAACGTATAGGCAAATAATCATTGTACTCTGTTGGTGAGTATATCGTGATGTTGTATGATCTTTCTTCCAGATAATAGATGGTTGTTTTTAATGGTATAGATCTCCTCATGATAGACCAAGTGAAAGGTACATCGCTCAATCATTTAGACTAGCCAGTTTTCCTATAGAATAATAAGCAAATTTTGAAAGCCGCCACAATACTTCATTATCATAATCATTGGTTTCTTTTACATGGATTACAGTTGACATTTTGAAATATAGCTTCGAGGATTGACGCCCACCTTCAATTCAGGGTCCATCATTTTAATTTTTGGGGCAACTCAAAGCATGGGTAACATTTGAGATAATATAATGAACCAGATTATGTTGATCTAATTTGACACTATCATTGATATCTTATTCACATATAATCACCTGAGAAGTTTAAGAATTATCATTTTCTTTAGAGATTTTAAAATAAGTTATACTGATTATGGCGAATATCATTTTTGTCAAATTTTACCACCATCAACAAAATAAACACCTATAATACCTAGTAATTGAATTCATACATTTCGATCTAATACCTCACGAAAACAGAATGTTGGAATAGATTATTCTGATCTCCATAAAAGATTTTGC
This sequence comes from Orchestes rusci, assembly GCA_958502075.1. Lineage (NCBI taxonomy): Eukaryota > Metazoa > Arthropoda > Insecta > Coleoptera > Curculionidae > Orchestes > Orchestes rusci. The sequence goes on along the minus strand of OY293304.1, from coordinate 95,203,556 downwards.
CATCTTTCAATTGAAATCACAATGCAATAAATTTAGTTTCCATGCTAATTCAAAAACTACTATGGTTTCTTTCATTCTGGCTTGAGAAATACTCACTTTCGACTATTGAATATTAATTGTCCAATTAACATTTTGATAAAACATGTGCATATAAATCTATTCCTTAACGTTAATGGTGATATAACTAAAATTTGGATGTCGTATACGATTGTTATCGAACAATCTCACACCGGGTGTCTACCATTTGCATCGGTGTTTAACAAAAGATGTCATATTGACCATTAGCTCGTGTGAATAAATTCATTTTGCCGTTGAAAAGACTCCTTAATATGATATACAAACTATGACATGTGGAACATCTTCCGAAGTGTCTGACAGGTTTAATTTATATCCTACGGATGAGTGAATCAAGTTTTATTTTTTTATTGTCTAATGGCAAAGGTGACAACGCGGGCAAGGCTAACGTAGAAAATGTTTACAAGAAACATCGATTCACCTGTAAAATTTCAAAATCAAAAATTTTCAAAAAATGAACAAATTCATGTGCGACAAAAATGTCATAATCAGAACTCCCGTCTGAAAGATTTATCTATATAATCTTCAATCAATCAGTTTTTAACAACTTTTTCGCTACATAGAAAAAAATATATAAAAATATAAAATAAATATAAAATCTCTTGAATATATCATTGGCAAAATTGATAATCTAACTAAGTAGCATGTATTTTGCTATTTTGATACGTACTTTTGAAAATTTTTTAAAATCGGACAGTTCAGGACATGACATTCATAATTTGCAACGCACGTATACGTCTTAACATTTAATCTGTCTCCCCTCTTCTAATGACTTGTATACCACCTCTTCTTCAAATAGACGTCCCATTCTTTTGTTTGTTCTGAGGACATTATCGGTTTTATCTCTTCCAACAACGTTCGAAAAAGCTAGACACATGAAGTGTTTTGCACAGTAGCCATGTGTACATTTGCTCAACTTGCCGCATACTTTCGCATACAAATGAGAGGTTGTCATCTCCCCTTTGGTCCTTCCATAAGATGGGTTTCAGGTGACTTATTTGTTGCAATATTCCTCTGATCATTTTTTGGGTTAGTTGAAGTTTTTTCAATGTGTTGGCCCGAGCACTCTGCGCAGTCTATGGATGGCTTATTTTGTATTTGTGACTGTCTTGAGGCCGAGAAGAATGGGCCTTACTAAGGGCACAGAATGTAGCCTATTCTGTGCTTAGGGCTTCGCAAGACCAAGACCAAGACCAAGACTGGCCATTCTTGGTCTTGGTCTCGAAAAATGAATGTGGTCTTGGTCTTGGTCTTTCTTGATGATCTTGAAAAAAATTATACCGAATTCTCAAAATACTCATATCATACAAGATAACAATCCTACAATAGATGTTCTTCATAAAACGGCAATCGGTGAATGGTTTTTTAAAATCGCAGTTCTAAATCGACAAAAAATTCCTATTGTACTCGTAAATTTTGGCCTAATAGGCAATGAAATATGCGAACCATTGTCCATGAAAAAAAAAACGTTCTAAGAATGCGAAAGACATACGGTCTTTTTCTCACAAAAAAAAACAACAACTCTTCCTTATTGTTTATTATTACTTATTTATTATTATTAGTATAGCAGTTGTCTCTTTTCACTCAACTTTATAGCATGTGACATCAAAAACTTACGTCTTTCGCATTTTAGAGCATTTTTCTCTATTGTGAATGGTTTTGCATATTGTATTGCCTGTAAGGCCAAAATATACGAGATGTACTTACTTTCTCAACAATAACAACAAACATCTAGGTACCTATGCCTAACAAAGATTTCCGAAAAGCATCACATAGCTCATTTTGCTTTTTATTCGCCTATCCACAACAATTAGATTTGGATTAGTTTGTGTGAGATGCGGGGTTTGTGTGACTAACAGCGCTGCTTAGTCTACCGATAAACCAATTTTAGCACAGTTTGTTGATGCGGCTCAATCTCGATAATCCGAACTTATTATTGCAAAGGACCGTTCAGAGAATCGATTTGTGCGGATTATCGAAAATCTAAATAATAAAAAAGCTCAATTTTTTGAACAAAACAACTTCTTAAAACAATTTAATGACGAAAAAAACAAAATAAAATGACGATAAAATAGAATACATTATACAGGGTGACAATTTAAAAATGACCAGCATTTGATTTTGTCCAAACCAATGATAGTATGAAGATTTGGCGAGACACGTCAATTTAGATATCGAGGGGGACAACTTTCGAGGTAATAATCAATTTTCTGGATTCAACCCCCACACTCCCAGAGTAACTACCCCTGACATTTCAAGTAGCAGCCTCCACTTATTCCGCGATTTTTGAAATACTTATGCTATTCTTGATAAGTTGTATCACTTTTTTGGACTACATAACCACACATTTGTTTTCAAACGGACAGCAATAATTATGATTTCTTAAACTGATGACGGTATGGAGATTTTGTGAAAGATATAAATGCAGATATCAAAGGGGACAACTTTTGAGGTGTTAGCTGTCATATTACTTTCAACCTCCTAACCTCCAGGGCGCCTACCTCAAGATTTTGTATGAACACTCCTATTTTTTTTTTACATTTGTGGGTTCCCCATGTATCTCTAGAGTAACTCCATTTTTTTTTTGATTGGAATTCTCAATTTCACAAACAGAACCATTGTGAGGTTATGTTCTTTATTTACAAAAAAAGTGATGTAGCTTATGGAGAATTACATGAAGATTTCAAAAACCGTGAAATAAGTGTTCAAAACGTATCGCTTTGAAAACTGGTACGCGGAGGTTTTTTGGGATGCAAAACGTGAATATGTACACCTTTTCAATGTGGCTGTTAAAGGGCGATGCACACTCAACTTCTGGTGGTTTAATTTGACCACAACTTTTTTCTCAGTACCTATGTTTATTACCTTTTTTTGCAAAGGTTATGATCTTTTAGGCATTTTCAAGCCAAAAAAGTATTCCAATCTGCTAAAGTGAGTGGTTTTCGAGATATTTAGGTTTTTACTGTTTGAAGCCGCACCAGAATATTTAAATCAATTACCTTTTGGATGAAATTTGGTCAGTGAATTAGAAGTATTTTGATTTTGAAGGTTGGCATATTTTTATGGGGTAAGGAAACCATTTCCAAAATTGAGATTAATATCAATCCATGGGCGTCGACGCCGATTTCTCTTCCCATTAAAGCCATGCCTACCTTCAAAATTCGAATACCAATACCAATTCTCTGCCTTTCAGCCTTGAAGATAACCGCAGTTTTTCCAATTCGAAGTAATTTGAATATCCGGGTGCGTCATCGAACACTAAAAATCAAAATATCTCGAAATAGCCCAGTGAAGTTGTCGTCGGCTTACATCAGGAGTCGGCAAAAAATAATCCAAACAGAATGATATTTCCAGAGATACTTGTGGACTGTCTCCTGAGCATTTAATCAAAAAATCTGACTCGAAGTCCTGATACGTTTTGCGCTGAAGAGGTGGTTTTCTAAACTTTTTTTTAAAGCAAAATGACCTGCATAAAAGTTTTGGAAGATCAAGAACTGAACAACTTTGCCATATAAAATGTTTTGACAGCTGTAACACTTAATGAGTTACATCGCATCAAATGACAAAATTCCGCTGAAATTGAGTTCAGGAACATATTTTCAAAGATCATCAAAAGAGTTATGAAGAGAAGTTGTTCAACCTTGATTTTCTGAAACTTTCATCCAGGTATTTTTTTTGCAAAAATTGTTTCTAAAACCACTCCTTGTCAGCTTATTTTTGTCATTTCATGCACTGTAACTCGTCTAGTATTACAGCTATCATAAAATGTTATTTGGAAAAGTTGATCAGTTCTTGATACTCTATAACATTTATTCAGGTCATTTTGCTCTTAAAAAATGTCCAGGAAACCACTTCTTCAGCGCAAAACGTACCATGACTTCAGTTTTTGGTTTGATGCTCAGGAGGTGTTTAACAAGCACTCCTGAGAATATCATTCTGTTTGGTTTTTTTTTTTGGAAAACCGACATCTTCACTGGGCTAAAAACGGCTCACTTTAGTGGGTTAACAGGAGCACATTTTATGACTTGAAGTACGTGAAGAATGATCTCCTTGACAAAAAAAAATTAGAGCCGAACTGGTAAAAAAGTTATTGTCATTTCAAACCATCAAGAGTGCAGTGTACAGTGCCCTCTAACCTCCACAATGAAAAAAATGTTCATATTCAGATTTCGCATCACAAAAATCTTCCGTGTACCAATTTTTTCAATGATACTTTAAAAAGTGTTCACATTATTTTGTACATTCGATTTTTTTTTTTAACTTTGCCTCTCTGTATCTTGGAAACCGAGCAAATTCGGACTAAAGTACGTTGCTTCAAATTGGCTTATTTTGACCTCAGAAATATGTGGTGAGATTTTTCAAAGACCTTTCACAGACACCCTGTATACTCGAACAGAGAACGTAGCGCCCAGTTATTTTCCATAATAGTTAATATCAACATGTTGCGATACAAAGTTCAATATTTTCCTTCAAAGAGAAGCTATCATGTCAACTCAAAAGTTGAAATGTCCAGAATAAATGGAGCTACAATGGTTTGGCATGAAAAAGATTAATTTCTCGTTTGTATACTGCACAGAGTGTTCCAAATCTCCAGTACGTTTCACCCAATGTATATCGAATTACCGGTGTAGCTTCAAAATGACACACTTTTTTTAAAAATCGATAAATGGAGCTATATCCTTCTTCCTACTCCTGAAAATTTTGAGAGAATACTTTTTTCAGGATAGTCCAAAGATTCAAAATATGTAAAGAAACATTTTCAAGGTCAAAAATTGGGAATCTGACATGGCACCAAACTTTGCTATCGGTGTATAGCGTAAAAGTGGATGGATTAAAGGAATACACCGCTCCAAGCATGTGCGTGTTCTTGAAGAATTGGTGAAGGACCTCCCGAAGACCCCAGCTCGATATCTCTCTCCGTTCCGAAAATATCGAACTCACATCGAAAAAGATATGTCATTTTACTCTGTCGACCCGACCCCTAAAGTGGCGTTCTCAGAAAATTTTTTCTCCAATAAGCACGTTCAGTGAAATTTCTCCAACGATGTTTTCTGGAATTATAATGTTATATCACCATTAACACATAAAGAAAATTTTTGCTCGATTGCATGAAAATAAAAATACTTACGGACCTTCAGATATCAAAAGACATATATTTGCCGTCGCTGTGGAGTCACTGCATCTCTCGCCTCAATACCAGCTACCGGTTGAGCAACGGCACGAATGGGTTTGAAATTATTTCATAGGATAGTTCATTGTTTTGGTCATAATTTTATCGTTAAGCGCTTCTGCTATTGATTTGTGATAAAAAGTGTGTGATGCGTTTGGAAAAATATTTTAAACTGACATGAAAACATCACTTGTATCTGGACCCGTATCCCGTGTACTGTGGAATTCCATAGCAACACGTCACTCTCTGTGGGAAAGCGACATGTTGCTAGAATTACACAGGTACACGGAATCCGGGTTCTGGCTTGTATCGACCGGCTTTCAGTGTTCACTCAACACCTGTAAGACGCGACGAGAGCAGTGACGTAATCGGTCGAGCTCGTAGCGTTCCAAATTTGCGAGCTTTTGATATTTTATCTAAACATGAAAACATTCTCAGAACATTATGAATTTTTGCAAAGTGCTAAGCACAGTACGCTTTTTCAGAATATGTAATAAAAAAATATGCTGAACAAGCCTATCTTCCCTTCTGTTCACTCTATTCGCCACTCATGTGTTAATCTTGTTGCCAGCGATTCGCCGGAGATTCAAATCTTCTTAGACTTGAGTGGGTATGTTTTTGAGTATCACAAATACACGATCAAGTTTGAGAACAGGTCAAGTAGCGACTAAGCTAGAAGCCCATATTATGCAAAACAGATTCGGACCAGTCGCTGACGGATCGCTAGTGATACAAAATGCACAAGTCTGTGTTTTTATATCAGAAAACCCTCAAATAAGTTTTTCTACGACTATACGGCAATACCACCATTGTGCAATCGATATATCGATCAGGAAACGTAGCACATTGTACAACTGTACGGAAATGAAACCATTCTCTAACTGTTGCCATGGAAACGAGTGCAAACTGGATGGAAATTGAATGATCTGGCACCTCCACCAAAAAAAAAGTGAAAATCACTTATTTACAATAGTGATAATAATCAAGAGTCGTAGAAAAATTATAGTGTACAACTCGCATGGGATGACCATTTTCTACTCGTATGGATTGCTGCACTCGCCTTCGGCCCGTGCTACAAACGTTCATACCCGTAGGAAATGGGTATCATTCCATGCTTGTTGCACAATACACTATTGTATCATGAATAAAATGAATAAATGAATGATCATTTAACTTCCAATAAGACGATAACAATCAATTTGTATCCAAATTAGGAGCTCAAGAGCTTCACATGTTTGTTAAAAGAATAAACATAAAAATACACACAAGCAGTTTTTACCCTGCTTGTCAGTTCGTCAATGAAAACTAGAAAAAATCTATGAACAGTCAAGGTCGGGCTCAAATTCACATATTGGGTAAAAAGACATTTAGTCCAATAAAATCAGGTTTCCATCTCGCATGAAATGGTGTAGTTCCAATTTTTTCACGAGGGTGTAGAGGTGGGCCTCCTAAAGATCGTCTCATAAAGTCCCATTGATTTCAGGGGTCTCAAAATTCACTTTTTTTGGTACGTTTTTCATGAAAACGGTACGTCGCACAAAAAATATTGTGGTATCAAATATTGAATCGTATCAAATTTTCTTACAGATAGTATAACCATTTTTTTATCAGAGTGCTACTTAAGTGTGTTCGGAATATATCCCATCAAGTATGAAAATTTTCAAAAAAATTGTTGAGCGATTCAGATATCCCATCAATCTTCCTCTTCCTTATCGTTAAAAAATATGAGGTGTTTCAGTTCCCTCAGTTGAGGATGGAAAATTACATTTTCTACTGAGGTAATAGAAACACAATTTATTTTATGAACGATTTTTCCATAAATTTAATTATTTATTGAAAAGATCAACGTTCTCCTTCGACAATTTCAATTGTACACTAACTTGCACAAAAAATGCGTACATAGATTGAAATCTGTTTTTTTTTTAAGCAGTGTGATAGGCAGTCAAAATATGCACATGCGCACACAAACTTTTTATTATTTTATCAAAAAATTAAAACGATATATGGTGGGTACGACTTTGAATTTAGTTACTTAGTTAGAAAAATTTACATTATTTCAGTTGATATCCGATAGCAGAACCATCTCTAGCCAGAACTTCTTGTTGTCGTCAAACCATGGAATTTGATTAATCTTGACAATATCGAACATCATTGGCGAGATCATTCCACGTATAAAGAATGGTATCTAGTAGTTTTGCCTGACTCTGAGGCCTACAATTTCTTTGGTGAATGAATTTTACCTATCGTCCCCACTCATTTTCCATGGGATTTAGATCTGGTTAATTAGTGATCTAGTTATACTGGGTGTTCCACTTAAAACTCCGCACGCCAATATTTCGAAAACGAATATAAATATTCAATTTCTGTAAAAAGTATTCGGTGTATGGGGTCAAGTGAATATTTTTAAAAATTTAAAAAAATTGACGCCTACAAGACCTGAGCGTCGCGACGCGTCTGAAATATAAATCAGTTTCAGGGACTTTTAATTTACGCGCATGCGAAAGTCCATGTTATTAGTAAGTTCTATGGGTATTTACTTGAACTTATTTATTTTACTTATTTCTGAGTCATACCGGTTCAGAGTAAATTTCTTGATTGACAAAAAATCCAATAACGGATGATTTCCACAAGAATTTTTTGTCACCCAAGAAATTTTTACTTAACCAGTTCAACTCAGGAATGATAAATAAATAAATGCGTTCGAGTAAATAACAAAAAAGTGTAAAAATAACCTTCGCATGCGCGTCATTTAAGTCCCTGCAATCGATTGATATTTTTGATGCGTCGCGACGCTAAGCTATTGGTTGACTTCAAATTTTTTAAACCCTGAAAAAAACCAACTTGACGTCATACACTTAACACATCTTACTAAAAATGAGAATAGTATTCTTGTAAAAATCATCCGTAATCGCATTTTTTGTCAATCAAGGAATGTTTACTATAAACTTGTATAACTCAGAAATGTGTAGGATAAATGGGTTTGAGTAGATGACAAAAAGTTTATAAATAAGATGTTCTTTCCCTTGCGCGTATAGTTCCAACGTCCCTGCGATCGATTTATATTTTTGACGCGATCTAAGTAGGCGTCGATTTTTTCAACATTGGAAATTATCTACTTGACCCGATACATTGACTTCTTTTTACAAAAATTGAGACTAGCTTTCTTGTAAAAATAATCCGTCATCGCATTTTTTGGCAGTCATGAAATGTTTATTATGAACCGTTATAACTCAGAACTGAGTAAAATAAATGAGTTCGACCAAATGATAAAAAAGTTTTTAAATAACACGTACTTTTGCATGCGCGTAATTTCAGAGTCCCTGCAATCTATTGATATTTTTGACGCTTCTCGACGCTCAACTCTTGGTAGCCGTGGAATTTTTCCAACTGTGAAAAATAACTACTAGGCCCCATACATTGACTACTTTTTACATAAATCAAATATTCCTATTCGTTTCCGAAATATTGCCGTGCGGAGTTTCAAGTGAAAAGCCCTGTATAGTTCTTCTTACCGACCATAGGTCTTCACTGAGGCGCGTAACTATTTGGGTTTTCCAAGAGTGGATAGTAATGATGATTTTCTCGGCATATTATTGCAACTGACAAAGCAAAACGTTTACTTGTCCTACACTGCTCGAACCAAAACAATTTTACCATTTGAATGTACGCAATGTATGTGCAATTTAGTGTACATTTGCGGCATTTCTCTTTTTTTTTTTGTTGCTGGTAGAAGACTATCGATTTTTTCTTGAAGAACTGTTACTTCTTACCAAAAATAACCTTCCTTATACACAATTAATTCAAGGCATACTTTGCCAGTTCCCAGGTGCAAAACCACATAAGCGATTTTTTTGTAAACAAATCTTTCCACGCCACTAAAACGGGCCTTTACCAAATTTCACCGAAAAAAATGTTGCTCATTAATTCATTTTCTTTTCAAAGCCGCTGTGGTGAAATCACTTTATTATAGAAAATACGGATGTAGCTTTCAATATTCGAAAAAGAAATGATAGGTGTGAAGAACATGGTGGCTTGGTGGAAATTACCAGAATTTAGTTGTTTTTTCATGACCAACCGTCATGTTTTGAAACAAAACTATCATTTATTCATTTTTCACGAGAAAGTTAAGACTTGATACTTTCTGGTAAAAATAAGTATAGGCCCGTTTTGGAGGGTACTAAATCCAGTGGCGTGCATAGATCTTTTATAAAAAAAAAAACGCTACTGTGGTTTGTCAAAATTTTGCACCTGGGAACTGGCAAAGCATGCCTTGGATTGTGTATGGGCGAGGGCATTTTTGGTGAGAAGTTACAGTTTGTGGAGCTCTATAACTAAAAAAAAACTCGAGCCAAACTGATTAAGAGAGAATACAGACTTTAGAAACGAGATTAAACTGCTAGACACTCGAACTTATACAGGGTGATTCTTGAGTTGGTACTTTCCTTTTAACACTGAATAGAATGCAAGAAAATAAGAAAATGTTTCAATTAAAATCATGTCCGAAAATGCTTTGTTACCGAGATACAGGGTGTTAGTTTGAAGAAAAAAATGCCTTTCTCATCATAACTTTCCTACCACATAGCATTTCCGGACATAATTTTATTTGAAAAATGTTCTCATTTTTTTGCATTCTATACAGTGTTAAAAGGAAAATACCAACTTATGAATCACCCTGTATACATTGACATTTTTGGGTTGAATTCAAGGTCCAATATCTTCAACAAGAATAGAGATATTTCAATGCGGTTTGCGGATTTTTGAAGCTGTAGTTTCGTCCGGATTGAGATGCATGGAATAGATCTTTCATAGAAAGAAAAAATCATGATATACAGGCTGATTCATGAAGTCATGCTAAAAATGTGACTATTATTAAGTTACAGATCAGTGTAACAACAGGTAGCATGGGTGTTGATGGATATTCAAGGTCATGTTAAGAAAAAATACTCATGCTTGTTTATTAGTTTCTAGAGCAAAGAGCAATGAGCTTTTCATAGAAATCCACAAATTTAGATTAACGCAGTAGTAGTTTGGATCTTGAAATGTTAGTTACCAAGAAAGACTTTAAACGGAATAATCGAGGAAAGAATAGTGCGTCTCTGACCTATCAGCTCAGATGTCAACCTTATTCGTATGGTTTATTCATTTTCAAAAAAATATGGATTCTTATCAGTCAAAATAGAAGGATGTTGTGGTGTTATAGTTTAACGGCAAGTCGTGATCTACACATAAAATCAAGCATAAAATGTTATCTTCTTGTTTTTAAGGAACCTATCCATCCAATACAATAAAAACAATTCTGGATAACAAAGGATAACTACTTTGATAGCAAACTTGGTTGAGAAAAGTTCAAATATAGTCCCTATAATGGGTAGGTACTATCACACCTGCCACAAAATTGAACCAAGAGATTTTGAATACTTTCACAAGATCCATAAAGAAAATGTCAGATAATATGTCATAGTAGATTGATAATAAAATATAGAATCGATTTCCCAAATTCTGGATTCTGACAGGGAGGTGACTATTGAAACCATCAAGATGCAAGCTATTCTATGCAGCTTCAAAATTGAAACTCAGTGCAGTCTCTTGTACTTTCTCTGAAGGGCATACCTATGCTTAGTGCAGTTTCAGTATCATGAATGATGACTCCACGATCAAGGGATCATATTAGGAAAGTTCCAGAATTAATCAGTCAAAAAATTACCCCATCTAAAGATTGTGAAAAACAAATATTCAAATATTAAACTCAAACGTTTATTTTGTCCACATCAAATTATAAATAACTGATTTATCTAGTTTTGTGAAAAGGGCTCATTCCTCACAAATTTATAGACCATCAGATAAGCTCTCGACGGCTGTTCCACTGGAACCATGTGACCAGCATTTCGCACCATAAGCTCAGTCAGATTACCAGCCTGTTTAAAATATCCAACTATTCCATCTGCGTCTGACCAAATGTGTCTTGTTGCAAACTTATACTGATCGGCGGCATCAAAGTTCAAATTGTTCACATAATTGATAGTCATTGGGTATGCAACCATAACATCAAGCTGGCCGTTGTAGATGAGATATCTGTAGTGCTCCACTAACTCAGATACCCATGGTGCTACAGACTTAGCAATATCGTCGTACAAGAGTTCAAATACTGGACCATTATTGAATTCAATATTACCAATGTGCATTGCATCTCTCACTTCCGCTTTTTGGATAAATGTTTGCCAATATTCTTCATCATTATTACCAATTTGATACCAGTTGTATGTGCTGGACATTTCAGTGGATACGCCTATCAATTCTTGCATCTGGTCATCGAAACAACTGCTTGCCATCTTCCAATTTTCCTCATCCGTATATTTAACTACCAGGTCTCTAAGCTCGTGGAGGCGATCTCTTGTATTCGCGTCAACAAAGCCCAGTTGATAAAGATAGTCTCCATAGTTACCTTGATTAACTGGGTCGCTGAGTCCATTTCCAACAGCCAATCCCTTGAGGTTTATTTTGAGTTTAGCAGTTGGATTCTTCTGTAAAATTGTATGGCCCAAGGCAGGAACATATTTTCCAGCGTATGACTCCCCAATCACAAAAAAGTCATTTTTTTGCAATTCAGAAAATAGAGTGAAGAATTGTTGTAGAGCTTCAAACAAGTCTTCGCCAACTTTTGTTTGATTCAATGCATACCCATTTTTATTGGTGAAACTAAATCCAGTGCCCACAGGGCTATCTATGTATAAAACTGAGTGGTTTTTGGTCCAGCTGTATTCTCTCAATTCTACACTGAAATCGGATTTGATAACAAATGGGCCATTCTCCACGAAGAGACCATATCCGGATGGAGCACCTGGGCCGCCTTGAAGCCATAATATAACAGGATCATTTTGATAGTCATTTTGAGAAGGACAGAAATAGAAAAACAGATTGTTGTCAAAAACTTCGTCCACTTGCAAATATCCAGAGTAAAACTCAACGTCTCCAAATCCATCATAATTCACTCTTGCTGTGTCTTTTCCTTCTTCGAGGCGACCAGATTCGATCAATGGAGTCAAAATCACAGGATCACTTGCATCAAGAGGTGCGGGATGGCGGACTGTTTTGAATCGGTGGATGAGCTGATGAGCCTCTACATTGCCAAGTGCAATCAACAGTAGAATGCATATCAGATGCTTCATTTTTTTTTCTGAAATAAAAGATTATAGTTATTTTGGAATAGAATAGACTGTGATCCTATTCATAGGCCAAACAGCAACGATTCACATCAATATCAGTGAATTTATTTGACGAAGCTTATCTTGAAGAATGTTCAAGACAGTGACGTGTACTTACTCCAATGTATCAAATCAGATCTAATACGAGAACAGTTACTGAATATTGACTACAGCAGGTGATTTGGCATCTTCGATTATTTATTAACTACGAATGTGATAAGGCTCCAAAGTTTATTATCTCAAAATGTTTGATAATATGTTCATTATATCTGGAGTACATGATTTAATCAAGGAGATTTTCGAGATGTAAAAAATCACGGAAGCGTTGTCGCTCATTTCCATTCACCTTAAATCTTTAAATTTGAAATGATCTTCGAAAATATAAATAACAAAAGGTTGGCCAATGAAGCTTCCAGCTGCGCTAAAATAATGAATCGTGATGCTTGATTGCGATTTTCTGTTGCTACTACTATTACAAATGAGAAGATGGTATCCGTAACGGATGAAAACGCAGACGATTAGATTGAAAATGCAAAGGAAATGTGTGGGTACTGGAAGTGCCCGAATTTTAAAATTTTATTTTTCAAATAAGGGGTGGTGGCTGTGTTCTCGTGGTATCAATAGAGGAAATTGTGTGTAGTCGGATAAAATATTTTATATGCGTAGCAGAGCGCCTCCGGTGATTAGACCATGTTATCGACGGTGACGTTAGAACAGTTATGCACCCACAAGGTTAAAAAATGTGAAATTACAGTGACTTACACTAAAAAACACTCAGCACTAGAACACTTCCAAGACACAACATAGATTATTTTTATTTTTTTTTTTTTTTCAATTTTCAAAAAGTCAACTTGTGTTTCGAAAGTATTTTAGTGCTGAGTGTTTTCGAGTGTGTGTCACTGTATTTCACAATTTTATACTTCATGAGTGCATAACTGTTTTGACGTCACCGTCATGTTATGGTCCAAAAATCAACGTGATAAGAATCTATTTATTGACATGTATAGCACTGAAGATGGTCTAACCACCAAAAGCGCATTGCTACGTGGATTATAGTTATTTTCCTAACAAGTTACCAGAGTGATGCTTTCCCGCACGCAGAAGCAGTTGGACGGATATGCTTTAAGGGCGAAAAAGACACTTTGTGAACGTTTTAGGAACAATATTTTTTCTATGAGCTATCACAGATTGGACACGAAAAACTTTAGATAATATATTATTTGAACGCACATAAAAACATAGAACTTGAGAATAATGATTATTTGTGGTAAATAATATTAACATTGAAAGAACAGTTTGTGGCGGCAGCTGAAAATTGGATAATATGAGTATAATCAGAATCATATTTGACTAATTTTATATTTGAAATGCAAGGGCATGTCCGATCACTGTTCGTGAAATTTCCTATTTTGTCGCCTTATTACCTGTTATTGGCAACACTTTTTTAATTTGACATGAGTAAGACATGCATTGACTGCTTCTCTATACTACTTCGCCTTCTACTTAATTTGACATGACACTCAGTCAGTCTTCGTTTAACCAGTTTATACTTTTATAAATTTGATTGTCCGTTTGTATTTTTGTGTACATATACATGATCAGATAATTTGATGCCAGTATTCACTATTCAGCTCAAATCCTTCGAAAATTTCCGATAAACACAGTAATTTGTACCAAAATTAAGCAAGAACAACTTACAAATGCCGATTGAAAGTCGTCATCATCAATGTTTGTTAACGTTACTGGCGAATGCGTTTTTAACGCAAAAAAAGAATTATGTGTTTCGTTTTGACTGAAACAGTAACAGAGGGAACAGTAACAGAAACAGAGGGAACAGTAACAAGAGCAATATTTTGTGCATAACAAAGTGCATTAGTGCACAGTTTGATTGGTATGAAAACAAAGTTTAAAACAACAAATTGGTAGGTAGGTATTTGAGTTGACATTTGAGTGCGGGAAAAGATAACTTTACACACGCAAATGAGTCCTCGAAGTGGTTACTTTGCGCACGCTCGTAGATTTTTTTTTACCTGATTACTCACTTTCTTTACTCTTTTTATTTTTCTATTTGGTACATTCTGCAACTTTCGCTATTGTGACGGAACGGAGCGAATCTATAACGAAAACGATTCGTGATATCTATTCCACAACTTGTTCGCTTCGCTTCGTTTCGTTTTTGACATCGCTACCGATCATACACGAGTTATTTCAAATACGAAATAGACATGTGGCAAATCGACAAGTCTAATGACATTCTCGGAAAAAATAAGAAAAGACTATGTGACTTTTGACTTACATTTGTTTCGAATTTGAATGTTTATAAACTTTATACTTAGGTAGTATATATTTGTTTGTAAAGTAAAATGTTGACTGCCCAAATTTTATTATTTTCGAAAGTTTTTATGTTCAACTTCGTCTTGCAAGCCAGGGAAGTCAAGTGTTGCTTTCGGATCAAGTAGTGATGATCGATTTATTTCGACTTGATAAAGACTAAGGGCACTTTTTGTTTCAAGAATCTGAACCTTAGAAGGGTCGGTGGTGAATCACCAAAAAATATTGATGGCGTTGGGGTTTTCCGCAATAGGAAACCATCAGCTAGGTTTTGGCCAGGAATGTCTGCCTGCAGTGCCTGCTGTGAATCAGGCGAAATAAGGTCTTAAGCATGTGTCCTTAATAGTATAGTTTTCGAAAGACAGATTTGGAAAAAAATCGGATTCATAACTATCAATTGAGCAAGTCAACTTTAGCTGTGAAATATAATATATTTGACTTTCCGTGAAATAATAAATATTTTTCCTGTGGTCAAAAAGTAGATTTTTTTCGGAACCTTCAACACCCCGCATCTTGAGAACCAGACTCTTTAGGGCACGACATGGTATTTTCTACTTGGATTTGGTTCCGTAATGCGTCTTTGGAATCACGACCAATCATTAATCAACACTAGTAATTAATACGAATACCTTCATACCTTTTGCCACTTTTTGGTAGATTTTTTTACACAAACTATTTGAAAGTTGCCTCAACCCATAATTCATTATAATTCCTTTTCTATACCACACTCCAACAGAAGTAATCTTCTTGTTTCAAACTTCACACAAGAATAAAACAAATATTCAAAAATGAAACATCCCAATACGCGCAATAGTGTTCTTTATCCATCATGATACCAAAACACACAAGGTGAGCTCACTAACTGGACAAAATTAAAACGGATTCGCGCATGATGACGATCTGGATCACCATGCATAGGAAAGATATGGGATATAGGTGTTGAAAACATCTCCTAGCAATAGGTCACCGAGCACACTATGCATTTTAAATATGGGGTCACCGCGAAAGTTGCGCTTGAGCTAATCTTGTAGTATCATGGTAATCCGTCGTTATCGTTCCGCATCACGTTGCATAATCACTCACAGGAGGGAGCTGTTTTGGAGAGATTTTTACTAGGATTTTTCCCCCCTTTAGCTGATTTCAGTAACTTTTTCCGAGACCTATTTTTTTCTACCGCTGGCGTATGTAAGAGTGAGGTTGCTAGCCTCGCTGGAATTCTGTCTGATCCCTTCTTTGCTATTTCCGGGGTTTGTTTTAACCTCGTTAAATTTCAGGGGATCCAAAGACATTGTAGGAAGGGATAATAATTTTCTTTACTTCGCAATAAATCCAGAACAGCAATAAAAAACATTTTATGGAATTTCACCGATTTTTTTTCAGAACACCGCGTCGATTTTGTCCATTTCTGTTTTATTCTCGCGCTGTCATTTTCCGCATATCAAACCGATTTTTCCGTTAAAGCTATCCGTTTTTTCTGCCGTATTTCACAACTCGAACCGCTTCATATAATCCGTCTTCCATCAACATCAGATAACACTTTTACAAAAGTTGCTGGATAGTTTCTCGATTTTCCGTTTTAAAACATTCACGCACACCTCTCTTTCACCATGAACCGTTAGAAATGTATTATTTTGGAGACTGTATTCCACAATCACCGTGATTAAAAGGTTTGTTTTCTTTTCATTTTCCTGCTTGTCGACCAATAATTTGATTTTTCCAAAATTCCTGTTCTTTTTACTCTATTCAGAGGCCAAAGTCATATTTTTAAAACGCAGCGGAAACATGACAGAACTACCTTTTCCACTATTTGAAGGGTACCCGATAAGGTGTTGGGATCACTTTTTGTAAAGTTTGTGAAGCAGAATTAAAAATAAATAAATAAAAAGCCATTTATTTCCAACACCCGCCCACTTAAAGAAAAGTATAAAATTAAATAGTCAATAAAATGATGATACAAACAAATAGAAAAAGTGTGTATTTATTTTTACTTTTTTTCAATAAAATAATCAATAATGGATTACATTAAATAAAATGAAAAATATGTAGAGCTAGGTAGGTTGTGTTGTGAAATTCCTGTATTGTTACCTGTTACTTGTATTGATATTGTCAATGTCATAAGTTCTTGAAGTTGTCATTTTATATGCAGAATTTTTGCTTAATAAAGCCTATAATTTGTGAAGGCTTAGAAATCATTACAATTTATTAAGCAAAATACTTACAATGGACAGATTTCTGAAACCAGAAAAGCTTGATACATCCCCAGAAAAGCCACACGCCGATCAAGAATGGGAACATTGGTTCAAGACGTTTGAAAATTTCATTTCATCTATAAAAGACTTGGAAGATGATGATAAGCTCAAACTACTGATTGCTCATGTAAGTCATTCAACCTATGAATATATATCCGCCTGTAAAACATACCAAAATGCTGTTCAAATTTTGAATGACATTTATGTCAAGCCAAAGAATGAAATATTTGCAAGATATAGCCTTTTTATACGTAAGCAATAAGGTAATGAAACTGTAGCACAGTACCTAAAAGTACTGAAACAGCTTGGAAAAAGTTGCAATTTCAAATCTAGAACTGCCGAACAGAATCAAGATGAATTTATTCGTGATGCTTTCATCAATGGACTAGCTTCACAAACAATTAGACAACGACTTCTGGAAAATCTTACTCTCTCTCTTGAACAAGCTGAATCACAAGCTCAATCATTAGAATCTCCTCAAAAACACTCTGAAGTTTATAATTCCCAATCAACCAACTTTGTTTGCGTTACTCAAGGAAAAGATGGTCTACAAAATCAAATTTCTGATGTTCTCCCTATTACTTCAGCTGCTACATCATCGCAAAAATGTTACTTTTGCGGTAATAGGAGACATCAGAGGATTCTTTGTCCAGCACGAGATATTGTCTGTAGAAATTGTAACAAGAAAGCACATTTCTCTAAGGTTTGCATGAAAAAAAGTATGGAAAATACTTCTTCTTCAATTACTCCATCCGACTTGATAGCTGCTGCTCCGCATTGCCTTGAAAAATCAATAGTGAAAATAGACATTAATAATAAATCTGCTGATGCTCTTATTGATACAGGTAGTTCACAAACCTTTATCAATCAAGATTTTGCTGAAAGAAAAGGTATATACATTCATTCAAGTAAAGGAAGAATAGCTATGGCTTCCACAAACCTATTTTCCCAAGTAAACGGATATTGCAATGTGAATATTGGACTAAGGGGTCATCAATACCAGAATTTCAAGATATTTGTTATTGCAAATTTGTGTGCTGACATTGTGATTGGACATGATTTATTGACTCAACATTCAAAAGTTGAAGTGCAATTTGGAGGCTCCAGATCTCCTTTAGCTATATGTAGTCTAGCAATAGCACATATTGAACCAGTATCCCTTTTCACTAATTTATCCCAGCAATGCAAACCAATAGCTACTAAATCAAGAAGGCATACTGATGAAGATTCAAAATTTATATCCGATGAGGTGAAGAAATTATTAGCCGAAGGTATTATTGAAAAAAGTTGTTTCCCCTGGAGAGCTCAAGCACTAGTTTCCAAGTCTGA
This sequence comes from Orchestes rusci, assembly GCA_958502075.1. NCBI lineage: Eukaryota > Metazoa > Arthropoda > Insecta > Coleoptera > Curculionidae > Orchestes > Orchestes rusci. The sequence continues at coordinate 95,185,200 of OY293304.1, read as the reverse complement.
TAATCATAAGAGACGAATGGTTATTGACTACTCTCAAACAATCAATCGATATACGTTCCTAGATGCTTATCCTCTACCAAATATCGAAGACATTGTGGCAGCTGTTTCAAAGTATCGAATCTTTTCTACTTTAGACCTCAAAAGTGCTTATCATCAGTTACCTATTCAAGAAAACGAACGATTATACACTGCTTTTGAAGCCAATGGACAACTGTTTCAGTTCACACGAGTTCCTTTTGGAGTTACAAATGGCGTTGCCTGTTTTCAAAGAGTAATCGATGGTATAATTGAAAATGAAAATTTAAAAGGAGTTTTTGCTTACTTAGACGATGTGACCATATGTGGAAAAACTGAAGAAGAACATGATCAAAATCTAGGAAACTTTATGGCAGCAGTACAAAAGTATAACTTAACAATTAATGAGAAGAAATGTACATTTTTACAACAATCAATAAATCTTCTTGGATATTCTATAGAATATGGTACTATACGACCTGACCCATCCAGATTAGAATGCCTCATCCACCTGCCGGTTCCAAACAATAAACAAGCTTTGCAGAGGGCCTTGGGAATGTTCTCCCACTATTCTAGGTGGATACCTCGATTCTCCGAAAAAATACATAATCTAGTGAATTCCAAAAGTTTTCCATTGAGTATCCAAACAGTTTCCCAGTTTGAAGCAATCAAAGACGATATAGCTCACTCTGTAGTAACAGCTATTGATAGCAAAATTCCTTTTGTAGTAGAAACAGATGCCTCGGATCACGCTATTGCAGCTTGTCTCAGTCAATCAGATCATCCGGTAGCATTTTTTTTCCATTGATTAATGTTCATTTCTTTAGACTTCAAAGCTAGGGTGACAGTTTTCCAAATAATGCCATTGTATCGTTCTATCTGTCCATTTCCTTCAGGATTATATGGGGTACATCTACTAGTGGCTATACCTCTTGTATGTAAGTAATTCTGCAACTCGTTGGACATAAAACTTGTTCCCTGGTCAGAATGGACAAAACTGGGCATTCCAAATATTGAGAATAATTGTTCAAAACATTTGATCACAGTATTAGAAGTCATATCCTTGCAGGCATAAGCAAATGGGAATCTTGAAAATTCATCAACGATTGTTATAAATATTTCTTTTGATTACAATTTGGTAGAGGACCCTTGAAGTCAACGTTTAGTCTTTCAAATGGTTGTGTTGCCTTGATGAGTTTTCCTTCAGTCTTAATAAATCTTGGTTTGATTTGAGCACAAATAGGGCATGATCCTATCATTCTCCGGATGTCTCCAATTGAATAGGCCATGTTTTTTGATTTTATCCAATGCAGAGAAGAGAACGAATTGAATGTAAAGCATCTGGTAGCACCAGGAAGAGGTGCTACCAGATGCTTTTCATCCAATTCGTTCTCTTCTCTGCACAACAATCAACTATACGCCGCATGAAAGAATGTTTAATCATGCACGTAAGTCAACATTCGGTAATTCAATTCCAACCTGGTTATCTAGTCCTGGACCAATCCTAATTCGAAAACATGTAAGACTAAACAAGTATGAACCTCTTGTAGAAGAAGCAGAACTAATAGAAGCTAATCCAGATTATGCATTAGTTAGACTGTCAGATGGAAGGGAAAAAAATATATCTCTCAAACATTTGGCTCCACGAGGTGATCTTCGACTTTTGGGAGAAACAACTATACCATCAACTGTAGATGCTGGAAAAGAATATCATTCCTCAACTGAAGATCACAATTCAACAGCTCATTCTTCAAAATCATCAGAAACATTAGTCACTCAAGAAGACCAGCTGGATGACTTAAGGCCGATTATTGAAACCCCATCAGATCAATTGGGTACAAGAACAGCAAGACAACGTCAACCTCCCAAGTACTTAGAGGATTATATAGTTTAAAAATACAAGACGGGGAAAATGTTGTGAAATTCCTGTATTGTTACCTGTTACTTGTATTGATATTGTCAATGTCATAAGTTCTTGAAGTTGTCATTTTATATGCAGAATTTTTGCTTAATAAAGCCTATAATTTGTGAAGGCTTAGAACTCATTACAATGTCGAGTTTCTCCACAAAATGATTTATCAGGAAGCTGACGCGTTTCGGTTAACTGAAGAACCACCATCAAGAGTTTAAATTAGATATCTGAAGTAATTACCCTCCAAAAACTAGCTGGGTCATGATATTATGATAAAACTACCCACACTCACACCACTACAAATACCTCATTTTTAAACGAGCCTGTGAAAAATCATTTTAATTGTGCTGCACATATAGTGAGTTTGTTCAGTTGACGCTTGTTCATCTATCGTGGTTTTATGTGGATATGATAGGTACCATCCCAGCTGAAACCACACCAGATGTGCAAGTTCGTTCCTATATCGCTCAGTCTCGAATAACCTTGACGAAACAAATTTGAGCTACCTGTACCAAAGCTAGTTGGATCAGTTTGTTCTGAACTCGCTCGCCCCAATAAAATTCTATACGTATGTCCGGCGATGAAGGGAGGTATCCAAAAGGTGAAATGAACCAAAATTTTTCAATTTCCGTGAAAAAGTCATATTTTATAAAAAATGTTGCTTCTCAAAAAAATACAATCGTCTTTGATATGGGTTCTTCAGAATGGTGTTTTTTTTTCTTGGTAACCATATTCAAGAGTCATAAGCAAAATTTGACTCTTGAACGTTAAGGTGGATAGTCCCAGATCTTGCACAAGAATCATATATAGTCTGTTCACGGCTTTCTTGCGGTTACGTCATACTTTTCCGTCTCTCTCTTACACATTGAAAAAAAAATCACGTACGTCTGGACGAGGGTCTTTCGGATCAATTTGACAAATATCACATGTGGAGCGATGAATCTACGACATACTACCAAACGTCAAATACTGTGACGTGACCGCAGAAAAGCCTTCAACAAGCTGTACATATATGTGGATGGCATAGACCGGAATCCTCACCGAATATAGTTCAAGTTCTTTCGTCCTTCGGATTGCCTCCACACAACGAAATGTCACAATAAAAAACAGTACAAGGCCAGACGACCGGATTCCTGGTATACGTCGCAGAAAAAATGACCATTGGACATACAGTTTCTCTCTTAAAGTCATTTTTAATATATAAATCTGTATTCCTTACCTCATATGGTTTACATTTGTACACTTTTAAAATAAACATGTTGTATTTTGCTAAAATCTTAAATATGGTTTCTCAACTCTTGAAAGAAAAAATTTTTTTTCAAATTTTTGAAGACCCTGCATAAAATTTCAAACTTTTTTCATCGAAAAAAGGTATCTTTCTAGCAAGCGGAACTTTTTACAAAGCATTTGATGGTAAATGTTCCTGTTGAAAATCCGACAAGTCCATTTTCATATCAAGATTTCTGTGTGTAGATATTCAAAAACACTTGTTATGAGCACTGATTTATGATCTTTATGCTATAGTTTACGAGGTTAATATACAAAAACAGCAACAAATCAATATTATATATTAGTAAAATAATGATTTGAAGTGAATGTGACTAATAAGTAAAAGGTTGAAACGAAGCCGACACAAACGAAACGTCGAGAGCGAGTCGTACAGAACTCCGTCCGTGCGTTCACATGTACACCATTTACAAACTTGGAATATTCAATTTGTTTCCTAAACGTGGTACAGATAAGTCAGTTCGAACGTACTCTGATCTTTGACAAGAATTTGCGCGCGTGTAATTGTTATTGTTGTTAGTGACGACCGACGAAACTCACAAGAAGAAAATGGCAGATACCGAGACATCTGTGGCAACAAGTGTTGTACCAGCTACTAATAGTGATTCTCCGGCTAAAAAGAAGTAAAAAACTCAAAATCCCAGAACAAAACCACAACATCCTCTTACTTCTGAAATGGTGAACAATGCAATTATAGCTTGAAAGAGAAAGGTGGCTCTTCATTGCAAGCTATCAAGAAATACATTGCTGCTAACTATAAAGATGATGCTGAGAAAATTTCTTCGTTTATGAAGAAATATTTGAAATCTGCTGTAGTGTCTGGAGGAAGAAAGCAACGAGTGCTAAGGCGAAAAAATCTCCAGTTGAGAAAACTTGAATAATTAAATTCATAATTTTTCCATCAAGCAAATTGCAATTTTATATATTTAACTATTTAATATGAACTATATTTGGCTATGGTGCTATAAATCTATATCTGTCTATATCTGTCTATTCAAAAAAAAAATCTGACAATTATTCAACAAAAATGAAAATGACCAGTCAACATACATTCAAATATTACTATAAATTCAAAATCAAACATTTCTCCCTACTTAAAATCAAAGAAAAACATCATCCTGTGAGACTTCGGTCAAATTAATTGGGCAAATCTTGGAGGTTTGTCTCTTGTACGTTCCTGTTGTGGTTTTCACATCTACAACACGAACTCTTCCGTCGCTTCCAGGATATCTTTCTATTACGTGCCCAAGAAGCCAAATGTTTCTGGAAAGTTGATTGTCCATGACAACCACAACCTCGTTCACAGAAATATTCCTATTCTTTTCCAAGCACTTGGATCTTGTAGCCAAACTTGGTACGTACTGTTGTGAAAACCTCCATTGTTTTCGAAGATCGAATTTTATACTGAAAACTCCTGGTGGTTTGAGTGTACTGGATCTTTCAATCAAAAAATGATTGGGTGCTGAACTGTCGACATCATTTTCATTAGTCGATACATACGTTAATGGTCTACTATGTGTTCGACCTCGACCAGAAGTGTTTGCAGTATTGCAGATTTTGGAAAACTTTCTTTTAATACAATTTTCAAAGAGTTTATCACACTGCGAACCATTCGCTTCCATGAACCTCCCATGTGTGGAGTGGACTGGCTGAAGGAATTTTTTTCCAATTAATGGTCTTTGTTGAACAGTGTTCTCCGATTTCAGAATCATCCACTTCTTCCAACGCCTTACGAAGTTATTTGTCTGTTGAACATGGATCTGTCCAGTTGTCGCTCCAAATGCATTGAGGTTGACCTCTTCGTGAAATAATGTCTTATGGCTTGTATGGCTGAGTCCATATTCAAGGTATCTGCTAATTCCAAATGCACGGCTTTTATTGACAAGCATGTGAAAAGTACTCCATATCTTTTTCCATGTCTTCTGCCGATTGTCACTTGTAGTGGTCCAAAATAGTCTATACCAACGAAAGTTAATGGTCTGGGTGGTCTTTGCAGTCGTTCCAGAGGCAGTTGTCCCATTTCAGAAATTATGGGTTTTGCTTTTCTTATTTTACAAAATTGCATTTATTAATGACTTTAGTAATCATCATTTTTTCTTGAATGATCCAATATGTCTGTCTAATTTCGTTTAGTACTAGTTGAACTTCTGCGTGGTTAAATTTCTTATGGTAATCATCGACGTTTGTTACTCAAAATGATTGGTCGTTTTGTTTCTTCTTTGATTTCTGTACAGTTCTCCATTCTTCCTTTCAAACAAATCAATCCATTGTACATACTAGGAGACCAATTATATAACTTGCTTCTTCTCGATACACATTTTCCTTTTATAAGTTCTTTGTACTCTTCTCCAAAACTTCTAGACACCATAATTTTCAAGCTGTTTCTAAATCGCATGACAAAATGTTTGTTTTTTTGCTCCGTTTTCTAACAATTTCTATAAATTTTCAAAACATAGGCAGTTGCGAGTAAAAGTTTTGAGAGTCTTGAAAAGTTCTTGGCGTCTGGTAAAGATCTCTGGTTTTCTTGATCATCTATTTTGACGTTTACCAAAATAGTTTCTGTAGGGTCCTCTTTTGGTTCAATATTGTTTTGAACAGTCAAACCTACAGTTGGCCAATGGTAAGAGGTTAAATATAAATGATCTGATCACTCCTAGAAGCATCATCTGTAACATTTGATTTGGAAAAAACTCATCTCAATTGCGATAAGTTCGAGTTTTCCAAGATTTCTCCTACTCTGTTTCTGATAAATGATAGAAGCTTCTTTGTCTCTGAATTAATCCAGGTAAGTATAATAGTCGAATCAGACAAAAAAAAAGTCCCCCTTATTTAGGCGATATTCCTTTTCTATCGTTTTAGCTAAACGACTAGCCATAACAGCTGCTTGAAGCTCGAGTCTTGGTATTCTTAGAGGTTTCGAACGGCTAACTTGATCTTTTGACATTATCAGGCATACATTTACTTTTTTTACATTTCCGATTTTAAAATATGATGCAGTGACTATGGCTTCAGCACTAGCATCCCAGAACAAATCTAGTTCTAAATTGGTATCTTCAGTAATCTCGTAGTCGTAGCATCTTTGAATTTTCAAGGTCTTGATTTTTTCTTTTACAATGTAGTTTCCTAATAATCCCAAAGGGTCGAAAAGCGACATAATCATTATGAGCATCTTTCTCCTGGTGAAAATTCTTTGCCCAGGTATAATTTCAGCATCAATTTTCTCCAAACTTGAAGGAAAACTTAATACGTCTTCTTTAAGCTGCAATTTTAGTCCTAAAATCCTGTGAGGCTGTTCGGCGTTGTCAATATACTTTTTGGTACTTCTTAAATCTTCAGGAATTCTATGGTAAACAACTTCGGAATTACAAACTCATCCACGTAAATCAAATCCTCCTTGGTTATGAATTGATATTACGTCTTGAATTAATTTGATCACAACTCTCCAAGTAATCATCCATGTAATGGCGTTGTGGAATAGCTTCAACAGCTTCTGGGTACATTTCTGAGAATTCTAATGCATTCAAGTTTTTGATGTACTTGGCACTAAAAGGAGACGACACTGCTCCAAAAATCAATACTTGCATGACATAGACTTCAAAGTCATCATCAGGGGTATCTCTCCATAAAATACTTTGGGCGTGATGATCCTCTTCATTTATCAAAATCATATGAAACAATTCTTGGATGTTGGTCAAAAGGGCTATTGATTTTTCTCGAAATTTGATCAAAATTCCAACTCAAGAATTATACAGGGTTATTCACGTTATCCGACACGAAACATTATGGCTGAAGTATCTGATTTTAAAAAAGTTTTTTTTTCTATATGGATAAGGACCCTTCAAGGCCACATTTTAAAAATATTTCCATGTTATACAGGGTGTCCCCAAAACACGAAACGTATCAAAGTTATATTGTTTCAATTTCGGACAAAAATTGCTATACAGGGTGTCCCAGCAAGGGTGGCCACCGGCCATATCTCAGAAACTACTGGACCTAAAAGTTCAGGAAAAAAAAAATTATCACTAAAGTGGCCACGAGAAAATGCTGGGAAATATATATAACTTCGAAATTTTGCCGCTAGGGGGCGCAATCAAAGCTTAAATATTAAAATTCGAAATTTCTCCGGAAATTCTCAGATTAAGGTATATCTTTATCAACATGGTTAGAAAACCTAGACAATTTCACGTCTTTTTGGTACAGGGCTCATTGGCGTACCGATCTTCGTGTGAGTAGGGGAAGGTAGTGAAAGTGTAATTGTTCAAGTGGCTGTAACTTATAAACGACTTGTCCGATTTTGTTGCGTATAGGCTTGTTTGGAAGATAAATGTGAGTACTTTCGTATATCGTATCCAGTGATGCGTGATTATCTCCAGAAAAGTTGCTAGAAGGCGTAATTTGAATTAAAAACTGTTATTTTCGTTTCACCTCAAAAATTTGAATGGTACGGTATAATTCTGATAACAGAATCGAAATGAAGAATAAATTTACAAAAAAAAACCTTCAAACCGCAGGTTGATATCTTTTCTCGTTTTCGAGTTATGGCCAAGAAAGTAATTTTTGACACTCGAAAAGTTGTTTGTTGTGTAGTTTTATTGGAACATGTTTTTTTTTATGGTTTCATCATTAATAACTAGTCCAAATTATGTAAAATATGTTCATATATTTTTTCAATGTAAATGTATAGGTAATAAATCAAATTAGCTTGCCCAACATTAAGGAAAGAACCTCGGAAAGAACACGAACAAGAACAAAAACAAAAAAAGAACAAACTTTATTATTGTTCGAATTGTCCTCCATCTTGTAAAATACATTTCTCAATTCTGTGCCTACAAATAGAAACAGCTGTTTCTATTTCAATTGGTGCAATGGAATGTATAGCATTCTCAATCCGCTCAATCATATTTTCTCTTGTGGTGGGACGAGTTCTGTAAACGATGTCCTTGATTCGTCCCCACAAGTAATAGTCCAACACAGTTAAATCGGGCGATCTCGGTGGCCATGGGAACAAACTGCCCCTTCCATTCCAGCGATCTGGATAACGGTTGTTTAAAAAAATCACGAACTCTCCGTGCATAATGAGCTGGGCAACCATCATGTTGGTACCACATGGACATCCTAAGACCAATGGGAACATCTTCTAAAAGTATTTGCAAGTCATTTTCCAAAAAGTTTAAATATGATTCACCATTTAAATGGCCATCAATAATATACGGCCCGATAATTTTGTTTCCTAACACTCCGCACCAGACGTGTACACTCCACCTGTTTTGATGATCCACTTCTCGCATCCAGTGTGGGTTTTCCCGCGACCAAAAGTGCATGTTATGCAAATTAACATTTCGAGAACTAGAGAAACGGGCTTCATCGGTCCATAAAATTTGGGAGAGGAATTGAGGATGTTCGTTGCACATTTCTCGTAGCCAATAGCAATGGTCTAGTCGCCTGTTGAAATCATCTTCTGATAGAGCTTGGTGTAAGGAAAGATGGTATGGACGAAGTTTGAAGTCTCTTAAAATTCGGAGCACTGAAGAACGACTTAATACTAGATGGTGGGAAATTTCTCTTGTGCTCAAATGCGGTGAAGCTTCCACGTAAGCGAGAACGTTCATTATATTGTCTTCATGGTTTTTTACCGGACGTCTTCTGATTGGAACTGGATTGAGCTGTACACTTCCCGTTGTTTTTAAACGTATTGCCATTCGCCGAAATACCTTTCTGCTGTAGTGCCTTCGTTCAGGATATCTTGCAGCGTATTCACGTGCCGCAATCAGAGCATTTCCAAAACATTGAAAATATACGGCGAGCATATCAAAAGCCTCGGCATTGGTGTAAGACATTTTAACAGAGAATGTTAAAATGATAATTAAGAGATTGTTATGATTGCAATATCTGTTTCAATTATCTTCATGAAAACCCGCCGATGTTTTTCCATAGCTACCTAGATTTTTTTTCAACCCATAATTGCAATATTTAATACATAATTAGATTGGGATTTATGCTCATCAAAATATTTTTCATTTATTATGAGTTTTGTTCTATTGAAATAACAAATAAAAACATTAAATTTTACGTAATTTGGACTAGTTATTATTATTGAAGCAGAAAAAAAAAGCAGGTTGCAATAAAACTACACAACAAACAACTTTTCGAGTGTTAAAAACTCTTTTCTCGGCAATAACTCGAACACGAAAAAAGATATTCACCTGCGTTTCAAAGGTTTTTTCTTGTAAATTTAATGTACCTTTCGATGCTCTTATCAGAATTATACCATACCATTTAAATTTTTGCGGTAAAATGAAAAACACTGCTTTTAATTCAAGTTACCCCTTCTAGCAATTTTGCTGGAGACAATCACGCACTACTGGATACGATGTTCGAAAGTACTCACATTTATCTTCTAAACAAGCCTATACGCAACAAAATCGGACAAGTCGTTAATACAGGTTACAGCTACTTGAACAATTACACTTTCACTACCTTCCCCTACTCACACGAAGATCGGTACGCCAATGAGCCCTGTACCAAAAAGACGTGAAATTGTCTAGGTTTTCTAACCATGTTGATAAAGATATACCTCAATCTGAGAATTTCCGGAGAAATTTCGAATTTTGATATTTAAGCTTTGATTGCGCCCCCTAGCGGAAAAATTTCGAAGTTATAAATATTTCCCAGCATTTTCTCGTGGCCACTTTAGTGATAATTTTTTTTTCCTGAACTTTTAGGTCCAGTAGTTTCTGAGATATGGTCGGTGGCCACCCTTGCTGGGACACCCTGTATATGTTACGGCTAATATACAAACTTGGATAGTTTATAAACTAGCTGGATAGTTCATAAACCAACCAAACCATTCGCTATTTTGATAGAAAAAGCAATTTCTACTAAAATGGCAGTTATTTTGCAAACTATCCAAGAATCTTGGCAAATCTACTTGAAATCAATAATAAAACCAAAATAGCTGGTTAGTATGTAAACTATCCAAGGAAATCTGGCTAATATGAAAACCATGATTACTTGTAACATAAAATAGCCAACTTTTTGGCTGGCTTATAAACTAACTAAAAATATGCAGCAGTTCGTTGGTTAGCAACAGGCTAATATTTCAATTATTATTATAAATCATAATTTATGTGATTTTTGTGAATATTTTGAGAATTGACATTGGTTTTATTGTTTATTAATATAATCACTAACCCAAACTTACCCAATCTTAATTCTCATAATACCCATACAAATCACATAAGTTATGATTTACAATAATAATTGAAATGTTAACCTGTTGCTAACCAACAAACTGCTGCATATTTTTTAAAGTGTATCATGCCTAGACCAGAGAACTAGACGAGAAGCGACAAAAATTTTCCCGCCAAAAAATTCAGGTGGGGATCCGATACTTTCTGTCAAAAGATTTGTCATCTGTTTATTAGTCCGAGTGTTTGATCAGTTTTGACTGTCGAATTCAACGGTCACCAAGGTTGTCTTACAATTATTTATCAGAATGCGAATTTTTTATACTATAAAGTATTTCAATAGAGAGCTCAAAGACTATAGAAAACAACAAGATAGATTGGGAAATGCTGTGTGCAAGATACGATAATCGTCGTCTTTATGTGCAAAATCACATCAAGTGTCTTGTGAATTTACCCACATCGACAGTGAAGGCATCTTTTGGATTGAATAAAATGGTGGATTCAATTCCAAAACACATTCAAAGTTTGAAAACCTTGAATCAGCCCACGGGTTCATGAAATTCTCTTCTTATTTTTATCTCAAGCGCTAGGTAACATAAGAAGAACGAGCGTGAGTGGGAGAAGATAAAAGTGATCAGTGCAGATTTGAAGGGTCTACATAATAGTCAAGGCTCAAATGATCCAAACTTTGAGTTTCCCACTTTGCGCGAGTTTTTGGATTTTTTAAAACGTAGAGCTGATCTACTAGAGACCCTGGAGTTGTCAAAGTCAAAAAAGGAGTTTAACGGTGGAGAACAGAGTTACAATAAAACGGGGAAGTCAAGTAATCATGGAACAATACTTGATCATTAGCAGGTTTCAATAACTATGTGTGTTCAATGTGTGGAAGTTCAAATTCTATTTCAAATTGCTCTGAGTTCTTGAAATCTTCGGTTGAGTCAAGGATAAAAAAGGTTCGGGATTTGAAACTCTGCTTCAATTGATTGCCTGAGAGAGGGACATTGAAGTAGATCATGCATGTCGTCTCTATGTAAAAGGTGTAACTTGAATCATCAACGATGTTACATCATGAGAGATCAAAAAACAAAGATTCAGAAAAACCCAACTCGAATGTGGAAGTGTCTAGAAATGAGAGTAGCCTAATATCTAACCATGTGTATAAAGGTGAGAGTAGCACTGCCAACAGAGTGTCTTTAGCTAATAGTAATAATTGCGATTTTCCAGCACATGTTTTACTACAAACTGCTTTGGTGAAGGTGGTTGATGTTAATGACGTTGTTCATGTAGCTAGGGCTCTTTTAGACAGTGCCAGCCAAAGTAACTTTATCACAGATGAGTTTTGTGAGAAATTAGGTCTTCAGAGAATCAATTTACCATCACAAAATATCCCAAATAGAAACCAATCTCCAATGATACGGGTTGTAACTTTGTTTGAGGCGACATCTTGCGACATGCCGCATAAGTTTTGCCGTGAATTTCTTGACGCTTTGGCGACGGATTTCAAAAAATTACTTCTGATGGGCATACAAAAAACAATTCTAGTTTTGAAAGATTTTTAGACAAGGGACGAAATAGAAGAAAAGTTGGTCTTTTATGTCGCCCTTTATCTAACCTTTCAAAACTCGGTTTATCTTGATAATAATCAGATATATAGGGTAAAAAAACCATTTTACGATAAAAAAAAGTCAAGTTGATAAAACATATTATATATTCGCTAAAAAATAAAAAATTGAATAAATAATGTGATATTGATCATGTAGAATGTACCAGATACCAGAATTTATGATTTTCCATCTGCTACAGGTTCTTTCACAGCAGTCTCTGAAGCTGATTCCTCCTCAATATTCTCAGTCAAACTTTCCTGCTTTTTTGAAAGCAACAACAACCTCTCTTCATCACCTATAATTTTTAAAGTATGAGAAATGCAAAAAAACTGTTTTCATAAAAAAAATTAAAGATAATGTATTGTCTTCTCTTACTTTCGATTTTTCAGAAAAAAAAATCTTGATTATAATTGTTTTTTTCTCTTTTTTATATTGAACATTGAAATACATCAAACAAATACAAATTCGAGGTTTTTAATTTTCAATATAGTTTTTTTCAGAAGAAAAGCAAAAACCCAAAACTTGCAAATTGGAAAAATGAAAATAAAATTCTGGTGGCTCTTCTACACATCCATAGTTTTGTACTACGCTTATGAAAAAAGATTGTCATGAATTTAAATAAATTGGGGTTCTAGATAAAATTACTTACAGTTAGTATCAGTTAAATTTAATGTAGGCATTGCATTGAGTCAAGGCATCGGCGAACAGCTCACAATAGTCTTCTGGAAAATGCCTGGACAAACTCGATGTGATTATTGTATTTTTCGTAACAGCTCGGCACGTCACACTCCTTTTTAAATGATTTTTCATCGCCAAACAAAACAAGCATCGTGGTCACTTGATTTTGCCAACCAAGATCAAGAAATCGCAATATAATGAGCGCAAAATATCACACAGACGTGAAATATCAATTTTTTAACAATTGAAAATGTCAAATTTCGCCACCATTCCAAAGACTACTTTCACAAAATTGACAAATGTCGCTCATTTATCAGCAAATATACAGAAAACGTCTTTATCGACCAGCAAACAGCGTCACCTAGTATTACATTCTTGAAATAACAATCCTACTGAGTGCAGCGCCACCAAGCGACGTGCTGCATAAAGATTTACTACCAGTCGTTGCCATTTAGCTTATATGTATTTCTATTTGGGATATTTTGTGCTTACCAATGAGTGTAACCGGGAGGTCGGAATGTGTCGTATTTGAAATTCAGGTGTTGTGTGAGCATGCAATCATTATATGGTGAATTTAAATCTGACCTTTCAGAGACTCAACTACTCGGACAAGCAAGAGCTGATTCACAGTACAAATTCCTCTTAAAAAATCCCTTGAGTGTCTTGGTGACTCGAAAACAAATGCCTCAGGGAGATTTCAAGCTAAAACTTCAAAGAAATCCAGTTCTCAGAAACCAATACAAAGATTTTTGCAATAATATCCTTGGAACATATGTCTGAAATAGAAAATCAACAGTCCTTCAAAGTATCTTACTACTTACCTCGATCATCATGGGGTTATCAACAAAAAGAGTCAAACAACCAAATTGAGAACTGCTTTTGATGCCTTTGCGAAATTGGACTCAGAAGTATCATTTAATGACCTTCAACTTGTTGGGCCTGTCATACCAGATGATCTATTCTCCATCATTTTGCGATTCAGACAGTACAATGTGGATATCAGTGCAGACATTGTTAAGATGTGCCGGCAAGTTCTGGTTCAGGAGGATCAAAAATGTGTTCAAAGGATACTTTGGAAAACTGAGAAAGATCAGAATATTGAAACCTTCGAGTTGAAAACTGTAACGTACGAGACTTCTTCAGCTCCTTTTCTGGCAGTTAGGTGCTTGAGATAACTTGCTTCAAAGAAACAAGATTCATTTCCGAGGGAAGCCAGAGTCATAGAAAAGGATTTTTATAGGGATGATATGTTGACAGGGGTGAACACTGTTGAGGAGGCAGTAGAGCTATGTGATGAGGTCTCCAGAATTCTGAAATCTGCATGTTCCAAGTAACAAAAGTGGGGTTCAAACAGTGTCAAGGTTTTGGAACACGTGAGTTCAGAGTCGACTCACATTGTCTTTCTTGGAGAGGAGCAGACAAAGACTCTAGGGATATTTTGATTATGTGGACCAGATCAATTGATGTATTCTGCCTAAGTCGTGACGTCACAAACGTTTTTTGGAGTTAAAAATGTTTTCAAACAAACAACAAACTCGTAACCATGGTAACCTATGTTTACATCTTATAAGAAAAATTTTGAATTTGCCGAAATAATGAGACCAAACTCACTCGCAGTCAAACGGTATATCCTTGCAAGGAACCACATCTTATTCGAATCCTGACCAGTCGGCACAATCGCAGTATGTTTTATTTTATCGTAATCAATTGCGCACATTTCTTCCAATTTGAGAACTTTATCTAGAGCCTCCAAAAAGGCTCTGGAAGAAATTATTTATTTGATGATTGGGAATGAACAGGTTGTTTTCACAGGTTCATCACTCCAATAACCAACCGTATTTCCAAAACTGCCCAACTTTACTATCAAACTTGACATTGATTCATCAGACACCTCACTTTCAGAAGCTGTTTATAGCTCCTCAGCAGATTTCACAGGTCCAGATTTTGGTTTTGATGATGCATTCCATGAGCATGTATCATCTGGTACAGAGATATATTGTGATGCCAAAAAAAAGCTAGAGCTGCAATATGATGACATTTGATGCCTTTTGGACATGGAGCATTCTGCCGATCAATAGCTCTTCTCTAACTCTGTAAAAGATAAGTAAACAACTATAGAATATATTATTATTGATGTTGAGGGGCATCAAAATTTCACCTACAGACACCTTCAAGCTCTTTTTCTCCATACTGTCCAATACTTGACCTCTTATCATAGAAGGCTTGGCGTCAAACTCCATTTTCTGGACATGGTTGGATCCCAAAAGCATTTTCACCTTTTTTGATTGTTTTATTGTCGTTCTCAAAGAAGGTATTCATGCTAGAAAGCTTGAGAACGTGCTTCAAGCCATGTTCCTTACAAAAGTCTGACAAAAAGTCGATCTAAACCACAAATAACTCACAAATCAAAATAATTGGCATATAAACATAACGTCCCATAAAACACGAAGTGGCGTAACTGACATTTTTATCATTTTACAGGAGACCGAAAAAACGAAAACGGTTATTGTTTGCTTAGCTGCATACCAGAAAATAGAAAGCCTATTTTGACAATTTCTTAGGAAAGACTACTTGAATTGTTATACTTTCGGATTATTATGAAGATAATATTAGATATCCAGCGGTTTTTGAGAAAAAAATTGTTGAAGTCAGATACGTCACTTTGTGCTTTCAAAATAACTTTTTCATAACGATACGACCATACAAGTATGAGGTTTCAAATAAAATGACAAGTATTTTTTTTGGCTTTCTGGGACTTTTTATTGACACATAATTATAATGTCTACATGCTTACAAACTAGGAACCAAAAGTAAAAATTAAAAATAATAATTCATAAGCTTTTATCATGAAAAGAAAGTAAAACTCCGCAACCTACCAAATAAAAAAACAAAGTTTTTTAGTTTAAACATTTTCATGGGGTAAATTTTCATGAAAAGCTTTTACTTCAGGAAGTCGAATTATGGGAGTTTTTCCACTACACAAGAAACAAAGGTCCTTATATTTTCGAAATGGAATCTTGATTGGTGAAGTATACATCGGATGAACTTGCATTTTTTCTTCTTTGGTGATTCCTCTTTTCAATAGAATAACGTCATACTCTTCTATCAAATGGCTGGTTTTAAAAATATTTTATCTGGATGCAAGGTATCAACTTTGACTTCCATGATCTCAGGCTCCTTGTTTTGAATTTCCACTCCAAGTGACTCGATTGAAAAGGAATATTTCACTAGATCGTTCAAATCTCCATTTGGGTCTTCTCGTCTTATAAGAACAGTAAAGTTTTCATCAATTCGATCTCGAAATTGTCTGGCACTCCCATGTACAATCCATCCCAATCTTGTATATGATAAAGCCGGTGATTTCTTGGGTCCTTCAATAACCTTTCTTGATGTTATTAGTTGCCAGAGTAGTCCTGTTCGATGAGCAATTTTGATTTGATGTTTTCTACGTTCGGAAAGTTCATATCTCTCAAATGCATCCACTTACTTCTCAAAAGGTTGGCGTTAACTTTTTGTACTGGAAGCTATATTCTATGATCTCTTATGCATAGGTCAATCCAAACTAGGCGAACACATGCCAATATTGCAAAAGACTAAACTTGACTGGATCAATTCCGGAGAAATACCTCTACAACAACACGTAATAAAAGATTAATTTATCTAAATGTTTGCTAACAAATCTTGAGTTGAATAATCAATTACCAAAATTTTTGATTTCTGAGGAAATTCGAGAAAACGGAACAAACATTTTGACAAAAGAAGAACTCGATTGTGAGGGGTATTTTTCTAAAACTGTATCTCGTGACAAATCAGGTCACTTTTTGGTAAAGTTGCCACTCAAGGACAACCATCAAAATTTAGGTGATACACAAAATTTGGCCCTCCGTAGGTTATATTCAATAGATTAAAAATTGGAAAATAAGTCATCATTGCATAAGGCATATAAGGAATTTTTGCAAATGTACGAAACTTTGGGACATATGAGTTAAATGAATCCCGATGCGGAGTCAAGCAAATCATTTCTTATATTCCTCATGACGCAGTCGAAAAACCAGACAGTTTAACAACAAAGGTACGTGTTGTTTTTCATGCTAGCGCGGAATCAACAACGGGTTTATCATTAAATGATGTCCTGAGTGTTGGTCCCACAGTTCAACAGGATTTGTTTACAGTTCGAAAATATAATTTTGTCTTGGTCGGCGATATTGCAAAAATGTGCCGACAAGTTTTTGTGCACCCGGAGCATCAAGATCTACAGCGATTAGTAAGGCGCGGTAGTCCTGTTATGCCCGTTGAAAATTTCATTTTCAAGAAGAAGTTCCCGAACATTATCCTATTGAATGTAAGATTATCGAAAAAGATTTCTACGTCGATGATCTTTTGACTGGACCCAAAAGTCTAGAAGATCTTTCAAACATAAAAGAAAATATTTCTTGAATTTCACCTTCATACGGATTTGAACTTAGAAAATTGAAAACTAAAAATTCTCGGATTTTTGAATCAGAATCCGATAAGGAACTTGATACTAGTTACGTTATAACAGACGATTCAGGCATTAAAACTCCCGGTATTTTTTGGCTCTCTGCGTCAGATTGCTTCGAGTATAACGTACAAGTGCCATTCAATGATTCTGAAACTGTTAGTAAGCGAACTATTTTATCATTTATAGCGAAATTTTCCGATCCTCTCGGCTTACTTGGTCCCATCATAATGAGAGTGAACATTCTTATTCAAAGACTTTGGCAAGCTCAAATAGGTTGGGACGAGTCTCTGTCGCAAGACTTACATACTCAATGGGTCCAGTTTCGCAAACAGACTTCTAACATCAACAGAATAAGAATACCACTACATGTATTTTCAAAAGACGCAAACATTATTCAAATTCACGGGTTTTCAGACGCCAGCTAAAAGTCCTAAGCATGTTCTTTATATTTAAGATCAACTTATGCTGATGGTTCTCAAATTCAGTGCAGTCTTATAATAATAATAATAATAATGTGCTTTATTGTCAAAATACAATGCATTGTGGACAAAGCTGTTAACCTCTAAATATATTTCAATTTCTTATAAATAACAGGCCTAACCTACAAAATAACATAATCACTTAATAATAGACCACGTACTTACATAAATACAAACCAGAATACACAAAATACCCACACATGACGTAGATTGCCAACAGGAATATATAAGTATATAAACATCACAGAGAATCAGAAAAAAATTCCTATAAACTATAGTAGGCTTTACCCCTTAACAGAGATGCCACCTGACTTTTAAAAACTACAAGAGACTGAGATTTCTTAACATTGGATGGTAAGTGGTTAAATATTTTTAAGCTCTCATAAATCACGGAATTTTTTGTAAGTGTCATTCTCGGCAAAGGCAGAGGCAAGTTATTGCTACGTCTAGTAGAGTATGAGCGGTTCCTATCTCGTGCAAGGATTGATCTGTACTTCTTGAAAATTATGCAGACTGATTGCAAAATAAAAAGGCATGGCAGAGTGAGGATACCGTGCCTTTTGAACAAGGGTCCACAGTGCTCTCTAGAACGAGCTCCACACAAGAAACGAACCGCCCTTTTCTGCAGTCGGAAGACAGAAGTGAACAAGGTCCCACTGCAATAACCCCAAAACGCGATACCATACCTAAAATGGCTTTCGATCAGTGAGAAGTAAGTAGACCTGGCCACTGAAGATCCCAACTCTCTAGCAACTGTTCTCACCGCATAACAGCCTTCAGCCAACTTCGCATTCAACACCTCAATGTGACCCTGGAATTTCAACCCATCATCTATGACAATGCCAAGGAATCTATTCTGCGACCTTCCCAAAACAACACCGTCATCCACCCTCAGACCATCACAGACACACCTGAAGCTCAACATACAAGTTTTATCAACATTTAAGCAGAGCTTATTGGAGCTATTCCACTCTTTGACTTTCTGTATGTCTTGAGTGATCAACGTATTCAGAAAATGACGATCCTGATGTGACCATAATATGGTAGTATCATCTGCAAATATTGTGAATTGCCCCCGAATATCGAGCCAGGCCAGGTCGTTAATGTAAAGAAGAAAAAGTACAGGACCCAGAACAGAGCCCTGGGGTACACCATGATTGATCTCAAGCATCTCAGAGACCACGCCGCCGGACTTTACTAACTGTTTCCTCCCAGATAAATAGGATCTGAACCAATTCAAGGTGACTCCCCTACACCCGTACCTTTCCAGCTTCTCCAACAATATTCGGTGGTTAACACAATCGAAGGCCTTGGAAAAATCACAGAAAACAGCCGCTGCTGCGTTACCCACGTTAAGCCCGGAAAGAGATTTTCCAGAAGACCAAAGATAGCATCTTCCGTTCCAAGGTGCTCTTGGTAGGCATACTGACAACGACAAGATCCTGTGCTTCTCCACAGAGTTCATCATCCGGAGTTTAACAATCTTTTCTATCACCTTAGCCAAAGTTGGAAGTAGAGATATAGGCCGAAAATTACCAAAATCATCGAAATCGCCCCCCTTATGAAGTGGAATCACCTCGGCTATCTTCAACCATGCCGGAAAAACGCCCTCATCAAAAGTTCTATTGATAGCCAAGGCCAACACATCCAGCGACTCATCTGGCAGACTCTCCAAAATTCTAATTGAAATCTCATCATAGCCCGAAGACTTCTTGTTCTTTATTTGCCTAAAAACCGACCTCAACTCACTGGTTTCTGTATGCCAAATGCAGAAAGACTCGGCTACGGAATAAGAGCCCAGATAACTGATTGGCTTCACTTGTGCAGATAAATTTTCGGTCAACTTCTCGGCAATCGAACAGTAGAATTTGTTGATAGCATTCCCGTCTATGACTGCATTAGAAGTGCGTTCCGTCGAACCACCCCTAAATTCATTAACTATTTTCCATGTTTCTTTAGCTATATTATGAGCGTTGTTAATACGGTTTTGGAAGTAGTCGAGTTTAGCAAGTCTGATTAATCGCCGATATAATGACCTATAATTATTGAAGTACTCACGAAAAAATACATTATCCCCCCTAAATTTCAAAATGAAACTCAAGGATTTGAAATTATTCGACGACACCTTCAAACCTTTGGTGATCCATGGTTTCCTAGATTTGATTTTGATTTTTCTCAATGGGAAACACCTAGAAAAACAATGCAACAAATTGTTGTTGAAGGACTTTAGAGCATCAGGAGAATCCAGAGAAGACCTCCAGTCGAAACCACTGCTAAGATTCCGGAAAAGCCTAAAATTAGAGCAGCTGTACATTCTTCCAAATCTATGTTTTTTCCTACTGTCGCGCAGCTTAAGTCTCAGGACAACGTTGATTGCCTCATGATCCGATATTCCATTGGATTCAACAGAAACAGCCGAACATGCTTCCTTACCCATATTGCAGCATACATAATCAATAAAAGTCTGGGAGCGAGAAGTGATACGTGTTGAAGAATTCACCATAACCGTGAGATCGAATGAATCAAATAGATTTCTCAAACTGTTGGACTCGACAGAGGTTTTGAGGAAATCAATATTAAAATCCCCAGTTAATATAATGTTCGCCCTGGCAGGCATAGCAGACAAGAGGGACTCTAATCTGTGCAGGAACTCCTGGACATCATTATTAGGAGGTCGGTGAACAACAATAAAATATAACCTGCGAAATTCATTAAACACTATTGAAAACTCAAATTCACCTTCAACCAACATATATTCGTATGTAATGACAGAGACCACAGACGTTAAATCTAAAAATGACTTTTCAACCAGGATCATTGTACCACCATGCCTTATTTTTCTTCTACAGTAAATAGACAAAAGGGAGTAATATGGCATGGAAAAAGGTTCAAGAGGTCCCAGCCAATGTTCAGTTATCAATAAAAAATCAGGGTAACCAAGTGAGTCTATAAAAATTTCGAACTCAGCAGTTTTATCACGAATACATTGAATATTTAACAACAACAGGGAAACAAGACATTTGTCACTCCGGGGCATGTTATTCATAAAAAAATACTAGCCTCTGAAGTCTGTGGAGAATCAACACGGTCATGATGATCCGTGATCAGAATTTCCGGAATATGTTCTCTAATTGGAACGTAAGAACATAGAGATAGCTTAACATGGATAAGAACTGTGTCCCTTTTAGGTGACTGAATGGACATGTTGATGAGTCTGGATAAACTTTGATTATTCCTTTTCCTGCCATAGTCATCATAAACATTCAGAAAATCAATCTTATTCGATATGCGAGAGCTTACAAAATCAACGAAATTACAAGTTTAACATTATATGAACCAAAACTAGAGTGGCTCCTATAAAAACACTGTCTGTGCCGCGATTAGAGTTATGCGGTGCATCGCTTCTCGTCAAACCTTTAGACAAATGCTTATCTGCAATGACATCAAATATAGATAACATTTATCTTTAGATCGAATCCACAAAAGTGCTATCATGTCTTTCATGCGAGCCAGGCACTTGGAGAACATTTGTTTCCAATCGAGTTTCCCAGATCGAGAGACTTAGCCACGGAGCCACTTGGAACCACATTTTGTCGAGTGAGAATCCCGCTGATGTTTTACCGCGAGGATTAGACATATCTTTATCACCAACATCTCAGCTATATTGGCAAGGCCCAGCTTTCTTAATGAAGCCACGCGAGGAATTGCCTAAGTCTTTATGTTCAATCATAAAGCCAATGATATGCCCGAATACAAACAAAAGGAGGACATAGTTTTTAATGTTTCCAGAGATGACTTTAATTTATTTGAGAGATTTTCCGATTTAAATAAACTGATGAGAGTAACGGCATTTTGTTTCAGGTTTTTTGGAAATTGTGTACTCGAGAAGCAAAATAGAGTAAATGGCTTCATAAGCAATAGGGAATTTACGAACTCTAAGATCTCTTTGATCAAGCTGGTGCAAAAAGAATCATTTGATGAAGATCTGTTACATTTGGTGAAGACCAATACAGTGAAGCATGAGAGGAACCTTAAAATCATTGTCCCCCTTTATACAGGGTGTTACTTAATGGTATGTCATAATTTTAAGAAAGAGTTCCTGGATGAATTTTGAGTCGAAAACGTCATATAAACTTGGGTTTAAAAATGCTTGGTTTTTAAGATAAAGGGTGTTAAAGATCTAATTTATTTTCAGTTTTTAAAACATTTGCAAAGACGGTTTGAGATATTGAACTGAATTTTGCCACAGGATATTATGGTATAGGAACACACTTTTTTTTATTTTTATTTTTTCATTTTTATTTCATTTTATTCTATTTATTTTTTTTATTTTTTTTATTTTTCTTTTAAGACCAAAGTTTATATGACCTTTCCGACTTAAAATTTATCCAGGAACTTTCCCTTAAAATTATGACATATCATCAAGTAACACCCTGTAGATTCAAATAATTTAATTCGTGTGGGTGGACGAATTAGAAATTACCAACTTAATTTTGAACAAAAGCACCCAATACTTCTTTCCCATAGTCATCCTTTTACCAAATTAATTATAAATCACGCACATAAGCGTAGTTTACTTGCAGGCATTCAAGGAACTTTATCGCAAATAAGGCAAATCTATTGGCATATAAAAGGAAAGTCTCTCGTTGCCAATTGCATTAAAAAATGTTTGATTGTTTTTAAAGCGAATCCGCTAGTATACTATCGCAAAATGGGTGATTTACCTTCGGTCCGCGTAACCTGTTCGAAAGCTTTTATTTCATGTGGTGTTGATTACGCTGGACCTTTTGGTTTGGAAGATGGCAAGACGAGAAATGGAAAGATTATCAAGGGATACATCTGTGTATTTATTTGCATGGCCACTAAGGCGATACATCTCGAATTGGTCACAGATTCAACGAGCGATGGTTTTGATAGTATTCTAAAACGTTTTGTTGCGCGAAGAGGTCTGTGCTCTGATATTTACTCTGTAAAATGCCACAAGTTTTGTTGAAGTTAATTATGATTTGAAAAAATTCAAATCAATCATTTATTTAAACAGTCATTCCAAGCTTATTTGAACAAAACCCAAATCAACTGGCATCTTAAACCAGCGCGTTCGCCACATTTTGGTGGTCTTTGGAAGGCGGCCATCAAATCTGTTGAACAACATCTCAAGCGAGTAACTAATAGCAGTCCACTAACATAAGAAGAATTCTACACTTTGATCACTCAAGTTGAAGCGGCTGTAAACTCTCGACCTATGATTCCTTTGAGTCCTGACCCCACTGACCTCGATGTATTAACTCCGGCTCATTTTATTATCGGCCAACCTCTGACCACAAATCCACAGCGAGATCTCAGTAATTCAAAAATCAGCTCCTCCAAACGACACCAGTATGTTCAACGTTTGTCCCAGCAGCTATGGCAACGTTGATCCCACGAGTATTTGCATCAGCTGCAGCAATGCACCAAATGGCAGTTTGATAAGGATCCCAATGTTCAAGTTGGAAGTATGGTAATACTTCGAGAAGCCAATTTAACTCCTAATCGTTGGTTATTGGGAAGAAAAATTCAGCTACATCCTGGAGTTGATGGCAAGGTTAGAGTAGTAACCATAAGGACTGTCAATGGAGCCTGTAAGCGATCTATTGTGAAGATTTGTCTACTTTCCCTTGAAGACGGCCCAATAAGTGTTGCAAATAACCTTTGAAAAACATCCTTTCAACGGGGGCGGCATGTTCAGGCGATATTACTGAACTGGACTGAATTTGTTGATGGTGCCACCAGCGATGAGATGAAGCAAGTGTGCGTGCGTTGGGGGTTTCCAAGGATTTGGAAAAGACTCAAGTTGTAAGCCGTCACCAATTTTTTTATCGATCGTTCAATTTTGTAAAAACTGTTGATACATATCATTCAAAAAAGTTCTTAAGGTTATAACTGAAGCCCACGGTGGTAGATGCATATGCCCCAACAATGTTCATCTGAATACATTTCTTGCAGACTCCAATGTTGTGCGTTTTGAAACCTATATATTGATTTTTGTTCATATTTTTGGTTTGATTTGGGTGTTTGTGTATTTTTCGTTTATCCGTTTTGAAGAGCTTTTGTTATAAATCTTCAATTAGTCAAGATGCGTTCTCAGATACGGATACGATGAAAGGCCCACAAAGATACGTGCAACGGAACGAATCGGAACCTCCGCATCTATTCTGAGCATGCGCAGATTGATGCGGATACGGATCCGTTTGAAAATTAGGACGTGCTTGAAGTGTCCATTATTTTGTATGTCCGACTCTTCGACCATATAAGTATATGGGCTAGGTACTCCTGAATGAATTTATTTGTCCATTGTGCTTCGCACCTATCCTTTTGAAGTCCGATTTGTTCAGAAGCTCAGCGAGAAGAGTTCTGGTCTTCAATTCTGTGAAATGGTCAGTGAAATTATTAACAATAATCAGAACTACATGTTGAATATCAACTGTTTTTCTGATGAGTATTCATTTCACTATGGCATTGTGAAAAAATCGTTTTTCATTACATGTCTAGAGGAGGATAATCATCACTTCATTACAACAATGTTCTGCATTTTTATCATGCGTGAAAATCTCAAGTGAAGCAAAGCATCATTACTGTGTGCGTCATAAACCAAGGGGTCTTTGATTTCTAGATACGTTTTTTTCGAAGTGTATAATTCACCATCACAATAAAATAAATGAAAAATATTGTAGAAGCGTTCTATTATCAATCAAATTAGTTTGTTAATTCTACGATGAATGTCTTGATATCCATTGGTGATAAAGTGACTGTCGTAGCCTTCAATGAGGATTTTGGCTTTTTCAGTAAACCACTGTAGCTCCAATCATACTTGGTCTCAATTGAGTCCAATCTTCTATTAGCACCAAGCGTGGTTTCGACAACATTGCTGACCATATGATTGGCAAAGAGAACCTAGGAATGGGACAAGTTATATTGACATATAAGGTGGAAGAGGTACTCACATCTAAGTCGATATTCACTGGAGAAGAAAGTGAAGGGTCCTCGTTCTTCTCAAATATATGCTCTAATCTCAGAAGGTAACTCGAGTTATCCCATGGCTCAAATGTGAGTAAATTCACGTTTTCTGGTAGACTCTGCCTCAGTGCTGAATACTTGGAAAATTTGAGGAGTTTTTAATCTCAAAATTTTCATAGATAATACTCACATGGACCTCCAGCAATAATCGAACCATTTCCTCGGAAAGTTTGCTTGAATCGCCAAATCCTACCCATGGCTGAAGAAGTTTCTTGTGAGCCAGAATCCGTTCTTGTGCATTTGTAGATTTTCCTAAATTTGTTTATTTTAATATACTTGTCTAGTAGTAATTCCACTCTGTCTAAGATACTGTGTAAAACTCGAAATTAAGAAACAAATCAAGACTTTCACTCACTGTCTGGTAAGCGATTGGAGCTTGGACCAACAATCAGATAATGCTGTCCTCTAGCAACAATGCCTTGATTGAACTCGGTTTCATTCAATGCTTCATCCACTCCTTTGGAGTCATCAAGAAGAAGTCTTCTATGGACCTTGAAATTCAAAGCACAAAAATGAAATATTTTTCAAGGAATGTTGAGACTGACCATTAATTCAATCTGTCCATTAGCCAGGCTACTACCACCTTGAGACCTTTCATTCAATACAGCAACCTGTAGATCTCGCTCTTCATCTTTGATCAAAATCTTTGAAGTTATTGGATAGTAGTTACTGGCAACTGGCTCCAAGGTCGAGTTGTAAGAATACGTTGGTCTATAGTTGAGTCGCCTTTCAATATTTTCCCTTCCATTTGAATCAGTATAAAACGTTTGTTTGTTGTCAAAATTGGCCACATCGAAACGGGTAACTACTTCTATACCGTTAGAATCAGAGCTGTAGAAGAATTAATCTTTGAACCAATCTGTACTATGACAATTCACTTACATATTTAGAGGACCTACAAGCCAATCGAACTCAATATAATTTTCAGATCCCCTGTAGACCCTGATGATTTGAGTTATCCATTCGTTAATTCTCTGATGAACCTCATCCACAACGGTACCTCTCGATGTTGAAACAATAGTGGGGTTATCAAATGGAATAGCTTTTCCTTCTGGTCTGAAGATATACGCTCCTGATGGATCACCACCAGTTTTTCCTGTGCTGGCTATGTAATGAAGGAATTGTTGGGTGATGTCAACGCTTACTCCATTCATGGTTACGGACTTCAAAAGGTTGGTCGTAGAGTCTATTGTGAAGCCTGTTTCCTGGATTAAATCAAGTCTTTCCAAGCCTACTACCAGTATCTTAACTTACCTGATCACCAAAATGGATGTCTTCTTTCAAGATTTCATTTTCTAATTTTTGGTTGATGTTATGATTAGATTTTTTTGATACATGGTAAACCTTTAAGCCGAGTGGAGGTATATCAGTGGCAATGAATACCAATTCCTTTCTGGCTGGCTTGACATTTTCAAGTTCAACATAGGAAAAATCGCTTATTGGTGTCAGAACATCGTGAGGTACAACACCTGCAAAAACATAATATCGGACCTTGACTCAAATATTATTGACAAAGCTTTTGTAGATGGATTTCTTGGAAAGGCACTTGCCGACCCATATACATCTTGTGAGATGGAACGAGACTTGATTTATATTTTTTAAATCAAAAACTGACATCACCATATCTATTGTCGACAATCACATGAATAGACCAAGACTACCAACTATCAGAGAAGCTTTGGTGTGTGATGGTGGACAGGAAGCTACAGGGCATGGAGATCCCGGAGCAGAAGCGTTAGGAGTGGCTGCGTTAAACGCAAATGTCCATAAGGATCTAGTCTTGTGTCAACACTTTGGATAGAGGCAAGGATGTGTATGATGCAGCAGTTTTAAATGAAAGCGGAGTGCTTGAGTGGCTTACAACTTGAACAAGACGGAGGCACTGTTTGTTCCCGGAGATGAAAAGAGCAGGCCCGCATTGGGTCGTTGAGGGTCACGTGTGGTAGGACTCCAGACTACGCTCGGGATTGACGCTGTATTCAACTTCACTGAGCATACGAAGATAGTCAAAGCCAAAATGACCGGGATAGCGTTAAGACTTGCTGAGATGGCTAGACGCGAAGGTAGAAGGAAGGAGAGACTAGGAGAAATCTGTGAAAGGTTCGTGGTGCGGCAGTCCTGTACGGAGCTGAAATATGGGATAAATGCACAAAAGACACCAGGATAGGAAACAGTTGAGAACTACTAAGAGAATTTTCCTGGTGACTATGGAAAGGGGATATAGGACAGTGTCCACTGAGGACTTAGAGGCTTTGTTCGTGACGGTACCGCTGGTTATAAGACACGTTGACTGGGAGGGAGTTCGGAGAGGAAGAGAGTTAGGGAAAGTCAGGAATGAAGCGAGAGTACTTTCTACCTAGCAGGACTAGAGTCTTTGTGGATGCCAGCTGGAGGAAGGAGAGATTGATAATTGGATCGTTCTGTGACGTCGAGCCAGCGGTTCAGAACGATTTTTGAATGTTTGGTTTCAGTATATGAAGAAGATGTCCACAAGGTGCAGACTTGTCAATTCAATGCCAGTAAAGATGTGCTGGCGGACCTTATGGCTTACCTTGACAGAGAGGGCTGTGTACGGTACAGGGGTTGTAAGAGGCGGAGAGACTCTACAGAGACAGTGAAATAAAGGGAAACAGGAGTACAATGAAAAAAAAATGAATCTGGTAAGGTAAAAGAGGTGGTGGCTCTGTTAAGGAGTTGAATTTTCAGGATGTGCAGCTGTGGACGGGTAATGATGTCCTGGACACCTTATTGTACCGTTTTTGGCGGCGAGGCGGGGCATGCCCAATGTGCCCTTGTGAAAACAGGTTAGAAAATTAAAGGCACGTTATGTACGTCTGTTCTCTGACAAAAGTATGGTCCTTTTTTATAGAGAGTGGCGAAGTACCAAAAAAATTATGCGGAATCATGTATGCGTCACAAAACCACAGTGCATATCTATGTTGCTTTTTAAGGCGTTCTCATAAATTTTATAGGACAGAGTAAGGCGAAGGGAACATCCGCTACTATGAGACCATGAACAGCTTTGGTGTCTACAAAGCAGTCATTTATCTGAAGAGAAATGGAAGACTAAAAAATAAGCATCGTGGGCACTGGTTATATATACTCGGGGCTCTATTTACAATACCAACTAGATTTGAGAAGACTTCAGGAATAGGATAACTGTGAAAGATGTTTTGACTTTGAATGGGACTTCTCTGTACAGGGTGTCCCATTTTGGGTACTTTTCCGGGGTATCTCCGTTATTCTTTTAGATAAAAAGTTGCGGTTTTCGCGACAGTGTGCTACTTTTTCGTAAAACTGAAGATGCCGTTAACAAAATTTTCATAGCCCCTTTCGTTTTCAAGATACAGGGCTAAACTGAAAATGTTGCATTTTAAGGTACCCCTCGTATCTAAACTATCAGATAAGTTATGGAAAATGTGAAAACTGTTTCTTATATAACTTTTCCCGTAGAACTCGATTTTGCCTTCGAAATTAGTATACAGGGTCAGGTCAAAAAGTTATCGGACCCAACTTTATTTTTTCAAATGGAACACCCTGTATATTTATAGTCCATAAGATTTGTCTTTTTTTTACCTTTTCAAAACTATATTAAAGTATGCACTTAAAAAAAAAAATGTTACGCCTTACACTTTACATTTTGTGGTTTAAAATGTCCATAACTATTTTCTCAGTTCTTTTTTTTCAATCTTCCATTGAATAAAAAGATTCTCCAGACGATTTCAAGTAAATAAAGTACTTTTGTCAAAGTTCGCTCAAGTTAGCCGTTTTAGAGATATTTCTATTAAAAGAGTTCCATGCCACACCGGAAAATTCCTAATATTTTTCTTCTTTACACAAGCGTTTCAAAAAGTGTTTTACAAAATCATCACATATTTCTGAAGTCAAAATAAGCCGATTCAAAGCAACTTACCGTTCTTTGAAAATGACTCGTTTTCGACTTAAAACTCTACCACCCTGTATCTCGAAAACGTAGAAATTTTGAACAAAGGCAAGTTGCTTTAAATAGGCTTATTTTGACCTCAGGAATATGAGTTAATTTTGTGAAAATGATTTTTTTAAAAGTTCGTGTAAAGAAGCAATTTTCCGGTGTGGCATGGAACTCTTTAAATGGAAATATCTTGGAAACGGCTAACTTGAGCGAACTTTGACAAAAGTACCTTATTTACCTAAAATTGTCTGGAGAATCTTTTTATTTAATAAAAGATTGAAAAAAATAACTAAGAAAATAATAATGGACATTTTAACCCACAAAATGTGGAGTGTAGGGTGCCCTCTAGCGGTCACAGTTAAACGGACTCCATAATCGAATTTCTCATACCTCAAAACCCCCGTATGTCCATTTTCAAAACAATATGTGGAAAAGTGTCCAAAATAATAACAAAACTCAATTGTTATTTTTAAACTTGATCCCGTATCTCGGAAATTGTGACATTCCGGTCTGAGGTGAGTTGCGTTAAATCGGCTTATTCTGACCTCAGAAACATGTGGTAGGGTTTCGTAAAGAGCTTTTAGAGACACCCTGTAATACCCGAGAAGATCCCCACCAAGTCATCTCAATTGTCGCACAGATTATTTGGTCAGAATTAAGCTTTGACCAAGAATCGCTTGCACATGCAAATGCAATATCATCACGCATAAGCGGCTGGACATAGTGGAGAGAGAGGTAAGTAACTATCGTGAGATCAGCGTGTTAGAATAAGAAAAAATATATCAAGTTCGGCATTGACCAAGGCCCTCCCACCGGGATAGGGTTAATTTGCGATCTACGCTTCCGTTTTTGAACGTCTTACTTCTTCGTCACACATTTTACTGCATTCCTTTCACATACTCTGTCTGACTCCGGGGCCACTTGGGGCGACACAAAGCTGTTCCGGCATGTGGAAATGATGTGAAAGGAATGCAGTGATCATGAGAGGTTGCCGAATAATGCCAAGTCAGCTGATCTGATGGATTTCTATTGATTTTATTTTGCCACTGTTCTGTTTACATCCATAGTTCATATAACGATGATCAGTATCAAATTTTGTTTTTAAAATGTTGGATCCGTAGGATCGTTGTGTTATTGTGTGTGAAAATGAATTTAAATAACGGATATGGTTTGACATTTGAAAAACGCCTAGAATTCAAGTTAATCTCATGACTGTTCGAACTTTGTATAATAGGGAATGATTCTGACTACATATACCTATTATGAAAAGATAAGTTTTTGAAATTTGCTGAGTCTTTACGCTGTTTTTTTTTTCATTTTCTACGCTCAGTACGATTTATTTCAATAATGTATCTGGTTCTTGCCTTTGATTTTTTTTATATTTAAACATGAGATATTGCGTTATATGTTAGAGGTGGGGTTGCTCTTAAAAAGTGTTTCATCTCCGAATGTTTGCGTTGTTCCATCCCACAAATCAGATCATTATGACCACTCAATTGAATTAAACTCGAACCACCACTGCTTTGTAAGTGAATACACTCTAGAGAAGGGGTAGATATTACTCTTGAGTCTTGACTTATATACGTGAAATCTTGATGTGTTATTATTTTATATTATTAGTATCTTCATGTTTTGTTGATTTTTTCTTAATTTTTGTGCGTCGGCTAGTTGGTCGGCCTCCAAGTCTGATACGGATGAGACCAGGTAGCTCTTGAATCTCCGCACATCCTCCACGAAGTCAGAATCGGATTTAGATTGCAGGTGGTACCTTGAAGACGTAGAGACTGAAGCCAACAGCCCAACTGAATGTTCGGCTCTTGATAACAACAAGATGAAATACTTAGAAGAAGCTATCACAACACTTTCGAAAATTAAAGGGATCTATTTGAAGGATCTGCTGAGCTTCGCGAAAGCGTCGTTCCTTCAAAAGACTCATTTCAATCACTTGTGGGTTGCCACAGGCCCAGGAGGGCCAAGTAGGTTTTGGCGTATACCGCCCATAAATGTGTTGAATCTCTATTTGGAAGCCCTGATATGATTCAACATCACTTTTCGTGAGATGTCGACTAAACTATAAGTGCTGGTTATATGGTGTTCATACATTATGAGAACCCTATCAAATTACCCACCTTCCAATCCGTGAATAGTGAAGGAATCGTTTTCTACTGGCACGCGAATAGGATAGCTGACAGGCCATGAAAGGGGATTGTAGACAACAACAACAAACTCGTCAGCTGACTGGGTGGTTTTGCATATGCTCATATTTGCCAACAAGCACGAAGAAAGCGTTGTTCTTGACGACAAATCGATGTTCAGCAGTTGTCTGTGAACAGAGGACATGAAAACTGTGTTTTTTGAGGAATGAAGTAGGATTTTATAAATGCGTGAGCACTGTTGGATAGCTTACCCAATTATACTTGTAAATTTTTCCTGAGCCTGAGTTACAGCTCTGGACAATATTTTGGTATAATCATGAGCAACGTGTTGTTTTTCCGTCCCTGTGATGGAATCATGGTGCTGAACAACACCAATGGCCTCTCTAAGTCCTTTTAAAAGGTCCACATTGACATCCCTTTGATTATTGGCAACAGCCAAAGAAGCTAGCTGCTTGGAAACCTGCGTAATTTTTATCTTGAGAAATGATCCATTGAATACAGTTGTATTTTACCTGAAGAATGTTGTGACTGATTCTTTCAAATCGTTTGAAATTTTGCCTAGATGTGAAATAGCCGGCCCAGTAACTGTGACCAGCATTTGCATATGGGAAGAAATCATCAGTTTTGGTTGTCAGTGGCGGTTGAGCTTCATAAACTGCTTTTAGATAACATGAAGGAGTGGAGTAGATCAAGTTGATTTCCGGATTATTTTCGAATGACCTATAATTCATTATTTATGTTAATTGTGTATTATATTGAACAGAGAACTTATACTACGATATCAAATTCAACACAATCATACAATTCATTCATAAGATGTGTGTTAAATATACAGATCAATAATACAGCATATTAGTCTGCTAGTAACATAGATCACATCATCTTACTCACTTTATCAATTTGTCACTATTGGCAAAATTGATTTCAGCAGCCTGGTATTGAAAGTCTCCTCCCATAGTAACCAATACATTGTTAGTTTTAAAATATCTGGTATAATTTTTCACATACTCTGCGAATAAGGCAGCCTAAAATAAATATGAACAGTGCGATAGCGATATTCCATATTATCATCATAATATACACGCACCTTAGTTTCAACATTGTAAGCATCATCATCGGGATCATCGTCGATCGAATCATCACCACAAAGGACGTCAAAACAAAATCCATCCGGAGGATAGTAGATATTTTCAGGTCCGAACATACCTCCAAAGATTATACTGTCATCTATAAGAAATTGTGAAGTCTTTGAATTACAAATCAATTGGGCAAACTTCACCATTGTTAGCACTAGTTTGCCACAGAAAGTCCATATTTTTATCAACTTTTCTCTTTTCACGATCATTGACGTCCAATCTAGCGAAAAACAATCCATCGAAACCTATTTTGTCCAAAATTGATGCATGTTCTCTAGTATGACCAAACGGATCAATCTGCCATCCTATTGTGGGTTTACCACAGTCTCCAAGAGTGTCACTTAAAATCCTACATAAAAACTTTGATGATTTGATATTCCTTTGGAATGAAAGTTCATGATTAATAAATATTATTCTCACTTGAATCCCCAAGTGAACTGATCAATAGTCGATTGATAGTTCACACATGCTTCGTCGTTCATTACCCAACCACCGTTGATTATTTCCAACTGTCCATTTTCAACCAGAGTTCTGAATCTGTTCCTCATAGATTCATCTTGGTCTTTCCACCATTTCCAGAAAAAGGCGGTTTCTACTTGAATGAATCTGGAATCATGAGAATGAGGTTGACAAGTACTTTTTAGTTTTGAGATGTTTAACATCGGTAGCTGAATATTTGTGATTATGAGTCAAAAACTAGTTACCTTCGATCGGGATGATCCCATAGGGCGTTGACAACTGAAGTTATGATATACTGGACTCCAACATTGACGATGGTATTATTCACTGAAACATTGATAGAGATGAATATTGCTAGAATTTCCAATGATCAAAATATCTGAAAATAGTGTACATGATATAAACGAAATCTCATTTTATGACCTGCAATCAAAATAACCAATTTTTCGATATCTATGCAATAAAGTGGTTTTTATGTTTCTCCTCTGAAACGGATCAAGACACGAAAAATTATTAGTAATAATCAACCACACTTTTTTTTCCAAAGTTTGTCTCCTTGTGTCCTCAAGAACAGATTGTTTTTATAAGAAAAGGTCTACTTGAACTAGGTGCAGGACAGCGCCTTTGAGATAACGACCTATCATTAATTGACAGCCTGTATTCTATACCTTCTTAGCAACTGATAATATGGTTATATTTATTTTTCACAGATTTCTTCGAATATGAAGAATGAAACATGAATAGAGAAAAGCATACAGGGTGTGTAGTGAATTTTACCCCGATGTTTTTTTGATTTTTTTTTTTCGAAACACTCATCCTATTTTCCATCTTTCGTTTTCAAAGCAGAATATTTTTTTCACTTGACTCACTTCCGTTCATAGGTGTCACATCTCAAAAAACTTCTCTGTGTTTCCTCAATATAGTCTAGAAGTTTTGACCTAATGAGTGGGGACACCCTGTATGTAGATCTCTTGAGGAACTGTGGGGGCCTATCACTAGACATATCCCAGACTCAGGACACATAATATGAAAGATTTCTTGTATAGCAGTCCTTCGTATGGAACTAGTAAACAATCATCGGCAAAGATGTTTTGAATAAACCTATTTCACGTTGTGCGAGATCAGGAGCACATAACTTATTCTTTAATTCAAAATAAGAAAAACTCATTAATCCGGTCGCTTCTTCTAGAGTGAGTATCCACCTAGTAAATCATTTGTCATAACAATATTCAACGTTTATTGCTGACAAAAATCAATTTTGAACTAGAGAAAAGTTAAAAATTAATTGATAATTTCAAACCATACTTACAAAATAAAAGTAGGCTGATTTATCTGGAAATTGAGAGTCTGCTAAGGCTTTTGTTTCAAAACAACTCTTCTCAACAAACTTTTCTGATGTCCTATTGTGAATTTTTACTAAATCAGTTCCAAACCACCCTGTATATCAATTGATCTCGCTCATTTTCTCCACATCTTTGTTTTAGACCAAAAGGGAGCGATTATCAGAAAATAAGAATCTCGGATAGGTAGAGTTAGATACATTTCAATGGAATTCTCAATTCTATTTCTGAGCCAAATTTGGCTTTATTAGGCTATGAAGTTTTCAATACTATTGATATATTGAAAAAAATTGACTTTCAATTTTTTGCAAGTTTGTGACTTTTCCACTTCCTCACGTCACGCTTAAATCGTCAGATCATTGAAACGATACGATACTGTGCGATTTTTTTTTTGTACAACCTAACCGTAAACCGTAGAAAAGTGATTATAATGGGGGCTATGATTGAACGTTTACGTTAACTTAACGTATCTGTTAAGATTGTTTACTAATGCAAAATGTTCCATTTCATAACAGCGTTACCATAGTGATATGGACATGTCAAGATAACGTAAACGTAAACGTTCAGAACCCATTATATGATATAGAAGGTTAGCTCAATACACACCTCCCGGTACATTGGTTAGTTCCTTGACTACACCGCTATGGCGTACGAATCGCTATCATGTGACCTTTGGTGCCATGGTGACATCAAACAATTTTGAAACGTCATTTTGACATTGTTTGTTGTCATTCGAACTCGAGTTTTTGTGTTGCGTTTTGAATTAAATTCAAAAACATGCTTTATCAATGTGTGTTGCGTCATGTGAGAGCTCAAATAAATCTTGCACTATGCTTAGATTTCCATATTTTGATGAGTAGATTTTTTTTATTCGTAATCTCAACCTACGCTTGTTCTGGACGCTGCTTCACAGATATACCTAATATACCTACTACACTTTTTTTTTCTTTTTATTACTTACTCAACATCATCTACTCCCTTCATATCCTACTCTATCAGTTAAAATATCAATATTGATTATTATTATAAAATGTTAGGTATTTTATGAATCTTTCGAATGGCATTTTCGAATCTAAAATAATATTATTTGTCAAAAAATTACATTTTACAGATATTTTCTATTTGGATTTCACGAATTGGAAACAGGACTCTGCAGTACGAATTACGGAATATGAGAACATCATTTTGCATCATTTTGTATGGACAAACGAGTCCCAAAAGTACCTCTGAAACCAGGAAGTTTACCAACTATTAGACTGCCTGGTAAGTTTCGACGATGTATGTAATTATTTAATAAACTGATAGGAGTACTGAAAGAATTCATCAACTATTCCAATTGAAACATTCTTTTCAGTTGCTCGACGATGAATAATTTTTGTCTATGTGCATGAAAATCATTTATATCATGGCAAAGTTGCGCATTTTGGTACACAATAAAATGCCGTTTAGAAATTCAAAAATTTCCCTATACTATGAAATTATTATGATCTAAACGTTCTCCTGTTCAATGTAATACCTCACAATATAATTACATGATAATATATTCATTTGTCAATACAAAAATATGGCAACGACCTTGACCTTTTTTTTCCTATGAAAAAAAAACTAGGTGAGGTATCTGACAATTTTGTTGTTGGACTCGTCTTTCCATCTTTCAAAATAAAAACGTTACATCCAATCAAAATGGTACAAGACAAAATTACCACAATATAGCTACAGGATAAACCAAAATAAGTTATGACCATGAAATTCATTCTTTCAAATGGAGACCTCTTTTTTTTATTCCATTTTTGACTCCTACATCAAATTTCAAGTAGGTTCCATGTATATCCATGAAACCAACAGTTATCGAGAAATTAACGATTGATAAAAAAATGGACTTTGTTTCTGAAATTTCTCGATAACTGTTGAGGTGAGGTTAAGGACATGGTACATGCAACTCACTCAGAATTTGATGTAGAATTCGAAAATGAAGTAAAAAATGGGTTTCTGATTGAAAAAATGAAGTTAATGGTCATTAACAATTTATGATAAAATTATCATGAAAAACCGCATTAAAAAATAATAATCGATGTTTCCGCGCGTTTTCCCACCTAACCAATCCCTGAATTTTGAATGAATTTATTTCAACCTACGCGTCCTCACTGTATAAAGTCTATTTCACTGCAATTTTCTCAACTAAAAAGTCTACTATTTATTTTAACTTTCAGGTTTTCATGACGATTCTAAAAATTATCAAATTCATTTTATACCCAGATAAAGCCTGCAGATGAAGATGTTCAGTCTTCGATTATTGAAGTAGGCGGCGAGAAATTGACTGAAACCGCAATGGTGAATGAATCCCAGAAAAATCAGACAAATAAAAAGTCGTGTTCCATTTTCAACATCACTTCAAATCATTATGCTCTCTGTATATACAGATCATATTTTGTATTTATACATTGCAAACTCCTTGTTCAGTTTGTCTCGATAAACTCTGTGTGAAATGCTGAATAAATGTAAATCATGAAAACTATACACAAATAATCAATTTGTTTTGTCTTACTCATTTATATTCATTGTTATATTGCTTTGTAATAAATACTTGGGAAAATGGACAATAACTAAGTTAACCAAGTAAATAGGTGGGTACACAGGGAAACGAAATAATATTATTCTTAGGTAGGAATAATAAACTGCCCAGCATAAAGTTCGCCCATAGCGAACTTTCACAGCAAAGTTTGAGTCTGTGTTACTCAAATATCCTTTGTTCGATTTTGATGATTTTACTCAAAGCCCATGAAATGAGCTCAAAAACCAAAAAAAAATCATCAAAATCGAACGAAGGAGTTTCGACTTACATGGCCTTAAAGTTTGCTATTGGCGAACTTCATATCAAACCAGTCATTCAAATCACCCGCCAAATTGTCGCAGCCTTAGTTCCATGACTACACCGTGTGGTGGCAGCACCGTTTGACAGTCTAAATAGTGTTCGATGAATTGTACAGGAGTTGACGTTCTATATCAGTATATTTTAATCACTTTTCTATGCCGTAAACTCCACTTTTCAATGCGTGCGTGAAGCTTCCAGGACCAAAAGTACTTTCTTTTAGCAGGCGATCTCTTTAGCAATTGTTGTTTTATTGTTACCATCGACTGTTGTCAATTGTCAGCAGTTTATTGATCGGTAATGCATTTTGTTTTTTTTATAAAATAAAATGTCTTTTTGATGATTCCAACCTGGTTTTTTCAAATTTTTATTTTTCAATAAGATAATATGACTTATTTTGTTGGTATAATAAAAAAAAGAACACATTAAAATGCATTCACTGAGACATTTCAAATGAAAACTTTTTTCAGAACTGCATCAGCAATGAAAACTATAAAAAATCTTCATAGAACCGAGCCAAAATGTTATCACACCACCTCTAAGAAAATGACCTTATAACTGCGGAAATACAGGGCAACATAATACCATTCCAAAATTAGACATACTTCATTATTATCAAATGAATATAATAATTGTTATTGTTTACTTACATCCCCAAAAGTATTGATCAAGAGTCTTCAACCATCCAACATCATCATGCGAATGATGCACCAAGTGCACATTGATCTTATTTGGATCAGTAGCATGACATTTCACACAACTACTTGTTACCTCTGCTTTCAACGGAACCTTGAATGCCAAAGTCACGGAAAAAGCTACTCCAAACCAACAAAAAATTATAGATTTCAATTTCATTTTGAAAGCGACAAGGCCACGAGAGAACTGACCGACTTATGAAGAGAAGCAGGTTTTACTAGGAATGGGAGAAATTACATTTAGATTACGATGGTACTTACGTGACGTTATCATGTTCGATTTGTTTGAGTTGATAAACTACAACGTTCGAAATACAATGACAATTCAAGGGTTACAGACCTTATCAATCCGATGATATACAGGGTGTCCAGAAATGATGAGCAAAAAAATCAAGGGAGCATCCTAGACCAAAAATAAATGCCACCTTTTCATATAACATTTTTTCGGAAATTGATTATCAACGGAGTTACAGGGTGTTAAACTTGAATGTTATTAGCGGTTTTTTGGAAATGCCTTTTGCCACGACCACAATATTTTGACAACATTTCGTATCGGGTGATTTATCTGGATGAGGAATTCAAATTTGCCCACCGTTTCTCCGTGTTATGTAGAGGGCGCCACATACGAACCTACACTTTGATTTAAATGTTCCCAACTTTTTTGTTCTACACTGTAAGCGACTTTGGAGTGAATCTTTTTATTCTCCTGACCTTTTGAGATGAAAAAAGTAGGTAAACCACTTGTGTTCCGATGAATCTAATCGTTTTCGAGAAAAACGCTTAAATAACTTTATTTGCATGTGATCAATACAAATTTTTTCATTTGTTTCCAACCTTGAACATAGCATACTTTGGAGTCATGTCCTATAAGTTGCCGTAGAATCAAGTCTGGAGGGAATTAGATTTGACAGTTGGTAATCTTGTACATTTTTTATTTTTTTTTCATTTCAGTATTTTTGTCTTAGACCACAATCGGCGTAAACAAAAAAAAATCAAAAAATCACCAACTTTCAAAACAAAGTCTTCCCAAACTTGTTTCTATGGCAGCTATAGCGCATAATTCCAAAGCATGCTATGTTAAAGGCTGAAAATAAATTAAAATGATTTTGTATTCATAATATGCAAGCAGAGTTATTTGACCGTTTTTCAATCGAAACAAAAGTGGTGTCTCTTTTTTAGGTAGAAAAGTTAAGAGAATAAAAATATTTGGCAAAAGTCACATACAGTGTAGTACAAAAAAGTTCAGACCATTCAAATTGAAGTATAATCTCGTATATGGCGCCCTCTACAAAATGCGAAAAAAACAGTGGGCAAATTGGAATTTCTCATCACGATAAACCCCCGAATACGAGATTTCGTCAAAATATCATTAGCTTGGCCGTGGCAAAAGTTATTGCAAAAAGACTGCAAATAAAATGTAACTTCAACACCCTGTAACTCCGTCAAGAATCAATTTCCGAAAAAATATTATATGAAGAGGTAGCTTTTATTTTATGTCTGGAACTCTCAATTAAATTTTGTGCTCATCATTTCCGGACAACCTGTATATTTGAAAACCTTCAAATACTCAACATTTGGAGTTTCGTTTTGGCAAAAGTCCTATAAATATACCAATTCTCATGTTTCTGTCGTATGTGATGTAGATTTTTTTTTTATATGCAGCTCGATTGAAGTAGTATTGGTTTTTCTCGGGTAGTACATCATCAAGGATTGAACAGTTTCAATTATTGTGATTTATTTTTACAAAAGTTCATTTTTTCAATAACCATATTATAAGGCTTGTGTACAGGGTGTTTCCGTATATTTCGTCTGCAGACTACCTCGCTTATTATGCAAGATAGATAGGGACTTTGAATACAAAGTTGGTAGGTATTAACATGAACCGCCGAAAAAAATATTTTTTCGTATACCGGGTGCACGAGAAAAGTGTGGCAGACACAACTTGCATTTTTTTAAATGGAACATCCTAAATATTATTTCATAATCAGATAGACATTATTTTTCTGATCTCAAAAATATACAACATGTTGGCATTCCTTCCAGCCGTTTTCCAAATATTTAAGTTTTAAAGTTGGTTTTTTGGTATTGCCAAATTTAGTATCTATGACTACAATAATTGTTTAAACATTATTTATTAATTTTTATCCTTCCAATAATCTGAAACAACGAATAAAACAAGTGAATACATTAAATTATTAATAAATTGATATCATGAAATGCATTTAAGAAAATGTGTTGTGAATAATGGCGGGTAGATTCA
The DNA here is from genome assembly GCA_958502075.1 of Orchestes rusci. Taxonomy (NCBI): domain Eukaryota; kingdom Metazoa; phylum Arthropoda; class Insecta; order Coleoptera; family Curculionidae; genus Orchestes; species Orchestes rusci. The sequence continues at coordinate 95,145,656 of OY293304.1, read as the reverse complement.
ATAATATCAATTTAATAATAATAATAATTTATTCACTTGTTATATTCGTTGTTTTAGATTATTGGAAGGATTAAAATCAATAAACATTGTTCAAACAATCATTGTAGTCATAGATACTAAATTTGGCAATACCAAAAAATCAACTTTAAAACTCAAATATTTTGAAAACGGCTGGAAGGAATGCCTATACATGTTGTATATTTTTGAGATCAGAAAAATGATGTCTATTTGATTATAAAATAATATAAAGGGTGTTCCATTTAAAAAAATGCAAGTTGTGTCTGTCACACTTTTCTCGTGTACCCGGTATACAATTTTTTTTTTCTGGCGGTTCATGTTAATGCCTACCAACTTTGTATTTGAAGTCCCTATCTGTCTTGCATAATAAGCGAGTTAGTCTGTAGACGAAATATACGGACACACCCTGTACATCCCGCTAATAAGTAATTTTATTTTGGCACCAGTTGTTACCTTTTTTTTATCCTGTTTTCAATACATACGACAGTGTGTTGCAGATAAGATGAATAGACCCCTGTATTTTCCATATTTGAAGAAGTTGAGGTTCGAAATTTTGAACAGTCATACTGACTGACAAGCACCACTATTTATGATACTTAAATAAAATTTGATGTCCAAACCCTGCACCCACTATGTCTTCGCAAATAGGACCAATTCTCGATATTTTGCTTGGCGATAGAGATATCGGGAACCCGATATCGTGAATGAGATCACAGTATGAGATTGAGATGGGCGGGACATGTCCAAAGATTACCGAACGATCGAACGGCAAAATTGGCTTGGGAGAACTACCCCGCTGGTAAACGACCGCTGGGAAGGCCGCGGATGACATGGCGCGATAACGTAATCAGTGACCTAAGTACCATGGGATTGGACTACGACCGTCAGATAATGATGGACCGACAGGGGTGGAGAAGCATTGTGCAGTCAGCCAGAACACACATAAGGTTATAGAGCTACGGGAAGAAGAAGAAGAAGAAGATAAAGATATCGAAAAAAGTTACAAGAGAAAGTTGTTCCAAATTATATTCTCACCCTGGATATCGAGCTTCAAGAAAAAACTCCGGTTTTTATTTTTATATTTTCCTTATGAAAGTAATGATAACCTTATAAAAATATATTCTCCCGCAACCTCAAAAATTGATTTTGAGAGGCCATGACAGTAGTAATAAATTGAAAAGAAGTCACATCATTAGTATTTATGGGAATTATACAGGGTGTCCGGAAATTACGCGTCAGGATTTTGGTGGGCGATTCTACATGAAAAATTAATGCAACAAACTTCTATACAATTTTTTCAAAAACTCCAAAAATTTTTTCAAAGTACGAATTTTTAATTATTTAAGGTACGGTTAATGTTTAAAGTCGTTTTTCTCGGAAACCGTTAATTCTGCGATGATGCAACACGAGCACCTTTTTAAAAAATATTTTGATGCTATTTACTAATTTGACATCCAAATTTATAAAAAGATTAAAACAAAAAAGTTCCAAGTAATTTTCCTAAGGTGAAGGACAGCTTCAGCCTTTTGTCATTGACGACTAGCGTCAAATTAATAGGGTGAATACAAAGAAACACTAGTGACATGCATGCAAAATTTGGCGAAAATCATTACACTAGAAAAAAAGTTATTAAAAAAAATAAGAAAAAAAAAATATTTTTCAACACCCTGTATCTTCCTTAATTTTGAGTTTTTGAAAAAATTGTATGGAAGTTTGTTGCATTAATTTTTCATGTAGAATCGCCCACCAAAATCCTGACGCGTAATTTCCGGACACCCTGTATTTGTGTCAAACAAAAAATGAATTCGTTCACTTATGATAATTCGTAAACAAAATTGAATAGATGTATTTTTCAAGCAGATTTCGAGACTCTGTCAATGCATTCACGCCATTTACTCAAGTAATTTACCACAATAAAACAAAATAAGGCTCGACTTATACATTAATTGTGTTTTGTTGAGAACTGGATTGTCGAGATGTATGTGAAGTGTTTATACATTGCAGTTTTTCTCGGATTACAAAATGAACGAAAACCGCGGCTGAAGAAGCATTAGAAACGTATTCTTTCTCCAACTGCACCTATGTTATCCATTACAAAAGATAACATCACGGAGGTTGTGACGCGCTGTGGGATTTTAAAAATGTTTGACGGGGCTTGGCAAATTTCATTCCCCAAAACTCGAGCGCCACCCTCTGGATTTGAGTGGTGAAGTGCTGGAGACGGTGATGTTTCCATAGAGTTATGAGAGTACGACTGAACTTCTTTTGTTAAATAAAGGCCAATTAACCAGTGGTATCAGAAAAATCAGTGAATATCATTCGGAATCCACAATAACAACTGTTTCTCCAAACCAGAAAGTGAAGGAAAACTAACTCCAAACGCTGACAGGTGAATGAAAGGTTTGCACTGATAATTTAGGAAGAGGTTGATCACCTGGGTTGTCGCATCCCGTCGTCGTAAAACCTTGCCAGTTCAGCTTAGCCTCAGCAATCAAGCTGAGTCGACAACGTATCCCAAAGATGGCCCCTCTGGCCTCTACCGTACAGCGCAATTCAACTGCTGGTTCACATTCTTGTGAGACAGGGTGTGTGCGAGAGTGTAACCACTGGTTTACACTCTCGCGTGACATTATGTGGGTGTTTTAGCCCCACCAGACAAAGAACCTCACAGTATTTGCGAGCGGCAACGAGTGCTCCCTTCACTTCCTCGGTGTCTCGCATTGCGTCGTCCAACCCTTTTCGGACAAGTTCCACTTTTTCAAGGATTTCGTTTTTCTGTGTTATTTTGACGTCCACCTTGAATAATATTAGCTTTTTGGCTTCACAATAATGTCATGGTATGACGAAAAAGAAATGAATTTCTTGGAAATTATGGACCCGTGTTATGGGACACAGAGTGGACACTAGCCAGAAAGTTTTATGTAATGCTCCATTACGCGTGTGAAAATTACTAATTTGGAACTCTCTGATTAAACTTCTCACCTCTGCCAGTCTCGACCAACTTTTTGGCGATACCACAAAATAATAAACTTGGATTTCATTTTTTATGGGCGAGACGTCTATGGCGAGAGTGTAAATGGCCAGATTCAGTATACGCCTTTTGCCCGAGGCGCGAGAGTGTGATCCCGGTATAATTAAGATGCTGATTGACAAAATCGACAAGTTTCAGTATTGAGCTTGCAAACTCAACTTGGGTTAATTATTAAATTTTTGGCTGTCAGTAATCAATAGTACTCTTCATTCCAAATTACTATACTTTCTTCCAGAATCAAATTATTCCGTGTCAAACATCTTGACCTCTGCACCAGATGCTAAAACTCAACGCACTATATAAAAGTTCCCATTTTTTAGCACGTGTTGTCCATGGACCTGGACTCCTATTCATCAAGTCGGTAAAAAGTCGTGCACGGAATTCAGCTTCATTGCGCATGCTTTTGAGCGATTCTCTCATAATGACGAAAGCCGTATTCTCTGAAGCCAAGAGAAAAACCATATTCATTCTCTTATGCGACCGCACTTTGGCTTTTGCTAATTAACCTCAAAATTATGAATGGCACTTATTGACCTTATTGAGTTGTGATTGTTGTGAAGTGAGTTTTGAGATGGTTTTGTACCTAGACTGATTTTTTTGAAATGGGCGAAGATGTTGAGGAGGCTGAAGAAGCTATAGTTGATAATGTTTCAAGGATATATTTTCAAAGAAATAATCCGTTTGCAGTGTTATCGGATTTGATTGAATAGGTCGTAACGACAGTACGTGAATAAGAAAATTCACGCACGAAAAAACTATCAAGGAAATTTTTCTCGAGATAGTGAATAGGGGTCTTGGAATCTCAAAATTCTGCTCGAGCATGCGTTCAGCAAAACGCACCCGAACGTGTACAAACGCGACCATTTCAATCAAATTGGTGTCGACATCTCGATATTCCGTCTCGAATTTCCGCAGCTGACAACGACGATTATTTAAAAAAAAATACTTTTTTTGAATGGGACATTTTGATGGGAAATTTTTTGGAAACTTGGCCATGAAATTTAAAATATTGTCAAAATAATACATATCGGTTGCCATATTTGCTATCAAAGTTATCAAATCGTTCTAAACGTATTTTGTTTGTTAGGCTCATCTTGAAACAATTAAATCATTAAATTTTGTTACTCTGACGTTTATAAATTAGACGAGGAAAATACGCATAACTCCGTTATTTTTGGTTTCAGGAAAAAATTCATAATAACCTTTCATGTTCAGAAAAGAGTGGCTGATCAATTATGATGAAAATATACACGGTGTCCTATTTAAAAAAATACGTTTTTTGGAATAAATCGAGAACGCGTTGTTCAATTGTTTTTTTGACAGCATAATGTTAATTCGCAGAAAAAATACTACTAGTTCTTTCATTTGAACGACCTCGTATCTTCAATAATAAAAAAGTTAGTAATAGTGTCGACTTAATTGGAGGCACCCTGTATAAATCGGGCTTAATTACTTATCGAAAATTAGTGATTATTCAAAACGTGCTTCTGTAGATCTATTAGAATGCTGCGGTTTTCACGAAATAGTCATTAACATACGAAATTGAATTAGATTAGTAATACAAAATATTTATTATCGATATGAGAAAGATGATAAGAATTTTCTAGAAATATGCAAGTACTGAGTAAAATGAATAGATACATTTTTGTTTGTCTTTCTAAGTTTCAAATTCAATGCTTGTACCAGATACAGAACTACATATTCAGTGAACTACATTTTGAATCAACTTGGTAACTTCCTACTCGTGTAATCTCATAGGGTGCTGTGTATGAAGAACATGTATATGAATAAATAATGTAACGTAAGGCCCTGAATAATTAGATTAGGCATAGATGAAGACGATTGTGATGATGAGACAAAGCTAAATAAATCATGTAGAGTAGGTTAAGTTGAGTATTGTGTCATTATATTATTATTGTGACTATTTGATTACATGATTAAAATAAACATACTTACCTGTAAAGGGTATTCCAATGAGAGGTGTTGTTTTGATACTCAAAGAAAAATGCAATTTTTCGAAATAAATTATGTTTATTTCATTATAAACAGGAAGGTATGCCGTTAATAATGGATATCAACATCAGCCAAATGACCACCACGACCTCGCCTACAAGACCATATCCTTTTCATGGAATTATCCATAACCAAATCACAAAATGCCTGCCCAATGTCCTCGATAGCCTCACGAATTCCATCTTTGAGGTCTTCGGTCGACGCTGGGCCGTTGGCGAAGACCTTATCTTTTACATGGCCCCAAAGGAAGAAGTTGCAAGTTGTTATATCACAAGATCTCGGTGGCCAATTGTGATAATCTTTTCAAAAGAGATAAAAGATCAATGGTTTCGTTGCTTGTGTGACACGTAGCGCCCTCTTCTTGAAAGTGAACGTTGTCCAGATCAATCCGGCCATAAAAAATCATTGATCATCACTTGATAGCGCAATCCATTCACCGTAAGTGTTGCTCCAGCCTCATTGTCATAGTGATTTTTAATAATTTCAATGCGTTGTTGCAGCGTGAATCGTTCCATTTTTATCAATGACGTATAGTTTCTACTTGGCAAATGTCAAAAAATGACAGTTTTGAAAGTGACATCTACCGAAATAGCGGGCTATTCAAATTAATATATCTTATTGGAAAACCCTGTATTTCATGTTTGTTATTCGTTAAATTTGATATAAAAACACTTCTCATCGAATAAACAGATGATCGTTTGCTATTCGGATCTCCTAATAGCTGACCTAATCCCAACAAACACTAAGCCGGCGTTTGAGTGGAGGCCGCTAGACAAAACTGTCGGCTGGGCGACGGTTCGGAAGGGCTTCAGCGGCAAACCCGCTAAAATCATGCTACACAAAGATATGCATTTTTGAGCTTTCTAATCAGAGTCGGCACAAAATCGGTTGCCCACCATCGTTAGGGCGCCTTCTTCAAGAGCGACATCAGTCGGCTACAAAACACCGCCATTGCCAACTCCGTGACTCTTTTGGGCGTATGCAGATCACCAGATAGTTTCGTTGTTTTCGATTTTACCGCCTTCTTGTAAGTGGGAACCACACAAAACAGCTGTAGTTGCACCAAGCCAAGCCAGAACCCACGCTCTTATGTTTTGGCGTTGGCCATTGCATCAGTCTAATTCTATTATTCCGATCAGTTATCGTTCGAGACAGTACAAAAATTATTGCTTGTGTTGTGTGTGTTTACTGTGTTTAAAATTTGATTCAGGGATTGCTCCTGTAAGTTGTATTTTGACTATTTTGTTGAAAGAATCCGTTGTTTAGAGGTTATGATGGATAATTATAATCAAGAGGCGTAAGTAATTACTAGTATAAATATTATTCCATAATTTCTAGATTTTAAGATTTGTGTATATTGTCGCATTATTATGTATAAGCATTTCACTCTATAATCATTGAAGATTTCATGTATTTCCAATCATGTTTGAAACTTGAAATCTATTAGGTTGCTTCTGGGCGAGCTTCTGATGGGCTTCAGTTATATACATATACAGTGGCGAACATAAGTATGGAAAGGGCCTTAAATATGATAAAACCCTGACCCTGCATCAGTTAACAAAGAAGTGATGGTGCATTTGAAAACTTCAATCCATTTGTCAGTTTAGAGGTCCTGGTGATTTAAAAAAAAATTGTTTGGTTCCCTTTTTTATCGTTCAAAAAAGGCTACTTTAGTAACTTTTTTTTGTGTAACTTTTGATAAAAATGGCCAGCACCATTCAAAAGTGGGGCAAAAGTTATCTTCTTCCTGAGAATTTCACAATACTTAATTGAACAAAGAATAGTCTAGACCTATAAAATTTTGAACTTGGCAAAAATGACCCATATTATGCAAAATGGGTAATTTTTGCCAAGTTTAACATTTAATTGCTAGATCATTCCCTGGATTATCCTTTGTTGAAATTTTCAGGAAGTATATAACTTTTGTCCCTCTTTTGAATGGTGCTCGCAATTTTTATCAAAAGTTGCACAGAAAAAAATTAGAAAAATAGGTAGCCTTTTTTGAACGTGAAAATGGGACACTAAACAATTTTTTAAAAAAATCGTCAGAACAGGTATAAACTGACCAGTGACAAATGGATTGATCACTTCTTTGATAACTGATGCAGGATCAGAGTTTTTTCAAATTTAAGAACTTTTCCATACTTATGTCCGCCACTGTATATACTTGTGCTTATATCATTCCAGTAGAACAAAATTGATAAAATATTGTGATATTCATCAAATTGTTAGTTTGTTATAAATTGATTTACAGCTTGACATCAGTTCTTCCATAAATACTGTTTTGTGTTTAGGGGTACTTTATCCGATAATGTTATGTGTTTTCTATATAATTATCCAAACACACATTCTTCATAGGCCCCTTGAGGAGAAATGCACATCGCTCTACTAATGTGAAAATCAACCAACCTGTTTGAAAATTGCTAGGGATAGAGAGAAAAGAAGGCCTCGCACCGTAGGGGTTAAAAATGAATAATTTAATTGAGAGAAAAAATCGGTCGACTCTCCTGTGTTCATTTGTTGTTCCTATGTACCGATTTAAAGTGTAGTTGAATCTAGATTTTTTTCATGTTGAATTGTTGTTTCCAATGTTTGTTTTATATAATAGAGAATTCTTATTTTTTGTATTAAAATGTGTTCCTCAAAACTTGTATATATATACATAAGTATTCCAGAAATTGATTATGAACATGATACTTTGCATAATAATTGAGAAATCAAGCTTTAATCAGTATTTTCCATATCCACGATTGCTAGGATTCTTGATTACTATAAAGATGGCAGCTCGGCAGCTTTAAATTCTGGATCTCTTTAGTACCTATTCATCAAAGCAACATCAGTCTGATATCAAAATCAACTGTATGCTACCCGAGGCTACACCCTAAACCACTCCTCTCTTCTTACTGAGCCCTCTAGCGAGACGATGATTTCATATATCTTCGTTACCGCCTCAAAAGATGTAGTCTGGACACCAACTTGTCGCTAGTGAGCCACCAGTGTATTACAAAGGTGTTTCTTCCAATAAACACTTTTCGAAAGAAAGAAAACACATCGGATATAAGCTGGCGGCCCAAAGACGGAATTTCGCGGCTAAGCGGAATAGTGACGGCATGCCGCCGGTCGGCCTACTGGCGCCCAAGCGGTCATGGGCGGAATGTATGCCGCGGCGCCCCTAGCATTCTAGCTGCCAGTGAACTTTCTAAACGTAGCATACGTTTTGGTGGCGGCCCGCCGAATGTGTTTGTTGGATCAATAAAATTAGTAGTTACTCAGCAACTGTACCCTTTCAAAAGGTACGGTGCCTACACAATAGATATTTGTTTGTCAGGTAACTTATTTATGGCTGGGTTTACGAATGAGGGTTCGCATTTGAATTTCGTTGCTGTTAAGGAATCAACGAATTATTTTTGAACGGACTGTACCTACTTACGTTATTTTTTGAAATAAATACAGCTTCTGATAGAATTAGTGTGAAGGCTTCCACCCTTTTCATTCACACCACTCTTTGTTTTCTAGCGTTGAAATTGCATTTTTATTTCTGCTGACCAAAACGACAAATAGGTATCGCTCCATCATTACTGTGAAGAGAATATTTCAAGTAGATATGATCTACAGTTTTGTGGCGCATCCATGATTTACCAGATTTTTTTGCGTATTTCGCCACATCCTCTCAAAAAACAATCAAACTAGTGTTTATATACCGGATCTTCTATTTCACCTGAAAAAAGCTTATCAGTAAACAATAAAACCTATCAATATCAAAAGTTTCGAAAGAGAATCTGCTTCCGTCGTCTGTGGAACCTGAAAAAGGAACAATTAACTCAAATTCAAAAAATATGATTCGTTTTTTTTGGTGTTTCGCAGTAGAATTGGCTTTTTTTGTGTTTATGTCACAAAAGTATAAGTGACATTTTGTGAAATAAACACAAAAAAAGTCAATTTCACTGCGAAACCACAAAAAAAAATCAACTATATTTTTTGAATTTGAGTTAATTGTTCCTTTTTTAGGTTCCACTAACGACGAGAGCAGATTCGCTTCCAAAACGTTTGATATTGATTGAGATACCCAAAAAAATATGGTAAATCAGAGAATATTTCAATATACAATATACATAATATTTAGTTGAACCGCACAACATAAATATTACGAGAATTAAGAAAGACAAAATTTAATCAATTTCGCCGCAACTGTTTAAAAAATTGCCAATAAAACTAATGATAATAAATTACGATTAAAATATTGATGTTGCGAAGGCACCTTATCTTGTAACCTTACTGCCTTGAAATCAAAATGTAACTAAAAACGAAATAATAGCCCAGTAAAGATGTCGGTGTCCAACCAAAAGATCTGACTCAAACTCCTGGTACGTTTTGAGCTGAAGAGGTGGTTTCCTGAGATGAATGTCTACAACAAATCTGTTACAGAATCAGGAACTGAACAACTTTGCCTCATAACATTTTTTGATAGCTCCAATACTAGGTTTGTGTGTATGTCACAAAATGTCACTTATATATTATACTTTTGTGACATAAACACAAAAAAAGCCAATTTTACTGCGAAACCACAAAAAAAAACGAATCATATTGTTTGAATTGAAGTTAATTGTTCCTTTTTTAGGTTCCACTAACGACGGGAGCAGATTCGCTTCCGAAACTTTTGATATTGATTGAAATACCCAAAAAAAATCTAGTAAATCAGAGAATATTTCGATATACAATATGCATAATATTTAGTTAAACCACACAACATAAATACTACGATAATTAAGAAAGACAAAATATAATCAATTTTGCCGCAACTGTTCAAAAAATTGCCAATAAAACTAATGATAATAAATAACAATTAAAATATTGATGTTGCGAAGGCACCTCATCTTATAACCTTATTGCCTTGAAATCAAAAGGTAACTAAAAACGAAATAATAGCCCAGTAAAGATGTCGGTATCCAACCAGAAGATCTTTTTCTTAGAGATGAATGACTACAACAAATCTGATACAGAATCAGGAACTGAACAACTTTGCCTCATAACATTTGTTGATAGCTCCAATACTAGGTAAATGAGTTATACAGCGCATCGAATGACAAAACTAAGCTGGTAACAGGGTTGGTTAAAAGCATTTTTTTCTCAAAAAAATCAATTTGAAGATAGTTCCAGAGAATCAAAGGCTGAACAACTTTTTCACATAACATTTTCCATGATCTCTAAAAAAATGTGTCTTGAAACCACCCCGGATGCCAGCCAAATTTTGTCATTTGTTTCGCTGTGACTCATTAATTGTTGGAACTGTCAAAAAATTCTAAAAGGCAAAGTTGATCATTTCTTGGTTCTCTACAACTTTTATTGTGGTCATTTTGTACTAAATAAATTTTTAGGAAACCACCTCTAAAGCGCAAAACGCACCAGGAGTTCGAATCAGATCTTTTGGTTGAATGCTCAAGAGGCGGTTCTCAAACATCCCTGAAAATATCATTCTGTTTAGATTTTTTTTGCCGACCCTAATAAGCGACTACAACTTTACTGGGCTATAAATAATCCAGGGTCGTAGAAATAAAGTCGTTGATTTTCAAGAAAAGCTTCCATAACTTCAAGAGAATTGGTTCAGGAAAATACCGGATTAAAGTCGTTGATGATTACTCGAAGTCGAAACGTCAGATTTTAATCAAAGTGTGATTTATTTTCAAATATCTTTCCAATAAATCTCAAGAAAAGATGAAAACTTCTTGCGGAAAATATCAAATATTTCAGCTCTTGCTTGAACTTTTGGTACGCTTCACCGCAGGGGCTTCAGTAGAACACATTTTGGGCTAGAATTTGATGAGCTTGAGACTAGTGCAAAGAAAAAGATATACTTACCTAAATGGAAGCAAATCCTGATTCTCAAAATTTGGTCCAGGAAGCATGAATAAACTTCTAACGCAGAATCAATACCTCATCTTTGCAGATAATTGAATAACCCTAATATAACTTCGAACGACCTGTACATCGGTTAAAAAAAACTGATATTTCAAACAGGTGAGTGTATGTTGACATCGTTCTTTATCAATATCAAACCACATGATTTCCGGATATTATTGATTATTCCGTTGATTCTATTTTATTAGAATTCACATCAGAGCTGACTGATGGTAACTATGGTTTAATAAAATGCTGGACAGTTGCTTGGCAATATGGAAAATTTCACACAAATTCATAATCCCGATATTTTCGAAACAGAAAGAGATATTGAGTTCGGAAAGTCCTTAATCAATTCTTCGAGAAATCGTGGGGGAGAGTCGAATATTGGCGCGCGGTTGATAATACCGCGCTCCCATTATCTCCCAGTAGATAATGATATCATTTTTGGATCAAGGTATGAACAAAACCCATTTTTCAAATGGAAGACAATTTGCTGCAATAGATTACCACTCTTATTAGGAGTACTGTGTAGTAACAATCATTGCTCTAAAGTTTCGATTTTCCGAATAATCTTGACATAGGTTTCATTGATAGAGAGAGAATGAACATTGGATGGAGTAGTTGTCGGGTTTTTAATGATAATGGTATCAGGAGATGTTTTAAATGTTGCCGTTATGGACACTTGATTAAGGACTGTAAAGATAATAAGGTGTGTGCTAAATGTAGTGGAAATCATGACTCTAAGGACTGTAATGGGAATGTTGTGAAGTGTACCAACTGTGTACAGTCGAACGAAAAATATGGTCTCAGCATAGATGTCAATCACGTAACATGAGATGTAGGCAAGTGTGAATCCTATAAGAGAATTGAGGAGTTTCAAAGGAGTAAGTACATAAAATAGCAATTAGATTCAAATATTGCCCTCGACTCCAGCATTGTGTACTTGAATTGTCAAGGTTATCTCAACAATAAGGATAACATTGTCTTATTAATCAATGATTGGACTCCTAAGATTGTGCTTTTGAGTGAGACCCATGTATTACCTGAGACTGAACCATGTGAATTGAAGATAGAGGGGTACAATTTGGAACAATCCACTAGTGATAACCCTAGGACTGGGGGAGTTATGGCTTTGATTAGAGGGGACGTAAGATATAAAGTTAAGACTATACAGTGTGTTGAAAATTATGTGTGGTTATTGTCTATTGAATTGTCTTCATCTGGAGTAAAGTACCTGATTTCAGTATTGTACCATCCGCCTCAGAAAAGTGATGCCAAATTTGAGGATTTCTTTGATGAATATCTGGACTTGGTCAGTGACTTTAATGCTACTAACATTGTGTTGGGAGATTTCAATGTTGATCTACTCAAACAAAATTTCTATGGATAAAATGATCAATAATATATACACAAGTGGATTTACCCAAATAGTTAAATCTCCAACCAGAATTACCTGTAGGAGCCAGACACTGATTGATTATGTAGTAACCAATGATAAACAACTTAAGCATAAGATCCATTTAAAACCTAAAATTAGTGACCATTCCATCTTGTCAATTGTTCTTAATCAACGCAAGGAACAAACTACTGAGATAACAACCTGTTCCAGATCATTTAAAAACTACAACCGCGATAGACTACAACAGGAACTGCTTGAAATTGATTGGAACAATGGTATCTCAGATGTAATTCTACTAGCTGACTCATTTGTAGCTGATATTGGAAACATCATCGACCGGATGTGCCCCACAGTCAAAATTGTCCGAAAACATAAATACGCAGACAAAAAATGGATTACTACTGAAATTAGAGAGATGATGCAGGAAAGGGATATCGTATATGAAAGAGCAGTTAGAAATAAAAATGAGCACACTTGGAATGAATTCAAATCCAGGAGAAACAATATTGTTAGCAAAATCAGAGTGGAGAAGGAGAAATACTACGCAGAAGCCATTGATGGAAATAGAAACAACCCTAAGGAACTATGGAAAAACCTCAAGACGCTGTTGCCTGGAAAACAACACTCTATGCCACATGAAATACACTTCGAGGCAGGAATATTCGAAGATGAGTCAGACATAGCACGTGAATTTAATAAGTATTTCGTGGAAAGCATTGAAGATAATATCCAAAATATTCCTCAAGTAGCAAATGTGATATCCTTTGTTTCCGAGATCCATAAACACAAGTCAGTATTCTCTAGTTTTGAAAAAGTGACCATGACAAAAATGAAGCATATACTCAAAAATCCAAAAAACGTAGGAGGTGAAGATACCGGTGTTTCAAAGCAAGTCCTCTGTGATGCCTCGTATGCTGTTGGAGATCGTCTTTTGGATATAATCAACACATCATTAACCAAAGGAGTCTCTCAGAATCATGGAAATTGTCGACGGTGATTCCTTTACCCAAGGTGCAAAATACGAAGATCCATAACGAGTTCAGGCCAATTAATAAAGTTCCTATCTATGAAAAACTACTAGAAGTGTGTGTAAAAGAGCAGTTACTGGAGTATTATTGTGTCCTTAATGAGATAATAGTTCCCGAACAATCAGGTTTCCGCGAAAACCATTCATGTGAGTCTGCTGTTGTTTCTGTTTGTGATGATTGTCTCAGGGCCATTGATAGTGATAATTATGTGTTGGCAGTATTCTTCGATTTCAAGAGAGCGTTTGAAACAGTTGATAGGGACATTTTGTTAAAAAAACTTGAGCGCCTAGGTATTAGCGATGATGTGTTGGGTTGGTTCAGGTCTCACTTGTGTGATAGAATACAACGCGTAAAATATAAACATTCAGTTTCTGAACCTATTATTGTGAAATACGGTGTGCCGCAAGGGACAGTTCTGGGTCCATTATTGTTTCTGCTATACATTAATGATATAGTGAAGGTGGTCCAAAGATGTAAAATTTCATTGTTTGCGGACGATACAATGCTTTATGTATCTTAAAAAAACTTGCAGCAACTACAAATGATTGTAGAAAATGAAATCAGCATAGTGTTCAATTGCTTGTGTGAAAACAAGTTGAGCTTAAACGCAAGTAAATCTAGATTTTGAGTATTTGCGAAAAAATCGAGAATTAATTCTGTAGATGTAAGCGATGTTAAAATCATTATAAACGGGGAAAGGATTCTTTATGACAAGGAAATCAAATATTTAGGAACAGTAATGGACTCGAACCTAAATTTTCACGCTCATGTAGATTATGTGACGAGAACATTTTCAAAAAAAGTTGGATTTATCACCAGGATCGGAAAGAATTTATCAATGCACACAAAATTGTTATCGTATAATGCTATTGCGCTTCCGCATATACAGTTTTGTTCAACTTTATTGTCCCATTTACCACAATATAAGATATACCAGCTGGAGAAAATCCAAAATAGAGCTCTAAGACTGATTTTAAAAATGTAATCGCTATTCACCCATTAGATCGATGTTAAGTGTCCTAAATATGTTTTCAGTGAAACAAAGAATTATGTTCAATGTGAATCTGTTTATATACAAATTAAAGCAAAATATTTTACCTGCCCACATCTGTGATAAGTTTAAGGTTTTTAAGGATGTACATAGTTATAATACTAGAAACTGAGATGATTTTGCTGTGTTAGATAGATGTTATACCTCTCAAATGCTCAACTCTGTGTTATACAGAGGGTTAATTGAATTTAATAAACTACCAGTGATCATAAAGACCTGTGATAATTTTCAACTGTTCAAGAGGCTTCTCAGAGAATTTGTTCTAACTAATTGTTAGTGTATTTATTATCTGTATGTTATTAATTTACCATGTGTACTATGATGTTCATGTTTTTAACTCTGTAATATTATGTAGCATGATGCTAAATAAACACATTATTATTATTATTATTATAATGGCGCCGTCTGGTAATTGCGTGCTGGGGGCCCGGTATTATCAAAAAATGGTTTTCTCGATGCTTCTTTCTCAGATTGCTAGATCTGCTCGAAAAAGAAAATAAACTTTATGGGGTCCAGCTCGGATGAAAGCCGCTTCAGAAACTGAATGATCCTGTTGGAAAGATTAAGTGGGAGCAAGAAGTTTTGACTTGGCGAAGAGGTGGCCATCCAAAGACTGGGTGAAATCTATGCACCTGGACTGACCAAAAAAATTTGCCGAACTATATTTGCAAATTTTTTTATTAAAAATTTGATAATGCTGTGAAAAGGGCCTCATTTTTCAAACACGGTATTCTTAAACATGGGGTGCGGTATCATCAGACTAGTTTGATAACACCGCACGTTTAGAGACTTTTGTTTCTTTCAAAGCACCTTTTCTACTTTACCGCATCTCGAAATGTGTCATTTGTACTTATTAACCATGCAAATCTTCTATCTAATGACATTCTCGAAGTCGGTATACATCAAATCTAATGATTTCTAGAGAGTATTTCCCTTAAGGGTGCGCCAATACCCAACTCTCCCCTACATAGTTTGAGCGGTGTATTCCTTCTATTTATCCACTTATACAGACCAAAGAAAAAACCACTGAAATACACCCATACAGTAAAGAGTTGTAACTTGGATTTGCCCATGAAGATGATGAATTGCATGTTCAATTTAAAAATTTGGTCCAAATTACATCATGTTAAAGTGGCGAATTTTTACTGCACGTTATGTTAATTTTGTGTAGTTTTAAAAATGTCTTAGTGATTTTGTGTAATTGAAAAAACGTAACTGTGCTCACAAAATATTCGGGTGTGACGTCACCTGTGTAGGCCTCTATCACATTCATCATATTATTTCCGTGTCCTTGTTGGCCTGGCAACCCAAACAATCATGCTATATATGTTTATCCATCGAGATAGAATCATAAGAGTCGCTAAGGAACATTGAAACAGTGATAGAAAAATGAGATCGGTAGGTGGAGCTTAGAGTAGCTGCAATATGGCGACGTATACAGGGGCGAACTGGCCGACAGATTAAAAAAACTTCCGAATTGTTACTCTAGATTTAAACTTTATTCGAATTTATTCACGGTAAAATTATATTTTTGATTTATTTACCATAATTGTCTCAATTTACTATATACTATTCTTCATATTATGTGTGAAGTATTATAAAACAATCCGGAAAAGTATTTTCCAATCGGGAAACTTAAGTCTTACATAAGTCTTACATAAAACTAAAACGAAGCTACAAACAACAGATGTATATATTATTAGTTATGTCGAGAGTTATATATATATATATGCTATAATAATACAAATCATGCAAGTCAATATTCACTTGGACATGAATAAAGAGGAATAAGAAAGATGATAATAATTATTCGAACATATTCTATTATATTTTGAAAGATTAGAAAAGTTCTGGAATATTTTTATGTATTTAAGAAATTAACAAGTATTTGGAATCTGCAAAAACAAGATACCTATTTAATCTAATGGTTGCTGGATCTTGGGTTCAAGGGTCGATAAAAACTCCAGAATTCATTGAGAACTTGTGCCTACGTTTTGACCAAGAGGGTTGTTGTTATGTAGCCCTGATGAAGGTGTAATGTACATCAGAACGTTAACACAAGCTTTCAATCAATCCTGGAGCTTTCATTGACCCGAAAACCCACAATCCAGAAACCTTGAAATGATAAGAATGAGTCTAACCATGCGATAAAAAAAATATTTAATTTTGAAAATTATATTTTCTACCCAAGTAGTAGGATTCAAGGTGACCAATAAAGAGAAATGATGATATTTGAGATTTTTTTATTGTCCTTTGGATAGTATAGTTCTATTACTTTTATGTCTTATACCTACTATTAGCTTCAAGATTACTAGATTTATTAAAAAAAAAATCACTCGTATATCTAGGTACTTTGCATCAATGCTTTTCATTAGTAAATACCTATGATTGTCCAACACAAATTGATCATAGCCATGGATAAGTAAATTGGAAAAAACATTGGAATCCACAATACTATAATGTGATTAAACATTTACAAATCTCAACCATATAAATATATCGACACAAATTTCATATCCCGGTCCTGTATTATGATATACAAACCTATGAAATGTGATTTTAGTTGATTTTTTCTTATCGATAGCGTCTCTACTCGCACAACTTCTCAGGGCACATGAAACAATAATTGAGAAATGTAACACACAAAAATCACAAAATAATTTTCACAACACAGCTAAAACTGAGAAAAACCGTTCTAAAAACGTAAACTGACACTTTGACAAAACGATCTCGGTAAAATGTCGAAAGTGTTCCCATTTTAGTCACGTGATGTCGTCTCCACCCCTTTCTACCTCCATGTGTATATCTTTTAGTTTGAATGATTTTTGAGCGTTGAAGGCTACACACACACAAAGAAAGCAGATTATTCAGCGCCTGATTTTTGTGCTGAACACTGGTGCCAGTTTTTCCGTTGGTTATATAAAAGACGCTGATTACCTGGCAGTTAGATCCAGTGAATTCCAGATGTCCAGCAGGTCCTCCTCCGATGAAGATTTTGTGCTTCTTTCTAGAAAACGTTTTTCAAACATTCAAAAGTTCACATGTACTTTGAGGCTACATTGATATGACACCATACGGCCCGCACTTTGGCCTTGTATTGATTAACTTTATCTTTGTATGTGAAATGTTAATTTTATGGAGCTTTCATCCAGTTATTTCATCAGCATTGTGCGTATGTAGATTTTTTCAATTGAGTCGATATAGGTAATATCATATTATCACCAATGAATGCGTTGTTAATCCCTTTTACGATAATTTTTAATGGGGTAAAAAACGATTGAAGTTTCGTCCATTAAATTGAAATGTTAAGACATATAAATGGCCGATTGGTTCCCCTATCAAAAGAAAAAAATGAATACCACTCTTTAGTAAACTTTTTGAGAAGAATCATTTTGGCCTGCCAGACATATTTTTTTTATCAGTGAAAATCAGGTAATCGCACACTTCTCGCAAAAAAAAAAACGTTTTCAGACTGATATAGTGAAAGAATAGGGTTTATCACTTCATATTAGTTAGGGATGTAGCGAAAATGTATCATTCATGTTTCAAAATTGTTGCTATAAAGTGAAAATGATAACATTAAAATTCAGTTACAATATAATGTCATATAGGAACATATCATAGATGTTAATACAACATAACGCAATGTAAGAATAACAAAACATCGTTTTGATCTCGTTTAAGTGAAGTAACCAAAATTGCCTTGAAAAAAAATTATATTCTCATTACAAAAATGTTTTTGATTTTAAACTTCTCTATAATTAACGTTCATGTAGCGATCATAATCGGTGACAGCGACGTTATGATTGGAGCAATGTTAATTTGTAAGTTTGTTACGTGATTTGATCTTCCAAGTTATGTGTTGATGCTTAGTGGGGCTTCAAATAATGTTTATACATTATTCTATACCTTCCCGATACGGTTGACTCTTTTTTTATTGACACTCCTAGTACCAGTCATGATAATATAACTAGTTGACATCACGAGAAAAAAAAATGAAAAATCAAAACAATAAGACAATTGGACGACAGTATCATAGAAGCCCCAGTATCTGTTTGGGAATACCTGTATTGTATTACCTGATGATTTCTCGGAAAAAATTGGATTACAACCACCTTGGAGATTATTATCAATCCTTACGCAAAGCCGTTGCAGGTATTGATAGTGTTGCGAATAGATAAACATTTACTTGAGGAAAGTCTTCGCACCTAGACTGTCTTATTTTTGTATGTATGACTTCGAAAGATCACTAAAAAGCAGCAACACTGGCAAAATCATAGAAAGTGTAATAAGCCCTGCTGATACAATGAAAAATAAATCAGCCAGTCTTGAAGAAAAGCAATATAATGAATGTTAGTAATTCCTGGACAATGTTGCTTTGCTCTTGGTTTCGCAAACATTTTCCGCAAAATAAATCCGCAGAGTGGTGAAATCATTTTCTTAAAATAAAAATATATTAGTCGGATGAAAAGGTAACTTTTAATGCAAAAAATAGGTGTTCTGGAATATTGAAGAATTTCATAGAAAAATAAAATCGTCAATTCTTGAAAAAATCCTCTCTAATCCAAAAGAATGTATTATCAAAAAGAGTCAGTTATCCAAAACTTTGGATAAAACACAGAATATTGTTGACAACCAGGTGATATTCCCACCAGAACTCGTTTTACTCTCTTGAGTTTAGTTCCAGGAAAACTGTTATTAGCTGACGAGAGTCCTGGTGGTAATCTAATTTGGGATTAGGTTCGTTTATTATCCGTTTTCGATAAATATGCAATAACACTATTTTATTAGGGCTTTTACTACATCCACCACTTATTTTCTTCTTAACTGGTTAATGGATTATGTCTTTCAAGAATAGTTGAGAAGTGTACCTGTTGAGAATCAGTTGCATAAACCAATCAACTTCTTGTGTTTACCATAGCGTATACCTGAGTTCTAGATCTTGAGTATTTAAGGAAATGCTCTTGATATGCATAATCAAAGTATTGCAAGACAGAAGAAAGGACAACAATGGTCTCCAAAATAGTCCCATCAGACGTTCTACATTATCTTATAAGGTGAGTAGTGACACAAGATGATAATCTGTTTCTATGAAGCATCAAGTTGAAATCTAAATTATTGTCTTTTAGGAAATTTCTGTTAATAAACCTCACATATAACCAAATGAAGCTGTGCTCTCAACTAGAAGAAGCTCATTGGTATTATTTGGATTATTACGTACGTGAAGACAAACGTTGTGTAAACTGTGATCTGTTCGAATTCATGCAACAAGTATTTCCGCGAATACCTTCATTAAAATTGAAAGTCTCAAGAATACCTTCCATTCTGAAAGGGTGGAGAGAATACAAGAAAACAATACCAACATATGGGGCGATAATTCTATCCAAGAACTTGAGCCATGTTTTACTTGTGGAGAGCTATTGGGTTCCAAAACGTTGGGGCTTTCCCAAAGGTATGTTTCATTTTTGCTAATATTGATATGATTTAAGCTAACAATAATCCATGTATGCAGGAAAAATTAACGACTTCGAAGGTCCAGCAGATTGTGCAGTTCGGGAAGTCGCCGAAGAAATAGGCTTTGACATCAAACCTTATTTGAATTCGAATGAATATTTGGAGGCTGCCATCAATCATCGATCATCGAGACTATATATCATCAAGAATGTTCCAAGACAAACAAAGTTTCAAACTCGAAGCCGTTGTGAGATTAACGGATTCAAGTGGTTCCAAGTAAACCACCTGCCGGAAGATGAAGACGACGCTACTGCCTTTGAAAACCTGGGACTTGAATCAAAATCATTGTTCCTGGTAACACCTTTTGTAAAAAAAATTAAACAGATATGCAATAGTACGGAACTTGGAAAGAGATTGGATATATCAAGATAACTTCTTGACTTGCTGTTCAATAACTATCAATGCATGATTCTAGTCGATATGTATAATAATTTAATATTTTAATTTTTTTGTTTTTGTGGCCTTGAATGTAATTTTATTCTGCAAAGAATTTAATTTTTCATATTATCAAATAATAATCAATTTTTATTTTTTATTTCTTTTGTTATGCCCATGTTTTGCAATTTAATTAATCTACTAGCTGACCCGGCAAATTCCATACTGCCTCATAATCAACAAATGTTGATTGTTAAATGGATTCGTTTAAAATATTTTTTTTTAAATTTTTCGGATGTTTAAATAATTATTTGGGAAGCAGACATAACAAACATTAAAGTTCATAAAAATCGTCCCAGCGGTTCTTCAGTTAGGATGTAAAATATCTGTCAAAATTTCTGGAGTTTATTTTTCAATGTTTAAAATCCCAAATAGAACATAAATATGTATCTTATTTGAACAAAATCGTATGGCAATTGCCAAGATTAGATAAGAATAAACTGACAAATTAGAACCTACTGTATTGGCCCTGAGTGGATAATCGACCTAAAATTCGAGAAAACCTTGGCCCTACGACAGTTATCATACCCATTTTTGAGGAAATCACGAAAAATTGGTAATTTATTCCAAGTTCTAGATTTTATATCTAGACTATCCTTTGTTCAATCCCAACAAACATAGGAGGTCAAATTCACCGCTTCTGGACCTACGAATTGGTCGAGAGATAATAATGTCCAATTATGAAAAGGGCAAAACTACCGACATTTCTCCACATATTTCCCTATGTGGAGAAAGAAACTAAGGTAATTTGGAAGTAATAAAGAGGTCGATAGGTTCTTGCCAACCATTAGGTTGAAGGTTAATAAAGGAGCTTTTAACCAGTTTTACGTCAAAATGTGGTAAATCTGACCGTACGTTGGTCCTCAATGTATCCTATTTCTCACCTGTTGGTAAATAAAAAAGACAGGGAAGATACACTTGCATATTGATGTGTGATGGACAAGGATACAGAACCAGGACACCGGCGCCTACATGTCTAGATAATAATGAAGTTTGGATTTTGTCCCTGAAAAGACTGTACAATGCTTGACCACAAATTCCTTGACCAAAAATAGGGCGATCTAGGCGAACTTACCTATATCCAAAATTGCTTCGTTAAGTCTACAGAGGGCGTCAAAATTTCGAAAAATTTTTGGTTTTTCCTACATTTTTCAAAAACGTACAAATTGATTTTGATAATTTTTGGTACCTCGTTTTGAACCATGAAATTGCGTTTTTGTTTCTTTAGCGAACGGTTGTACTTGATCGGAAGTGTTAAAAAAGTAACTTCACATGTTGTTATTTCTTTTGATTTTTTTTTGAAATTGACTTTTTGATAATTCAGATGCTTTTATCTGATAGTTCAATGTATTGTGAAGTTTTTCTCTCTCTTTAGAAATTTCGCTGGGACTTAGTGCCAATTCACAATGAACGTAATACGTAAATAAGACGTAACGGAAACGTAATCTGTGTAGATAAATGTACTGTATCGGTATGTCTGTTCACAATTATATGCTAAAAGGAATAACAGATGCAAGTACGCGGCGCACGTAACGATCTTACGAATCATTTTTATGTTTAATGTGAACACTAACGTAATATTTGCTGTTATGTTTACGGTCACGTTTACGGTTGTATTACGCTTACTTTCATTGTGAATTGGCACTTAGTGTTCACTTTAATCATGTCCATGTTTCTTAAATACTCATAGTAATCCTGAAGAACGAACGTATCAGTTTCGAAAGCTCGATAACACCATACATGAGAACTCACGTATCGTAGGCCTCTCATTTTGACTGCTCCCCCACCTTTTCTTTCTCAATCACAAGCCAGTCACGAAAATTTCCGCGTTGGCCACAGATTTAATGGAAAGCACAGTACAATCACACAAAAAATCTTAGCCAGATGATAGACTAGGTTCCTGTACAACGTTTTTTAGTTGGCACAGAATTTCCTGTTGCGAAATTTGTCAAGCAGAGAACTTTTGTGGGATAAAATTCTCTTCCAACAAACGTCAAACGTATGTATGTCTAAAGGTGCGTCCTCACTTGCAACAAAGCGGTGAACCGAACGCCGTCACGAACCTGGTCGTGAACCTCGCCGCGAACCCCGACGCGAGCGCCGTTGCGAACCCCGTGTCAAACACTGTCAGTCAACAAAGTAAACATCATGGCGTCTCACCAGTGGTGGTTCCTTTGGCGATATCGATCGCTGCATTGTTGTTTGTAGCAAGATGGAGAAACGGGGACGGACAGATTGGAAGTTAAATTTTCTAGCGTCAGTTAGTTGGTTCATTGCTTAGTAACAGTGTAGTGAATAGGTTGTTTTCCGTGTTTTGTATCCGTATGTCGAAAAAAAAACTTTTATGATATGCATTAAAACAAAATTTAAAAAAAAGATGTATGGGGACAAATCTCGCCCAAGATTTATGTTTCAACTGGCCAGTGAAAGAAGAAAGTGACTTCTATAATCGTCCTTGCGAAGATGAAAAAAACTTTTGTTACTGGAGCAGGTGAGTAAATAAAGCGAATTGGATAAGATTGAACTGTACAATTCTCCCGTGAAAAATGAAAACCTAGTGAAGTAGGTACCTACTTGAAAACAAATCTATAACCATTATTGGTTCAAAAAATATCATGTCCTATACCTACTCAATTTGACCCGGCCCTTCTGATCAACCCTGTATGAGGATTAATAGATTCAATAAATAAAATACATATGAATATAATACGTTTAATTGCAACAAGCGACGACTTACTCAATAAAATCAAAAACAACGGAATGTCGTGATGTTCGCTACTTTGTTGCGCGACTGTGCTTGGGACGGGGTTTGCAACGGCGCTCGCGACGGTGTTCACGAAGAGGTTCGCGACGGCGTTCGGTTCGCTGTTTTGTTGCAAGTGGGGACGCACCTTGACAAGGACAAAATGAACAATGGACTTATTTTACCGAGCTCAGCTTTCATATCGACCAGAACAAACGCACTTGAAATAAGAATCAAAATAAATTGAGTTACCTTCCTTAAAATTTGTTGTAGAGCAAATAATCTTGTTCTCAATAAGCTTTTCAATGATCTGAGAAGGTTCTTGGATATGGAAAAAAAGACTAAGGTCTTAATGTCTTCGCGATGTCTCGAAAAAATGAGTACAATAATTGGTAATGATCAGAGAAACATTTGTATACAAAAAGAGTATTCAAAGTCACAGATGCACAATTTATTGAAACAGTGAACACAAAACATTTATTATCATTTTGGGTTGACTGTTCTATCAAATTGTGCATCTGTGACTTTGAATACTTTTTCAGTATATAAATGTTTCCGCAGGAAAGAACGCCCGCGCCGGTCAGTGGGTAGCTTTTGATTTTCGACAATCAATAAATTATTATTGGCAGCTAAAAAAGTGTATATTTGAGGATATCGTTACTGAAAAAGCGACGACACATAATATAATGCACTCGTCAATACCTTCATATACACTACAACTTTTGCACTGCTTCAAAAGCAACAGATTTCTCACAATTGACCTATTTCAGGATGATTTTTGGAATGCGTCAGTAGTTCATGAAATGGCGAGGGCATAAAAACAAACTGTTAGGTAGACTGGTGATTATTATTGTCTCATCGTTGAAATTGAGAAGTCTCTTTTCCATGTTTCGTAATCTAGCGTATTCTGTCGTAGCAGTTTATCGGTTTTTACGATAGCAAGGTTTGCATTGCTTCTTTTCGTTTTTTCATAGTTCTCTTAGGAATTTCAATGCTACATTGTGATTCGGTTATTGAATTTAACAGCTTTATTGCCTACACAATTCCACCTATCAAAACTCGAAGTTGAAGAAATGCGATGAAACCCATAGGTAATCGGCTTCATTGGATCCGTTACTTTAATATTGATACATCATAATATGGAGTTCCTTTTTGAGGTTTTTGCAGCCAAGCCTTGTTCAAGTATATCGTATATCGCGGTATTACGGGTGTTTCAATAATATTGCAAAAAAATTCGGGATGGGGTTTTCCGCTTCAAAATAAGAACAAAACTTCCTAAAAACATGTATCCGGAATTGCTTCGTTACAGAGCTACAGGGTGTTGAAATTTTATTTTCATTTTTGTTTTTTCAAAATAATATCTAAACCCAATGTCGATTAATTAATGAGAGTTATTGGTAATTGGAGGTTTCTCATCATGCGGAATTCGAATTCGACCTTGGTATGGTTTTAACTTGTAGAGGGCGCTACCTACACCTATTTTACCTATTATGAACAAACATAACTTTTTTGGACGAAGCTGTATTATATTTTCGAGTTGAAAAAGATTTCTCCCTCATTTCTACGCATAAGATGTATACTTGTTAGAAGTCGCTGCGTGCAACCATTCTCGAGATATTTGTATTCGAAATAATTAATACATGGAATGTTGACATTATAGCGAAGGTAATCTGCTACAAGTTATAACAGATTTTGTATGATTGCTTCATATTTTCAGTAAAAAAGATATAAGTCGAGTTGTGTGCGATGTTATCAACAACATTCATTCAAATATTATTTGAACAAAATCAAATAAAAAAACTAAACAAATTTAAATGAAATAAAAACTTCAACACTCTGTAGCTCTAAAACGAAGCATTTTCGGAAACATGTTTTAAAAAATGTTCTTCTTATTTTTAAGCAGGCAAACTCTTCCTGTATTTTTGGCACTATATCAATGAAACATCACGCTTGGCCATAGTTTCATTATCACATGTTTTCATTATTTCAAATCCAAATATCTCGAGAATGGTTGCACCTAGCGACTTCCAACATGTATACATTTTTTGCGCTTAAGTGATGAGTTTTTCTTGGTTAAAGATATGATACAGCTTCGTCCAAAAAAGTTATGGTTGTTCATAATAGGTGAAATAGGTGTAGGTAGCGCCCTCTACAAGTTAAAACCATACCAAGGTCAAATTCGAATTCCGCATGATGAGAAACCCCCAATCACCAATAATTCTCCTTAATGAATCGAAATTGGGTCCAGATATTATTTAGAAAAAACAAAAATGAAAATAAAATTTAAACACCCTGTAGCTCTGTAACGAAGCATTTCCGGATACATGTTTATAGAAAGATTCGTTCTTATTTTGGAGCGGAAAAACCCATACCGAATTTTTTCGCAATATTATTGAAACACCCGTAATACCGTATATCGCCTCGTAATACCGTCAGGTGATGAAAATTAAGAGGTTGCGTGTGTCAAGACATGGCCACCCCCAAAGTAACTATTATCAGGGGTAAGTACACTTGACATTAGGAAGCAATTCACAAAGTTCCACGACTATATGTATCACTTCGAAAATTCCACGCACGTACTGGGGACTAGAACAAATGTTATGTTCAAAAGTACCCATGACAAATGTTATTTTGTTCTCATACACTGGTTTGTGAGTATATGAAATAATATATTTTTCTATAACCAAAACTAGACTCATTTTATAGATGAGAAAAATCAAATAATATCAATATAAATATACCTAATACATTGGATTGTGACCAAACGCTAATATAGTAACAGCTAACGATGTTCACTGGAGAATTGCAAAACAATGGAGCTGTTCTAATGAGAAAATAGTATAAGGATGACAGTAGAGCTTTGCCAGTATGTATAAAAAATAAAATCCACTTTTATAAGGTGCCATGGACATTTAAATTCTGCTCTATGGCTATCTCTTGCAATAGATCCAAACATGCTTTGCAAAATATGTATCTTTAACAATATTTTCATTGCGACGCGGATCTTATCTTATTTTTTGAAGTGAAGTGAGATGGAGTTCATCTTGAGTAATGAAGTGCGTATCCAAATCTAATCTCGCTGCGGTGTACCCTATCTACGAAAACACGTTTGAATGACGCATGGTGAACTAAGTTTCCTGTGTCTTAGAAAACACATCGATGTTTTCTTGCGCCCCAATATTTTGTCAATAATTAAAAGGAAGTGTATTTTTATCAGAAACTGTAGGTACTTGAAGCCAGTTCAAAATCCTTCAGGTCTTTGCCAAACATAAAGTTGATTAGCTGACATTCGGCAAACATACAGACGATTTGAGTGAATACTTAGGAAATGATCCGACTCATCCAATCAGACCAGTATGAGAAATCCGCAGAAAAAGATATATTTTTCCTGAATTATCCAATTACCTTTACGTGATAATCACTGATCTTGATGTTGAAGAAATGATTTTTTTTTATCAATATAGAGGCCAACACCATACTCAGGCATTTTATATTTTTCAGAATATCAATTTTCACAATTTTCTCTCCAATTCACAGTTGTAGATAGTCAAATATGAATTTAGACTATCACATTTTCAAAAAAGCCGTCTTTAATATCATCCTGCTTCATATTCAATTCTTTCTGTTTCTGCTCTTCAATCCATGCTAATGCTTTCAAGATATATGGAGGTATTGGTGGAGGAGTAGGCAAATGTTCACCTTGTGGTTGGTAACCATTTTCATCTGCAGTATATGTCAAATGAACTGGAGATCCATCAGGCGACTGGTAAAGGAAGGAGCCTTGAACGGACAGCCCCACGTCATCGGAGTTTGAGTTCTTTATCGATCCTTGTTGCTGGGCGTAGATACCACTATTTGTTTCAAAACTGAAAATTGAGGAATGCGGTGAGTGAATAGCTACAGGTACAAAAAAATATTGCTTTTTGTTAAATGTATCAATTTGAGAGAAAGCACTTCAACTATTAATTTTCAAGTATTCAAAATACGAGATAAGCTAAGAGATGAAATTGTGAATAGCTACTGATCACTTATCAAGTGAATCTAGGTTGAGTAGGTATTATAGATCTCTAGATATAAAAATGATCTTCAAGTCTGAAATCGCATAGCAACAGACTCATAAAAAATACAAAGGTATCTATCTATCTTATAGATTCCATATTTCGCCAATCCAAAATAAGATGATCCAGAAAATCATCAAGCAATCCATATTTATCTTTAGAAGGACGGATAGCCCAGAAAAGATGACAGCTTGTCAAAAAAAAAAACAAACAGAATCATATTATCGGGGTTGCTTGGGGACCTCCTTCTGAGTATCCAACCAAAAGATCTGACTCTAACTTCTGGTACGTTTTGCGCTGAAGGGATGGAACATTTTCTCAAAGCAAAATGACCTTGACATGAGTCATAGAGGAGTAGAAACTGAACAACTTTGCCCCATAACATTTTTTAATAGCTCTAACACTAAACGACTTACAGCGCATCAAATGACAAAATTAAGCTGGCAACAGTGGTGGTTTGAGAACATTTTTTTACAAAAAAAACCTTGAAGAAAGTCTCAGACAATCAAAGGCTGAACAACTTTTCCTTATAACATTTTACATGATATATTAAAACAAGTTTTTGAAACCTTCCCGGTTGCCAGCCGAATTTTGTTATTTGTTGCGCTGTAGCTCATTAGGTGTTGGAACTGTCAAACAACTTTAAAAGGCAAAGTTGTTCAGTTCTTGGTCCTTTATAACTTTTATCGTAGTGATTTCGCTCTAAATACATTTCTAGGAAACCACCTCTTCGGCACAAAACGTACCAGGAGTGCGAGTCAGATCTTTTGGTTGGATGCTCAGATGAGGCAGTCCTCAAACAACCCTGATAATATCATTCTTTTTGGATTCTTTTCTGCTGACCCCTATAAGCCGACCACAACTTTACTGGGCTAGGAATGGATAATGATTTTGGGATTAAAGTTTTTCAAATAATTCGAATTATTATTATAGGAACTGAACTTCATCAGGAATTTTTGAAAAGGGGTCACAACATCTTTGCTTGTATGAATTGGAAAGAGTTTCAAAGAGTATAAGAGGGCCCACTCAAATCCATCCTTCTTGAATAATCATTGAAAGAAAGTGACATGCCCAACTTGACAAGGAAACGTTGCGTTGGTAATAAGTCACTTTAATAAATATACTCTCATAAGAAATGTTCAGGTTCATTGAAGAACTATCTCTCCAAATAATAGACCTCAATAGATACTTCCAGAGAAAAAGTTCCCAATAGTCAATTATACATTGATTGTATGTATTTTAAAACTGATAAAGAAGTCAAAAAACTTATTAGGATACGTGATTGATAAAATGTTATCTGCAAACTTGAGATATACGTGGTGTGAAGTAGATGTTTAACGGGTCAAAATATTTCAACTGACAAGACCTTGTTCAACGGAATTTGGAGTTTGAAATAGTCTTTCTCACACCTACAGGAGGAATCTTAGTCAAAATCTCAATATCTTTATATGCGATTATCCAATTTTAGATAATCGCATATAAAGATATTGAGATTTTGACTAAGATTCCTCCTGTAGGTGTGAGAAAGACTATTTCAAACTCCAAATTCCGTTCAGCAAAATTGAATCAGAAAATTGACAGGGGAAGTTGGGAATGGCGCGTGATGGCGCTCACTGCATTTATATCTAAATCAGGGCTGGTTTATCAGTGAGTGGTTATGTTACTCAGCTGACAGCTAAACACCAACTGCAGGTCAAATTAATGTTGAAGTGTATATTCCAAGGTAATGGTTGGCGCTAACTGACAGCTGAAGTCATGGTAACACTTCTCGTTTTAGCTGTCAGTGCCAGTTGAAGTTGAGTGAAAGTTACGTAGTTGTTAATTTTAGTTGTGAAGTGATAAAACGGCCCTCGATGGAATTCACTAACTCCTGTCTAATGTCAGTTCAAGTAGATCACCGGCGATCTTGCAGCCACACTCGTGGCCATATGGCCATATCTCTAGCTCATTATGCGAGTCTCAAAAAACAAAATTCAAATCACTTATACAGGGTGTTAGTTAATGCTCGTGATAGGCCGTATCTATAAAGACCAATTCCTGACCAAATTCGCGTAAAAATGGTCTCATGAATATTATGTCGTGTCCTAAATTGTCTGGTTTCCGAGTTTCGCTAAGAAGAGAAAAGAGAAAAAAAAATCGGATCTATTATCAATATCTCAGAATTTTTCCGATTATGAGTGAGTTCGAGTTCACGCTCTTAACACTCCGAGCACAAAAAATTGTGTACGCATCAATGGCCATGTTCGTGCTCGGAGTGTTTGGAGCGGAAAGTCGAACGCACTTTATGTCAAATTTTTGTTTTGTGAAATCATTGTATCATCACGTTTCTTAGCAACGATCAAAGTTTCTATTGTTTCAATAATTTTTCGATATGCAATAATTTACAACAAATTGTTCACAAAAATAATAACGACGAGACTTGAGAAAAAATTGGATTTTTATCAACCTCTAGAGCAGGCGGGATTCCGGGCTAAATTTGGAACAAACGACCATCTGCAAAGCATAAAAACAGTAATCGAAAAAAGCATTGAATACAATAGACCACTAGTTCTCGCTTTCGTAGACTTTCAAAAGGCCTTTGATACGGTAGAGCCGAATGCGGTCCTCAGCGCATTACAGGAATGCCGAGTTGATTACAGATACTCAAAACTAATTTACAATATCTACAAACATGCTACAATAATGGTATAACTCCATGAAAATACTAAATGCATCCAAATTGGCAGAGGGGTTAGACAGGGAGATACGATGTCGCCCAAACTCTTTATCACAGTTTTGGAATATTCTTTTAAAAAACTCAATTGGGAAAATAAAGGCCTAAACATAGATGGTCGAAACTTAACAAACCTACGTTTTGCGGATGATATAGTTTTGCTCTCAGATAACCTTAGAGACATCAAAGATATGTTAAAAGAACTAGAAAAGGTATGTGCTGACGTAGGTTTGAAAATGAATATTTCAAAAACAAAATATATGACAAATTTGGTTGCCAGTGAGCAAATTTTCATTGTTGATGAAGAAGTAGCTTTGGTGGAAAAATACAATTATCTTGGTCATGAAATCCAAATCTCACGGGACAACCAAACATGCGAAATGAAAAGAAGAGTTACACTATTTTGGGCAGCCTATGGAAAACTTGCGGAAGTCTTTAAAAGCGACATGCCACAATGTTTGAAGAGGAAGGTGTTTGATCAGTGTGTACTGCCGGTCATGACCTACGGGGCTGAAACCTTAACACTAACCACAGCAAGTGCTAAGAAACTTATGGTAACACAGCGCAAGATGGAAAGGTCCATGCTCGGAGTGTCACTGCGGGATCATATAAGAAATGAAGACTTAAGAAGAAGAACCGGCGTCACAGATGTAGTTATCCAAATTCGCAAACTCAAGTGGAAGTGGGCTGGACATGTGGCATGAATGACGGACGGGAGATGGACGAAAAGGCTGCTGGAGTGGAGACCGCGCATGGATAAGAGAAGTAAGGGAAGACCCCCTACACGTTGGACGGACGATCTAAAGAGATGTGCAGGCAACTGGATACAGAGAGCTCAAGACAGGAGGGAATGGGCAGAAATAGGGGAGGCTTATGTCCAGCAGTGGACACAGAGAGCTGAATGATGATGATGATGATGATGAATAATTTACAATAAAGTGGTTCAAATTTGTTTGTTCAGCTGCCTCATCTAAAAAAATGAGACTTTTAGACAAAGTCAGTGGTGCACATTTTATCGTCAATATTACTTGTGAAACTGCCTCTCAGGACGCCACTGGAACTCATAGTTAACATCAAGTAAGTGCTGATGATTTCGAGTCTTCTTGTCTTGTTGCAATGGCAAACTCTACCAAAATTCGATAAATCGGCAAAGTCTTTGATATATTAACGTAAATGTTTAATCATAGCCCCCAATATCCTGTATATCAGAATTATAAACATACTAAAACTGCTTTTTCCAAAACATCATATCGAACAAAATGGTAAGAGTCTTGAGAGGGAACATGCATGAGAAACCAGACCGTCTTTTCTTCATTGTACACTGTAGAAAATCACAAAAACACAAACAAGTTGGTACGTTTTCTGTTATTTCGTTCAAATATGATTTTTGCAAGTTATTCAAGTTTCAAGTTCGGTAGATAAAGGGTGATTCCTGTAAGTGAGTCATGCTTTTGGGAAATGATGAGGGACATCGAAATATAAATTTTGATATAACACATTATCGGTCGGAAATGAAAAAAAAAAAATGGAAGATAGGTATACCCGATGCGTATCACATCAACGCCACTGGTTGGAACTAAAACCTCTTCTTTTCACATTTGAAGTGTCTCTGTTAGGTAGACGCCTAAAAGAAATTTTCGTAACGACACCTTCAACTGTTAAGAAAAATATTAAAAAATATTTTTAATTTTTTCAAAAACTTTAACACTCTGTATCTTGCGTGAGAGGCATTTCCGACCCATAGTGTGTATTTCAGATTCAAGCGTGATGGCAAAATAATCTAAGCTCTGCTTCTCCGTTCTCATAAAAATGTTGAAAAAATCATCAGCATTTTTCTTCATGAATGAATACCGGTCTATGAAGAGTTGGGTAGCACATGATTTTAACCTATACTTACGCATATTCATAAGATCCTTCGGGACGAATATCTGAGTAGTACTTCAAAGTATTAGCATTTCGTTCTATGATAGGGCTAGACGTAACGTAGCCAACAAAATGAATGAATAATGTTACCTAAAACAAAAAAAAGATGAATCTCGTTTAGAAAAAAGTTTCTAACGAGGAAATAGCTCTTTTGGAATTTTTTAACTTGAAACAATGAATCAGTACTGGGATGTGTTTGAAATATAGAAT
Source organism: Orchestes rusci (assembly GCA_958502075.1). NCBI lineage: Eukaryota > Metazoa > Arthropoda > Insecta > Coleoptera > Curculionidae > Orchestes > Orchestes rusci. Next base: position 95,113,622 of record OY293304.1, on the reverse strand, counting down.
GCCAAATTTGAAATGGATAATCTCATGCATAAATGATGAGTTTGTTGTGAAAAACTCGAGAATATGGGTGGATAAAAAATAAAGACAGGTTATTGATCTTTGTCCCCTTTTTGGTTACATTAGAGGGTTATCTCGGTTATTACTACCGATTGAGCCTTGTTTTTTAAAAAAAATGTCATGAATGCCTTTCAGTTTTTAAGCTACAGAGTGATTTTGAAAAACTTGTATTTTTGTCACCTGACTATCTAGTAACTTATCGAAATCCAGTGACAGTTATTAGTTTTTTCCAGATATTACTGTTTTTGAAATATTGACCAATGTTTAGTTTTTTTAAATGAGACACCCTATATATTTATCAAAACAGTGATTCGTCTTTCTACAGGTATTTCAAAAATTGAATATAGCGAGGGTCTTTTTTCAATAAACCACGAAAATAATCACAATTTTCATAATTTGAAATCAAAATTTTGCAATAGGTCACGAAAAGCGTGGCTTAGAAGATCAGTAGTAGATCAAATTGTTGATCAATCAACATCAAAGTGACATTATGAAGACGGCACCAAAAACTTCACTGGTACTTATTGAAAAAAGGAAAATTAGGGAAATTAATCTTTCAAGATAGCTACTCAAAAACATAGTATAGCTTCAGCAAGAAATCTTATGAATTATGAATGAGAAAAAGTCCATATCATCATCACAAATACTGACAAAATTTGATCTTAAACAATGGTAAATGCAACGATTGTCAAAATAGGCTGGAGAATATACAGAGTGCGCAAATAGTGCGTGGACGGGATATTGTCGATTTATAGACACATTTTTGAAATTCATTGCCAAGGTATGATAGACAGACCTTAAGGCTACAAACCTAAAATAGTTACACCTCATTCGCATCGCGTATACAGGGTGTTTCATATCAAAGTTACATTTTATTAAATGGAAGAAATTGTATATTATCACATATTTGGGTTCTTCAGTAAATTTCAGATTAAGTTTATGCACCACAACTGATATCTTACACGAGCCGTTCACCCGCAAAGCACTATTTTTTGAAAAAGTTGATGTTTAAAAAAAATTCAATATTGCATTGATCCTAAGAGTAAGAGAATTGGGATTTTTTGTTGATGCTAACAATGAAATGACCTTATGTAGGCCGTATGTACAAGCTTCAGATCTTTTTGAGTTATGAGAACTCGTTATGCCAATTTAGAAAATTTCAATCAGGGATAACTTGATTTTTTTCAAATGAAACTAACTAACTTCTTTTATGCGATTGAATGTAGAATTTCATTAGAGTTGAAGCTAGTTCATACGGCCATACATTAGGACATTTCATTGTTAGCATCACCAAAAAATCCCAATACTGAAACTATCAGGATCAATGCAATATTCAATTTTTTTGGGTCTTGTAAAGATTAGGCATCCACACATTGATGAATGTTTTCGATTTTTGAGCATAACTTTGGGTTTATAGAACAATTTCAACTAAAAAAAATGCTGGATGAACAGCTTTTAACAAAAAAAAATAATCCCATAACAAATTAAAATTTTATCAGGATTCAGTGAGAAAAACTCCCTTAAATAACAGCTTTGTCACATTGTTACAATCCATACAAGCTACATATATAAAACAAGCAGGCAATGTTGCCAAACTTACCGAAACTTCTTAAGAACAATGAATACAATAGTTTTTGTCTGTATATTTTAATATACTATGACAAACATGAAAAAAAACAACCATATGGGCAGGAGCGTTACTTTTTAAGCGATATTTAAGAGAACATCCACCGGCTACGCTGGGCAGGAGCGTACCTTTTTACTCGGGCAGGAGCAGCCATATGGACAGGAGCGTTACTTTTTAAACGATATTTAAGAGAACATCCACCAGCTACGCTGGGCAGGAACGTACCTTTTGACTCGGGCAGGAGCAGCCATATGGGCAGGAGCGTTACTTTTTGAACGATATTGAAGAGAACATCCACCAGCTACGCTGGGCAGGAGCGTACCTTTTCACTCGGGCAGGAGCAGCCATATGAGCAGGAGCGTTACTTTTTAAACGATATTCAAGAAAACATCCACTGGCTACGCTGGGCAGAAGCGTATCTTTTTACTTGGGCAGGGGCGTTAGTTTTTAAACGATATTTTAGATATGGCGGCATGATGGACATCTGAATATACACCCCATTAATGAAGTCTCCATTCTCTGGAGTGTACATTGCCGACGACACTGAACTACGGAACATCTTAATCTCCGACGCACCAAACCACAGTCCTGCAAACATCCGAGCAAAACTTCATCCACTACAGACAAGAAGGTCATCAGATGGAAAACATTTCCCACAGCTTCCATTTTGAACCGACCACTAAAACTGAATGATTTCTTCAAAAACACAACAAGATCTTAGCAAATGGAACCCGCGAATTTACAACATCAAACGGATGCCTTTTTATGTGCATAGAAAAAATCACAATCTAATGCGCACACTCCCCTTGGTAGCTTTCGCGATTCTCAAGCCGACCGTCAATAAAATGGCGCCAAAACGAAAAAGCAAAATGAATGAAAATGGAAAACTTGGCAACACCGCGCGTATTTTTCACTCTTGGTCGTTATTTAGTGAGTAGTGTCTTGACAACCGCGATGTTCTGTGAATTAAATTTTTAAAATTTATTTTTCCTGCTTAACTATATGTTTTAACTTCTTTAGTGGTTCCGTGGAGAACTGTAGTACATGAGAACAACAGAAATTGTCCATTTCAATGACCCACAACTGGAACAAATCGAGATGTTCGGAAAATGTTCGTATCAAACAATGTGCCTAAAATAGTGTTTTTTTTTACAAAAAAGTGATTCATCCAGCATTTTTTCGCTTTAGAATAGTTAAACGAAGGATAATTCTCCAAATTTGCTTTTGAAAAGTGAAAAATACGTGGATGCCTAATGTTTAAAGGAACCATTTTTTTTAAACATCAACTTTTTCAGAAAATTGTGCTTTGCAGGTGAACGTCTCGTTCAAGATACCATGTATGGTACATACACTCAATCTGGATTTGACTGAGGAACTCAAATATGTGATAATATACAAGGTGTTCCATTCAAAAACATGTAACTTTGATATGAATCACCCTGTATACGCGGAGCGAATGAAGTGAAACTATTTCAGTTTTGTAGCCTTAAGGTCTGTCTATCACGCCCCAGCAACGAATTCTGAAAATGTGCTTCTTTAAACCGACAATATCCCGTCCACGCACTATTGGCGCACCCTGTATTCCAAGAAATCTTGTGTGAGGCTAAAAACTTCAATTTGTAGGATATTATGTATAATTGAAATGACAAAAGCACATATCAAAAGGTGTCGTAGAATGACGTGATATTTATAAAAAATAATAAACACTTCGAGTTTTCACATACAAGTAGTCGACTATATTCAAAATATGTCCCGCCATGGTAACTCACCATTCATTATTTGACGGGTAGCTTATTTAGGAGATGCAGTTTATTTATTTGAATGTGAAAATACCGGGGCTTGATGGATCAAAATGCAAGAGTAAGCGATGACAATCTAATCATTAACCACGAGAATATTTAGTTTACAATTATTAGGTGAATAATCGTCCAATTCACTTACCTTGCTCAACCTGATAGATGTGTACATTTTCTTCTTCTAACTCAAACTAGCTCAACAAAAAAACAATCATCCATTTTTATATACTAACGATAAATTTGAATAAATCCACCGAATAAAGTTGAAATGAATAATGTTCACACGCCTGACAAATTTTTCCTGAGTTAAAACTGATTTATCATTCATGTAAATTAGGATACAAAACATTACAAATGATTTATAAGATTGAAAACCGAAGACTTGGAATCTGTTAAAAGTCATGTAAATCTGACAAAATGATGTTAATCACGATTAGAGTAACGTATAGGATTGATGTGGAAGTCGTTGAACTGTATTTATAACATAAAGCAACGGTTTTCACGGTCTTGTATATTTATACTGCATGTTTTCAAATTATATCCTACTCTAAAAGCTGTCATTTAACATAAGAGCTCTGAATCAAGCGAGCAATCACAATCACTGTCCTCCTGCAGTTGTGAGATTGTCCGTTCCAGTTTATGTTTTTCATCAATTAAGCTCTGGAGTGCCACATGTAATTTTTCACAATCGTCCTCGCTTGATGCCTCTGGAATTTATAAAATATGTTTGATTCTATGAACTCACGAGAATATTTTTTTTCTGATCTCAGTAAAGAAATATAAAGAACAATAGATCGAATTGCTCGTGAGTAGTCTGCTTAGTTGACTCTTATGGAAGTTCCAATCCTGACAAAAAATTCCTTATAAAAAAATTAAAAACTTCACCTGAAGAGAAAAATCCCTTATCGGTATACCCACGTTTATTCGAGATTGACGATTGCTGAGGATCAAAATTGCAAAACAGAGCTACATAAAATATTACTTTTATTTATATTTGGAGATGCTCCTTTATGATTGAACTCTCTTCATTGCAAAATTCAATTGATTGAATCATTCAATAATTACCTACTATGTACCTCCACTACACATGCAGTCCCCTTTCGAAGTCGCTCGTTTGTCTCTGTTTTTTTCGGGATCTTTTGATTTATATTGCTTCTCTAGTTCTTTGGCAATATTCTTGACAGCACATTCTGATTGTTTGAGTAATTTTCTCATGTGATCCTCTCCTTGTACAACCCCCATCTTGTTGGATATTGTTTGCAGTCTTCTGTTTTCTGCTTTAGCTTGTTCTAGTTCTTTTTTCATGTTTTCCACCAATTCCATTTCATTGCGATTCATCTGTTTGTTCAGATTAATTGCTCCGGCTCTAGATTGAAGTTCACGTTCAAGACACTGAATGTGACAATCTTTTTGGATGTTTTTGTGTTCAGCTTTATGGAGAAGATTCTCAAGTTCTTTCATTCGTGATGACATATTCTGTGATCTCGCAGCTTCTTTCTAGAATAATAATTGAGAAAACTTTTGATTACTGTTTGAAATACGTAACTCTTCCCAACTGGAGCTATTCAAAGTTCAATAATTGTGAAATGACTCAACGAGAAAATCCTAAATCTGAGGAGAACCGCCTATTTAAAATACGATTATTAATCCATGTCTATTTTGCTCATGCATGTCCCATATGATTTGTATGAAAAATCAACCGAATCATTCCTTTTATTATGACATTGATTTTCCGAGACATCAGTTCCGTGATTATCAATAATTGGGTTGACCCCTGGTTTAACGCAATGACCCTAGGATATCTTCAAAATGTTTGACATTTGTACATTTGGCAGGGGCTGAATCGACGCAGGGTCAGAGTTACCCCGCTATTGTTAAATAGGTCCGAAGGGTGAATAATAATGATTGTGAAGTGTGGTGTTGAAAAGTTATGAAGCAAAGCAACGATCTAAGTCTTCAGCCCTCAAACAAATATGATAAAGGACCTCTTTGAGACTATGGACGATTTCTCTTCATTTAATAAGTTATAGTGAAATAAAATTAATGATAATAATTATAAAATGAAATTAATAATTGATTTTCCATTTTCCAAATTGAAATTCTTCATTGGTGCTAATATACATCACAGCATTCACACAAGTCAGTGCATAATATGACAGTACAGTTATTCTTAAAATTAATCACAATAACTAAAAACTAGAAACAGGTAAAACTAAAAAAGTTATATATTTAGGGATTATATAATTTTGACGTCACAATTTGAAAACTCTTCGTAGCAATAAAAGGCTTTTGATACTAGAAATTGTTTGATTTTGTATTGGTACTTGTTAAGTGGGAGATCTGTAATTTGGGTAGGCAGTTTGTTAGAGAATTTGATGCTCAAGTACCCCGGCCCATTCTGACACCTAGCAAGTCTATGAAAAGGTATGACCAGCTGATCCCGATTCCTGGTGTTGTACCTGTGGAGATCACAATGTGACCAGAACAAATTTTTGTCTTTCTGATATGGAGGAGGCCCTCAAGAATGTAAATACAAGGGAGGGTCAAGATTGTGAGTTCTTGAAAAGTTGAGACACAGTCCTCTCTATACCCAAGTCCAGCTACAATTCTGACAGCCTTTCTCTGTAGACCAAAAATTCTCTTCATACGAGGCACATGACCCAATGCAGAAACTGCATACGACATCAAAGAGTGGAACTGTCCAAAATAGACCACTCTCAGAGATTCTTCCGAGACACTTTCTCTAAGACAACGCAGTGCATAAAGTCCCCTCGAAAGCTTGCCAGCCAGCTCCTCAATGTGTAAATGTCATCTCAGCAGACGATCCAGTAGTAATCCCAGGAACCGCACTCTGTCCTCACCATCATATGCCCATCAGTGTCCCTAGTGGAAAAACAGCCTTGCTCGTCTTATCGGAGTCAAGAAGCAATCTATTTTCCCTGAACCACTCATTAAGCTTGTCTCATAAGTCCTCCGTGTTCCTGACAGCACTCTGCAAGGTCTTATCAGAGATGACCACTGTTGTGTCGTCAGCAAAGAGCGTGAACTTAGCCAATGGATCGATGGATGTTAGATCATTGATATATATCAAAAAAAAGAATTGACCCCAAAACTGATCCTTGTGGCACTCTCAATGTAATCTCGCCCCGCTCTGAGAGAACTTTTCCCGCTTTAAACATCTGCACTCTACCAGAGAGGTAAGACTCCAGCAGTTTGATGCTGACCATGGAAAATCTGAAGTGTTCAAGTTTACTAGGAAGAACATCGTGAGGAACACAGTCAAATGCTCTACTCAGGTCGCAGAACAAGGCTCCAGTGAACTCGAAGTTGTTAAAAGATTCAAGTATATTATGATACAAGGTCCAATATTTCCAGAACTGTGCTCTTTTTTTTCCTGAAACCAAATTGGCAAGGAGTGAAGGAGAAGTTTTCTTCAAAGAAATCGGCGATTTGCGTTGCTATACATTTTTCCATGATTTTCGAGACAATTGGTAACAATGAGATGGGACGATTTTTCGGGCAAGTTTTGATCCCCCTTTTTATGAATTGGCACAACTTGAGCAATCTTAAGGATGTCTGGGAAGATACCCTCTCTAAAGCATAATTAACTTAGTGATGGGACCAATGAGGATGTCTTTGACACATTTAATTAGTTTTACATTTAATCCAAAGATGTCTGAGCTATTTTTGTTTTGTAAGTTGTTCATGATATCCCTTGACTCAATGAGGGTTACTTCCCTGAAGGAAAACGAGGTGTCGGGAACAGGAAGGCTTCGCAGAAACACAGCAGGCTCCACTCTTGATGGAGGAATTTTATCTGCTGTACTTTTAGCAACATTGCAGAAAAACTTATTTTAAATCATCAGCTGATAGTTCACAATCCTTTGTTTGTTTATTGACTGTTGCTTTGTTTATTGATAATTTGCCACATAGCTTTAGTAGGGTTGTTTGATTTTTTCATTTTGTTGTTTGCTGCGATTTTTGCCTCACGAATTCTAGAGAATTCCAGAAATTCTAAAGACCTTCGCAACATACGGGTGCAAGAGGGGAAGAATCTTCCGCAGGATGTTATCCAAAATCTAATCTCAAGCATGCCTTGTCGTTTGCAAGCTGTTTTCACTGTTCGAGTAGGAAATACTCGCTGCTGAATTCCTGATAATTTTTTTCAATTAGCTTATTGAAATTTTTTGTTACAATAATTTTTCAATAAACTTAAAAAAAAACATCACGATTTATATCCAAGCAATTGTGATAAAAGCATAGCTGTATGTTAGCAAACTATGCTACACCCCAATCAAATCTGCGAAAACCTCAAATTTCAAAAATAATTGCAAATTATGGGGTGACCTGGATTTTATGCTCGACAGTGTATTTGCTTGAGCGTGAAACCATAGTATGATAAACAACAAGTAGCGACCTATCAGTGGTCAAATTCGTTCTATCTCAATGACAGAAATTCGTCTCATTTATACACTGCTAACCTTATGAAATGTAAAATAAAACCATACTGTAGCCGATTCCATGACTTCAATGATACCGATACATAGGTCAATTATCTTTCAGGTTATATAATACGATTACCCACTATGCAGTATGTCTAAAGATTCATGCGAAGTTTCAAAGTCTTGATTCAGAAAACAGTTTCACAATTCAAAATGTAAGCAGAGTATATATGAGGCGAATTTCTGTCATTGAGACAGAACGAAATTTGACCAAAGATATATATGGAGCTGTCGCTACTTATTCTTTATTATACTATGGTGGAACTTCAAGTTTCGATACAAAAAAAGAAATGTATTGCACAAAGGGAATGTTTTGTGATGTATTGATTGCAGTCAAAGTGACAGTTGCACAGCATGGTTCGGCTTTTGGATTTGAGAATGTGGGTTTCTCTGCTGTGCTCTTTCCCCATAGGAATTCCAGGCTGAGTACGGCACTTTTTCATCATATTTTCAATAAAGTGAGGTTTCTTAAGATGCGTGTATACTCACCTTCCCAATTTTCTCTAATTATTGTTTTATCGGGCGCATTCGAAGTCAGTAGCTCTATGCAAATCACAACGTGGGTGTCTATCTTTTGGCCAAACTAACCTCATTCAACTTTCTTGAACGGACCCGGGGTTGTCTTACAACAAGTCTCACGGAACTGATAATACCAGAGACCACAGAATAAATAGAATTCGCATCACTCGTATACGTCCCTCTACGTATACGTCCGTCTACATACGACTAATCTGAATATCCATTATTTGGGTAGTAGCATCCACTGAAAGCTACTTTGCGCGAATAACCTCAAGCAACTACAGGCGCCCAGCGAATGATCCTCCAAATATAATTTGGATTAAGAGGCTTCATCCGCTAGAAAAAGCACCGCTAGCAAAATAGGTTTTCATCATGGAAGGGCTGACGTGATGAAAACCACATATCACTCAAAATCATATACTTATAAATACAATATACCGCGTGCGTCCCATAAGGCAAATGAGAGGGATTTCCCGCGAAGAAGTGAGAAGGAGAATACAGAAGAATCCCATAAGGCAATCCTTGGTTAGGATTTCGATGTACTACCCATGCGCGAAATACCATTTCCTATTGGCTCGGTTTCAAATTGTCACGACGGAGACGGACAAGGAGCTAGAGCCGGCTGAATTGAACGGGAACGTTGAAAAGACGCCATTATTGATTCATGGTTGTTTGTTCTTTTTTGTGTCCCAGAAAGAATGGGACATACGGTTACAGCAGATTCCTCTTACAAAACTATTGCGATCGTCCCGAACTTGTCTATCCCGAGAGTTGATACCAACAGAGATACAGGGTGTCAAAGTTGAATTTTAATTCTTGATTTATTTGACTAACTTTCGAAATAATCAAATTATATTGATGAAATTTGGTATATGAGGGCTGTTTGACATGCAAAATTCATATCTGAGCACGGAATTGCTCTTACTTTTAGGAGACGCCAATAACACCTGTTTGTTTGTATGTTTAAGCAAGCTTTAAAACATTTTTATTCAAACAGAGGAATCATTTAGGACAAAAACAGTTTAAATTAAGAATAATTTCATTGAATCCCCACAATACTGAAAATTACCGTGTATTACAGCGGTGCCTACTGCCTAGTGAAAGAAATTCCGTTGTTTTCCTTCCGACAAAATACGTTTTTTCTCCCACTGCCAAAAAAAAACGACTTTTATCCTTCATCAAATACAACAACACATAAAAGAACTTGAAAAAAATCAAACCCAAATATTATTTCAGAAACTAAATCAATAAACCTAATTTTGTTCAGATTCATATTTTGAAAAACTCACTATGGTCCTCAGACCTTATATTCAACCATTTTTTAACAAAGAATCATTGTAAATTACGTGAATGAGTTGTTAATGGATAACTAACAAAACAGCAAACAAAAATTAAAAATTATTTTTTCCAAATTGACCCGTTTTTTTTTTTTAAACACTAACGGTGTCAAAGTTCTATTTTAAGGTTTTCATCTTGCGTTGCGCGACATATGATTTGAGTTTACAAATTTGAAATATTTGAATTAAAGATACAAAACATGTTTTGTCCACAATAAATATTAATAATAATAATGACTGCTATAATAATGACCAAGAGGCCGATATGCCGATATATATCGGTATCGGCCAGGACATTATCGGTATCGGCTAAAAAAGTCATATCGGTCGATCACTACCAGTTATACATCAAAAATTGTACCTATAGATATATTTCCATATAAGTACATACATTTCATAATAAAACTATATGATAAAATGGTACATATTATATGGATATTTCACTAAATTTAAACTTGAAAACTGGAAAGGTCTGGAACAGTTTGTCGAAGTGTCTCTGAGAAGTAAGTTTAAAGTTAGAAAGTTTAGTAAGACCTATGAACTGTGTGATTGCACTACCGCACAGAAAATTACTATTTTCTTTTGATTTTATAATAAAGTCCTTGACGGGCAGCTCTAATAAGCGATTATCTCCCTTCAACGGTCAAATTTCTGGGAACCAATTTTAAATCTATGTTTTAACACATTTGTATATACTTTTATTTATAAGTATAATATGAACATTCGATGAAATTTTCTCTTAAGCGGGCACCTCCCATAAGCGAACAAAAAAGCTTGAACCGTGACTGCCCCCTTATGGGAGCTTTTGTTTTATTTATGTATATTATGGCATATTCTAAAAGCTTGATTGATGGATTTTACCCTTATTTCATTAGTGAAAAACATACTTATGAATACAAATATGGTGGAAACCAAGAAAGAGCTGTTTGATTTTCCAAATCTCCGTGTATTACTCCTTCTGTTACAAAACTAGAAGAACGCCGATATCGGTCTACTCTCTATCGTCTATTCACCTACCTCTGAATTAATCTCACTTGATTTAAGATATCTACCGCAAATACCTCGAACTGTTATAAATATGAGCGATAATAATGACAAACACATTATAACTACCTAGGTACACAAAGTTTATAAAGTAAAACCTTACCAATCTCTGGTGATACCTATATTGCTTCAAAAACTATTTAGTAACTATAATATTTCAATGTATAATCGAGAACAAATCACGAAACTAATTCAAATCGTTTTTGAATCAATAATAAATAATATTTTGTAGGGATATTGTTGCACAAAAATGTTAAATCTTATGCAATCTCACACCTAAACACAAAATCCTGGATCAGATAACATGAATTCATGAACATATTTTCCACTCATGCTCGTAATATTTATCACCTACCCCACATGTGAATTCACGTCATTTTTTTTTGGAATCCCGCGAAAAATTTAAAAATACGTCGATACAACAGCTGATATTAAGCATGCAGCACTGTTTCCGCCATGTTTCAGCCGGCGAATCACAATTCTCGAAAATCGATTCTGCGCATAATTCAATCTCCTAACCAAGGACAGACTTATGTGTAAAAGTATATGTCTGTTTCAACATCCTCGCGGGAGTCCCGACAAGCTGCCCGCGGTATATTGTATTTATAAGTATATGCTCAAAATATATAGGAAACTCCCATACAATGGTTTGAAATGAAATTCGCCAGCGCCCTACAACGGGTAGTCCTCGTACTTTTGACTTTTTTCTCAAAAACAAAAAGAAATCTGTTTTTATTGCATACGGTGGAGCCATCTATTGGATAAAATAGGATCTATACCTCGTTCGAAATTATAATTTGATTAATATTTATCACATGGTATATCAAAAGTTATTCTGAAAAAATGCATAACTATTTTTTGAAAACGCTAATTTTTTAATGTCTAAAAACTATGTCCTGGACAAATACAACCTATGCATATTTTTCAGTTTTTAACTTTTGATAAGCCATGTGAATCAATATTTGAATTAAATTTCGAATGTTGAGTCTATGAAATGCAAACCACAAAATTTAGGACTTGTATACCCAGTTGTGCTTCAGTTTTGTTGTTCAAAATCGGATTGAACATGCTGAACCAATTCTTCTAAAACGGTGGGATAACTTTTATTGAAAAGCAAGTGTTTTGTTGAAAATATCCACACATCCGGGACGATACATTTCTCAAAGAACTCACGATAAGCTTACATTATAGTCCAATCCCAGGTTCAAACACAAATTTCAAGATGATCTAGGTACTGAAAATCAGAAATTTTCGACACAAAATGCAAATTACACGTGAAATGATGATGACGTCTAGGGTTAGGGATTGGTTATTTATGGCAACCGTTGTTAAGGAAAACCTCCGTCTGTATCGCCATCCAACGGGTAGTCCTCTAAACAAATCCGACTTGATTAACTGGTTGCCTAAAACTTAATTTACATTGGCTCCCATTGAAGTTTCCTATATATTTTGAGTGATATGTGATGAAAACCGACAGTAGGTATTCTTCACGGCGGCAACCAGACTAACCCACATGGCAATGAAAGCATATTCATATCTTCAGCATGTACTTAGAACGTGCGTCAACTCATTTGCCTACGCGCATATCATTAGCATGCTCTATAGTCAAACTATTTCCAATGCGTTTTTCAATGGGGGTTCTGAGTTATCGTCGATAACCTGCATATTAAATACCTGTTTATTCAAAAAAGTTCACTGTTAACGCCGGTAGGTATTCTCTATTTGATGACAAACTAAATAATCACTTCCAACTATCTGGCTTGTCAAACATAGTGGATTTGGGCATTCTGAGGTTTTGTGTTCCTATTGATAAATATACTTTAAACACTATGATAGGTTTATTTAGATAAAAGATGTAATTTTTTTCCAGAATCTAGATTGGATCACGGTTAAAGGTGAACATTTTCAGGTTTATCATGGTATGTGTTTTGCTCCAGACTCCGAAAAATCACAGTACAGTGCTTTCAATTTAATTTGTCACACTTCCAAAAGGCTGTGAAATATTTAATTTTTGAGCTGAAAGGTCGATCAAAAAAAGAAATTGTGGGATTTTTCGTAAAGTTTTGTGCTATTGAGTCCAATATTTTCCAAACTGTCAAATGTCAAAGCTATTGACATAACTTACTTTTTTTTTAAACGCAGACCTTATATGTATATCATTACATATCTAGAAAGGCGTCTTTTTAATCATCACGAAAATAGCACACATGCCCTTTCTTTTCACTAGTTTAGCGAAAATTAGTATAAATTATGATTGAAAATTTAATTTTTCAGCATGAAGATACACACATTTGTTTCCAATAATTGTCAAGGTTGCACTCGAATAAATGTTAAATGTTATACGTGAATAATCTATAGTCACAGTAAAAATAAATAGATGTGTTACTTCTTGATTTGAGTAAAACTGCCGTATTTACAAACCAGAAAATCTCCTATTTCTCAGTAAATATTCAGAACAAGAACTATAACAGCTATTGGAAGCAAAATAAAACACGCCTGTAAATTAAAATCTTAATCAGATTTATATCAATTTCCTATGAATTATTGACTAGAATGGACATGTGTGCTATATTTTCCTGATCAGAAAAAAGACGCCTATCTAAATATGTAATGATATATAGGGTGTGCCATTGAAAAAAAAAGGTAAGTTATGTCAATAATTTTGACATTTGACAGTTTAGAAAATATTGGACTCAATAGCACAAAACTTTAGGAAAAACCCCATACTTCCTTTTTTTTCCATATTTCAGCTCAAAAAATAAATATTTCACAGCTTTTTGAAAGTGTGACAAATTAAATTGAAAGCACTGTACAATGAAAAAATGCTCCTTCTTCAGATTCCGAAAAGTCCTAGTCTTATTCGAGGAATGGATCACCACTTTTTTCAAATCTATTCTTATTTGTTATTTTTAATGGTATCATAGAAAGTAAATTATGTTGAACAAATGTATTTTGAATTTCTCCATGATGTATAAAATTATGTAGACGAGATCATAAGATTCACTTTGTTTCATTCAAAATATTACGACCACTATCAAAAATAATCATTCTGAGACTCTACAGCATTTCTGTTGAACAACATCAACTTTTCCTCATCCTTAAAAAAGTTCTTGATACTCATTTTCTAACTTCATGATGTACTTGAACCTCATTATTCAAACAAAAGTGCATAATTTCGATATCTATACCAAAAATCATAATTAATTCAGAGTACTTCAAACTTCCAAATGAAATGACTATTCACTATAATTCAAGTTCACTCTATCCACAACAACCTGAAAAACTCGAATACTGGACAAAATCTCTCAACTTCTCTCCAATATTTTCAAAAAGTGTGTTCTTAGGAAATATATTATGTAGTTTTACATCGGCCATTAGTTTATTTGGAAACAGGCATTGTCATTAGTGTCAGTTTTGACTTGAAGTCAGTGCTACCAACATAGTTATGACGTCACGACTAATTGAGTCTATTTGATATCTTCAACTAACTTCACACGAGAAATATCAATTTGACAAATTTAGTTAAGGTTATGGAATATGGAATATTGTTTATTTTGATCACAAAATTAAAAATAAATTGCACTTTAGTCAATATTCGATGGTACAGGCACAGTTTATATAAAATAGCAGTTGGGTCACTCCATGTCGGAACCTTTGAAAATCATGCCTCCAATCATTCCTAAAATCAAAAACAAAAACCGACCAAGAACAAGTTTTACGAGGGAGACAAGCTGGAAGAAGGCGATCGATTTCTTTAGTTAGTATCCGATGGTACAGGGCCTCAACAATCCTTTGATTCAGATACATATAATAGAGCATAAAGCCGTAACCAAACGTACTATTTGACCAACTTTTTGCGTAAACAATATTCACCTTTCAATCAAGCCTAAAAATTTGACCGCTTATAGTAAGCTTCGCTTTGGCTGCTTTAAGCTTAAGTTTAGCTTTCTAAGCGGTGCAAGAGATTTTTTCACAAAGCTTTGCTCAATTGAAAGCCGGGCTCAGATTACAATCGGTGCAATCGGCCCTTGATCAAGAAAAACAAAATTTGGATCGCCAATACGAGCACCTCCTGTATTTCTCTACACAGTAGCGACAGATAAAAATGTCAAAACAGCAAGTGGGAGCCATTTTGAAAAAAAAAACGCGAAAATTAAGAAAGACCACCTGTCATTTTGACAGATTCAGCCGTCTTCACCATGTGGAACGAGCTCACATACTTATGGTGTATTCAAATTTTGTTTAATATTAGTTGCTTTTTATTTGTTTTATTTGTAAAATTATGTGATCCAAAAACCATCAGATAAAACTGCATTTTTTGTTATTCTGTCATTGGTTTCGGATCATGTCAGTGTCAGTGTCATCATTTATAGCCAAAAAAAAGTTCTTTCTTTCAAAATTTTGGATTAAGTGCAAATATTTCATATTTTTATGTGGTTTGAGGGTTGCAATATCTACGCGTTGTATCCGTAAAAACAACCACCACGTTTCACTTCTGACCAGTTCACTCAAGTGAACGAAATTTGTGGGTGATACCCCAACAAACACTAAGCCGGCGGTTGAGTGGCGGCCGCTAGACAAAACTTTCGGCTGGGCGACGGTTCGGAATGGCTTGAGCGGCAAACCCGCTAAAAAAGATATGCATTTTTTAACTTTCTAATCGGAGTCGACACGAAGTCGGTTGCCCACCATCGTTAGGGCGCCTTCTTCAAGAGTGACATCCGTCGGCTACAAATCGCTGCCATCGCCAACTCCGACTCTTTTGGGCGCTTGCAGATCACCAGCTATCCGCGAGCTAGTTTCATTGTTTTTGATTTTCCCGCTTTTTGTAAGTGTAAACCACACAAAACAGCTTTAGTTGCACCAAGCCAAGCCAGAACCCACGCTCTTATGTTTTGGCGTTGGCAATTGCATCAGTCTAATTCTATTATTCCGATCAGTTATCGTTCGAGACAGTACAATAATTATTGGTTGTGTTGTGTGTGTTTACTGTGATTTGATTCAGGGATTGCTCCTGTAAGTTGTATTTTGTTGAAAGAATCCGTTGTTTAGAGGTTATGATGGATAATTATAATCAAGAGGCGTAAGTAATAATTAATGGCTTGCATGATAACTTGAATACTAGTATAAATATCATTCCATAATTTCTGGATTCTAAGATTTGGGTATATGGTCGCATTATAATGTATAATCATTTCACTCTATAATCATTGAAGGTTTCATGTATTTCAAATCATGATTGAAACTTGAAATCTATCAGGTAGCTTCTGGGGGTCAATTTTTGAGCCTTCGTATTGAAATGTTTACGCAATTGTGCGATCAGCACCATTTGAAATAACATGGTGATCGCATTTTTGCCTTTTCAAATTTGCGAACGGTGAAGAATTAACCCCCTGGGCTTTAGTCATATACATATAGAGTGGCGGACATAAGTATGGAAAGGGCCTTAAATATGATAAAACCCTGACCCTGCATCAGTTAACAAAGAAGTGATGGTGCATTTGAAAACTTCAATCCATTTGTCAGTTTAGAGGTCCTGGCGATTTTGTTTTTAAACTGTTTAGTTCCCTTTTTTCTCGTTCAAAAAAGGCTTCTTCGGTAACTTTTGATGAAAATGGCCAGCACCATTGAAAAGTGGGGCAAAAGTTATCTACTTCCTGAGAATTTCATAATTATTGAACAAAGAATATTCTAGCTATAAAATTTTGAACTTGGCAAAAATGACTCATATCATGCAAAATGGGTCATTTTTGTCAAATTCAACACTTTATTGCTAGATTATTCCCTGGATTATCCTTTGTTGAAATTTTCGAAAAGTATACAGGGTGTTACAAATTCGATGGGATAGCATTGCTAATTCCTAAACCATAAGAGATACAGCGTCGGTTAAATGGAGGCAAAGTTGCGCATTTTGGCACTCAATAATATGCCGCTGAGAAACTTAAAAAATTCGGAGCACTTCCGGAGATATCCCGAAAAAAAACGATTTTTTCAAAATTCTTTTTTATTTCCTCCTGAGTTAGTTTGAAGGAATTATTGAAAACGAGTGGCACATTAATGGCCACTTTTTCTCCTCTTGAAGGTAGGGTGGTCGGAATTTATATCCGACGTTTCGATTTTCCGCAACCATCATCAACTTAATTTTTTCAAATACAAACCCAACTTTTTTTATGCATTTTTGGATAGCTCCTGACTTCCTGAACATCATGATGTGTCACACTTGTCATTCCAAAATATGCAGAATTATAATCCGAGATTTTTCAAAATTCAAACTTCTTGATCTCTTTGTAATGCAATGCGCGTATTGTAGTCATGGTAACAATAACAACTTGTCACGCCTGTGGATAATAACTAGCCAAAAAACTTTTTTTTAAGCTGAAGTTTCTTTATTCAAGCTTCAAAACTATTCATAGGCGTGACAAGTTGTTATTGTTACCATGACTACGATACGCGCATTGCATTACAAAGAGATCAAGAAGTTTGAATTTTGAAAAATCTCGGATCATAATTCTGCATATTTTGGAATGACAATTGTGACACATCATGATGTTCAGGAAGTCAGGAGCTATCCAAAAATGCATAAAAAAAGTTGGGTTTGTATTTGAAAAAATTAAGTTGATGATGGTTGCGGAAAATCGAAACGTCGGATATAAATTCCGACCACCCTACCTTCAAGAGGAGAAAAAGTGGCCATAACAATGTGCCACTCGTTTTCAATAATTCCTTCAAACTAACTCAGGAGGAAATAAAAAAGAATTTTGAAAAAATCGATTTTTTCTGGATATCTCCGGAATTGCTCCGAATTTTTCAAGTTTCTCAGCGGCATATTATTGAGTGCCAAAATGCGCAACTTTGCCTCCATTTAACCGACGCTGTATCTCGTATGGTTTAGGAATTAGCAATGCTATCCCATCGAATTTGTAACACCCTGTATAACTTTTGTTCCTCTTTTGAATGGTGCTGGCAATTTTTATCAAAAGTTGCACAGAAAAAAATTAGAAAAATAGGTAGCCTTTTTTGAACGTGAAAATGGGACACTAAACAATTTTTTGAAAAAAATCGTCAGGACAGGTAAACTGACAAGTGACCAATGGATTGATCACTTCTTTGATAACTGATGCAGGGTCAGAGTTTTTTCAAATTTAAGGACTTTTCCATTCTTATGTCCGCCACTGTATATACTTGTGCTTATATATTCCAGTAGAACAAAATTGATAAAATATTGTGATATTCATCAAATTGTTATTTTGTTATTAATTGATTCACAGCTTCACATGAGCTCTTCCATAAATACTGTTTTGTGTTGAGTGGTACTTTATCCGATAATGTTGATTTTTCTATATAATTATTCAAACTTTCATTTTTCATAGGCACCTTGAGAAGAAATGCACATTGCTCTACTAATGTGAAAACCGACAGAGCTGTTTGAAAATTGCTGGGGATGGAGAGGAAAGAAGGCCTGGCACTGTAGGGGTAAAAAATGAATAATTTGATTAAGAGAAAAAATTGGTCGACTCTTCTGTGTTTATTTGTTGTTCCTGTGTACCGTATTATAATGTAGTTGAATCTAGAATTTTTTTTTATGTTTGTATGGGGTTGCGAGCTTCACTTATTGGCTGCAGCGATCGACAAGCTCCCTTTTCTTTCAATCAGTAAGATTCAACTCCAAAATCAAGGAATTTATTATAAAATACAATTTTGAATTTTCAGTACAACTTACTCTTTTTAACTTTTTTACAACTATTGTAAAGTAACAACAAAAATTAAAGTAACTTGGAAACACATCTGGGCCATGCCTTGTTCAGTAACCAGATCCGACATGCCACCTCCGTTGAAAGGTCCTTACTTTCAAGATGTCTCAGCTGCATCAAAATCAGTCTCTGATGGCAAGACTAATATCTTCGTGATGGACCGCTTGAAGACTCCAGTTTTTGTACGAATGCTGACCACACGAACTAGTCCGTCTGCTCCAGGATGTAACCCAATTATTCTGCCAATTTTCCATAACATAGGTGGCACATGTTCTTCATGCAAAAGTACCAAACTCCCAACAGCCAGAGTATTGTCGCTTCTCTGTCTCCATTTTGATCTTTGTTGCAATGAAGTTAAGTAGTCCTTTGACCAATGATCCCAAAACTGCTGCATGACAAACTTCATGTGTTTATAGCGTGTTACAAAACTTGTCTTCTTATCACAAATAATAACTTCAGGAAGACTTTTTAATAAGTCCCCAATCAGTAAATGACCAGGAGTTAGGACTTCATAATCTTCAGGTGACTCCGTAAGGGGATATAAAGGGCGAGAGTTCAGAATACATTCTACTTGTGTACAAATAGTATAAAATTCTTCATAAGTGAAATGTGTATTGAACATTACTCGTTTAAAATGATACTTGGCCATTCGTACTGCACTTTCCCATAATCCACCAAAATGTGGTGAGCGAGGTGGCGAAAAATGCCAAGTAATTTTATTTTCCAACAAAAAATCCTTGAAATTGGAATTACAAGTCTGTTTAATGAAATCTTTAAGTAGATTATCAGCACCGACAAAATTGGTACCACAATCTGAATAGATATGCGAGCAAAGACCACGTCTGGCAATAAACCGTTTCAAACAATTCAAAAATCCATCGGTTGACAATTCTGAAACAACTTCAATGTGCACAGCCTTAGTGCTGAAACACACAAATATACAAAGGTATGAATTGATGAATTTTTTGTTTCGAAATTTGCTATCTTTCAGTTCATACGGGCCAGCATAGTCAACTCCACAAATTACAAAAGGTCTTGATGTTCTAGTTACTCTAGCGCTTGGCAAATCAGCCATTTTCTGTAATAGTTTAGTTGGGTGAACTCGAAAGCATGTAATACACTTACGAAGAGCATTTCGAACAGCTTGTCTTCCCTTTAAAGGCCAAAATGTCTGTCTTGAATTTGAAAGAATAAACTGGGGACCGGCATGTAGATTTTTCAAATGCTCATGCATAATCAAAAGATGAGTGAATCTATGATTAGAAGGAAGTATAATCGGGTGTTTAGCTTTATAATCAAGTTCAGAATGTCTTAGCCTTCCACCAACTAAAAGAAGACCATTCTCGTCAAGAAATGGATTTAGCGAGAGTAAAGCACTTTTTGAAGAAATTGTTTTAGAATTTGCCAAAGAGCTTATTTCAACAGAAAATGATTTACTTTGAACAAACCTTATCAAAACAATAAGTGCTTGATCAATTTCTGCAATAGTCAAATCATTGAAAAGTCTAGATTCTGTTGTTGTTTGAGAGTTATATTTAAATCTCAAAATATAAGCAGTTACATGTAACAATTTTTTAAATGAAGAGAATCTATTTAATAAATCTTGAAAAAATATAGATTTTGACATAGCAATAAAAACATTGGTTTTCATTTCTGGAAGCTCAGAAGTATGTTTTGATAAACTATTGAGTTTCTTTGGCCAATAACTTTGATCCAAAGATAACCATGCAGGTCCCTTGAACCAAAAGTAATTATCCACTAGATCAAGAGGATCGATTCCTCGAGATATCAAATCAGCAGGATTGTCCTTGGTTGGAACATGATTCCATTGACTCAAGTTTGATTGTCTTTGTATTTTAGAAATTCTATTAGAAACAAATGTTTTAAGAGAACTAGGTTCGCGAGCCAACCAAGCTAAAACAATCTGTGAATCTGTCCAATAAAATATATCATTGATTTCAATTTTGAGCGAAGATATAACAGTCTGACACAATTGTACCGATAATACACAACCACATAGCTCTAAACGAGGTAGAGACAATGATTTTAGCGGTGCGACCTTTGATTTTCCACAAGCTAGTCGAACTAACACTTCATTGTCCTTTTGAACTGACCGTATATATATAGCAGTTCCATAACCAACAATTGAAGCATCTGAAAAACAATGGATTTCAACTAGAATAGGTCTTTGAATAATAATACATCTGGATATCTTCACTTCATTAAGGCTAGGTAGATGAAGATAGAACTTTAACCATAATTCTAAAATATTATCAGGAACAGGAGAATCCCAATCTAGTTTTTCTAGCCATAACCTTTGTATTATTATTTTAGCCTTGATAATAACAGGTCCAAGTAATCCTAAAACGTCAAATATTTGACTAATAATCGAAAGAATATTTCGTTTAGTAAAAATAATTATTTCAGGCTTGAGTGTGACTGAATATCTGAATTCATCAGTAGAGCAGTTCCAAAATAGACCAAGGATTTTGTTGTTTTGATGATCTTCAATGATATATTGATCATTCGTTTCTCTATTCATTTTCTTGAGATACTCCAAAACACGTTGTTCATTTGAAACCCACTGGCGAAGATTAAAATTAGCGCTTGATAAAATATCAATAGTATTTTTTATAAGCGATAAAGCATCTTCAATTGTATCAGTTCCCGATATCCAATCATCCATATAAAAATCATGAGCTATAGATTCGGATGCTTCACGAGATATGTGAGCATTTTCCAAAGATAGTTGCTTAAGACAACGTGTAGCAAGAAAACTTGCAGGAGCAGTTCCATATGTCAATGTGCTCAGTTTATAATGTCTCAATTCTTCAGATGGATCATTTCGCCACAGAATCCTTTGAAAATCCTGATGATTCTCTGCAACCCGAATACATCTGTACATTTTTGAAATATCTGCTGTGAAAGCTATAGTATGCATACGAAATCTCAAAAGAATCCAAAACAAAGGTTCTTGAATACAAGGACCAACTTTCAAGACATCATTGAGTGAAATTCCAGTACTAGATTTTGATGAAGCGTTGAAAACAACCCTCAACTTTGTAGTGAGAGATGATTCTTTGATCACACAGTGATGTGGTAGGTAAAAATAAGTTGCCCAAGAAATATCTGTATTCATCTCCGACATATGATTGAGATCTTCATATTCTTTCATGAATAATGAATTGTTTGTTTTAAGTTCTGGCTTTCTAAATAGCTTTCTTTCCAAAATATCGAGATTTTGCAATTTCAAGGGAATCTCCTAACTGATCAACAGTATCTTTAAAAGGGAGTTGAACAATGAAACTTCCATCTGCACTTCTTTGAAATGTGTCAACAAATTGTTGCTCACATTCCATTTCTTCATTTGAATATGTAATATACCTTTCCCGACATTCTTCAATCCTCCAAAAGGCTTCCAATTGATTATTAAGAATACCATAATCCGTATCTTGAGATTGAACCAAATTGCAAATATAGTTCTCTGGAATGAAATATGTGCAGAAACTACCACCAACGACAAAACCTAATTTGGTAGCCTGTAAAACTGGTCTATTTTTTCCTAATTTGATTTGACTAGGTAATAACAAATCAAAGAAAATATCAGCACCAATAAGAATATCTATCGAAGCAGCACAATGAAAATGAGGATCAGCAAGAGGAATGTCATTCGGGATATTCATGTTTGTTATATCCATAGTTTGTTGAGGAAGATCATCTGTGATTTTATTGATTATTAAAAAATTCAAATCCAAATTATTTTTGTTCGTTATAGCGTGAATTCTTGCTTTCAATGAACAATTTATTGTAGAAGTTACAGCATTGATTCCAATTATGGGAATGCTGATTTTATTTCCTTTCAAATTGAGCTTCTTAAACAAATCCATTGTCATGAAATTTGACTGTGATGCACTATCAAGAAGAGCTCTGCATACAATGGGTTTATCATTCGAATCATAAATAACAACTTGAGCAGTAGATAATAAATTATACTTATTGCATTTACCCTGTGAGCAATTAACCGCTGACGATTCTGGATAAATATTTTGTAAACAAAAAGCATTATTGGGAAATTCCTTCACACAATCATATGAACAATCAGATTGCACGTTTGATGTAGATGGTTTTGAAATTACTATTTTCTGTACCTTCCTTTGCAACTTGAAATCCTTATCATTTTCCAAATGAAGCAATGAATTATGTTTTTTACCACAGAAATGACAAGGATCTCTTTTGCATTTCAAGGTTTCATGACCTTTTCCCAAACAATTTATACATAATTGTAGTGCTTGTGCTTGCAGTAATCTTGAATTGGGATTTAGTTTCTTGAAACTGTTACAATAATAAATTCCATGATTACTTTTTTTGCAAAAAGTACAATAAAATTTATTAGAGGATAAATTGACCGACCGCTTGTTATATCCATCCATATTTGTTTTGTTAGAACATGAATCAACGACGCTATGTTTTATATCGATGGACTCTAACAATATACATCTATCAGTCAAAAATTTTATAAAATATTTGACGTCAGGAGATACTATATCTTTAGTTTTTGTCTCCCATTCTTTTTTTGTTGCATTATCCAATTTAGATAATAGCAAATAAATAAGAATAGTGCCTGAAGCATCGGGAGATTCTCCTAAATTCAACAAACACCTATAATGTTTCAAAAAAGTGTCCAAGAATATTCTCAATGCTGAATTAGATTCACGATGAATGGCTTGAATTTCAAATATTAGTTTAACATGACCTCTTATTGCATGTTTCTTGTTTTCAAACCTTTCTTTCAATAATTCAATAGCAACATCATAATTAGACTCATTCTTTTCCAATGAATCAATTATTTTCGAAGCGTCACCTTTCAATACAGACTTGAGATAATGAAATTTCTGGATAGTAGCCAAAGAATTATTTTGATGAACGAGTGATCTATATGTATCAAAAAAGCTTGACCACTCTTCATATGAACCACTGAAACTAGGCAGGGTTATTGGTGGCAATTTATAATTCAACTGAGGTATAGCTGGGAAAGGAGTTGAACTAGAAAATTGTATAGGATCAACCGACGATTTATTTGTTTTATCGTCATGACTTTTGATAATCTGCTCTGCAGAAGAAACTGATGAGAAATATTTATTTTCAAATCCTTCTCTTTCCCTTAGATGTTCCTCTGAATCATCAATCAAGTTCTATGGCGTTTTGAATTTCGTTAAAATCATCGAAGACCTTTTCTAATTTGGAGACACGTTTTGACATTTCAATACATTTATTTCGATTTTCTTCATCGCTGACAAATTTTGCGAATCGGGTTAAAGCACTTTTCAGAAGGCCTCTTTTCAAAATCAAATCCTTCTTTTGTGCTTCGACCCTTTCTTCTTCACACATTCCGAAAACTAATTTCAAAACAATACAACTAGGTTATGAGCTGTCAGAATGTCAATCAAATGAATATCGAATGCGTTCAGTAAATTTTACGAAATGCTATAGCTTTTTATTGCCAAATTTGCAATCAAATTTCAAGAATCTGCAGAATCCGAATAAAGTTCAGTACAAATGGCCAAGTATGCCAGCCAATTCCTGATTGTATAAATACTTTCGAAGTGAATGGACTGTATCAAATCTGTCAAATGACAGTGACATTCAAATTTCAAAAAAAAATGAGCCAAGATTGCTCTGTATCCTGAAAACTCTTACAATATCCTTACTTACGAAGGATCGACCACTTGGAGCGGTTTCTTCAAAGTCCTTGAAAAAGGGCCAAACTATCCGGTTCGTTGGACCAAATGTATGGGATTGCGAGCTTCACTTATTGGCTGCAGCGATCGACAAGCTCCCTTTTCTTTCAATCAGTAAGATTCAGCTCCAAAATCAAGGAATTTATTATAAAATACAATTTTGAATTTTCAGTACAACTGACTCTTTTTAACTTTTTTACAACTATTGAAAAACAAAAAGTAAAGTAACTTGGAAACACATTTGGGCCATGCCTTGTTCAGTAACCAGATCCGACAATGTTGAATTGTTGTTTTCAATATGTTTTATATAATACAGAATTCTTATTTTTTATATTAAAATGTGTTCCTCAAAACTTGTATTATTTAGAAGTATATACAGTGCAAAGTGCAGACGGAACAAAGGGATTTCCATGTAAAATTTCCAATCCCATGTTAGCAGTACTTCTATTCGTAGTACACAGCTGAAACTTGCCGTAGATGAACTTTGGTGCTTAAGATTAAGTGAGTCCATCAATTACGCCAGAATAACTTGGAGAAAGACTCAAAAAATGCTTTAATATATCAGAAAGTTATACTTTCAACATGCCTTGGATATGACGGTGACAACCAATTTTCTAACGTGTCTAACCTCATTGTCAATTTGATTAACCAAAAAATTTCTTTTTTATTTTTATGACCATTAAAGATACTGCTTGGCCATTGATAGGGGACATTTTGAACAGTTTATCTGAAAAATAATGTTTGATTTTCATAATCGTATTAATATACTGTTAGAAATAAATTAAATCACAATTTGACAATGAAGTTATTTGGTTGTCAGTGGCATATACAAGGCTAGTGAAAAAGTTTTACTTTCCAATTGATAAAAGCATTTTTTTGATGTTTTTTCAATTTATTCTGTGTTAATCGATGAAAAAACATAATCTATCAGCACCAAAGTTTATCTACGCCAAGTTTCAGCCGTGTACTTTGGATAGAAGTACTGCTAACACGGGACTGAAAATTTAACATGGGAATCATTATGTTCCGTCCTAAAAAAAAACGCCCTGTATACATACATAAGTATTCCAGAAATTGATTTTGCACATGATACTTAGCATTATAATTGAGTAATCGTGCTTTAATCAGTGTATTTCGATTGCTAGGATTCTTGATCACTATTAAGATGGCAGCTCGGCAGCTTTCAATTCTGGATCTCGTTAGGACCTATTCATCAAAGCAACATCAGTCTGATATCAAATTCAACTCTATGCTACACCCTGAACCACACCTCTCTTTTTACTGATAGCCTTCTAGCGAGACGATGATTTCATATATAGCTTCGTAACCACCTCAAAAGATGTAGTCTGGAGACCAACTTCCCGCTAGTGAGCCGCCAGCGTATTACATAGGTGTTTCTTCCCGAAACGCTAAAAAAAATAAAGAAAATACATCGGAAGCGGCCCGAAGACGGAATTCCGCGGGTACGCGGAATAGTGACGGCATGCCGCCGGTCGGCCTACTGGCGCCCAAGCGGTCATGGAGGAATGTATGCGCGGTGCCCCCAGCATTCTAGCCGCCAGTGAACTTTCTAGACGTAGCATATGTTTCGGCGGCAGCCTGCCAAGGTTGTGTATGTTGGGACAGTTAGGGGCAAAGGGGGAAGTGACCGAATCACTTACAAATCAGTTCGGTTTTTAAATAAAACGTCCTAGATGTCAAATTTTAGTGATCTGGGTCAAATTGACCAGATTCCAGGTGCAAATAAAAAGCAGCTATTATTATATCAAATGGTTCAAAAGTTAAAAGGGAGGAAAACAATGAAGAAGTGCACTGTATAATAGTATTTATGCTAAGGGCGATCTATTTAGACCTTTTTTTCTATTAATAATAAGACACATGAAATGGAATCAGATGGCGGGATCTTAACCATGACCTGGAAGAACAATCTTTGACATTCAGATTCTGGAAATAATTCAATTTAAATGCTGGTCGTGGCTATGCCCCAAAAGTGGTTCATCAAAGTTCATCTTTGAGCCACTCTTTCAAGTATTTTGAACGGTATCTGCCCAAGTAGTCAAGTGATGATAGCTTAACGCAATTTCTGGGGCGGGATACCGTGTACTGTGGAATTCCATAGCAACACGTCACTCTCTGTGTAAAATGATGGGAAAGCGACATGTTGCTAGAATTCCACAGGTACACGGAATACGGGTCCTGGATCGTCTCTGATAGCTTCGATTCAGAACTTCGAAGCAAACATCACTCGCGTATTGGGCAAATACCGGTAGAAATGCTGGGAAGAGTGATCCAAAATTGGACCTTTCTAGATCTTCGGCCTAGTCGCGGTCCTCATTTAACTGAAATTTTTGTTAAAAATAAATTGTCGAAAAGATTATTTTTCGAGGTCGTGACATAGATTTCGCTTTCCAATTCCAGTTTATGTGTTCTATCAACAATTTAAAAAAAGATCCAAATGATTCATCCTTCATGAGTCGCGGTAACAGTTTACCAAACGGTTTTAACTATTGAACTAACAATAAAATAGTTCACACGATAAAATAAAATATTTTAGTAGCTACAGACAGTAGATCACATGCACAGATCAATGCAGATAAGAAAATGATTTGAAGCTTATACCCACTCTTTTAATACTTAAAGAAAAAGCCAAACACGACAAATGGTTTTTACACTGTTTTGCTAACCCATATAATAGAGGGTGCAGATTCGAGTGTATGCACGGAGATCTTCGTTATCATAAGAGATACAGGATCGGTTAAATCATGGCAAAGTTGTGCATGTTTAGGTTCAACAAATTGCTATTTGAAAATATCTAAAACTCCGACTACCATACTTTCGAAAATAATTTGAAAAAAAACACGATTTTTTGCAAGAAGGTTTTCATCGTTTCCTCAGTTTATCTAAAGCAATATTTTGAAATGAATCACACTTTGTCATTGCCACTTCAATACTCCACAAGATGGCGGTATCAAATTGAAAATCTGAGCGGTCATCATCAACTTTTTCTTTCAAATACTTTTTTTTTTGCAATTATCTCTTGACGTCCTTGAGGCTTTGGGGCATCGAAACCATCGAGAATGATATCTATCCAAAAAATACTTTGTTCATGAATAAATCTTTATTTGACTCGTTATTGTTATAGGAAAACTTACATAACTGAATATTGCTCAAAATATTTATAGCGACTACTGTGTGAGTAAATCAACATATAAAGCTGGCTACACACAATCATGATTCAGCAAGTCACGAATAGTTGTATCGGTAGCACGAGAGCTCTTGACAAAAAGTTGGTATTATTGGTGTCTAACCATTTTCGTCGGTGTTTCTGGCAAGACAAAGCAGATAAATAATTGTCGATGTCATCTATACACACACGTTCGTACAATATTTTTGAGCACATAATAATTTTGTATAATGTGTGTAGTAATGAGAATATGCTCAAATTTTTGGATTTTCAATGAAAACAGAAATGCTTAGAAAATTAGCAAATAATCGCGATTTGACAACTATCATAATAATAATTATGTGTGTGCCCCACCACAGTGTGTATTTTTGTGGAATTTCAAAGAACTACAAGACCACAATGCCAAAAAAAACAATTCAGCAAACACATCCAAGTTAATACCTGTTGGCTGGATTAACTTGGAAAAAGTAAAGTGACGACATCAATTCCCACGCAAAAATGATGGTTTCTTTTTCTTACAAACCAATACAACGACTCAACTGGGAATGGATTTTTTGAGCCTGGGACATGAATTAGATAGCCGCACACTGTATTGATCTTCAAATGCTGGGACTCTACCAACATAAATCGGTACCACAATAGTTTAAAGGCTACTGCGAACTGTAGATGTGCAAATTATGCACCAAAAGACGCCATCTATGCACACACAAACTGATGTGCACACTTTACACTCAAAGTCTTCTCAAAAGAACTCACCGCATTCTCATTCGAAGATCTTGACAAACCATCAACCTGCAACACCAAATTCTTTATCTCTTCCTCTTGTTCACATATGCATGCTTCTAAATCTTGAACTTGTCTTTGCAGATGGTCCCTCTCTCTGCTTACCATCCTTGCCTCATCAACCTGGGCCTTTAGCATTTGACATTTGCATTCCATGTCCAGTACTTCCTCATACTTTTGTTTATAGATATCACGTTCCGCTTTGATAGTGTCAAAACTGTTCATCTTGTTCATCATGTCCTCATACTGAGCCTGTAATAATCACTAGTAAAATATGTGATTTGAAACCATACAAAATACATTTACCTGAACATCAGCCATTTCGTTGAGTTTGATTTGAAGTCTATCTCTTTCAAGTCTTAGCATTTCCACTTCGGTCTCTTTGTATTTCTGGTTATCCGTCCCTTTCTTCATGCTCTCGACTCGTTTCCGCATCGCGTCCCTCTCACATCTTAGGTTCTTGCACTCAATTTCCAAATTACTAGCCCGTGATTGGATCTTTCTGAGTTCAAGGCCTTAGCAGACAATGTATTAATCCAATTAGGTCATGTTTGAGAAATGATGTTACTCACCAGAATTTCTATCGCCTTTTGACATGTTTTTCAATTCTCTTTCTAAATCATCCACTTTATCAGCCTTGATTTTCAACTTCTGCATATCTTCCTCCATTTGTTTCATCATTTTAATTTTCTTGCTCATATTATCGCGTTCTTTTATCACATCATCTAACATTTGAGACCTTGATTGTAGTTCGTCAACATCATCAGGTAGATGCTCGTACTGTTTCAGGCGTTTCTCGAGCATTTGTACTCTTTCAGCTAATTCATCGCGATCTTTAGTCAGATCTTCTAGATTCTTGAGTTTGTCTTTCAACGTTTCTAATGAAGCTGGCGCAACTTGTTGGACGACATCGCCTTCTTCGCGAAATTGTACCTTAAAAGCTTTATCGCCCAATTCTCCTTTGAGTCTTTCATTTTCTGATTCAACGTCTTTCAATTTGCTGCAATACCGCTTGAGAATTTCAACTTCTTTTTTGATGATCTCTGCTTCTTCTTCAGGTGAGGGGTTCCCACTTCTCATTATTCTGATTTCTGCCTCAAGAGCCTCGATCTCTTGTTGACAAGATAGCGGTAAAGATGGATTCGCGATTGTTTGTAGTTTCTAGAATTTGGAAATCTGGATTCAAAATTTGAATGAGATTAACTGAATAAGAATCGAGACGTTACTGCTACATGTTCAGTAGAACAAACATCTATTCATTGAAATTGACACTTTGAAAGCCGCAATTCCCGGAAATCTGAACATGCAGCAGTAACTTGTCTCTAGATTGTGACAGTTTTAATGATTAGTTTCGCGGGAATAGATATTTTTATTGATCACAGTTGCAATAGGTAGAGTCACAACTATGCGGAGTTGAACAACAACAACAACAAATGGAAAATTTGCTTCTGGTCATCACAGGACTGGTAGACATAAGACTTTTGCTACTCATTTGGGTCAGGAAATTCTGAAAATGGTGAAGGCATAATATGAATTCGACATTTTAAGCAACATTTTAAATTATTAGTGAAGCCTTCAATCCAGATATAGGCCAGCTGTCTATCTTTTTGGAAGAAATAAAATCGTTACAGAGTGAACGCAGTTGCAGAGGGTAGTTATTAACCAGAACCATGAGAGGGCATGGCAGCTCCTACAGTAGTAAGTAATTTTTCTAGCTTGAAGGTGGATTTTGTCAGAGCTTTTGCATACATTTCATATCTAGAGTCGTGAAACTTTGACATTTTTTTGCACAATAGATGAATGCAATGATTTCACTGCCATTTTTAGCTAGCAATTCTTTTTCAGTGTCTTTATTAAAAAAAAACATCCGATGAATAATTGAAATTTTTAAAAGCTAAAAGAGACTTGTTTCCATGAGTATCCAGTGAAATTTCATGGTTGATACATTTCTGATCAATATTTGGATTAATGATATGAAAATTTCATCTCCAGTGAAAAAATTAATTTGACCAAATTTCGAATTTTCAGTTTTTTATGATTTACGCAATATTTTTCCATTGAAGTTACAGACTTTTATTTTTTCATATGAAAGCTGAAGTCCCAAAAAAAAACGATCCTAGTCGGAAGTCTCGTAACTGGAAAAAAAAGGTTGCTCAGAGGGTTGAAAAAAAGACATTCTTCGCGAAAATCATCGAATTACTCAAAAACGAAAAAACACTATAGCAAAAGAAAAAAAAGATAATTGGTATAAGAGTATGTCCAGTCTCACAAAGTTTTGTGATTCAATATACATGTTCTGGAAAATCAAACACAGAAAACAAAAAACTCAGGTTTTCTCATTCAACTCATCAATTTTGATGTTATGCGAACATTTTGTGAAGAGAAAAGTTGTGGATTCTCCAGTTGTCTACCACTCGCTCATTAAACTTTTTTTTTATAAAATCGACAATAACGCCGCAAATCGCGAAAAACCATTCTTCACCTCTGCCAATCCACACCACACCTCGACTGCATGCATTCAGGTGTTGATTTTTTTTCCAAAATTAGTTATGCCTGTTTCTCCAACTGCGTTCACCCTGTAACGATGTTTTTTTCCTGATTTCGCTGTATTTCTAAGTAATTAGCCTGGCCTAATATTGCAAGGAAGAGATTACAATATACTTAGTCACATTTAACAAACGCAACATTATTCTTACAGATTAAATAGATAAATAATTATTGTAAAAAAGTTTAAACCTTTCACGTTTACTCACTTTTTCCTATTTTTTATCACGTCATTATCATTTGTAGTGAGTGGTTTAGTGACTGGCCGAGTTTCAAGTAGAAGGCGAAGTAGTAGGGAAGCAGTCAATGATACAGTTGGGCAGTTAGATGCTCAGTGGGCTCAAACTGAGCATCTAACTGCCCAACTGTATCATTGACTGCTTCCCTACTACTTCGCCTTCTATTATCAATTGTGACAAGTCTGTCTGACGGGATGGGGAACGAAAAACTTTCCACCCAGGTTTTGGGCAATTATTGAAAAATCGTCCGGACACGTCAATTTTTGTTTTTTGGGGAACACATTTTTTTGGTATTTTCCCCCCCCATCTGTCATCTCCTAAGCGTTGGTGATAGTCATCCCCAGAATTTTAAATCATCATAATTATTTATCATTTTTAATAGCGCAGTAGAAATATTGTTTTGTCAAAAAAAACCAGGACAGAATGATATTTTCAGGATTGATTGGAGACTGCCTCCTGAGTATCCAATCAAAAGATCTGGCTCGAACTCCAGGTACGTTTTGTGCTGAGAAGGTGGTTTCCTAAACATTTTTTTAGAGCAAAATTATCTGTATAAAAGTTATAGAGAATCAAAAACTGAACAACTTCGCCACACTGTATTTATTGCAATTTTGAATTCCACATAAGATTCTGAATTAACTTTGTTTAATATGAGGTGTTTTTTTTCTCTAAAGATAATAATAATAATAATGATGATAGGCAGGTATTAAATAATTACGGAACAACACAATATAGTATCTCAAATAATTATATAAGGGACTCTATGAGTTTAACTCTTTACCAGCAGAATTGAAAGACTGCATAATTTCTTAATATTCAAGAAGTTGGCTCGTGAATACCTATATGTAGTTCCGGAATTTCAAGAGAAGTTTTTTGTTGTAGTCTTTTGTTTGTGTGTACCTACGTTTTTCTGATCGTTTTGTATATTTGCATGTATTGACTTATTTTTTTTCTCTTCCTAATTATGTCCGAGCCATTGTTTTATTAGAATGTTTTTGTGTATAGCATATTTGCTAAATGAACGAATATTTATCTATTTCTTTATTTTTCACGGCTTAGTAAAAATATGCATGCATGCGTGCATGCGCTCTTTGAAGTTGCATCAAGTTTTACGTTACTTATAAAATATTATAATTGTTAACAGCTCTGAAAGCTTCTTGTATAATATTATAAAAAAAAACCATGGTAGAAAGAAACAAGGTATGCCAACGCGCATCTCATTGTGACGTCATTCGCTACAAAAATACAGTGTTAACATATTAGCGGTTTTTCGCAAATGGGCTTCTTTTAAAAACAATAATTCACGTAAAAATTTTTAGAAATATCACAAAGCGGTACTTGAATTACTTACTTTGATTTGAATCTGTTTTTCCTTATCTATTTGGCCCAAAATCAAACATACTTTAGTAATTTACGTATATTTTGATTGGGAGATGTACAGTATTATTTGCAAGTTGGCAACGTGCTCTAAGCGTCTTGTCAGATGTTAATTCACTGACATAATAGGTGTGTTTGTTATGCTCCCCTAGTGCACACTTTTCTACACTACAACACTCAGTGTGGCTTTGTTTGTGAAATGTTTGTCTGTTTTTTAGGAAAGAATATCTGATTTGAGTGTTGTAGTGTAGAAAAGTGTGCAATAGTGGAGCATAACAAACACACCTTGAATGAGGAATGAGTCTACTCAAAGTGAATCCAATAATTCTTATTTGAAACTTGATTAATTTGAATATTTGAAGTAATAATTCGTCTTATCTCTAATTGTTACGTTCGTATTTTGTTACCTGGTTACTTAAATCTGGTTTTTGATTGCTTGATATCAAACTTCACCGAAGTTGGGGAAGCTGGGGTAATATAGTATATGCCATGGAAATGAATGGAGAAGGAGAGCACGGTTGTCTAGTGTGTAACACGCTGGACTTGAGAGACCGTAGTTCTGATTGAACTGGGGTTCGATCTCCACGGTGAGCTGAAATTAGTTTCTGCTCTGCATTTAGAGGCACTCTCAATGACTCTCAATGAAACGACTTATTTGTTAATGCTATCAATCATAAAAAGCCACGTTGCTATGTTACCATAAACAAAATTGTAGCGTATGACATCACTGCGCAATACAAGCCAATCTTTTCTTGTGAGGCTGACATACCTTGTTTTTTTCCACCATGAAAAAAGCAAATTCCATATAATAACAACAGGTGAGTTACTATAGTACCTCGCAGATAGCTCTTATAACAAAGATGCAAACTAGTCAAAATAGTCAAAATTAGAGTAAAGCTTCCTCTAACAAAATGAGCTAAGAATCTTATCTAGAATTTAAAATTCCAATAAAATACAGGGTGCTCGTCTTGAAAAAACGAGAAATTTTATGTTTTATTTTTTTTTAATCCGATGCTCAATTGTTTTCCTGATAAATAATCTCTCTGATTCCCGAGCTTAATCCTAACAAAAATCCCCACTACTTTTGTATCCACCGTTTCACAATATCTTTAAAAATAAAGAGATTACAAGGGTGTTCACCCTCCGTTGGACAACCCTGTATTATATCTAAGGCTTTCAAAGCGAGTTGTACCAGTTTCCAAGTTAAATTATCATTTATACTCTATTTGCCCATAGATATCAAAGAATGTACGTTCAGTCCTCGAACGCTAAATTCTTGCATGGTTACAATGCTTTTTTGTAGAAGAAATAAATAAAAAAATATATAATGTTTCCTTTTACTTTGAACACACAAATGAACAAGAAGTATATGGATAATGTCGGGTGCCCCGATATTAAACTACCCGTCTGATACCGGGAACACGGTTCGAGTAAACAAAAGTCAATTTCTTTCAAAACTACTTCTATTTATCACAAATGACTGGTTATATGGGTACTATAACAACTACTGCACGAACCGAAAACAATGTCGACTCGAAAAGAATGCTGATGGATCGGATAAATCAAGATAAAAATTAAATACAAAAAAACCGTCTAATTCGTTTTACAACTCAAACCGCCATCATTCTCTTACTTCACTAATGTCACTCCTGTCAATTAGCGACTAAATCCAGACCTCACAATCCCACTCTTAGCGGTGTTGCCAGAACTAAAAAATATCTTGAAATGTTTGTATGGCTCTGACATTCTCCCACCTGAGCCATAGTTAAAGCCTATCTATAAACATGGATCACTCAAACTAAAGAGACATACCTTACAATATTCCTAACTTCCTTACAGCTAAACGAACAACAAACTTATAACTAATCTTATCAGTCCGAATACCGCGAAGAAACTTTCACCGCGCGACCACTCCCCGTAACACTCTCATTCGAGACGGCGGGTACTTTGCCATCATCCACTCCCGTTTCCGCGCACTCTTTGTCTACATCGGGGACACTCGCTTCCACTCTTGGCCGGCGCGATGATGCACTGGTACTGGTACCGCAGTCTCCCATCTCTTCCGCATCAGGATGTTGAGTTGCTGCTGTACACTCCAATGGATACAACCTTTTCACAGGTCTAAGAAATTAGCCTTTCTCCGTACGAACTCGAACCAGGCGAATGCGACCATCCTTTCCAGGGAAAATTTGCATTACTCGCCCTAAAGGCCAACTTGTCCGCTTGTTTTGGTCGTTTCCCACAAAGACAATTTCTCCCACCTTGATTTGATAGTTGTTGGCCCCCTTGGACCAGAGCTATAATTGGCCCAAATATTCACTGCGGAAACGTCCACGCAGGTGTTCCAACAACTTCTGTCGGTAGACCATTCTTCGGCAGAGTGAGTCCCTATCAATGACGTCACAATCAGGAACTCCATCCGTGGCTCGATCTCTCAGGAACATCATTGGTGTTAAAGGTGCCAAATCATTGGCATCAGAAGAAGGGTAGGTGAGCGGTCTCATGTTTATGACGGACTCGCAGTCACAGATAACCGTCTCTAGTTGCTCACGATTCAATGAGGCGCGCCCGAGTACTCTCCGCAGCAACTGTTTGAGAACTCCGACGAACCGTTCCCAGAAACCGCCCCACCACGCGGCCGTAGGCGGGTTAAAACACCACCGTATACGTTCGACCGCACTATGCTCGGAGATTTTTTGAAAATCCACTCTTGAGAAGGCATTGTCTGTACCGACAAAATTGGTACCATTATCGCTATATATTGTCTTTGGTCGACCTCGTCTGGCAATAAAACGTCGTAGGGCCTGAATAAAACTGTCCACTGACAGACCACTACAAACTTCAAAATGTACAGCTAAACATACATATACATATCCACACTTTATCGCCCGTCCTCAGAAACAAAGGCCCCGCAAAATCCACTCCAGTCACCTCGAAAGCTGAAGCATCCCTGACTCGATCCAATGGAAGTGGAGGAGAGTTGGTCGTAATTGGTTTGGAATTGAAACGTTTGCAAACAACACATCCGACAACTGCTGATTTCAAGGCCCTTCGTCCCCCTCGTACCCAGTAGTTTTCCCTTAGCACGCTCATCAACCCTTGCACTCCAACATGACATGATTTGACATGCTGCCCAAATATAAGTCGATTCACCAGGAAATGCTGAGACGGCAATACAATAGGAAAGCGGAAATTTGCAGTATCTTCCCTACTGCTGATACGCGTCTTGACTCGAATTAGCTCGTCCTCGCCTTTAAAGACATCAAAACCACTGAGCCTCTTGTCGCCATTCACAAAACATTCCCGTTGTACTAGCTGCAACACGAAAAGCTCCGCTTTATTGATTTCCTCTGCAGTCAGTTTTCCTTCGAGCCGAGTGTCTTTGTTTCTGATGTTGTATGCAAATCGGAGTATCCACGCGCACATTCGTAAAGTCTTCGTATACTGAGAAAAATATCCCAAGTGCCAATCTTCAGAGGTCATTATCTGTTGCTCATTATTAACCAGAGACTTGACTAGCTTCTTCTTCCTTTCTTTGTTAATTTCATCCTCGTCACAATCGAAATCATCTCCAGGCCAAGAAGATGCATCACCATAGAGCCATGATGGTCCCTCCCACCATTGCGACTCAAGTAACCCTTCAGCTGAACAGCCCCGGGAAGGAAAGTCTGCAGGGTTTTTTACCCCAGGAACATGATGCCAATCTTGATCTGTAGTTGTCTTCCAAATTTCTGTTATACGATTCCATACAAAGGTGGACCATTCTTCTGCTCTTCTTATCCATGCAAGAACCGTGGTGGAATCGCTCCAGAAGTAACTCTTGGATTCTATTTTAAGTGTCCGTTTGATAGTGTTGTACAATCGGACGCCAATCACCGCAGCCATCAACTCGAGTCGAGGAATTGACAGAGTTTTTAGAGGGGCCACCCTGGACTTGGCTGCTAAAAGATGAATTTACACTCGACCTCCTTGAACTCCCCTCAAAAAGACAACCGCAGAAAAAGCCTTCTTGCTGGCATCGCAAAACGTATGTAATGACCACTCCTCGGCCTCATTCGGTCCAGCTCTGATCCATCTAGGAATTTTAATCGCCGATAGATAGTGGAGGTCTTCCATCCAACTTCGGAAACGACTCTCCATTTCATCATCAACAGGTGTATCCCATGTTAATTCCTTTTTCCAAGCCTCTTGGAGTAAAAGTTTCGGCAATAAAGTTGTCGGACAGGTGTAACCGATTGGGTCAAATACGCGCTGCGCAAGAGAGAGCATCACTCTCTTCGTGACCGGCTTACTGAGAAGTTCCTCTATGTGTTCGTAGTCTAGGTTGATGCATATAGTGTCGTCCTGCTTGTTCCATGCCATCCCCAATACGAAAGTCGATGTATCTGAAGGGACCTCCTGGACCTGATCAGTGAACTCCCACCCTCTCAAGTCGAATTCTCCCTTGGCCATTGTTATACTAGCTTCTTCGATGAACAGTCTCAATTCCTCTTCATTCGCCACGCTGGTTACGCAATTGTTGACGTAGAAGCTTTCTGCTAGCTTGGAGACTGTTTGGTCAGTAGAATGCACAATTCCTGAAGAACATTTTCCTTTGATCTGGGCCAAGTGATAATCCAATGAGACTCCCAATAAAAACGGACTGCAGCTCAATCCGAACACCACACGACGATGGCGATATATCTTTTCTTCACCCCCTGTACTCATCCATAGGAATCGGAGAAAATCTCGCTCAGCTTCATGTATACTAATCTGTAGGAATGCTTTTCGTATATCTGAGATCAATCCAATCTTCTGTTGTCTAAACCGTAGCAAGATCACAGGAATCAATTCGATTAAGTTTGGCCCCTTTTCAAGACACTGATTCAACGATGGGCTCTCTCGGTTTCTGGCTGAGGCATCGAAAACTGGTCTTATCTTGGTGGATGCACTGTTCAATTTGATTACGGGTCTGTGGGGAAGATAATGGGCGTTAATGCTTGGTTGATCCTCAAAAATCTCTTCTATTATTCCCTCCTTGAGCCATTCTTGAAAAACCTGGTCATATGCCTCTAAATAACCTTGTTTGGTCATTTTCTTCACAGCACTGTCTAGTCTTGATTTAGCTAATGTATAATTACTCGGCAGTGCAGGATGACCCTCCAACCAAGGTAGCCTCACCTCATATCGTCCTTCCTTGTCAAAAGAGATCGTTTCAAGGAACAATTCTTTGGCTGCGGTGGCCATTTCATCTCGAGATTTCTTCTGAGCAGGATCACTTATTCCTAAGACATCCAATTCCCATAAGTTGCTGATCGTTGTATGATTGACTAGAAGGGACAAGGAACACATAGACTGTGTTTTGGGCTCTTTCAAAGGCAATTTTCCCATCAATGTCCATCCTAACAGGGTCTTCAAAGCCACCAGTCCACACTTCAAGACATGTCTTCTACCGGTGTATAGTCTACCAGCAATGTCTGCCCCTATCAACAACTCTATGGGGGCGGGACCATGTGAATCGGTTATTTCAATCTTCAAGTCGCGGAGTTCCTTAGACCAAGGGCCATCAAAAACCGATGAAACTTCTCCACAAATCGTCGACTGGTCCATAGCCTCGAACATACAACTGTAGTTGTTTTGTCTCAATTTTACGTATAACATCTGTGCTTCTGCAATAATTCTGTTCCTCCAAACAGGCCATGCACGATGTTAACTTCTCGTTTTGAATCGTAACCCAAAAGTTTAGCTGTAGCTGCTTGGATATAGGTCTTTTGAGATCCCGTGTCTATCACAGCCCGTACACTCCTGGAGATTCCTGCATTTTCCATGGTTACGCGAAGGGTTAGCAGGAAGACATGTGTATTTGTACTGTTCGAGAGTGTTTGGTTAATCTCTGGTACGTGGTCATTCGCATGGTCTGTTTTATCCAAAGGTTTATCTTCCTTCTTCTGAGCACCCGCCTGATTGGAACACATAAGTGCTGCGTGATTTCTGCCACAGATCAGGCATTTCAACTCTTCCCGACATCTACTAGATTGGTGTCCTATTTTCAAGCATCTATAACACGCCCCCTTTCCTGCCAAAATGTCTTTCCTCTGATTGTAAGTCATGCTCTGAGCTTTGAAGCAACTGGTACTATCGTGTACATTTTGACAAAACACACATCTTCTCAGATCATTAGTGTTCATCAGGCCCATCGCGGTGGAAGGATTGTGGGCCTTTCCTGCTTCCGGCATCCTTGATTTGTCGCCTCGCGGTCGGTTGAACGTCCTTGGGCCATTGGAAATGTCAAAACCTTCCCCTGCTAAAACCATATGTTGCTCGTTGTCCACTTCATTTTTGAGAAAATTCATCAAACTTTGAAGGCGATTTTCTATAAGGGCAACCCCTGCAACATTCGAATTGGAAGTTTCGGACGATCCATCGTCAAAAGATCGCGGACAGCGTTGCCAGATCCGCAACAAATCTGAAGGCAAGCAGGATTCTACCAATGGGAATAAAATTGCCGCATACTTTTCGGATTGAATGCCCAAAGTCCCTAACGCACGTAATTGAGTTTCAAGCTTATCATATAAAAGGGAAAGATCAATTTTATTGCCAGACGAGGTGTTATTTATGACTAATTTAAGCAATTCGCGGACGTAGACTTCGATTTGTAGATCCTCGCGCCCGAATCGCGCACAAAGACAGTCTATCATCTTCTTGTAATTATCTCCGGTCGCAGGAAAACTTTCCACGAGCTGTCGAGCCCTACTTCCCGGTGAAGTGGCTTGAAAAAGGTACTCAACTTTGTCATTTAAATCAATATCCGCGTCAACATGTATCTTTTGAAATTGGGACCAAAATGGTAGCCAGTCTTTGAGGGTCCCATCAAATTTTTCAAATTCCAATACGGGTAACTTGAATTTACGCCTACATGCAATATTACTTACAGAGCTCACACTGTCGGGGTCTAAATTGGCTGTACTACTTGCAATGTCTGCCTCCGCCTGTTGTGCCTGCGACGCTTGCGTCCATTCCTCGCAGCGGCTATTGAGGTCCTCGAATTTTTTGAAGTAGGTATCAGCACCCTCCATTTCCAGTAGTAGGTCTTGTTCACTAGCATCTTCTTGGATGAGAATGTCGTAGATTTCACCATCAATGCGTTGAAGTTCATCAGCTTTGCGCCTCAAAATATTCAGCGATACTTTGAGAGATCGAGATTGTGTGTCTGAGGCTCCCAACAACCCATCCAATTCCATTGACAGCTTTGTGAACGCTGTGCGAAGCACTTTGCGGTGTTTCTTCTTCGTATTCATCTTTCACGGGCAAACTCGGTCAAAACCAAACGCGTTTTTCGAAAACTTTGGGCTATCCGCGTTGAGTTTGTCCAGTGATCGCGATTTTTTCGACACTTCTCACTCCGTACCGACCATTCAACCAGTCCTGTCACGGTCGCCAAATGTCGGGTGCCCCGATATTAAACTACCCGTCTGATACCGGGAACACGGTTCGAGTAAACAAAAGTCAATTTCTTTCAAAACTACTTCTATTTATCACAAATGACTGGTTATATGGGTACTATAACAACTACTGCACGAACCGAAAACAATGTCGACTCGAAAAGAATGCTGATGGATCGGATAAATCAAGATAAAAATTAAATACAAAAAAACCGTCTAATTCGTTTTACAACTCAAACCGCCATCATTCTCTTACTTCACTAATGTCACTCCTGTCAATTAGCGACTAAATCCAGACCTCACAATCCCACTCTTAGCGGTGTTGCCAGAACTAAAAAATATCTTGAAATGTTTGTATGGCTCTGACAGATAATAACACGTCGGACGTTTGGGATTAAACAACTGTAAGAAATGTGAGTAGAATATAGAAGATATCTGTACCCAGAAAAGTAACCAGATGAAATAAATAGACTCAAAGTGATAGCCAGATGTCCGGCCGGAAAGCTACGTTTCCACTGGAGGAATATTTGAGCAACTTGAAGCAACTTTGAGTTCCATTAAAAAAAAAAGAACTGTAGCTCAAGACAGAAAAAAGCGAAAAGATGTAGATATTCTGGTTGAGGAATCCTTGGAAAAATTTTTAGATTAATATTCATCTAAACAGGGTATACCAGAAGTATTGGGAGATATTTGAAAGACGGTTAGTTTTGGATCAAAAATAAGACTCTTATACAATATTTTCGTAATCTTTTTAAAATTATTCGTACTTTGTAGTTACACTCTGAAGAAGGTTATTCCGTGAAGGGTGAGATCAGTTTCAATGAAACTTGGACAGTATAAGCAGTACCTGAGGACTGATAATTTGAGACCATAGCGGTATTTTGATCTCATTTTGAAAGCCTGGGGTGTTCCACCCCTATCATAAATATCCATGAACTACGCCTTCTTTTTTCTGAGTTTGCAATTTTTGGTTTGGGTTCATTAATTATCTTTAAAAAAAGGTACTTCTCGTTCACATCATCAAATCGAAAAAAAGAAACTATTTTTTCGATGTGAATGTGGAGAACCTTGTTCAGTCGATTAATTGACGAACCTAAATCAAAAATAGCAACTGAAAAAAAGAAGGCGTATCATAGTAGGGGTGGTCTACCCCAGGCTTCCAAGATGAGATTGAGATACTGCTATAAAGTCTCAAATCAACAGTCCTTAGGTGCTGCGAATACTGTCCAAGTTTCATCAAAAATGATTTTACCGTTTTGGAGCTATCACGGAAAAACCTGCTTCAGGGTGTATCTTCAAAGTACAAATAATGCCGAAAGGAAGGGTCGTACCAGAATATTTTATAGAACATTTTAGTCTCATTTTTTTCCAAACTAGCCGTTTTTCAAATATCTTTCAATACTTCTGGCTAACCCTGTATACATGAAGTTTCGCAGCTGCAATTTAAAGATGAATGTCTCAAAATAAAATATCGTCAAACAATTTGAAAGTATCAGGACCTGCCAGAGTTGCTAAGATTTCTTCTCTTTCATTCATGGTGTATCATAGATAGAACTGTCTTTTTGCGTTTTCTCTCCGCAAAGGAACGCTCATTACACATTAAATACTCAAGTTATGATACATATGACCATCCAATAAATAAAAGGTACCAATTGACTATTCCAGAACACGTGACCTTGACAACAATGTCATTTTTGCTGGGTGACAAACAAATCTGTTAATAATGCTTTTTCAATCAGTTCTTTTCTAAAATGGCTCACAGCAATTATTATTCAACGTTGAGTGGTGATGTGAAGATACAATACGACCAAAAAATCGGCGTTATACACAATATTGATCCCTATGCTCTTTCGATCAATGAATATCACCATGATGGATTTAGTAAATTGTCGATATTAACTCACAGTTTTTACACTGGGAAGCAGATAAAGGCTTATGAGAGTTTGCAAGCCTTCAAGCAATACGAATCCTGTATTCAGAAAATTGCTGCTAAACAAATCAGCGAAGAAGCATTTGTTGTGATGTCTGAGGTGAGAATTATGGATCATTCTAGTTACTGGATGAAATTGGTTAGTATTTATTAGAAAATATGTTATCAAAAACACCAATTTTATTTTATTTATGTACACATAACTGACATAACAAGCTTCAACCTATAAATTGTGTGTGCCACTCAGCAAATGACAGTAGTGACCAAGGTTAATTGTAAAGAGTGTTTAATAAAAAATACGATCAAGTCACGTATGGATTGCAATTGTTTCAAAAAACGTATGTCCTGGCTAACATCGCAATTATGACATGACATCCACATTCTAACCGTCACAGATGCCAAGATGCCAAACCATACAAACTGGCCACGACCTACGTTCATGACAGAAAAAGAAATTCAGGGGTGACTTGATCGTATTTTTTATTGAACACTTGTTACTATCAATTAACCTTGAGTAGTGACGTCATACTGGAATGGTCAATAGGAATGAAATTCAAGAGAGAGTCTTCACGATTGCTGAGACAACGTCTTTTTCCTTCCCAATATACTCAAAAATATACCCAATTTTATGTGACAACCTGAAATACTGTTTATGATTTGACTCACCTTAAAACTATCCAACTCTTTCAAACAAGCATCCAGTTTCTTTTTCAAGTCATTTCTTTCTTTTGATAGTTCAGCGATTTTGTCGTTCTGTTCACGATTCAATGCCTGAAGAGCCTGAAATGGATATAAGATTTTAGAAACTGAAAACCCAATATCTCATATTACCGCCACTTTATCTGAGCCCAGATTCGCCTCGCTAGATGATCCGAATGCTAAGACACCTTTCGAGGCTTTTGAGAGTTCATTGGATGAGTCTGAGTTGAATTCTGCGCCAGATCGTTTAGATCTTATTTTGATGTGAGTTTTCAATGATGGGTCGTCTACTACTTCAAAGCCTGGCTTCAATCCTTTGATTCTAGTTATCTATTGAGATTCAACTACATATTAGGGTTTTCCAAAAGTACTTAAAATAATTGCAATTGAAGATTCACATTCAGGGCCGATATTTCAATATGTCACCTCAAGGTACAGAATTTCCAAGGTACCCTTATAATATAAAAAAAATCAATCTGTCAAGTTCGCGAAAGTAACCCAAAAACCGCCGACGTCCCTAATAAATGACCCGCGGATCCGCTCTGCTGCACACTGCCACGACCTACTTTCTAATAGGCGATCTAAGCGTCAACAGTGTTTTATACTTTGTCTGTCACTCTCGTGAAGCCGGTGTGGTTCCAAACGAATGTAGTTGAACATTTGTCGCATCATGTGACCGACCCTCTAAGGATCTAATGTTAGTGTCGCAATTAAAGCACGGTACTTACGGCGCACAAGTTCAAGGTCGAGAATAACCTCAAAGTGTACCTTAATCTTGAATGGACTTTCAAATATCAGCCCTAAGGCACTCAAATACATTATGCTGAATATTCATAATGAAATTCTGTTCATGTCAAAACATTCTGACAATGGAAGACCAGCGTGAATGCTTTGCTATTCACCTCAACGATAATAATATGAAAAAATATTTACAAATTCAACTGGTAGTGTGTTTGTCTTTTAAGCTACATTTCCACCGTAGACCAGTCGTCTAAGTAGAGAAGTCAACACCACTCAACACAACACCTCGTCTAAGTATGTATCACAAAACAATAAACCCAATAGAACGGAAACTGCAACGACTCGGTTCAAGTACAGGGTGATTCATTTTCAGCGAAAGCTGTAGCTTGTAGCTGTCTTATTTGACAACTCAGAGAGAAGTGTCGGGGAGCAATTTTGTTAAGAATATCGTCTAAGATCTGGTTTCATATTCTTTTTTGGTAGTTCAAAGGGGAAAATCTCGAAAATCTGTTGATTTTCTGTTTTCACTGTACCGCTACGCCCCCTTACGGCGATCCTGGAGCTTGAGATATATTGCCAGCATTTTCTCTTCAGCCCATTACTCAACGGATTTTTTTTCCTGAGTCTCTGTGATGGATATTTCATGAGAACTGGCACCCTGTCGCTAAAAATGAATCACCCTGTACATTGAACTGTGCATCTTCGAACCCAGTTCAACAATTAACTATCGTTGAGAAACCGGGCCTAATAGACACTTCTATAATCTTAGTTCCCCGGTCGACACACTTATCTGAACGGCGCGGCGCTGCATTTGATTGCGTCCGCCAAAACGACATGAAATATATTTTGTTCCTGATATTCAAGTTTCATACTGTTCAGTACACTATTTTTTTGTCACTTTATGTGAAATCGATGTGATCCACTTGAGACCAGCTTGGAAAAAATTCAAGGAAGCAAAATAAGATGTAATGAAGACATGTGAACGAAAAAATACCTACTTTTTCTGTATAATGTCTTGGAGTATCATTAAAAGCTCAATGATAATTTTTTTTAAAAGAGAAGCGATTAAATATATTTATCTACAACTGTCAAAAAATAGTTGTTTTATGCAACCATCTATAGATATAAAATGTTTCACGTA
Source organism: Orchestes rusci (assembly GCA_958502075.1). Classification (NCBI taxonomy): domain Eukaryota; kingdom Metazoa; phylum Arthropoda; class Insecta; order Coleoptera; family Curculionidae; genus Orchestes; species Orchestes rusci. The sequence continues at coordinate 95,069,192 of OY293304.1, read as the reverse complement.
TTACACGGCCTGAGAGAAACCCGTGGATCATAGTTCTTTATCAACGGGCAGGTTCTTTATTCACGGGCAGTGGGCCAATCATAAGCGAGTATTACCAGTAACGCGTGGATCATAGTTCCTTATCCACGGGCAGGTTCTTTATTCACGGGCAGTGGGCCTAAACACAACTATTTTTGGCTGTTGACTTTTTTTCCCAAATTTTTTGACAGTTGTAGATAAAACATTGTATTTGACTCGCATATAATGCACATATCACACTCAAATAAAATTAATAACACTCGCCTTCGGCTCGTGATACAAATTTTAATCTCGTGTAATATTTGGCTCATTATATGCTCGTTAAATAAAATACTATTATTTGTACCAATTCAGAATAAATATTATAATGCAGGTAATATAAAAGATAAATACCAAATAATATGATACTGGTATATGTATAATGTTACAGGGTTATTCAGTACATTCTGATCCCCACCTACAGCTGTTATTATGAGTTGTAGAAAGAAACTTTGAATACAAAAGTTTTAGGTTTTTTCACGTAGTATCTTTTGGTAATAGCGGAAATAATTAATCGACTTAACAACATTCAAAAGGGTGATGAAATTAAATGGAACATCTTGTAAATGATAAATGCTCTTTTTTCTGATTCCAAGTATATAATATATGTTGGTATTTAGTTCAGTCGTTATTGCGCTTCATCAAATTTTTCAATGTTGTAAAGTCGATTTTTAATTCCTTTTTTCTATCACCAAAAGATACTACGTGGAAAAAACCTAAAACCTTTGTATTTAACGTTTTTTACCACTCATAATAAGAGCTGTAGGTGGGGGTCAAAATATAATAGAGAACCCTCTACAATACAACACAAACAAATATAGATTGCTAGAGAGAGAAATCAATCAGTTCTATTAATATTTATTAATATTTTTATACAATCAATTTTACTATTTTTCAAAAAAAAAATACATCTAGAAAAACCTTTTGGAATGTAATAATTATGGATGAAGGTTTCAAACGAATCCGAAGTCTACATTTCATGATAAGTTCAAAATAATGTGTTGATTCTCCTGGTGTCACTCAAAATCAGATTTTATAGGTGTACAATAGTATATTATTCAACGAGCGCGAAATGGTGGATATTACTCTCGAGGATGAAGTTTTCGTAATTATTTGAGTAAGTGATATCCATTTCCCGCGTGTAGAATACTATACTTTTTCTATGATTATTTAATAATTGAAGCGAACTTTGAAATATTCGATATCATTTGGATGGCACTTTTTGAGAACTAGTTTACTTAAAGTGAGGTTAGGTTGTCAACACAATGTGACAATGACTATAAAACAAGTATGGACGGTCAAATGTGCTGTTTCAAAATGATGTATTTGAAGGTTAACATTTTGTCGAATGTTCTGATTGCATACAAAACAGTGGAGTAATGAGATTAGATCATTTCATTGGTTAAAAACAATTGAGTAATGAAAAAAAGTCACTGGTATGAGTAACGAGTTACATTAACCAAAAGAAAGTGGATGTATAATACATCTATTATTGAATAGTCATAGAAAAAAAATTATAAGCAATATCATTCTATAGGTCATGTTCCAACAAAAGTCCCAAACTAGTCAGCCTTTATCCGATTGGTCAAAAACAGTTCGCGAATTGTAATAACAAATGCCGATTGGCTCTGACTTGTACATAGAATCGAGGTTTAAACAAACACAACAAAAAGTTGGGTTTGATATTTTGAGACAAAAAGCTAATCAATATGCTTTTCGCTCTATCGCTTACCAGTCGCATCATTATAACATTTTGCTTCTTCAGATTACTTAATGGTCTCAGGATAATCAGATTGAACTTGCTATCTGAGGACAGTGGTTCATGTTATCAAGGTTTCACATGAAAATTATTTTCAGAATCACTGTAGATTGTTACCTACTTATTAGGCAATCAATAATGATCTAAAATTTAAAAAAAAATCAAGATTTCTAACTCATTCCACCTTTTGAAATATCTTCAATATTTTAGGAATAAATAGGATTTAGTTTTTAGATTTAGTATGTGAATAATGCACTCTTGGAGTGTAATAATTCACTGCCACCACCTGCAGAACCTTGCCTCCATGCGCCCTCCAACTGGAAAATAATCAGTCTAGTTCAGGTATCCAGATTCGTGATAATACCAGAAGACTGATAGATATTCGATAATTCTATTCGAATATTCGAAGCAGTTGACTATTCAAATAGTCAAATGACGGGACCACAGGGCGACAACGTAATGAATCTTAACGTTTGAATGAGCAAATGGAAAGCTGAAAGCGTGTCAACAATCTTGTCATCTCATAGGCGAGAAATGTTATTTTAATGAGATATTCAAAGCTAAAATTGTGCTGAAGACTATAAATAAATCACCGAATAAGTATCTAGTTTATACCACTGATCTGAAACCAATAGATAAGCATAATGAATTCGTCATCGGAAGCAATTGTGGCGAGGCATGGGCAAAAATATATGTTTCTGCGTCTTTCACGGACATTTTCCAGAAGAGCTTCATCATGCTTAGTAAATCTATATATCCGCCCAAATGTTTACTCTGGCGGTCAAGGTCGTTTATTTATTAAAATTATATTTTGGCCTCGGTATATCAAGTAATCTGGACAAATAATTATATCCTTACAAACAATTTTCCGAAAAATAAATAAGTAATATCAACTGGTACACTTAAATTGTACTTACTACTTTTTGATTCTTCAATTTTTTATAAAAAAAACAATTCGTTTATCAAAATGTATACACATATTTTTAACTCTTTATAAATGAGTAATCAAAAATACAAATTATCAGGTGAACTGGAAAATATAATATTATATTATGAGTTCGGTCTTGTCCATAGCTCCTCTTAATGACATTATCTGGTTGCAGTGCACAAAATCCAACTTGCCGAGAAATGATCGAGTTTATTCACATTTTTCGGTCGGAATTTAGCCATTTCGAATTCAACGTTTCGCCCATCCAGTTGTTTAGATCAGTGGCATATACTCACTCTATTATTTTTCATTTATCGAGACTAAAGAAATTGATATACAAAAAACAAGTCGAGTCAATATTTTTTCATTTTTATTTTCACGCCTATGCCATGGGATGTTTGACTGACATCATGAGTAGCTCAGTCATCTGTGAGTAGCTCACCAGATAGTTCCACCAACGCATTTTTTCTACCCAGGTTCATTTGCTTGTCGCACTGTAGGTCTGTGTGCATTGAAATCTCAACTACGTATATCCGAATAAAACTATCAAATATTTCGAATTTTCAAATGAGTTGACTACTCGAATATTCGAATATTCGATTATTATAATTGTTTGAATTATTTTTTCGATTATTCGATTTATTCAAATTATTCAAATATTTGATCATTTTTTAACTAAATATTCAAATACGAAGATCTGGCAGATTTCTCAGTGTTTTTGCCTGAAGCAAGCAATTATTAGATCATTTGGAGAAGATATTGGAATAGAAATCGTTTTTTCCCGTACAATGCTGAAATTAAAGTGATGAACATAAGTCTTAATAGGGGTTTTTCACCTGCTTGCAAGACATTCTAGAACATATCATTGACATTTTGTCTTCAAGCTGATGTCATGTTCATTAGGTCGTTTTTCTTTTGCTTAGGGTTTAGAGTCCAGATTCTCCTTGGTGAAAAATAGGTTCTCCTTGCCCACATAACGGAAAGTTAACATTGTTAAATTGTTTCTTGATAGGTAATAACCGGTCCAAAGTCTAGGAAGAGAAAAAAAACAATCAAAATGGTAAAATAAATAGAAACAAAACGATCAAATGAATAAAAAGAATCATAAGAATTAGTTGAAACAAAAGAACAAAGGAATGAATACATTTTTATGAAACAAAATGTCTAATAATTCAGAGGGTTTGAGTGGGAGATCAAATTCCCCTTTAGTATATGGCCAAAAATGAGTGAGATATTAGAAATAATAAAATATAAACTGAAAAAATGGACCTGTGTGACAGCTATTAGAAAGAAATACATCTTTCAAGTAACCGCGACTATATTCTGTAATAAAAATATTCTATACATACATGTAATAAACTCGATTTTCAGGTATAACGACTTTTTGCTCAGTATATCTATATATACAGTACTTAAAACTTGAATAACTTTTTGAAAAATCATATTTGAACGAAATAAAAAATACATATCAATATTTTGCGATTTTCTACAGATTGCAATAAAGAAAAATCGATTTTATTTTTCATGCAACTTCCCAATTACCACATAATACGTTTCAAATTACTGTTAATTTCATCTTGTAACCCTGATAGTCTCACAATAATTAAAAGCTTTTCTGTATAGACTCTACTATCTACAAAAATGATACAATATACTTGATGCTTACCTGTAGGTATTAGTCACTGTCACCCACAATATAAAAGTCTGAGTTTTCATCAATCAATTGAAACGACAAAAGTGAAATAGCAAAAAATAACGCTCACAAATCGGAATAACTGATACGAAGTATCGTAAAGTTAGTCATGCTGGATAATTCAATAATATTCAATTCAAATTCGAACTTGTCAGTCAAGTCACAGCTTTGGATCGTTTCGTATTCATTTGATTCGACAAGCATCCCGAAATATTCATATCATGTGACCTCAAAGGAGTAACTTATGTATTTATAATCACGTGGTCCAACTTGCGAGTAATCTCAACTGATCTTATAAAATACGGAGTAAGATGCATGATTTTTTTTTACGTTTTGGTGGAGACACACTAGCTCACTAGCGCCCTCATATATTTTGTTTGTCGGCCGGGGAACTAGCTTAAATGGAAAAACATGGTTGGACCTTGGTCATTTAAATCTCTTTTCTATTGGGTTCAATGTTGTGTGATTTGTATATATAATCAACATCAGTTGTTGATCGCTCACCATTTTTCCAGGTCCGTGAAATCGTCGCTTCTCGTAAGGCCGTCTGATAGACCCATCAGATAGTCCTTCCAACAAACCTCTTCGCATCCCCGCCATCGGTGAAGATTCGGCATCTACAGCATCATCATATTCCATACATATCGCGTCCATCCTTGATGTCTAAGGAAGATTCCAAGTTGTTAAGATGATAAAAAATAAGCTTGACTCACTATTTCTTGCAACTTTTTTTTATCTTCTTCAGGAAGATCGAGATCCAGGATAAAACCCCAAAGTTGTTGTAGACAGTTCTTTAGTTTGGCTATATCTGCATTTGCCATTGCCAGAAGCATATCAATGATGACATTCATTGGGATGAGTTTGCCCAATGGCTGAAATCAAATATTAATCAGTAATGAGAAAAAAAATGAGCGTCAAGAAGATAGTCACAGCTGTTATACCACAACCAGATTGAATGACTTGGAACTTGATGTAGAATTCGAAAATGAAATAAAGAATGCGGGTTTCCATTTGAAAAAGTGGAGTTGATTGTCGTGGTCTCTTTTTGGTCCACCCTGTTTACATGAAATTATCACTAAAAAGACCGCTGCCGCCGTCAAAAACAAAAATTGACGCGTCTAAGCGTTTTCTCACAAAAATATGAATTTGTTCCAATCTTCACGGTAGCACTGTATAGGCAGATTTCTTGATTACACCCCAAGTTTTTTTTTATTTATTGTTTTACAATGTTTCATTTGACATCATTGTGTTTAGATTAAAACTAGTCTGAAAGACTAACCACTGGAATAACCGTTTTACTCTATTGATTCTTAAAACTAGGTACTTATCAGCTAACTTGAGTTCTAATAGCTTGAACCGCTTCAGTATTCGACACAAGTTTTGACTAACCAGCAGCCGGAGGACCTCGATGTGTTCGTGGATGTGAAGTACGGCTTCACGTTTTTCAGGAATCTTTGAATCTTATTTTTCACTGTTGGGATACAGATCTCTATGGATGTCTGAGTTCCTAATGTGCCACGGAGCATTAACTATGGCACGCAAGACATTTATCTTGAAAGGTATGGATGATCTCAACAGTGCTATCTTTTGCACAAAGTTGTATACCATAAAACCAAGAAGGTTCAATGATTTGATTGTATAAAATTCTGTTGTTCATTGACAATCTGGAATGCCTTCCAATAAATCATTTTTTGTATTGCCGAAACTGCATGTTGAGTTGCTCTTTTCTCTTTTTCAAGTGATCTTTCCATGTTAATTTGCTATCGAGCGTCATATCCAGGTACTTTGCTTATTTTGATGTGATTCTATGGTACCGTTCATTTCCAGAGGCGTATGACTATCAATAATTCTTCTGGTGTTGAGATTAACATTGATCGATTTTAGCTCATTTAGTCCTATTTTCCATTTTTTGGTTCCATTCGTATATAGTCTCACTAGCAGCTTGTAGTATTTAAGTAGCTCTTGTCTGGTTTTTTCCTGTTGCTAATATTGCGGTATCGTCAGCAAAAGTAGCAAGTTTGGCATTTTTTACTTATGGGATATCACTTATCAATAACACGTACAGAATTGAATCAAGGACACTTCCTTGAGGTACTCCAGCATTGATCTTCTTTAGCTCTGAGTATGCGTCTTCTTGTTTGATCCGAAAATGCCTTTTTGATAAACAGGGTGTTAGATGAGAATATTGTCATAATTTTTAAAGCTTATGAAAGAGGTCAAAATAACACCAGTTTAACATAATTTTTTTTCTCCTAACGGAAATACAGAGCCCCAAAGTAGTACAGTAAATCCGTGCTTTTCCTGAGAATTTTAGGAAATACGCCAACACTTTTTTTTTATTTGTGGAGAAGATCCTCAATAGCTTAACTCTGAGTTTTCGGAAAAATAGAGGGTGAGCTTACCACGCCATCTTGAAAATAAGGGCACGTGTATTTTCTTCGTTCCTATAAGACGATAAAATATCATAGAACCAAAGTTGTTCGGAATAACATTCTCAAATACTTTTATTCTCAACTTTTTTTCGCCAAAATCAATGATACAAAATCTACAGGGTGATTCATCAATATGGAATGTGCGAAAAAATCGTACAGGACGAAAGAAGTGCAGACTCACATTTCCAGCAACTTTTTTCCATTTATTTCAATGGTAACTGAGAATTTAATTATGCACAACTTTCGTCCTGTACGATTTTTTTCCACCATGGAATCACCCTGTAGATTTTTCACTGATTTTGGAGAAAAAGTTTATCAGAGAAGTTATTGAGAATATAAATTCAAACAATTTTGTTGTTATGATATTTTATCGTTAGTCAAAAAAAGGAACGGGAAAAAGAAGTAGCAGATGCCCCTTTTTTAAGCACGGATTTACTGTACTAAAGGGGCAACCATCGATTTCATTTTTTCGCTCTGAATTTGGAACCGGCTTGTATAATTTGATAAAATTTTGGTATGTTGTCTAGGTCGTGAAAACTCATAAAACCATAGTGAAGAAAATATCTCAAATTGTAGGGGAAACCAGGAACGGATTGGCCAACACACCTTTTGGGCCAAATTTTGGACAGGTGTCATTTTACAGAGGTGGAAACTATTTTTTCTACGACACATTGTGCAACCGTAAAAAATGCAACCATTTGCCATGGCAACGAGTGCGAAATGAGCATAAACTGGCACCTCCACCAAAACAAAAATTAACAAACGATATTAATTACACAATAGTGATATTGATTAAGAGTCGTAGAAAAAGTATGGTGTGAAACTTGCATGGAATGACTCATCTCATGCTTGTTGTACAATATACTATTTTTAAATACTATGACCTTTTCTTAACAAAAAAGACACTCTCCATTTGTTTGGATAAAACTTAACGTTTTCGAGAAAAATGGGTCTTTTTCTTTACACGTAATTGCAATACTACACTAAAATACTACGGCGAGACACCAGTTGATATTATTTTTGGTTTGTCACCCTCCTCTATACGCTCCAGAAATTATGCCATATACTTACTGGACACTCTGTATAAGATGACGCGACGTACTTACTACATATACTTACTATACATTTTGGGTAAAATTTTGTTCGATTTATATAATAGTCCTTCATGCCACACTTTATCAAAGTCTTGTGCAACATCTGGATATGCGGCTGAACAGATCAATTTGTATTCCATGGCTTTTACTAGTATAGCCGTGATTGGAATTGGCTGTAGAGACATCGGTCTATATGACATTGATTTCATGTGGCGGCTTTCTTGGTTTTGGAATCATGATAACTTTCCAGCAATTTTCCAACTGGCAGGTACATTTTTATTTCAATCTGAAGGCTGCATTGAATAGATACGTCAACAAGACAATACCTTTTCTTGGAAAATGTGATAATATTTGATAGCCCGGTGCCTTCATCTGATTCAGGTTATTTTTTATTTCTGCTGCTATTTCTTTGGGAGTTACTAGGGTAATTTTTCTTTATAACTCGTTGTTGACATCGTCCAAGACATTATGGTTTCGAGTTTTGTTGGGTGTGAAAGTTTCGGCAAGATATTCTGCAAACAAATCTGCCTTTCGTTTATTTTCTCTGGCCAAGTTATTTGGTCCATTTCTAATTAGAGGGATTGGTATCATTGACCTTTTAACTCTTTTTCTACCTTTTCTACCTTTTCTCAAGAAATAATTGCTTCTATTCGAGGGCCAGTATGTAGCATGTAGCTTAACCTGTGTAGTGGAGGTCACCTTTAATCTATCTGATGGTTTCTCTTTATTCTCTTTCTTTGGTGTTAGTAAGCCTTGCTCTCCAATCTAGGTGCTAAGCGTTGTAATCCCCACCAATTATGAAACTTTTTTCCATATGCTGTAGAAGTCTTCTATAATCTTCGACTCTTAGATTAAACCTTGCTTGGCAATAGACTGCACCGACTTTTACGTCTTGTTTAGTTGATTAAATGAGTTGATTTGAAAAGATATTTCAAAATTAAATTACACTTTGTCATTGCCACTACTTCTTCTCTATACAAGATGGGGGTATCAAATTGAAAATCTGACGACTCGTCTTTGAACTTTTTTTAAATACGGACCTGGATTTTTATTTTATTTTAAGATATCTTTCGACGTCCTTGAGGCATTGAGGTGATTAGATGAAGTTGTTGAGCAATGGCTTGCCTAAGCCTGGTTCTCACGAGGCGATCTATGTTGAACGAGTTTTGTTGAACAACAAAAATAGCAAGCGATCTGTGTTTTCGTTGTTGAAACGGCTTAAAACCCTGGTTCTCAGGAGTCGAGTTTTATTTAACTTGAAATCGCTTTGGAATTGAATGAAAAACCATCTGTCCCGTTCTCACTAGGCGATTTTTGATGGTCAACGTTGAATCGCTGTCGAATTTAATGACATTCGTTCAATGAGAACATGCTTTCAATAGAAATTGAACCACTTTTGTTGAACGGCAAATAGTTGCCAGGCTCTGAACTTTGAATCGGCTGGTCGTCGTCAAGCGAATTCAAAATTGTCATCGTGACAACCTCCTGTCAGAAGTTGGAGTTATCACAATTTGTTCCGTTGAAATATTGAAAATATTGCACAAAAACATCACTTCCCATAAAAAACATTTTATATGGAGTGATTTTTTGACCCTCAAGTTCCTAGACCATTATCAGCAACAAGAGTGCCTGTGGAATCACACCATCGATAAAAAACAAGGATGCCAAAGAAGAAGTTTTGTGAATATGGGCTTGCTCATAAGAGGATTTTTTTATCTAGCGTCATCTTCAATAAGTCACTCTTTTGAAAGCCTCTGTAAGGTTCCTAATCGGTCCCTTCTTGAAATCCAACCTCTTAACCAAAATCTCTGTTTCTTTCTGGAAGTTTCTTTTGGCAACATTATTTTCAATTCCTGAATCAAGATATTTTTTATTTCGGGCGACAAGTTTGAACAACCTTGCTTAGAGCAATTTTCGAGTTTGACAATGTCATTCCAGTCCGATAATCGTTTCAACACGATTTTTGTTGATCAACAAAAGTCGTTCTACTAAAATCGTCTTTTGAGAACACAAATAGCTCGCGATTTTTGTCGGAAAACAAAAATCGTTCAACTGAAATCCCCTCGTGAGAACCGTACTTTAGCAACCTCAATATATTTTCGTGTCGAATAAAGATGGATTTATGATCCAAACAACATACAGGGTTGCGCACGAGGTGACGCATTATAAAAAGAGATAGGAAAAGTTTTTCAAAAGAAAACTTAAAGGGTCCCAGCAGGGTCACAATTTAAAAATATAACTGTGTATACAGAGTGTTCTAGGAAACCGTGACATAAAAAAATAGCATAAATAGCGACCTCAACTTTTGATAAGAGATTTGGATTCAGCGTGATATTCTTCGTATGATACATTGGTTTTATTTGCCAGAACGTACAGTGTTGTCAAGCTATCGAGGATTTACTAAAATGTAGAGAAAAAACATTATGTTGGTAAATAAGCAACAAAAACAAAGGATTTGGAATTGAATCTTGCAAATCTGCTTATTTTTTCGATGTTAGAGGCAGGGTAATTGATTTTTGAGAAAATATTCGCTATAATTCATACAGGGTGTTTTCTACAGCGATCCCAACTTGGCGAATTTTGAGACAAAGAAACTGAATGTTTTCTAATGGAACACCCTGTGTGCAGTTATCTAGTGTTATTAAGCACTCAAAACACTGCAACTTTGCCATCAGAACACATGTCGTACTGTATCGTTATCTTGCAATCTTTGATTATGTCAAAATAGTACCCCTTTATTGGGTTTCGAGATGACAAATTCGAACGTGTAAATGGATCGTTGCTATCGCAGGAGAATCCGATTCAATCACCATGACAACCAGCATCACCAAGTATTAATATTTTGAGTGAAATCTCGTCAAAATTCATGTTGTAGTTACAGCTTGTTCAATGCTTTTCTGCGGTCACGTCACAGTATTTGACATTTGGCAGTATGTCGTAGATTGATCGCTCCACATGTGACATTTGTCAAATTGATCCGAAAGACCCTCGTCCAGACGTACGTGATTTTTTTTTCAATGTGTAGGAGAGAGACGGAGAAGTATGACGTAACCGCAGGAAAGCCATGAACAGACTATAGTTGCTGCTGAATGATAAGAATTGTTCTATTCCGATTATACCATAGTGGATATTCAACTCGATTTTGAATAAAGATCTTCAACCTCTTTTGTTTTCAGTCATTGTTCTGTCAGAGAATTTCAACGCGTGGTCCCGTGGAATACCCATCAGCCAATGACGTTTCGTCGCGTAACCTGTATCGCGAATGAACCAGAAATCCCAATCAGGTACTTTTTTGACATAATCAAAGATTGCGAGATAACGACACATATTCTTGTGTCGTGTATTAGTATCGCAAAGTTGCAGGGTTTTGAAGGCTTAACAAAACTAGATAACAGCACACATTTGAAAAAATTGAGTTTCTTCGTCTCATAATTCGATAAGTTGGGTCTGCTGTGGAAAACACCCTTTAAAAATTATAGCGATTCTTTTTTCAAAAATCAATTAGTTTGACTCTTACATTGAAAAATACGCATATTTGCAAGATTGAATTTCAAATCTTTTGTTTTGGTAGTTAATCTACCAACAGAATGTTTTTTCCTCAAAGTAGTAAATCCTCGATAGCCTGACAACACTGCACGTTCTGGCAAATAAAACCACTGTATCATACGTAGAATATAACGCTGAATCCAATTTCATAATCACGAGTTGAGGTTGCTTTTTAAAAAAAGTGTATTTTTTAATGCCACGGTTTCCTAGAATACTCTGTAAACACAGTAATATCAATAAATTGTGACCCCCCTGCTGGAACCCTATAAGTTTTGTGTTGAGAATTTTTCCCTATTTCTTTTGACAAGGAAAAAAATGGATTTCCACACACTAATGCGATACCTAAATGCCCGCGGGCTGACGTGATGAATACAGACAGAAGATATTCATCACGCCGGCAACCAAACTAAGTAAACATTATTCTTCAAAAGAGAATGGGTATAGATTTTGTTCGAAGACGGTGGCAAATTATTGTGAATTACATGAGATTTTGTGGAAGGTATTACTGATTTTTGTTTGATTATGTCAAACGGAGATTTTCAGAAATGATCCCAGAAAAGTCCAATTTAGTCAATACACTATCCATTTTTTTGATTGAACGGATTATACGTCTATCACAAGGGGGCGGAATATGTAGATTTTTCGTATTTTCTGACCATTGAGATACCGTTTTTGTTAGTGTTTTTAAAAAGAAAAGGTATTGGGTTGCCTAGTTTGATATCTTAGCTACCTCATAAAACTTGAATCGTTCCAAAAGTTGATTAAATAAAAAAAATGGCACATTCCAGAAAAAGTGCTTGAATCGAGTAAAATTTCAGACCGGTTGAATCCCCTTAACAACACAACGCATTTGATGGTAAAAGCTCTGCCAAATTGATAGGTTTAATGACGTTGTGACCTCGATGAATTGATTATTTATCAAAGGTCCTGAGCAAACGAGAAACTTTGAAAGCTGCCTTAGGCTATTTAGTCTTGTTTTCAATTGAAATTATGCAAAATTTAGCAAAAACTTTTTCCCCAAGAGCAAGAGCAGAAGAAATAATCGGTACTTACTTTATCAATATCCCTTGTCATCAATTCTAGAATATGCTGTCGTCTATCTTCAACAACGTCGCACCAATTTCTGATATCCGTGGATGAATCATAAGTTTTCATCCGTGAATCTGATCGCCTTCTTTCGGGCCTTAGCCATTCAGGCCGCTCCATGTACATTCGCTGTTTTCTTTGTACGTATGAAGTCATATTGACTCAGGGATTTCAGTTAATGACAAAAAAAAACAAACAAATATTTGGTGGTCCAGAATAGAGATAAAGCGTAATTTTGGTTCATAATTTTGACATAACTATCATCATGTCAATGTCACGGGAACTGTTGTTTTGACAGTGAGGTAATTGATGATGTTCAAAACTAACAGCATAGGCAATAAGTATATTATACCAGAATTTAGAATATTCTAGGAAAAGTTCTACCCCAGTAATAATTACTACGTTAACTCTGCGGATTATTCAGGGAAAAAGAGATTTCTTCTTAGGAGTAAGCATGAATAAAACCTATTGACACTATAATGTATATCTTTGAATAATCTGTTGGATAAGCCAATTATTGGAATGAAGTTCCATTTTAATGAACAAAAAAAAAGACTTTATCCAGTGAATCAAATGGCGGGTGCTGGTGAGAAGTGATATGAGTCGCTCTTTGACGAAATGAGTGAAGTAGAAAATTAATATCAAGCCATAAGTCTATTTTACTTAGAAAAGGTTCTATCACATTGTGACTTAGGATATAAGTTGTCTAACAAAAATATTTTCTAGTGAAAAGGGATATCTCATTTTGCAAATTTTTTTTCAAGGCAGGATTAATAAAATGAATTGTGAAAAATGAAACAACTGCACTCAAACCAGATTTGAGGTTAAAAATTATTTGGAAATAATGATATTATGATTGAATTGGAATCATAATGAAGAATAAAATATTGTAGATTTGTATCCCATTTCACAACAAGAAGTGTGATTTATTTTTGGAAAAATATGATATACTAGCCTAAACCCGCGCCGCCGCCCGCGTCGGGTTTAGGCAAGTTTATAAATTGGATAATAATAACAGATTTTTTTCAATCATTCTTTTAATGTTTTAATTTTTTTTTGCTCCCGCTGGCCGTATACCCCACAGAATCTACATGATAACAACACATTTTTTTAAAATTCATGTGTTTTATTATTTTTTGTTTTTTATTATTTTTTTCCATATATACCTACATTACCATCACAGACTTTTTAATTTTTTTTAATTTTTCAATTTTTATATTTTATTTTTTTTTTCTAAATCATCTTTGGGTAGAGGCTTATAACTGTGCAAATTTTCAGATAATTTTGTGCTACGGTTCAAAAGCCTTAGCGTTAGAAACACAGACTTTCACATTATTTATATACAGGTTGTCCCGAAATTAGACGTCAATATTTTAACCACGTATTCTACGTCCCAAAATAGAAATAGAACTTTTCATAAAGTAGTATCCACAGACTCTTAATTTTCAAGATACAGGGTGTTAAAGGTAAAGACCTGATGACGGTTTTTTGTGGATATTCTCGAAACCTGCTGAGCCAATTGAATAAAATTTGATACAGTTACTTTACTTTTTGCACTCCATCTAATGAACAAAAACATATTATTATATACCGTTTATGAGTGGGATATACAGGGACGAGTTTGAAAAAAATTGTCCCCAAATTTTTTGGTTGCTGGTTTTTAGTGAGCTTTGCCTACAAATTTTGAAAATCTGGAGTCTTCTACACAAATGAAGTACTCTTGTTGTAACTCGCTGAGACGCACCATTTTCGAGAAAAAAGCATTTGAAAATCTTTTTACACACTGATTTTAGTGAGAAATGTCGTGTGCATCTGGCTAGTCTATCCCGTACTTTTGCTGAGAGTTTCGGTATATGCAATTTTGTTTGTTAGTAAACTTATTTTTGAGCTTGCTCCATCAGGCGGCAACAACGTAAGTTCATGCAGTGTTTAAACTTGATGTAACCTCTGCCTGAGAAGAAAAGCTTCATCGGAAGCGTCCTGACAAAAATGAACCAACAACAGGAGGACTGCATTTACCAAGTTCCCAATGAGTGAGATGGATCCTATCCAAGCGTTCATCAACTGTAACTGTGAAGAAGACGGGAACCGCAGAATACGTCTGGTTGCATCTTGCCTTGCATCAACATCGGATGAAGTGGTCGTAAACACGAATACTGCTGAACAGTGAGCAACATTGGAGAAAGCGGAAACTCTAAGAAGATGCCTTTCTTGAAGAAAATAAAGGTTTTTTCAGTAACGTCAGCGTGGTAATGCCCAAAATTAGAAAACACGTTCCTGGTCGGATATCCAACCTCAAGCTCGAATGTTACCTCCACACTCTAGTGCACTTTATGCTTGGATCCAGACACTTGGTATTGCATGTATCCGTAAGATAATATCTCTTTTCACACCTGGAGACGATCAAAGAAAGTATTCATCAAAACGTGGTATGACCACAGAAACTAAAGTCGATGGAAGCCCAAAAATCTGCTACAAGTAACATATCACTCAACTACAAGTTCCCCATCGTCTACCACCTTCAAAAAAAGTTTTTTTTTTCTAATTGATAGATATAGAGAGCAAGATTTGTGATTTGAACCAGATTCCTAAAACACAAATTTATGTTATAAGTGAAGTGTAATTTGAAAAAATAACGACTTATAACAGTCGTTATTTTTTCAAATTTTGGTCAATTCTGTAGAGAAAAATGTAAAAAAATGTAATGTGAATTCAAGATGCCGACTAAAAACACACTTCAAGCACAAAAACTCACATGTGTTCTTATGTATATGGATATTATAGTAGGTGCGCAAACTATTCGATTTTCTTTTTTGCGTTTTTCTAGAAACTCCATTTTTTGACTTATCTCAGTTTTTACCAGCACCCGTCAAATTATTCGTAACTCAACGCGTTATGAGTAATGACCCATTATCAAAAGCGTGAACATAATGTATCATATCTATGAATATAGGAACAAAAACGCAGAAATCACAAATGGTACAATAAAAAAAAACAAACTCTCGTTAATTTGCAAATGTTGTAAATCGAACACATTTTATATTCAAAACACAATAGAAAAATCAACTGAACTATACAAAAAACTGGTATAATGGTAATTACTATAGAAGAAGGGGAGCTGGGGAAAACGAGAGCCAGTGGGTGATGGAAGCCACCTGATAATAACGCTATATACGCTTCATCTTGAGCCATGCGAGCTCACTCATATCGCCAAAACCTAATTTAGGCCGTTTTAGTTCGGTTTAGTCAGAGTGCAGTGATTTTTAGATAGACGTGAAAACTAAATAAAAAAGACCAGCCTGAATGATTTTATGCAATGAAAGATCAAATTTAATACATTCTGCAACTGTACTACATGTAGACATCCATATTCATATCCATATTCTTTATTAGGTCTTCTGATTTACAAAGTAAATGTAGATATCGTCAATAATTCAATACTCAATCAATATCTGTATAATACATGAAAGCTACAAAATACAAAACAAAATAATAACATATATCTAGCAACAATTCTTTGATCTTTTTTTTTTAAATAAATCAATTCCAAGTTTCTTGTCGGTACGGGCAAAATGTCGAATACGTTTTTGACAGTAGAAAATCTGCAATTGATTATTTCAACCCATGATAAGATCTATCAATTAGCAATCTTTTTAGGGTTCTGTTGAAGACCTTGATGTCTTTAATAGTTTCGAGAAACGTCGCAGATGATTGTTCAACTTTCTATAACTTCATAGAGTTTTTTGTCAATAAATTGGTCTCTGACCACTTGCTTCCCAGAACAGTACCTATTCCATATCGCTAATGCGATTCAAGCTCAGCCAAGTAGGCTACTCCTACAGCCTACAGTCAGCCTCACTGCAAAGCATCCCGCGGACAGCCTCTTGCTCAGCCCTCTGATATGGTCCTCATAGCTCAAGTCGTTGGTGATTTGAAGTCCCTCCTTTGCTGCACTCTTTTTCTGGACTTGTTTGTTCATATGAATACCATTGAGGCTGCACTCAGATCCCAAAACACTGGTTTTTCCAAAGGTTAAAAAAAGCAGTTAGCATCACACCCTATAAAGATCTTCTAAAATTGACATACTCAACTGTTCCATACTTCGGCTGTGCCAAACTATATGTAGATGTATCGTCGGCAAACATCGTAAATGTCTCACGAATGTTGGTGATTACGAGGTCAATACAACAAGAAAAGTGAGGCTCCCAAAACTAATCATTGGTGAACTCCCGAGTTGATTTGTTCAATAGAAGAGCTTTGGTTAAGCTTACATTGCATGTTCTCGGAGAGGAAGAACCAAAATAACCCTAATGAACATTCCCGAATCTTTACTTCCAGAGCTTAGCAGGAGTATTCAATGGTCGACCCAGTCGATAGATCACAAAATAAAACTGCGGCAGATTGCGTCTGATGACCCTTGGTGATCAGGAGTTTGAAGTATGTAAGATGAGAACTGACTGTCTTCTTGACAATTTTTCAGAAGACTTCCGATAGCGTCGGTAGTTGAGTGGATCATCCGCATCACCACCCTTTTATATATGGAACCCGCTTATTTCTTACTCCTGATATCATATCTTGATAATGAACTGTGAATGCAGCGATATTTAGTGAAGTATTTCATCAAGCCTATATCCCTTGAGAATATATCTAAAGCCTGTGCCAGACGAGAACAAAATAGAATGACGTAAGTTGTTCAGGAGCGGCATCAAATGCCTGCCGGTGTACCGTTAAACACGATTGTTGAAATGGGTCAAAGCTTGCCCTTTGGTGAATTCTTCCATTGCTGTACTTGAGCATATGTATTTGCCTCAATATTATTCTCACAAGTACCTCCTCCAATACCAAACACTCAGCGGCCGCATCCCGAACAGCATTCAACTCATTTGGGAAAGTCTTTTTCGTTGGTAAACCGGGCCCCTATTTTCGATTCAGAAGATTTGAGAATCGAGTGAATGTGCTGTACAAAACCGATGTAGTTCACACTTCACATTCACTTCGCCTGAATCAAAAATAGGGTCCTTGACATCGGAAGCCCAGGCCTTGGTAAGGAGAAGGATTTCTGGGTTAGGTGGTTGCTTGCTGATCAGCCTGATTCACATTTTTTGGTGATGCATTCAGAGGGATTGGGAGACCATCAAAAACATCTTTTTCTTTTTGGTTTTTTTTTTACACTGAGAACGATATCGGAAGTATTCTACCACTTTGAAATAAAACCCAAAACAATTTTTCGTTTCCGATATCAAGTCCATATTTACTTTTCAAGACATGTTATCCGATTCGTAAAAACTCACAAAACAAAAAGCACCTTGTCCGCGAAGAGAATATTGTTATCGTTGATCATAGTATTTCAAAAGGTGGATGACATGGAATGTCAATCTGTCATTTAATAATTTTTTATTTTTACGTAGTATTAATGTGAAAGTCTACGTTTCATCTGTTGAAAACAGTTTATAATAACGTGATCATGTCATACTTGAACAAAAAAGAAAGAATATTTAAATATGGCGAGCCCTTCAATCTAGTACATTCCAGGTCTGAATTTCGAATGAAAAAATATTGGTCAGCCACTGATCGAAGAGCATGGTGTGATGATGTCGAACAGCGAAGACAACATTTTTTGGAATGGATTGCGTTCAATAAAGGGGTGAGCTTGTGTAATTCAAATCTATGTAGCAGTTACACCTTATTATGCAACGTGTCCTACATCTGCGCACTTTCCCAGATATCAGAATTTTTGCAAATGAAAAAGCTGCTATCAAATTAGCTTCCGGACTGTATCAAGTTCAATAACAGAAACTGCAAAACAAAACAAAATTGGAGAACTTTGATAAGGACAGGCTTGCTCACCTTGTTTAAAAGTAGCTATAGTTTGTGTTCTTATCTTATCTGACGGTGTATAATATTAACATGCAGAATAATTTCACGATACCTTCTACAAATCTAGTTATCCGAAAATCTTCACTGATCAATCCACACGTTGCTGAGATTTTGAAGAGAGTAAACTAACCTTCCAGTGTATCTCTTTTTGATCCTTTATGGAGAATTTTGTCAATGTATGATATACTTTTTCCAGCAATTCTGTCTGGAGAACTATATACCTATGGATCTGATCTTCGATGCGATGGCATCCAGTCGGGATAACGAAGTGGAAATGCTGAAACGAAGAATAGAATATTTGGAAGCACTTCTGGACGTCTACAAACAAATAGATCTCACACCAGAACAGCAGAATAAAGTGGATGCACTGGTAAGAAGATACGGCCTGTCAAATAGAGATGACTGGTAGACTTGATTCTTATAATGTGAAATTTTGGTCTTCCAATAAACTCTTCCTTCATGCGATAAGTTGTCGTTTCAATTTGTTCAAATGAATTTCAGGCGCAATTATTGAGTCTATCATTATTTTTGAAAAAAAAAACGTTTCAGTGGAACCACTTTGATTTTCAGAATAAAAAACTTGCAAAAGAGAAACAGAAACTGAAAGATGCCGAGGAAGCAGATCGACCAGAAGATAAAAGAAAGAAAAAGAGGAGAAAGGTGACTGCATTTTCGATTTTTGTTCTCAATAAAACTTCTTGATTTGATTAATCACATTATTATTGAAATATTATCCTCCTTACTTGACAAGATAATTTTTATTCAGAGTGTTACGGATCAAACAAAACCACGAACCGCCTCTGAAGATCCACGTGAGTTGCAGAAGGATAAAAGAAGAAGGACAAAAAGTGCACCTTCGAAATATGCTCCGGCTTCAACCCGACCAAAAGATGTGTCGGAAAGAAAAAGACCACGTTCCCGTGACGATGGAAGTCTTGCTCCAGAAAGTGCAGCTACCAGAGGACCAAAAGCTGCTAAGAAGGATCAAAGACCCCTTACGGATACAGAAACTGGTGAAGAGAGGAAGCCCAGAGGTATTATAATAGATTACTCCATGCATGTGCACAAAAATTAAGATGTCTAATCACAAAGGAAGGGGAAGACTCAGACCATCTGACGTTGCGGATTCAGATAGAAAAAGACCAAGAGTAGGTGTTGAAGGGGAGCGTACAAAAGATGGAAGAGCTGCCAAGAAAGATCAAAGACCACCAGGCGATGCTGAACCTAAAAAGGAAGACCAGCCGAGAGGTATAGTAAATAATTGTTCTATATATTTTCACAGTGATATTCATTTGCCCAATCGGAAAGGTAGGGGAAGACAAAGACCACCAACTGGGGATGACGATTCAAAAAGGACGCGAGTTGGTGTTGAAGGAAAGGTCGTTCCGGGGCCAAAAGTTGCTAAGAAGGATCAGAGATATCCCAGAGAAAAAGAAACCAGAAGAGAAAGCATGCCACGAGGTTTGATAAAATATTTTACAAACATTCACATAATAATTATTTATCGTTTTCATGGAAAAGTTTGGGAAAGGCCAAGACCATCCGATGATGCGGATCCATATGGAAAAAGACCACGTGTAGGTGACGATGCAAAGGTTGTTCCAGAAGATACTCGTAGGAAGGATGTTGAAAGGGATCAGAGATCTCCTAGGGATGTAGAAACTAGCAAGGAAACGAAGCCGGAAGGTGAGGTATAATCAAGGAATATTCAAATCAATCCTTTATTATCTTATCGCAAAGGTAAAGAAAAACTGAGACCAACCGATGATGCTATTGCTGGTGCGAAAAGACCACGTGTAGGTGATGATGAAAAGGTTATTCCAGATAGGGCGGGTAAACCTGCTAAAAAGGATCAGATATCTCCAGGTGAAAAAAAAAATTGGTAATTAGAGCCAACCAAGAGGCATAGGAGAATATCATAATAATATGATCATTATCAACAAAATGAGTTATATCTTGAAGGTAGAGGAAAAGAGAAACCAATCAAAGATTCAGATGCAGATATGAAAAGACAACCAATGCGTGAAGACGGCATTACTCCAAGAGACGCGAGTATCAAAGAAGCCCCAAAAATAGCTGAAAGCAAACCAAGGGGTATAATGATAATATTATCAATATTTTAACAATTATCACGTTTTTGACTTTTCGGAAAGGTAGAGGAAGATTGGGACCGTTCGATGATGTGCCAGCTGATGCAAAAAGACCAGGAATAAGGAGTGATGACAAAGATGGACCTCTGGAGAAAAAAAGACAACAAGATAAGGGCGGTGATAAAGGAACTACAAAGAGACCTAAGGGAACTACACCAGATCAAGATGATCTGAAGAAAAAAGATACCGCAGTGCCACGACTTCCTAGTGCTAGAGATGTGGAAGATACAAAAGACACTGCAGGAAGAAAAAAGCCAGATGAAGATGATAAAAGACCAAAAGTCGGCACAGCAAAGAAAAAAACAGGAGTGATAGATGAAAGAGAACCAATAGATACTGCAGAAAAACGTCACCCAGGCACAGTGGATGGAAAAGAACCCTCTGATATAACAAAAGAAAAAAAGGCCGGGTCAAGAGAAAAAGCATCAAAAGATACTGCGGGTCCACGACCGCCTAGTGCCAAGGAAATTGATGATACAAAAGCTACTGCAGAAAGAAAAAAGCCAGATGTAGATGAAAAAAGATCAAAAGTCGACACAGCAAAAGGAAAGCCAGGAGTAATGGATGATAAACCATCAAGAGATACTGCAGAAAGAAAAAAGCCAGATGTAGATGATAAAAGATCAAAAGTCGACACAGCAAGAAAAAAGCCAGGTGTAATAGATGATAAACCATCAAGAGATACTGCAGAAAGACGTGGTCAAGGCCCAGTGGATGGAAAAGAACCCTCTGATTTTACAAAAGGAAAAAAAGCCGGGCCAACAGAGAAAGCATTGAAAGATACTGCAGGTCAACGACCGCCAAGTGCCAAAGATATTGATGATACAGAAGGTACTGTAGAAAGAAAAAAGCCAGATGATAAAAGATCAAAAGTCGAAACAGCAAAGAAAAAGCCAGGGATAACAGATGATAAACCATCAAGTGATACTGCAGAAAAACGTGGCAAAGTGGAAGGAAAAGAGCCCTCTGATATCAAAAAAAAAAAAAAAGCTGGGTCAACAGAAAAAGTATTGATAGATGCGGCAGCTCCACGACCACCTGATGACAGAGATATTGAGGATACAAAAGGCCCTGTGGAAGAAAAAAAACCAGATGTAGATGATAGACGTCCAAAAGTCGACAAAGCAAAAAGGACGCCAACAGCAATTGATGATACTGCAGGAAAACGTGTTCCAAGCGCAATGGATGGCAAAAAGCCCACAGATAGTACAAAAGAAAAAAAAGTTGAGCCAAGAGAAAAAGTATCGAGAGGTGCCGCAGAGGAGAAAAAACCAAGTGCATTAGATGAAAAAGACCAGAAAGATGCTACGGGAAAAGGAAGACCGGATGGTGTGGTAGAAAGAGGAGCAAAAGACGCAGCAGACAGAGGTAAACCTGGCGCAGTAGACAAAAAATGGCCGGAAGACGCTGTCAAAAAGAAGAAACCAGATACAGTAGTGGATAAACAAAAACCGGAAAAAGGTGTTGCAATCAAGAAAGATGGAACTGCTGCAATACCAGACAGAGGTAGGGTTTTTGATTTCAAATACTTTGTGTTTGAGATATGAAAGTATGATGTATGTAGAGCGTATAGGTATAGGGTGATTTGAGATGAAATGTTTTTTTTTTATATAGGTGATAACATGTCTAGGACGATAGAATGTTCAAACTATGCTCATGTTTAGGTACGACTATAATTTGTGTCAGGGATACTTTGATTACATAATCATTGTGGAAAGGAAACACCCAGACCTGGTTATGATGAAGATGGTGATCATAAGTTTTATGATCAAAATATTCAATTTGGGAGATCTAACACGTTTCAGTTTATTTCCAGCCCAATTAGCAATTGTGAAACGCATGGATGAAAATAAGGTTTTTGACAACAACAAACTCGGTTTTAGCAGTCTTTCTAAGTATATCTGCATTTTTTTGCAATTCGTGATTGTTGTCTTTTCAGAATGGGTGCTTTGTATGTCTTCCACAACGTTTCATTTTTCAATTTTCTATACAAAACCAAAAATTGAAAAGCTATGAATAAAGTATTTTATTAGAAAACATGATATCTTTCTTGATTTTATTATTATTAAAGTGCTATTTTTGAAAACAGAAAGAGAAACAACAGGAGCTGGAATACCTATCAGAAAAGAGAAGCCTGAAGAAACTATAGATTCAAAAGACAAAGGAGATAAGCCAGTGGGAATTGAAAGTGGTATGTACACATGACACATCACACATGTTGTGAGTTTCTTTCGTGAAAATAATCAATATTGCTCATTAGCAGCACCCGAGGCTGCAGCAAGAGGTAGAGGGAGAGGTAGAAGTAGAGGACTATTACCAGACGATGCTCCCAAAGCTGAACCAGGAAGGGAACCAGCGAAAAAATTGGATTCAGAAGGGGAAAGAAAGTGGCCGGGTAGAGATACTGGACCGGAAGATGAGGGTAAACGGCCTGTTGATGTTAGAGCCAGGATGCCCGAAGCTTCGAAAGAAGGTCTGTACATAGAAGTCTGTAGTGAAGTTATAGCTTTTTGTTTTTTTTTTCCAGAAGAAGCAACACTCAAAGCAAGAGGTAAAGGTCGAGGCAGGGGTGTAAGTAGGACAGCCGTTGTTAAGCCCGGGGAACCAGGCCTTGAAGGTGAATTGACATCTATTTGAAATAATTCTATGCAAGTTTTGCAGATGAAAGGGGTGGAAAGGCACTTGGACCAGATAAAATGAAGGAAGTGGGTGGGTAGCGGGTTATCTGTATCCTACAATTATTCAAATTACCAAGAGCCGATATATCAATGTCCATTTACGATTAAGGTACCCTTGAAGGTAATTTTGGACCTTGAATTTGTCTCTCATGGGTGCCGTGTTTCAATTGCGACTAGGGATTCATCAAGCCAAGTAGCTTGACTATTTTCTTAGATACTTGACTCGACTTGAAAACTCAAACTTTTCAAATTTTTTTACTTGACCTGACTTGATTTACGGTCAGAACTACTTGACTTGACTTGACTTGAAATCAAGCTACTTGATACTTGAATCCGTGAAATGTACACAGGGGATTCACTGAGCTTACAGCAAGTATGTACTTGCGTCTAGCCGGCATGTATGTGGAAACATCTATACCGACCTCTTCAACTTCAAATTGAGATTTCATAAATTCAAATTGAGAACAATTATTTTCAAATTGAAACTAATCAGAATCAGATTACATCATATACATAGGTACATACTTACATATTCACACAATAAAAACAAAAATATTATGTAGACGAAATATAGCTATTTTGGGGATTTTTTTATCAAGATTAAGATTAATTAGTAATTCAATTCATTTATTAATTTGCAATAAATTAACATCAACAACTGCGCAAGATATGTGGCACAAATTGAAAGGTTTATTCCAGAATCTTCGAACTAAGTTCACAGTCGAATAATTGAATAAGTATAATGTATAATGACATATCAAATTTGTTTTCGTGGTACTTACGTATTGTAATTATTTATTATAATATTATGTTATATATATGTATTTTCCACTTTTTATTTAAAATGTACATAGTAATAATTATTCTAATAATTGAGCAATAAGTATCATTATGACTGACTGGCCAAAGCATCTTATTATTTCTGCCAGATAATATTAATTTCGATTTTCTTATGTATATACCTACCAAGATATAGGAAACAATTTGATTCTGCTTAGTTTCAATTTGATAGCTTTCCATGGTCGAAGTCCACGTCCGGTAGAAGAATGACAAGCTCCAAGCTCTGCTATACAGTGTGTCCCAGATTCGTTTCTCTATACAGGGATCTTGGCTCCTATTATACCTACATCATAGGTTAAATGAAGAAAGTCTTAGAGGAAACTTGGTGCATTCGATATCCGGTTTCAGATTTGCGATCGGTCAATTGGTTTTGGAAATATCGGCGAAAAACCGAAAATGGCGGATTCTGTTTTTTGCCAGTAAATCCAAAACGGCTAATTTGACAGCTATGGAAATGTGACATTATCCGGACACTTTTTTGGGACGAATAAAATGGCGTACATGATATGTCTCAATCGTCTTTTGTTTTTCCGCAACCCGTCTCAACTTTCATTTTTCTAATGACCGCCATATTGGATTTTTCGATTTTTGGAAGGAGCGTAAAATTTCCAGTCTAGTGATGTATCACAAGTGCATAAAAGATTTGAATATCATCGAAAACTCACATTACTAAGTTGGGACTCAGTCTTATAAAGGAGGCCCTGTTTTATTGCGCAAAATATGAATAAGTACTGTAACAGCATAAGGTCAACGCATCAAGTGTGCGGCAAATGTGTTGAACGCATTGAATTTTCTAAAGAACATGGACATGCATCGTGACATTTTTGACAATTAGCGACTGTTTTTTGAACAATCCTTACAAGTTTATTTCTGTTTATAGTTGACCAAATTAATCATTATCAATCGGTTTTTCTAAATTGTGTTTTATGAGGCTGCCGTCGTTCGGGATACATCTCCAAATACCTTGACCTTGCTGAGGTAGAGCCGGCATTTCTATGTCACCGCAAGTACAGCGCTAACATGACCAGCTTTTCTTCATTTGATCAGAGATATTAAGAATACCGGGCATTTTTAACAGGTTTCGACAATCTGTTTTTCAGATTTATTATTTCAATTTGAAAAGCGTGGGTACTCATTATCAAAACACATTCGTCATACTGAATAAGTGAACGACAGATCAGAGCCTCCCTAGATAAAAAAAGCTGTAAACCTGCTTATAAACCAATCTTCAGACAAATGAATCATGGCCTTCTTAGAAAAGAAGGCCTTGACATAATTACGAGATGTGATCTTTCAATGACACTCAAATCTTTTATGCACTTGTGAGAGATCACTAGAATGGAAATTTTGCACTCTTTTCAAAAATCGAAAAATCCAATATGGTGACCATGAGAAAAATGAGAGTTGAGGCGGGTTACGAGAAAACAAAAGAAGATTGAAACATGTCATACACGCCATTTTATTCGTCCTCAAAAAGTGTCCCTATAATGACCTATTTTGACAGCTGTCAAATTAGCCGTTTCGGATTTACTGACAAAAAATGAAATCCGCCATTTTCGGGTTTTCGACGATAATTCCAAAACCAATTGACCGATAATAAATCTAAAGGCGGATATCGAATGCACTGAGATTCCTCTAAAACTTTCTCCATTTAACCTTTGCATAGTGAAGCGAATCTGGGACACACTGTATACATTTTAAATCCTAGCTGTATAGCTGGTAGGGCATTGAAACGAAAACCTGAGACAATTATGCAGCTTGGCAATGTTGATCTCGATCGATGCGGTGATATGCGCCAGTCCTGCCAATGTCACTACTGTAAACTGTCAGGAACGTAGCTTACTAAGCTTACCTGCCGGCCTGCCGCGAAAACAATAGCAATAATAATTTACTGTTTCCATTTTTGTTTTTTTGTATTATTACAGATTTCATTTTGTTGTTTTATCATTTGGTATTTAACAAAGTATGTCCGTTTGTTTTTTTTATATATTTTTGGTAAAAAATGCTTTTTTTTGTACTCAGATTTTTATTCTTTTTACGTTTGGGCAGTTCAGATAATTGTTATAAAATTTGAATTTTTTGAAATCAAACTCAAGTAGCTTGAATATTTTGGGCTTGATCGTCAAGCTACTTGATGTCTAACTACTTGACTTGACTTGAATTCCAAAAACAGATACTTGACTTGAGATTGACTTGATTTCAAGTCAAGTCAAGTAAAGTAGCTTGAAAATCAAGTCAAGTCGTGAATCACTAATTGCGACACACATATTAAATTTGAGTATACCTCAGCTCAAATTTCACTCGCGGTGACATTGAAATATCGGCCCTTAGGCCCGGTTTCTCAATGGGAGATCAACGTTGAACCCGATTCAAGTACACTAACTTGCACAAAAAATGCATACATAGGCAGTCAAAATATTTACATGCCGTGCACACAAACTTTCTATTATTTTAGGAAATGAAAACGATAGTATATTGTGGGTACAACTTTGAATTTATTTACTTGGTTCGCAAAAAAAAATTCAGATTATTCCAATTGATATCCGTTAGCAGAACCATTTCTAGCCAAAACTTCTGGTAGTCATCGAACCATGGAATTTGATAAATTTCGACAATATTGAACATCATTGGCGACCTCATTCCACGCATCAAGAATGGCATCTAAAAGCCTGATTCTAAGCTGATGCCTCCAGTTTCTTTGGTAATAAATTTCACCAATCGTCCACACCATACACTGTGGGCCAAATTAAGTTAGAACCTAATTTGACGCTCGATAACTTTTTTGTTTGTTTATGGATTTTGATGATTTTTGAATAATATTGGTCAATATGTTCTGATTATTACCCTAAAATTAAGCTTCCGAATTTTAGCTAGGACCGGACTTAGAACGTTTCTATAAAGTGGGTGCATTTAAGCTCGTTGCAAAAACAAACTGCGCTACTCACAGACCCACTGATATGTTTTTTGAGAAGGGCATAAGTGGGAAAAGGTATCCTGAAAATATCAATATATTAGAACCATAACCTAACAAACGATGTTTTTTTCTGTTTGATGGTGCTTGTCGGTATAAAACTGTTTCACTTTATTTTGATCTAAGTTTCTTGGAATTCCATAGCAACTTTGTTTGTTTGTTAAATATTTTTAACATTTTTGAGATTCTAGAGTTTGCCTGTTTGATGTTAAATATTGTAGACATGGTTCTACACTGTGGGCCAAATTAAATTAGAACCTAGTTTGATCCTTAATAACTTTTTTGTTTGTTTATGGATTTAGATAAATTTTGGATATGATATTGGTCAATATGTTCTGGATGTTCCTCCAAAATTGAGTTTTAGAATTTTGGACAAGACCGGACTTACGACGTTTTTATTAAATTGGTGCATTCAAGCTCGTTGCAAAAACGAACTGCGCTACGTACAGACCAACTGATATATTTTTTGAGAAAGACATTAGTGGGAAAAGGAATCCTGATAATATCAATATTTAAGAACCATAACCTGAGAAACTATGATTTTTTCTATATGATGGTGCTTGTCGGCATAAAGACTATTTCACTTCGTTCTGATCAAAATTTCTTCAAATTCCATTGCAACGTGGATTGTTTGTTGAAAATTGTTAACATTTTTGAGATTCCAGAGTTTGCCTGTTTGATTTTGAATACGTAGACATGGTTCTATCTATGAAAGATAAAATCTCGATCAAACGATTAATGGAAACGAACATTTATGCACGGCAATGTTGCGGCCCCTTTCAAATTATCGAGTGAAATTAAACAAAGTTTAAAAACGAAAAAAAAAAAGAATAATAATAATTGAGTAATCTTCTTCTCAAAAAATATATCAGTTGGTCTGAACGTAGCGCAGGTCGTTTTTGCAACGAGCTTAAATGCACCAATTTTATAAAAACGTCGTAAGTCCGGTCCTATCAAAAATTCGAAAACTCAATATTGGAGGAAGATCCAGAACATATTGACCAATATCATATCCAAAATTTGTTAAGTATGCACTTAATTTGAATGAAACATACTTTACTTTTTAGCACGTTTATTCATCACCTTAAAAAGTAGGTAACGTCAAAACAACCGGTCGGCAAGTACTGCCGCCCAACAACCAGTTCGATCGCTTCAGTAGTGCGACCTTGAAATATTTGTTATAAATACCCAACTGAACAACCATAACTACTAATTTACAAAGCGTATATAGAACACCTTCGCCAATAAACCTAAAACAACCTCGATAACAATTTCTTAATACTTGACAAGCATTAACGAAAAAATAACAATGGCACTTAACATTAATGAGTTGCTTTGAACCGATCCGGCCCATTAAGTTGACTACGTCTTCTTAACACTCGCGCACTAATATTTTCGGAACCATCACTTTCAGTACTGTCCGGATTTTGTGATACCCTAGCCGAAGATTGATCAACATAGTTTGGGGAAGGGTCCAAAGAAAGCGTGGATCGTGGAGTGATAGTTAAATTGTTATCTTGGATATTAGTATTACCATAATGTTTTTTTAACTGACTCAAATGTCTTTTCCACATCAATCCATGACCCACTTCAACCGTGTAAGTCCTAGAGCCAAGAACATCTCGAACTACACCCTGACACCACTTGTGACTTCTAGTTCGAAAGTCACGAACCCAAACCTTTTCTCCTATTACAAAAGATATATCGTTTCTTCTCTGATGACTTATTTCTATTTTTCTTTGATGAGTTTTCACTACATGTTCAACCGACGGTAACAAGAGATCAAATCTTGTGCGCAGCGCACGATTAAAAAGCAACTTAGAAGGAGTTTCACTCGTAGTGGTGTGAGGAGTATTACGATACTGGAAAAGAAAACTATCCAGAATCAGTTGAACGTCCGTCACTCCATCTTTAAAAGCCTTAAGCAAAGCCCTTTTCATAATTTTAACACCCGATTCGGCTAATCCATTTGTTTCAGGGTGATAGGGTGCTCCGGTCTTGTGAATATCTCCCAGATTTTTAAGAAAGTCCTGGAATTCTTCAGACGTGAAAGTCTTTGCGTTATCAGTGCATAACTCCCGAGGTAAGCCAAAACGCGATAATATGCTTCTAAATAAATTAATTGCACATTGAGCAGAAAAATTATTAACAACAAAGCATTCAATCCACTTCGAGGTGGCATCTTCTATAACCAAAAAATAATTATTCAGACAAGGACCAAAAAAATCAGCGTGCAATCTTGTCCAAACTTGTTGAGGATATTTCCATAGTTTTAAAGATGGCTTGGGGGCGTTACTGGAAAAGGTTGCGCAAGTTTTGCAAATTCGAGAAATGTTTTCTATTGACTCGTCCATCTTGGGCCACCATACATAAGATCGCGCTAAACCCTTCATTTTGACGATACCAGCATGAGTCAAATGAAGTTCACTTAAGATGCTATTTTGAAAAACTGGAGGAATAATTAGACGGTATCCCCACAATAAACAGCCTTGTTCCAAAGAAATTTCGTTTTTCCTAATAAAATATGGCCTAAATTCTGATGAAGGGCAATTTTGAGGCCAACCATTACGCACATAAAACATTATTTTACTTAAAATCGGGTCATGTGCTGTCTTTTCTTCAATTTGTAAAAAATTTACCGGAAATTCTGAATTTTTCAAGTAATTCAAATAAGAAACTTCATCATGTTTTCCTTCAGTGAACAAAAGTGAGTTACTTGCAACCAGAAACATATTTTCCACATTGCCCCCTAATCTTGATAAAAAATCCGCATAATTTTGTTTTGTGTTGACATACTTCATTTCGTAATTGAAAGAAGAGAGAATATACGCCCACCTTTGAAGGCGATTGGCTGCAAACACTGGCAAACCCTTTTTTGGCCCAAATATTGCCAAAAGTGGCTTATGATCCGTACACAGGATAAATTTGCTTCCATACAAATATTGAAAGAATCTCTTGACTCCAAAAATTATAGCCAAGGCTTCTTTTTCAATCTGGGAATAAGAACACTCACTCTTATTTTATAACCTAGAAGCGAACGCAATAGGTTTTTCAGCACCATCCGAATATACATGACTAATAATTGCACCAAGACCCACGGACGATGCGTCCACCAATAATTTAATTGGCAATTTAGGGTCAAAATGAACAAGAACTAATGGAGATGTCAGTATTTTTTTAATTTCTGAAAAACCCTTGTCACAGTCTTGGTTCCAGTCCCACTCTATATCCTTCCTTAATAAATTATACAAAGGATACAAAATCGTGGAAGCATTGGGTAGAAATTTACAATAATAGTTAACTCCTCCCAAAAACGATTTGAGTTCCGTGACATTGAAAGGAATTTTAGTTTTAACTATAGCCTCAACCCTCTCTTCAGTCTTGTGGAGCCCAAATTTATCAATTTCATGACCCATATATATTAGGGAATCCTGTAGAAAACTACACTTATCTTTTCTTACCTTAAGACCACAATCGCTTAACTTCTGCAACACCAATTCCAATCTATCTAAATGTTCTTGATCGTTTCTGCCGGTTATCAAAATATCATCCAAGAACGATATCACCCCTGGTATACTGTTAAATAATTGTTCCATTATGACCTGAAAAATGGACGGAGCACAATGGATGCCGAAGGGTAATCTTTGGTAAGAGAATAATCCCTTATGAGTTGAAATAGTGACCAGCTCCTTAGACTTGTCATCTAATAATATTTGTTGATAGGCTTCAGACAGATCAATTTTTGAAAATTTATCACCACCTTCTAGTTTACTAAAAAGATATTCGATGCGAGGTAGTGGAAACTGTTGAAACTGTAGCTGTGGGTTAAGTGTCACCTTTAAATCGCCGCAAATTCTTAAACCACCATTTTTTTTTAGAATAGGTACGATGGGAGTACCCCAGTCAGAAAATTCCGTTGGAACTAACACCTCATTCTTAACCAGACCATCTAGCTCTTTTTCTATTTTAGGTTTAAGTGCAATTGGAATGGGGCGTGGCTTAAAGAATCGTGGCGTGGCATCGTCTTTTAATTTCAAGGAGATTTTAAATTTATTAAAAGAGCCCAATTGGCCGTCGAAAATTTGTTCAAAACTCTTAAATATGTCCTGTAACCTGGCTCTAGCATTTACGTACAATAATTTACCTGTTGCGTTACAATCTAACTTACATAAACCCATATTCAACATTCTAAGGCCATTTCTCCCAATTAGTGGAGGGCCTCCATTTTCGATAACATAAGTTTTTAACATATAATTTTGAGATTCGAAGTTTATGTTTAGATTTAAAAATCCTAAAGGCTTAAAAGAGACGCCAATATAATCTCTAAGAGATAAATCATTCTTGTTTAAAACAATATTTTTAAAATATTTATCATACATTTTTTTAGATACAGCCGCATGAGCAAATCCTGAATCAACTTCGAAATTAAACGGTATATTATTGATGAATAATTTATTAACAATAGGCATTTCATTTTGTTCATCATTACTATGAAACAAACTTATTTGAGTTAAATTGTTCATGAAAGGCTCCTTTAAGTTAAAGCAGGATTGTTCACTCTCATCAGAGTCATCGACAAGATGTTCTTGTAAGAAATTTTGATCCATTCTCCGTTTACACATTGGCGCAAGGTGGCCTTTCACGCCACATTTATGGCAAAAACAATTTTTATAAGCACAATCGCTAGTCTTATGGTTTACCCGACCACAAACGTTACACTTGCTTTTTGTATACCGCTGCTGTTGATTGTATGTACTTCTCGACTTCAACTTACCCCTACCAGCAGGACCAGGCTTTTGAAAATGAAAGTCGACGGGTTCACTTTTAACCTCCAGGTCTGGTTCATTCGATGCTCTCTGCGCATGTTCCAACACCGACGATTCCTTAGCTAATGCTATTTTTAACACTGACTGGAATGTAACTTTTGAAGCACTAGCATCTTCTTCAAACAATCGATTCATCAAACGCACATCACTCACCCCGACCGTAAAAATGTCCCGCATTAGATTATCCAGCGAAATAGAACCATTGAATCCACAGTTACTGGCTAGGCTCTTGATACGAGCTGCCCAATCACACACTTTTTCATTTGGCATCTTTTTTGCGGTGTAAAACTTAATCCTTTCAGCGAAATAAGACTTAACTGGCGAAAAATGCTTACTTAGCAACTGATCCAGTTCACTAAACTTGTGTTCTGCTGGTGTTTTTGGTACACAGAGGTTCCTCAATAATACGTAACACTCCTCGTTAAGCGTGTTTAAGAGAATTGCTCGCTTACGGTCTTCATCGGCGATGCCATTAGCCAAAAAAAATTGTTCTAAACGTTCGGAAAACACTGCATAATTTGATACATTTGGATCGAAAATATTTACTGCCCCGAGTAAATTTGTTATACTCGCGGTTGCAATCGTGGGTTTTTAAAATCCTCGTCGCCACTGTTAAGTATGCACTTAATTTGAATGAAACATACTTTACTTTTTAGCACGTTTATTCATCACCTTAAAAAGTAGGTAACGTCAAAACAACCGGTCGGCAAGTACTGCCGCCCAACAACCAGTTCGATCGCTTCAGTAGTGCGACCTTCTAAATCCATAAACAAACAAAAAAGTTACTAAGGATCAAACTAGGTTCTAATTTAATTTGGCCCACAGTGTATATTTGAAAGATAAAATTTCGAATAAACAATTGATGGAAAAAAATATGGATGCATGGAAATGTCGCGGTGCCCTTTTCAAAAAATATATCAGTGGGTCTGTGAGTAGCGCAGTTTGTTTTTGCAACGAGCTTAAATGCACCCACTTCATAGAAACGTTCTAAGTCCGGTCCTGGCTAAAATTCGGAAGCTTAAGGTCTGTTTTGGTTACAAGTTATTTTAGTTCCGAACCAGTTCCGAACTGTTCTACACATGCGCACTTGAATATTACCATGGCAACATTGAAGTGCGCATATGTAGAAAAGTTTGGAACTGCATGAATTTGGAACCAAAACAAAGCTTTAATTTCAGGGTAATAATAAGAACATATTAACCAATATCATATCCTAAAATCATCACAATCCATAAACAAACAAAAAAGTTATCAAGCGTCAAATTATGTTCTAACTCAATTTGGCCCACAGTGTAGATATACACACATCTTCTATCGGATCTGGATCTGGTTATTTAGTTATAAAGTTCTTCTCACCATAGGTCTTCACTGAAGCGCTTAAGTATTTTTGTTCTCGCACAGGTGGATAATAATAATAATTGTTTTGGCACCTGACAAGACTTGACGTTTACTTGTCACCACAAAACAATAAACCATAGAACGGAAACTGCAATGCTAATAGGCATTATTATGATCTCAGTTCCCCGGCCGACACA
This sequence comes from Orchestes rusci, assembly GCA_958502075.1. Taxonomy (NCBI): domain Eukaryota; kingdom Metazoa; phylum Arthropoda; class Insecta; order Coleoptera; family Curculionidae; genus Orchestes; species Orchestes rusci. The sequence continues at coordinate 95,035,720 of OY293304.1, read as the reverse complement.
CTTATTCGAAGCGACGTGGCGCTGCATTTGATTGCGTCCGCCAAAATGACACGAAATTCATTTGCTCCTGTTATTTAAGTTTCATATTTCATACAATCCAATACACTACTTTTTCGTCACATGTGAAACCGATGTGATCCACTTGAGACCAGTAAGGTTAAAAATTAAAGGAAGTACAATGAAAAAACAAACATGTGTACGAAAAAATAGGTATTCTGTATAATGTCTTGGAGTTTCATTAAAAGCAAAACCATGTAGATAATATTGTTTTTATTAAATGCGAAGCGATATAAAATATTTATTCGAACCAAATCAAAAAAGATAATATAATAGAAACAATATTAAAAACAAATATCAAATAATATACAATTCATGATAATATACTGGTAGAACATGACTTTTAACCAATATCGATTGCTTAAAAAAAATCAAAATTTTTTTTTTTTATTGAAGGTGATGTACAGGGTTATTCATTATATTTTGACCCCCATCTACAGCTCTTATTGCGAGTGATAGAAAAAAACTTTAAATACAAAAGTTTTGGTTTTTTTCACGTAGTATCTTCTGGTGATAGCGGAATCAACAAATCGAAATCATAACATAGAAAAAATTCATTAAGTCATATTTTTTTAAATGGAACACCCTGTATATTATTGACTAAAATGAAAGATCTCTTTGATCTGATTTCAAATATATATGGTTTGTAGGCATTTGGTTCAGTCACTTTGAAACTATTTGAATTTAAAAAATATATTTTTTTAAACTACAACAAATATTCACAACACTAACTTAATCATATAAACTATCAACATTCCATTAAAAACGAAGCTACATGTTTTCTACATAACCCCCATAACCAAAACTTTTGTATTTAAAGTTTTTTTCTATCACTCGCAATAAGAGCTGTAGATGGGTGTCAAAATATAATGAATAACCCTGTACATAGATGTACATACAGTGTGACCCATTTGTTTTGGGAACACCCTGATAAAAAGTTTATTTCTTAACCGATTTGGTTCGTTTTTTTTTTGGATTGTAGAGCTCGAAAAATTGTATATTCTTGGCAAAAAGAGCAAAATTTCAGGAAACCATATTAGCAATTTTTTTAGAAAAAATCTGTGTGCGCCACTGGATTCAGCATCCCATTAAAACGGGTCTATACAAATTTTCAACCGAAAATATTAAGTTGAAAAAAATTAAAAATTCGCACTTTAACAATCTTTGATTCTATCAAAACAAATAAAAATGACATAAAACTAAAAATTTGTAACTTCTACCAAACCACCATCAACTTCAATGCATTTTTATTTGTTTTGATAGAATCAAAGATTGTTGAAGTGCGAATTTTTATTTTTTTTCAACTTGATATTTTCGGTTGAAAATTTGTATAGACCCATTTTAAAGGATGCTGAATCCAGTGGCGCACACAGATTTTTTCTAAAAAAATCGCTTATATGGTTTCCTGAAATTTTGCTCTTAAAAACTAACATAGTAGGCCTTGAAGTCAAAATGGCGAAGGTCACTTTTTGCCAAGAATATACAATTTTTCGAGCTCTACAATCCAAAAAAAAAACGAACCAAATCGGTTAAGATATAAATTTTTTATCAGGGTGTTCCCAAAACAAATGGGTCACACTGTAGATGTTCAATTAATTTAACTATTTTTCAAAAAAAAATCACCTGGAAAAAGCTGTTGTATTTTAACGGAAACTTTTGGAATGTAATTATGGATGAAGGTTTCAAAGGAATCTGAAGTCTACATTCCATGGTAGGTTTAAAATATCTTGTTGAACCGACTGGGGTCACTCAAAATTAGTTTTTTTATGCAATATATCATTCTCTAGGTCGTCTTCCAACAAAAGTCACAAACTAGTCAGCCTTTATCCAATTGGTCAAAAACAATTCGCAAACTGTAATTACAATGCTGATTGGCTTGGCACTAACTTACGGATTTGTTAATGGCACAGGCCGGATATTTGATAGGTTGCAAAGATTTTCAACGTTTTTTTTTTAATTATAAAGCAATACTCAAAATCAACTACCTCAAATAAATAACATGAATCAAAAAGTAATGAAAACCGTGAAAGTAATAAAAAATTATTATGTAGAAATGGGGCATAAGACATTCATCATCTACTATCAATATAGTTAGAGTGGTTGGTTGCTCTTAATGATGTCCGAAAATAACTTAGATCTCTTTATAACTTGACATCCCCCTTAAGCCCAGTACTTTCACATTCAAGTAGTCGATTTTATTCCGTCAGAATAAGCTCCAAATAGGTGTCGCCATGGTAACGCTCCATTTATCATCTGACGCTTAGTTAAATAATAGATAATGGGCTGTTTGGATTTAGTTTTCAGATTGAGTTAGTATTAGATTGAGAACTCTTGAAGTGCTCAATTTTTTTGCCAAATGTGAACCAAGGTGTCATAATTCACTGCCACCACCTGCAGAGCCTTGCCTCCACGCGCTCTCCAACTGGAAATTACCAGTCTAGTCAGGTCAGAAAAGGACTTATCTAGGTATACATAGAAGACAAGACTTTAAATCTTACATAAGATTATAGATGGTCCGTTAGTGTACAGTAATTATTCAAATACGGAATAATATGCTTCGAAAGAACCAGGGGGTCGCATTTTTGCGTATACGTTCAAATTTGCAAATGGTCAAGAATTGAACCTCAGGCAAGACAAAACTGCCTTTCAAAGTTTTTTTTTCCGTACACAGCTGAAATTATATTGTTTAACATAATCCTTATAAGGGGTTTCATCACCGGTTGTGCTTGCAAGACTTCCTAGAAGATCATAGGCATTTTTGTCTTCAAGCTGGATGTCATGCTCATTAGGTCGTTTTTCTTTTGCTTTCCGTGTTTAGAGTCCAGTTTCTTATTGGTGGAAAATAGGTTTTCTTTGTCCACATAACGGAGGGTTAGCATTTTTAAATAATTTCTTGATAGGAAACAACCGGTCCATATCTATAGAAAGTGGAAAAGAACAATCAAAATGTGAAAATGAATGGAAACATAACGATCAAATGAATAAGAAGAATCATAAGAATTAGATAAAACAAAAAAAAATGTTTGTTTGAAAAATCAAAGTCCTCATTAGTATAAAAATGAGAGAGAAATAGAAAAATAATGGAATATAAACTGAAAAGAATTGACCTGTGTGACACCTTTTAATAGAATCCAACTGTTACCCAAGCAATTGTGACCATTTTCCTCAATAAATATTCTATACGTACATGCAATAAACTCGATTGTAAGTTATAACGCCCTTTTGCCAACTCTAATTCTTGATTTCTTTTAGATTAACAATCATCACATAAAACTTTTCAAATTTCTAATGTTTTCATCTTGTAACTCCGATGGTCCCACAATAATTAAGCAATTTTTGGTAAAGACTCTACTATTTACAAAAATGATACAAAATACTGAATGCTTACCTGTATACAGATAGTCACTATCACCCATAATTAAGTCTGAGTTTTCACCAAACAATTAAAATGACAAAAGTGAAATAGCAATGAATAACACACGCAAATTCGAAAAACTGATACGAATTATCGAAAAGTCGTGCCGGCTAATTCAATGTTTTGAAACTAGACACTTGTCAGTCAGACAGACAGCTTGGAATCGTTTCGTATTCATTTGATCCGACAAGTATCCTGAAATATTGATATCATGTGACCTCAAAAGGAGTTATGTATTTGTAATAACGTGGCCTTACTTACTCGGATCTAAACTCAACTGATCTTATCAAATACGAAGTCCGATGAATGGATTTTTCTTTACGTTTTGACGGAGATACACTGGCTCACTAGCGCCCCCATATATTTTGTTTGTCGGCCGGGAAACTAGCTTAAATGGAGAAACATGGTTTGACCTTGGCCATTTGAGTATTTTTTCTATTGGGTTAAATGTTTTGTGATTGTCACCTTCATACACTGCTCAAACCAAAGCAATTTTAACATTTCTATGTTAGCATTTTCTATGCAAGTTAGTGTACATTGGGCTGTGCATCTCAGTTCAACGTTGAACTGTACTTGAGAAACCGCGCCTTAAGGTGCCATTGAAATATCGACTCTGAGTGACCCGTATTCAAATTCCCGACATTAAATTCGTTTCTGACAGGACCTGGAGCTGAAAAACCTGAGACAAAAGATGTGAAAAAACAAAAACCGGGCCCAGCTATGTCCAGAGATGTTATTCCTGATAGAGTAGAGGGTGAATGAAACCATTGGTTTTAAGAATTATTTCACATCATAATCATTTAAGGAAAGCCTTTGGAGAAGACACCCATGGATGATTCCAGACCTGCGATTACAAGAGGACGAGGTAGAACAAGACCTGTTGATACCGACAGTACTAAACCAGGGAAGCTGCCAGATATCCTCAAACAAGTACCAATTGAGGATGCTAGAGGTAGAACAAAGTTAATTTCTGATAAATATTTCGACTGATCTGGAAGATGAATACATCTGTTCTTGATTTATTTATCATTTTCCGTTTTGGATAAATATAGAGGCGGAAAAAGAGCCTGAGCCAAGAGGAAGGGGTAGAGGAATTGTCAAAGACGATTCTAAACCTGATAGAGAAATAGTTAAAGGTGGTGCAAGAGTTATCAAGAAAGATGGCAAGGCAGATGGACCAGGATGTAAGATGCATCATAAGGACATTATTTTTTGATAATCTAATTGTAGACTCTGATTAGTGGTTGGAGATCGACCGCAAGAGAGAAAAAAGTTTCCCGAAGAAGTAGCCGCTCGGGAAAAACCGAGTGATGAAGCTGCTAAACGTAAACGAGCACCACTTGTGGAAGATTCAAAAACAGGTGAACCTGCTCTGGATGAGAAGAGAAAAATTCCAGAAAAAGGAAGAGATTTGAAAGTTCGTGAACCTGCTCTTGTTGAAAAACGAAAAGTTCCAGAAAAAGAGAGAGATTTAAAAACTGGCAAACCTGCTCTGGATGATCAAAGAAAAATTCCAGAAAAAGAAAGAGATTCAAAAACTGAACCTGCGCTGGATGACAGAAGAAAAATTCCTGAAAGGGGAAAAGACTTGAGAACCGGTGAACCTGCGCTGGGTGACAAAACAAAAATTCCTGAAAAAGGGAAAGACTTGAAAACCAGTGAACCTTCTCTGGATGAGAAAAGAAAAATTCCAGAAAAGGGGGGAGACTTGAAATCTGGTGAAAGCTCTTTGGATAAGAGAAGAAAAATTCCAGAAAAGGGGCTGGATTTGAAAACTGTTAAGCCTTCTCCCGATGATAAAAGAAAAATTCCAGAAAGGGAGAGGGACTTGAAAACTGGTGAACCTCTTTTGGATGATAAGAGAAAAATTCCCGAAAAAGGGAGAGACTTAAAAACAGGTGAACCTCTTTTGGATGATAAAAGAAAAATGCCAGAAAAGGGAAGAGACTTCAAAGATGGTATAACTTCTGTGGAAGATGAAAGGAGAATTCCCGAAAAGGAGAGAGACGTGAGAACTGGTGAACCTTTCGTTGACGATAAGAGAAAAATTTCCGAAAAGGCGAAGGGATTGAAAATTGGTGAACCATCTCCGGATGATAAAAGAAAAATTCCTGAAAAGGAAAGAGACTTGAAAACTGGTGAACCTCTGTTGGATGATAAGAGAAAAATTCTCGAAAAAGAAAGAGACTCAAAAACAGGTGTACCTCCTTTGGATGATAAAAGAAAAATTTCAGAAAAGGCAAGAGACTTAAAAACTGGTGAACCTCTTTTGGATGATAAAAGAAAAATGCCAGAAAAGGGAAGAGACTTCAAAGATGGTATACCTTCTTTGGATGATAAAAAAAGAATTCCTGAAAAGGAGAAAGACGTGAGAACTGGTGAACCTCTTTTGGATGACAAAAGGAGAATTCCAGCAGAGGAAAGAGACTTTAAAACTGGCCAACCTCTTTATGATGATAAAAGAAAAATTCAAGAAAAGGAAATGGGCTTGAAAACGGGTGAATCTGCTCTGGATGACAAGAAAGGAGTTCTAGAAAAGGGTAGAGAATTGAAACCTGGTGAACCTTCTCTGTATGACAAGAGAAAAATTCCAGTAGAGGCGGGTGAGTAATAACCGATCCATACACCAATATTAAGGTTTTCAAATATCAACTGAATTGGAATTCTCAACATTCAAATAATTCCTGACATCAGGAAAAGCACCACCAACTCCAGCGGAAAAACCTGCTTTGAGAAAAGAAATAGATTCTGTTCCTGAGACGAAAGACATTAGGAAAGAGAAGCGAGGACCCACTGTGCCCAGAGAAGTAATTCCTGGTCTAGAAGAAGGTAAATGCATAAAAACAGTGATTTTATACATCATTTACTTCACATATTATTTCAGGAGAGCGTTTTGGAAAGTCACCTGTAGATGATTCTAGACCGGCAAGAGTTGCAGGACGAGGTAGAAGAAGGACTGTCGATACTGATGGTTCAAAACCTGGAAAGCCACTAGATGTCTCCCAACCAAAACCAACTGAGGATGCTGGAGGTAGAACCACTATATTTTGATGATTACCTGGAATAATCTTGTCAATCCTTTACCAATTTTGATTTTTCTGATCTTTTTCCGTTCTCAGTTATTTCAGACAGAGATCTGAAGCAAGAACCCAAGCCTAGAGGTAGAGGTAGGAGAATGGTCGAAGATGATTCTCTGGCAGGTAGAGAGATGAAGGGTGGCCCGGGGGTTACCAAAGATGGCAGGTCGGAAAAGCCGGGATGTAAGATGCATCAAAGTGTCATGATGTTCTGATAATCTGATTGTAGACTATGATAAGATGTTGAAGAACGACCTGAAGGTAAAAAAAAGTATCCAGGAGAAGTACCTGGACGGAGGAGGGCAATGGAGAGTACTGACGAGCCTGGTAGACCTAAAGAAGATTTAACAACTGGCTCACCTGTTCTGGATGATAAGGGAAAAATTCTAGAGGAAAGAAAAGTTTCTTCCAAAAGACCAGAGGATGGTAGACGAATAAGAAGACCATCATCTGGAATTGGGACACGAGAAGGAGCTAGAGATAGAATAGACTCAATCCCTGATTCATCAAGACGTACTTCCGAGGAATGTGCAGCAAATAAAGCAGCAGCGGGTGAGTATTGTACCAAGTGATCAGATATTGGAATTTCTAAGTGAATCATATCAAAACTCACAAAACTAAATCAATTGTCGCCAACAGCAATAGCAGCAGCAGCTGCAGCAGAAAAGTCTCCGAAAGAAGAACAGCTTCCTGAGGCTAAAGATATTATAAAAAAGAAGCGGGGACCACCACGCAGAGAATCAGCCCCTGGAGTAAAAGAAGGTGAATTAAATTCATGGTTTTAAATATCATTACTTCACCAAATGATTCCAAAAGAGCGTTTTAGAAAAACACCTGTGGATGATGAAGCAGCTGAAAAATTTCCAAGGAGAAAATCTGATAGGAAGCCTGAACTAGTTGAATTGGAAGTTTTTGTTGACAAAGATGGTGTAAGACGAGTAAGGAAGCGGAGCACAGATGGTAAACCTGGAAGACCACACACTGACGAAGATCAAGGTGATGTTCATCAATATCTATGCCAACCTTATTATTTTCACGAATTCTGGAGTTTTGTTTCCTAATTTTGTACGATTCATCCCAATTTTAACTTTACAGGGTGCTGGTTGCAATCGCGGGTTAACTCGGTTATTACAAAAGATGGAGACTTGCGGTTTTCACAAAAGCTAATTCTTTGTAAAACGAAAGATGCCGTAAACAAAAATCTCATATTATGCATTGTAGTTTTTGAGCTGCAGGGATTTTGGAAAAGTTGCATTTTGGGACAGCTATCTGGTAACCTATCGGAAATGTGGAAACGGGCGCGAATAGACCTTTCTTTTTAAAATCCGGGGGAGTTATCGGTTTCTCTCCAGATATTCTTGTTTTCGAATTATTGACCAATGCTCGCTTTTTTCCAATGAGACCCTATAAATTTATTGCAAAATTGATTTGTCGTTTCACAAGCTTTTCCAAAATAAAATAATAGTATGGGTCTATTTTGATAAACCACGACAATTATCCCAATTTTCATAATTCGCATTCAAAATTTTGCAGTAGGCCATGAAAACCAACGATGTCCGTTTTTGTTTACTTGTTAACTGTAACAAAGCTTCAAACTTTTGTGTGTGGGAAGTAGATTTGTGATCTGACGGAGAACCAGATTTTCGAAAAATTTTAATAGTACGATATTGAAGGGTGGCAGAGAATATATCGATCTGAGCCCTTTAAAAAAAAAGCGCTATCATGCAGCTTGATATAAACATAACACGATCACCATTTACTTGGGCATATGAAGTTCATATTCTTCGATAAAAAGTTATAAAAACTCTTATTATAATTTGTTTCCATTATTTTATGCAAATTGGTAATATTCTTCACATTGAACCTTGAACACTGACAAAATATATGAACTGGACCTTGATCATTATTTGCCGCGACACTTCTTGAGCGAGGACCACACATAACCATTTACCTAACCTCTTGCCCGTTCAGTCAACAGTCTTTAAGTAAATGTGTGTGGATTGAAAAACGGACGTTAAAACTTCTAGCTTGTTCGCTAATTCTTCAACCGTCATATCTGAATCTTTCAACTGACATGCAAGACGTTATGTAAAATGAAATTGATGTGTGGACCCCATATTTTATGTTGAGTTGTTTTTCATCAAGTAAGTGATGAGAATATCCAAGCGGCATCTGAAATACAATTCAACCGATAGGTAATACTATATTTATTATCATTTGACATTTTTTAAAATGCTCACGAAAGGCGAAGACCATTGACAAGTAAACAACATGAAGAATTTCCTATAGAGGTTTTTCGTAAATGAGCAATGGCGATATTATGATGGGGACCAGTCCATCCACCATACAGCGCTCAAGTTGCCGTTCATGACAAGATTGTCACGTGAATGTCAAGTTGAGTTTTCGAGTTTGGCAGTATCAGTCAGCCATATTTCATAGTTTTTGAAAAAATAGTTAAATTACAATTAGTTATCCTTATCATTGTATCTGTAAAAAGTACTGAAACGTACCTGAAAGCACTAGAAGATGCAGTGAGCATATTCAAAAGGCATTGATTCACTAAATCAGAACCTGGATTACTTAGGCAGTGGGTGAGGGTGAGCCTAAACAACTCAAAACGTGTGTATGGACAATGAAAAAATCTACAATTTACACCAAGTTTGCGGAAAAGATTTTTTGAGGATTCAATCACAGGGAACCAGGAGAGGCTTGAAAAGAACTGCTGTTCCTACTTGTACCAACCTAGTGAGTTCCTGTTCCTTACCTATTAAATGAATATGTATTGGAACAAAAATACTAGTTTTACATGGAGAGTGCCAGGTAGGTAGCATATTTTTGAATGAGTTCTCCAGTGTTATGCAGGTTAGATAGGGATTTTTTGAGGGATTGTTTTCAATCTTGTTTTGATTATAATAGGTAATAATTGGATGATTTACTTTTGTATTGTTTATTTTTTGTTAAATTTGAATCGATGATTATAAAAATGAATAAATATACCTATGTATGTATTTGCAAATTATTTCTGGGATGTTCGTATTCTCATGAATAATTTTGTGAATTATTTTGTGCCTACAAATATCTTTTTGATGTTTATTTGGAATAATTTGTTTTTCTTTCATACGTAAGATAAAAATTATCATTTCCTTATATCCATTAAAAAGATCTTCACTAGCACTAAACCACTAAATGGTTCCACTACCTATAAAATTCATATTTATAATATCCCCCATTTAAATTTGGCGCATTAGTTCCCAGTCCATCCACTCCACTGGTGGCGCTAACAATAATCCAACGTCACTATTGTCAGACGGCGCACTATAGTGGGGTTTCTTCATGGTAAACAATAACAAAAATCCATAGTTTTCATGGCCTACTGCAAAATTTTGATTGCTAATTATGAGAATGAGGATTATTGTCGTGGATTATCAAAATCGGCCCAAACTTATATAGTTTTGAAAAGCCTGTAAAAAACAAATCCATTTTCTGACGAATGTATAGGGTGTACTATAGGGTGTACTACTAAAAAAAAACAACATTGGTCAATATTTTAAAAACAATAATATCTGAAAAAAAACTTACTGCGCCCGAGGATTTTACGTAAAAAGTTCTAGAAGACCCTGTTTTCACATTTCCAAAAATTTACCATCAGATAGCTGAGATACAAGGGGTGTCCAAAAACGCAGCTTTTTCAAAATCACCCCGTAGCTCAAAAACGAAAAGATCTATAACTTTTCTGGTAATAACCGAGATAACCTGCAGTCCGGGTGGCTTAATCTCGACAATGGTGAGACCTATAGGTTTTGGGAAAAAATCTCTATAAGTAGAGTGGGCAAGAGAAATTACTGGAAATTACTTTGAAGCTCGTAGTTCGACCACCAGAGGGCGTAACTGCTATGGAGTAACATAAATTTCACCCTGCTTTGGAAAGATACACGATGAGCTATAACATTTTTTCAAAAACGACATTTTATAGCTTCTCGTATTTGTGTATCTTCCTGGAAGCATGAATTCTATGTTTCTTCATAGCGGTTGAATTATCCCTTGTCCAATTTACTCAAAGAGATTTTTTCACAAACCACTAGGTCTTGTCATTGTCGAGATACAGCCACTTCTTACCGGTATCTGGACACCCATTGTGAATCAAAAGAGCAACTACTGCTAAAAATGTTGTCAGTGGAAGACTTGGAAGTACTCTTCGTCCTTCCATTTTGCTACGACTACTTATCCAACATCAAATTCCTGTCAGCAAACTGAGCTGGATATATACCACCATAAAATGGACTATTGTGACTCTTTTGATACTGTAATGGTTTTTGCTATAGAAAACACTGTTTAGTTTTAATTAATGTATTCAAAGTCACTTCAGCACAGCCACATACAGTGCGGCTCTAAAAGGCCCCCCCTTTTTTTTAATGTGTGCACCAAAAATCTTGAAACTTGGCATATTTTAGTTGCTGTCAAAATACTACTTTTTGATGTTGATGACGTTCTTTTAGTATTCAAGATGGCGGCTGGGCGCCATTTTGAAACATTTTTTTAAATGGAAAGGGGGGTCGTGTGACACATCATTCAAAAGGTCTTATCGAGTAGATTATTGTGTGAAAATTTCATAGGATTTAACGCAACCGTGCGGATATGACAGACTGTCAAACTAACAAGATAAAGAAATTCGTGGAATAACATCAAAGAAAGCATACTTCAATTTTTATTGTAAAAATTTTAAAAATGTCCTTCGTCGACCCCCAAACAATGAAATAATCTGTCTGAGAACTTCTGACGGACTTTTTCGAAAGTATCGACATTAATATTTTGACAAAAAGCAGTAATTCTTTGCTGTAAATCTAAAATTGAGTCTTGCTGTGTTGCATATACTTTCTGTTTTAAAAATCCTTATAAAAAAAAATTCAATGGTGTTTGATCGGGTGACCTGGCAGGCCCTTTGGTAGGACCCCGATGACCAATTCAACGATTGGGGTAAGTTATGTCCAAATACTGCCTTACATTTCTGCTGAAATGAGGAGGCGCACCATCCTGTTGAAAAATTGGTGCCATGCCAAATTCGTTGGGATTATTCTGACGTATTTGTACAATCAAAGGCTCTAGTGTAGTCTCTAACAAGTTCAAATACAGGTCTTCTGTCAAATTTTCATGAATGAAAACAGGACCAACAATATGGTTTCCCAATATGCCAGCCCATACGTTAACCTTTTCGGGATATTGCGTGTGGGTTTTCCTAAAAACATGCGGATTTACGTCTCTCCAATAACGAACATTTTGCCTGTGTACACGGCCATATAAAAAGAAAGTACACTCGTCACAAACAAATATTTTGAACATATCTTGGTTCTCGTCCTATTCTATCGGTCATAATTTCGCAAAATTCCACACGTCTGTCAGGATCATCTTCAGTCAACTGGTGCACCATTTGGAATTTATAAGGATAACATTTCTGTTTTTTCAGCAATCGTTTTATCAGCAGCAGACGAAGTATCACAGATGTCTGCAACCTGAGAAGTCGACTGTTCAGGATATACCACCATCTCACCAATGATTGCAATTTGTTTATCTTCCGAAATATATGGTCGCCCTTGATTCTTCAAGCTCTGAACACTACCAGTCTCGATAAATTTCTGCACTAATTTGCGAAGATATTTCCTGCATATCGGACGATCCGGGAAGCGCTCATTGAAGATTCTTTCCGTCTCATGGAATTTACGATTTCCGCCATAAATAAAAATTGCTTCACTTTTTTTCTGCGAGGGGACGCAATCAGGCATTTTTGTAACACTTCCTAATCAACACAATAATCAAACAACTGGCTCATATCGTTTCAAGATTTTCACATTTGGTTAAACTTTAGTGCTGTGGCGAGGTAGTGCGGAGACTGTATCTCCATCTTCATTTAGATTTTAGTATCATAATGCTAATAAATGCTTTCCAATTTTTTTTTTATCATCTTGAACTTCTTCATCCGCTTTGTATCAGCATTCCTATTTGTTATTCTGTACTGTTTTGCTCAGATTCACCATCATTTTTCCGGAATCTGATGTGTCAGCTCGTTAAAAAATTGAAACTTAATGTAAACGACATTTTTAAATACTAAAAGTTTGGCAGGCTGTCATATCCGCACGGATTCGTTAAATCCCATGAAATTTGTACACAATCATCTACTCGATAAGACCCTTCGGATGATGTGTCACACGACCCCCCTTTCCATTTGAAAAAATGTTTCAAAATGGCGCCCAGCCGCCATCTTGAATACTAAAAGTACGTCAGTAACATCAAAAAGTAGTATTTCGACAGCAATTAAAGTATGCCAAGTTTCAAAATTTTTGGTGTACATCTTAAAAAAAAAGGAGGGGGACCTTTTAGAGCCGCACTGTATATTTATGTACACAATCGAAGCCTATACATGTTTTATGATTTATATTTCGCGGCCAATCAATAACTGAACTCTTGTCTGAGGCGGGATTTTATATCCTTCTCGATTCCTTGATAGATAGCGAAAGTTCTCCAATATTCCAGATGTAGGCAGCCGAATATACTCCTTGATTCTAGAATCTAAACAGAGATTTGGACTTGTGACAAACGGGACAAAAGACGAGATCGTCATTTAAAAAAAAAACAAATGAAAAGAGGGTCGGGTGATACCTTATTTTTAAGGTCTTTTGATCCTTATATCACCCTGAAAGTTTGAAGTCGCTCTCCAATTGTCAATGTTGAGGGTGTAGTACTCAAAAAGCTTTTTATATTCAGTCACCCCCTTCTAACTTTTGAACCGTCCAATATATTAGAAAAAAATTTGAACACACCATATGTGAGGACGTTCTGAATTTTTTGACATAGTAGTGACAGCTGGAAATGCCAAAGTAACTGCTGTGCGCTGTTTCTCTTCTAATTGGTCAATATCAAGGGTGTCTATTTATTCAAAATAGTGCCCAATTTGGCCAAGCGACATGGTGTTTCTATTTGCAAAAGATCGAACAGAAATGAAGTTTTGTGGGATGGTAGAGATAGGCCTCCTGATAGAATATCTAAGTTTGCGACCTCGAGGGAGTGCCGCTCGAGGGTTGGGAGGATGAAAACTCTGCTTCGCGGCGCTTGGAGGAAGATAACACCGTTGGAGTAGGTGCTATAAAAAAAAATTCAAATAAAATATGTGGAAAACAAAATTGAGCACATCATTTTTCCGCTCACACCAATATTTTTTGCTCTCATTCATCATATCTTTTATAATATGAGGTCAAATGCAACGAATCAAGCATCAGTCTACTTAGAACACATCACTCTCACAGGAAAAAAATATACTAGAATTGTTTGGCAGTCATATTTGTTTCAATCCGCGATTAAATTCTGATTTTGTTAAAATTTGCAAATTTCTTAGGTGCGCCGTAGAGCAAAAAAAAATTGGTCGGAGCAAAAAAATGCATGAAACCAAAGTTTTGTTTTCTGTTTTCTTCATATTTTATTTGAATTTTTTTATTATAACACCTACCCCAACGGTGCTATTTTCCTCCAAGCGCCGCGAATCAGAGTTCTTATCCCCCAACCCTCCAGCGGCACACTCTCGAGGTCGCAAACTTAGATGTTTTACCAGGTCCCCTGGTAGGCCATCCCACAAAATTTTATTTCTGTTTGACCTTTTGCAAACCGAACCTCATATTTTGTACCCAATGCTTGGCCTAGATTGCCGATCACATCGCAGAATCAATTCTTTGATGTCCATCCCTTACTTTAAATCGCTTGATATATCGATTTGAGATTTGGATCCCCAGTATATGAGTACTTTCTGCATTTCTGAGCACACTGGTGACAGCTAAAGATTTCAAAACGGCAACAAAAAAATACTGCCCCCATATTAAAAAATGAGAAAGAAACAGCGACTTCAAACTTTCGGGGTGTAATATGGATGAAAAGCTCTTCAAAATGAGGTATCACTCGACCCACTTTTTCATTTAATTTTTTCGTTTTGAGCGGCGCACAGCTGTTACTATGACATTTCTAGCTGTCACTACTATGTCAACAAATTCAAAACGTCCTCACATATGATGTGTTCAAATGTCGTTCTAATATATTAAACGGTTCAAAAGTTGGAAGGGGGGGGATTAGAGGATTACTATTGGTGATTCAAAGAGTCAGCGAAGCGGCCTCTGGCGTTTTGTGCTCGAACTTTCGAGAGCGTGATAGACATCAGCTGTCTCCATGCTATTTCTATTGAGATCTTGATTAACTTGAAGATATATTCCCGATTTTGTTATTATTTATGCAAAGATTTTGATAAACCACGTTGGTAAATGATTATAGTGTGCTAATTGGATGGTATTTTTCGGGTTTTGTTATTATTGTTGGAATCATAAACTTATCGGCAGCAGTCTTAAGGGTGTCGATATCAAAAAGCCTCAAGTATAGTGGCTTTTAGCCAAGAAAATAGACGATTATAGTGCATAGATCAAAGTAATCTACTCTTATTAAATGTATATATTTCATTGATTGAAAGATCTCACCGATATTGGTAATAAAAATCATCATCAACAATGGATAAGATCATACGTTTGTTCGCCGATATCCGAAGAAAGTTTGTAATAGGCATAGTTGTCGCGTACCTCACTGCAATGAGAAGACAATCATCTGCATAATTTTTCAAAGGACCCACGTCGTAAAAAAACTTGATCGAATCCCGACACACACTAAATTTTCCACACCTAATCTTTCTTCACGAAGAGGCCGGTCAAATCCATTCAGAGCGTCCAATAAATATTCCAGTTCATTAGAGGCGCTATTTCTCAATTGACAACACTCTGCCGATACGAAACACTCGACTGATACGAACAACAAATATAAATTTACGCGCGAAAACCTAATACGGGCTATGAATAAGATGCAGTTGTCACGCTCTCGAAAGTTCTCGCGCGTTCCGCTGTGGCGCTGCTTGAACTGTTTGAATCGCCAATAGCTTTGTTCGCGGAACAAGTTCCGAACCAATTCAGAACTATTTTTCAAGCGCAGCTCTTGATATTTTATGAACTGCGCATTCAAATCAGTTCAAAATTGGTCCAAACTGGTTCTTAACCGATTCGCGAAGAAGGCTATTGTATATGTTTTGACATTATTATGTCATGTTCAACATGTCAGGTCAAGTATTAAAAAATAGTATATCATTCAACAAGCGGGAATCGTGATCACTCAGATGGATACGCTCACTCGCCCACGGCTCGTAGCGGAAACTTCATCCTCGTGAGCAAAAGCCATTTCCCGCGAGTAGAATACTATATTTTTTCTATGATTATCCAACAATTGAAGCAAAGTTAGCAATATTTAATTCAATTTTGATGGCACTTTTTGACAACTATATTTGAAGTGAGGTTAGGTTGTTAACACAATGACTATAAAACAAGAATGGACGGTCGAATGGGCTGTTCCAAAATGATTTATTTGGAGGTTGACACTTTGTCGAATTTTCTGATTGGTCAAAAACAGTGGAGTAATGACATGAGATCATTTCATTGGTTGAAACCAATTGAGTAATGAAAAAAAAAATCACTGGTATGAGTAACAAGTCACATTAACCAATAGAAAGTGGATGTTTAATACATCTTTTATTGAATAGTCATAGGAAAAAACAATTTGTGACAACACCCAGTATAGATTCTACCAAAGATTTTGCAAAAAAACTTTTGTATCTCTGTAATCCAGTTGAATAGGTCTGTCCACAAAATCTAGTTTTTTATTGAAAATGGTAGATATAGGTGTAACATAAACCCCTATGAAGTTTTTTAAAAAATAGTCAAATATTTTCTGCGTTATTTGCTAAACAAGTAGCGTAAAGGCTAGAAAAAGAGTGTGACGTCACCTACGCGCCCATTAACTGTGGTCATAGGTAACGTGCTGTAGCCATACGTACATGATACTAAAACAAACAAGTCATGATCTCGCGCAGGTTTCGCTCGCTGACGTCATTGCGAGTCCGAACTTAAAAATTCATAGTTTATCTAGGTAACTTGGTTACCATGATACTAAAACAAACAAGATAAACTCTCGCACATCCCACTTCAGAAGTCATCGCCTCAATCCAAACAAGCAATGTCACGCGGGGACGTCATTTGTGTGCCAGTTCAAATTTTGACCAGCAAATGGTAA
The DNA here is from genome assembly GCA_958502075.1 of Orchestes rusci. Lineage (NCBI taxonomy): Eukaryota > Metazoa > Arthropoda > Insecta > Coleoptera > Curculionidae > Orchestes > Orchestes rusci. Next base: position 95,019,034 of record OY293304.1, on the reverse strand, counting down.
CTAGGTAACGTTACTTATCCTTGGCGGAAGCGCGGATACAATTTATTTGCAACGTTGCCATTTTTGTATCGACAGTCATTCAGGAAAACGACAAATCGAGTTGAGGTTATACAAGATCTTAGCACAAGATAAGTTGGGCAGGAGCGTTACTTTTTGAACGATATTCAAGAGAACATCCCCCTGCTACGCTGGGCAGAAGCGTACTTTTTTACTTGGGCATGAGCAGCCATATGGGCAGGAGCGTTACCTATAAATCTGCAATAAAACTTAATAATTGAACCTCTACTCGATGACTTGGCAACACAGCATGCCGTGCCTTGTGAATTCAGAATTGTTCTCGCCAAGGACTTCTGGTGACGTTATGGATGTATTAAATCCAGCCTTATTTTTGGCACGCGGTGGCGACATGCGCGGCTTGGTTCTAATATCGTCTAGCAATAATTGATCATCTTGTGTGTTTTAGTATCATGGTAGCCATAGATAAAGATGAATAAAATATGACTGGTGTTATACACGGTCCGGCATTATAAATAATATTATGGTGGCAAGAAAGTGGTGTTTTGTGCCTGAGTGCACAAACCGAGAGAAAACCGAGAATTTTTGTGAGTAACCAATGCAGACAGCAAAAAGAAAATTATGCTTTGCAGAAGTGAGACGGAATTTTGAAAACGTTTGAAAGCCGAAAAAACACTTTGTCAACAACTACATATTATCAAAAACTACGTCACGTCTACCTTCGGCAAATTATGTGAATCTCCTTTCTGGAAACCGTCCCCAATCTTTGCGGAGAATAAATAAACTTTCCTGATAATTAATGACAATGCTCCATACTATCGAACTCAAAATACATGCAAACCTTATTATTGTTCTGACGTCTAAACGATAATTAAATATAAGTACGTTCCGTCTTCCTAGCCAGTATCTGACGTCCCAGTGCATTTTGTTCGCTTAACCAAAGCACTCATTATCAACCGCTGCTGTTGTATTTGAGATTGATTTTTTTGCAAGTACACTTCGAATATAGCTATTATTATATCGAAATCTCTGTTTTACAATACTTTAAATGTTTATTCTTTTTTTTGTGGACAGATCTATTGTGTTTTCGCCAAGCAAACATTGAAATAATCCTGATTTTTTTTTGGATTTGTGTTTTGGTGCGCTGAATCCGAATCTGAGGCTTGCGAACAAAATGTCGTGAAAAAATGCTAAAAATATTAAAAAATCACTTTTTTTTCGTTTTTTTGCTTTTAACTCGAAAACTTTCCAATTTTTGCGAATAACCTTCCTATCCTGAATGGAACTAAACAGATTTTCTGCATATTTTATCTTAAGGTTTTTTTTTCTTGAGCTTATCGTTTGGGTTCAATAATTGTTTGTTGAAAATTGTGATATTTCGTCTGTCACCAAGACCCCACTTTTTCTACTCCACAACTGCTCTTCTCTAATTTTTTGATAGAGATTGTCAATCAGTGAATTATATAGATCACTACCCTGCACATGCCCTATTTAGAATAGGTATATGGTGCAGGAACCGATCATTATCAAAAATCATCACAAGATGTTCAAATTATCTGATAACATACCAAATTGTAAGAAAAAAAAATGATCTACACAAAAAATCTCGAGAAACTACACTGGCAAGCGAATAATTTGGTTCAGAAAATTATAAGTTATTCAAATTTCGAAACCCTGGCTCTATAATGGGCTGTGAACCTTTTATTTCCCGGGGAATGTTATTAGTTATATTGTGTAATTTTTTATCAAATTGTCACTGTTGTTATTGTAAGAGTGGTATTACTGATCAGAATATGATTCTCAACTTGATTCAGAGTATGCCTTGTCAGCTGTGAGCAGTCATCAATGCCTGGGGAGGGAATACACAAACCTATTATACATTTTTTTTTACTTCCAAATAGTACTTTGTTCAGATTGTGTTTTTTTTTTCAATAGACCATAAAAACCAAAACAAGGTTCTTGTTTCATGATTGAATATTAGGTTCAGTTTACTACATGATACAGCAGGACAATGGATTCACCGCCTACTAGACCAATTATTTCGAAATTGTATTTATTTCTGTTTTTTTCTTTTAGCTATCAAAGTGATTTGAATTTTTTGCTCGCCAGTGTATGAACCTGAGGATTCTTATTAGCCAATTTGTGACGTACCCCGAGATTTTCCGGGTTGATTTCCGACGGGGATGAGGGAATTTGTTGATGTTAAAAAAAATGCTCGAGCGCCACCCTCTGGATTTATGGGGTAGAGGGCCCACAGTGCCTATCGGGTAGCTTTTAGACAATGAAGAAAGTCCAGGCGTTCGTTATTTCCAAAATTCCGCAAATTTAGGGATAGGCTTGAATATTGTTTAGCCAATCATGGCAAACAATTTGAACATTTAATAAAATAGCCGATTTTATTTTTTAATGATTCGTCAATTTTCTTTTCATTGTGGTTCGTTTAAAGTACCAAATAATAGTAGTTTTTGTTCAGGTTGTTTCACTGCTTCCAATTCAATTTTTTTGTTCTGAATTGTCTATGTACTTAATACTTTTCAAGTCACCCTGTAGAAGCAAAAACATGTTGTGATTGTTACATTTTGACTAATTTCAATTGAATCCTGCGTGGAAAATGATAAATGCGTTTTTTTAATCAAATTGGTATAGCTCTGTCATTTTGATAAACAAACAAAACCCTGTATCACTGGAATGGTCTCAAAAAGATCTATCGGTATCTATACAAATATACAGGGTGATCCATCTAAAATGAAAAAAATTGCATATTTTTAACTCACACTGTATATTTTTTAAAACAAGATTATTTTCATCTTATTTCTCAATGAAAATAATGTGGGGTAAGAAGGCAGATTTTTATGAAAACAATGCTGGTGGTTTGGAAGATATTAGCAATATTCCAGACTTTTTTTCCACCCTGTATTTTGCTTGTATCTTGAATCGTTCAGGCTGGTCCCATGTCCTTTCTCATACAGAGCAATATGAAAGATGTTTCCAGCTCGTTCTCTTTTGCCTGCGAGTTTTTGAACGCATCGATGATTGATTGGAAATGCTTGTTTTTCTGTAAGACTTTGAGAAATTCAACTTCACTTTGATTAAATGTAGCAGAAGTAGTATGATAACCACTCATCGCGTGAAAGAACAATATATCATCTGATGAGCTTTTGTCAGCAAGATTAGGATTATACAGGGTGCCACAGATTCGGGTGTATGCATGCCCAACAAAATGTTATTATGAAATTTGAAAGATTCTACTAGACTACTTCCGAAGACATTCGAAAAAAAAACGAAATTTTGCAAAAACGTTTTTACTAATTCCTGAATCTGCTTAAAAAGATATTTTAAAATAAATTACACTTTATCATGGCCACAGTTTTGTATGTGTAATTTTTCTATTTTCCATGTCATTTGCAGATTTGATTAAATTTTATAAGGTGTATCGCGTTATTGGATATTATCTCGATTTTGGTTCAGTCAATTAGTTTTGTTTAGTTGTGCAGGTTTTCTCAAAATTTAATAACGTGTCGAATAAAGATGGATTTATGAAACAAACTATATGTTAGAGAGACAATGGTTGCCCAACCAATTTTTTTGGTATTATTTTTTAGATGAGTATTTTTCTCGACAGTTGCGCTACAAAATAAAAGAGAAAATCCACGTAGGTCAAGTGACACTTCGACCAATATTTTTTGCTCTACGGTGGGTCAAACTTGGGGGGTAGTTTGCAGATTTTAACAAAATCACACTTTAATCGCGGATTGAAACAAATATGGCTACCAAAAAATTCTGGTATATTTTTTTTCTGTTAAAGTAAGGTTTGCCGAGTAAACCGATGCTTGACTCGTTGCATTTGCATCAGGTTTTCTTCAACTTGCCAAATAATTATAACCCATCTCTCAGTCGTGTTAAGTTGAATAATAATCATTATTATCAGAGTTATCATTATATTATTTGACAAGTTGAAGTTAGACTGATAGTTTATTGACATCAGTTTCCCTTGTCAAATAAAATAATGTCAATATAATAATTCTGATTATAATGATTATTATTATCATAGCTGAATATGTGACAGTCATTTTGAACTTTGAACGCTTATATTTCGGAAACTAATGCATGAAACGCCACAAATATATATACATATTTGAAAACAGAATTAAAAGGTTCACACAAATTTGAAACAATAAACAGGGTGTTCCATTTGAAAAAATCAATAACCTGTCAATAATTGACATTTACTTACTTTTTTTGACATTTTTGCCCACAGATTCTTGAAGTTCATGAAAAACCATGAAAGTTTTGTATTAACCTTATTTCAATATTTTTGCAAGTAAACTCTCTGAGTGGGGTGCAAAAATATACTGGATCTCTGGAACACTCTGTACATTCAGAACTCGATACTGTGATATGCCAAAATTTATCGAAAACCTGAAAAAAAATACGGGACAGGGTATTTTTCGGATGGGGAGCCCTGTATATGTTTGGCCAAATCAATAGATCTTTTTCTTTTGATTTCAAATATATCATATAAGTTGGAAAATACCAATGGCTGAACTAAATGTTCAGCCATTTTTCCGCTATTTTTGTATAGAGACTCATGAAAAAATCGGTTAATTTTTTATTTAATCATGCGAATTGTCGCTTATCAAATTTATTAGGCACATGGAATTTTAGTATTTTCGATAGTTTGAACATAATTCAAATTTTTTTTCACAATTTTAGGGAAAAAGAAAGAAGCAGAAGCCAAAAAAGGTGAACGAGAACCAATTGAAGAACGATTGGGTGATGAAGACAAAGATAGAAAGATGAAAATAGGAAAACCTGAACAAAAAGGTGCCCCAGGAAAGGACTTGAGTGATCGAGAGAAAGGTATGTGATCAGTGTGCATGAAAATGGAGATAAAAACCTATTTTTTGAGCAAGGAGCGGTCATTTCCAGCAAAATTGATTCGAATACAGTGGTGATAGTCGTTTTTCTAGATTGAGTCATTCAAGCAAGGAATATTTCAAAAAAATATTTGGAAATGATGATCACTATAAGACTTTGTTTGTAACAAAAATCAACGTTCCAAAAAATTTTTTTATCGGAGCTTAGTTTCATCTATAAAGTCATGATTGAGATTGAATTCTTAGCAAAAATATTAAAAAATATTATTATGAAAGAAAATGGTTTCCACTTGTGCCTTTTTTAATAATTTTTGTCTTCTGGTTCCTTGTGCAAATTCCTATGAATTTTTGGTATACAACAGACATCGAAAATTTCCGCGAAAAAGTCACGAATCAGAGAACAAATTTTTCATAAAACCCAGCAGAACATCGAAGAGTTTGACAGCATGTCCAACCAGTCATTCAGGTATGGAGTGGAACAATCAGAAAAACCATTCTAGATCTATACAATATAACACATAGTTCCCATATAAAAATGATCAAACATTGTGTGAAGGTCGTGATCTCTTTGGTTTTCAAACCACCAGTTTTGAGGACTGAAGATCATCTGGATTTTGTAAAGGTCTACAGAATACCGTTTGTACTTGATAAGATAGATGTGCCCAATATCATTCAATTTCCCAAAGTCTAAAGAAGGCATGCTTTGTCTCACGTTCAAGGTATCTGAAGGTGGGACATCATACGACACAAAGCCTTGGATTGTTTAACCGTTGCCTTACCAAGTTGTTTGAGCATATAATTGAGTTATAACATGAAACGGAATCTATAAGGGTCCACGGATAATTTTAGTGGAATTCTCTTGTTTTTTTCAATGGTTGTTTCATTTTATCACCGATTACTGAAGGGGTTACAAATTTCCAAGGTATTGACCCTAAGATTGATTTACTTGTCGACTTCTCTGTCTCAATCCTGGTGTTTGGTACCTTCTTGCAATCTGACATTCTTTGTACAAACAGTTTGGACAGAATACAAAGAAGGATTTGGTCATCCCAATGACAGTGTCTGGGCACATAAGTGGTGTATTGGTAGCTTTCCGTGCACAGGTATAGTCACATCATTTTTCCAAAAGAAAAGCATTTTGATTGCTCTTTGACCATCATTAAGAGGCTGAGGATTTTACTTCCTTCATAGCCTCTACATAGATTTTCTTGCATGCACACGTTCATTGCATGTATTTTGGCTTGAAAACAGTAGCGTACTTCCCAAGTGGTTCACAATCCGGCGCATGTCTTCGAACCGTCTGTGTACCATATCACTCCAGCCTCATAAGTTTTTTTACCGTTCTTTCTTGATTTTGGTGGGGAATTTGAGTGGATTCAGTTTCCGGTTCTGTCAAATCAGTAAGCTTCTTTTCAAATCACAATAGGGTCAGTGGATTTATATCCCAGGTTTGCCTAGTGCTCTTTTCGTCACCACTATTGTGGCTTTTCCTCGAATAACTATGTATTTTCTGTGGGTTTGAGTTCCATGAGAGCTTGTCGTCTGAGTTTTTTGGTTTTTGTAAAGCGGTCTCTTTGTAAGGTTTCTCGAATCACACAAATATTTTTCTATCGTTTCAAGGGGGAACGATAAGATATTTATCGGTCTGAATGCGTTGGGCTGAGAGAAGTCTTTCCCGGGTCAAGGAATAAGTTGTGAATTACATTTAATTTTTCTTAGAAGTGGAACTGTAAAATTTCCGCTTGGCAAACGCAAATCATAAGTTAACATCTAAATTCAATTCTTTGTTGAATGTAACGCTCACGCCAATTTCAATGTGGATGGTGGCATATTATGTTCCTAGTTCTCCAAGCGGAAATTTGACAGTTCCACTTCGAACAAAAAAATGAATGTTACTCGACTCTTAACAGTTTTCAGGGCATGGGGATGGGTCCCGTTGCTAGGTTTACCCTGAATAGTTGCCAAGTATCGGCATAAGTTGGGTCTTATCCTGATGCAGATAAGATGATATTATCCCATCTCCCTCATCGGTTTTTGTTAATTTCTACAGCTATTTCTGTATCAACCTAGAGCAGATGAAGCTTGCTATAATAAAATCAAAAAAATTGTGTTCCAGCACATCATATCCACCGGAGAGATCCTAAATATTGGAAAATATTCTCAAATAGGACACTGAATTAATTTTTCCGAAAACAGAAGTAGTTTGGAACATGGCGGGTTGAGGACGTGAAATGAAAACTTCAGCTCGATGCCAACGCACGACGTTTTGAATATGTATTCTGTTCTTTGGAACTTTTCATTCACGTCGTCAACCCGCTATCTTCCAATCGATTCCAAATATATTTATGGTATTGACAAAACTCTTTCATTTTATTTGCACAGCACAAATAATGGATAAACTGCCTTCAGGGAAAAAGCCATCAAAAATTCCTGAAGATATCAAGGCTAAAGAGGCGGATGAAATTCCTAGTGGAGAGCTGTCTCCTCAGGAACAAGGTATGTTGACATTTTCTGGACTGTTGTGCTTGAGGATTTTTATATTTATTTAACAGCTAAGATTCTGCCGGAAATAAAACCTGAAGAACCATCTGAGCGAGTGTTTGAGAGAGCAGAGAAGGAGAGAGGTGCTAAAATTTTTGTTTTTTTCTCAAGACGTCTGAATCAGTATTGGATAGATATACAGTGTGACCCATTTTGTTTTCGGGTCACACGGTAAAAATGTTTATCAATTGGCCGATTTGACTCGAGTTTTTTTTGTATTGTGGAGCTTGACAAACTGTTTCTTCTCACCGAAAATGACTCTCCTCATACCAAATCTAAGGCCTACATGGCCAGTTCTCTGGAGCAAAATTTTGACAAACCACATTAGCGATTTTTCTAGGAAAATATATACATGGATTTGGCATATCTCAAAACAAGCCTGTACGAACTTTCACCAGAGAGTATCAAGTAGTGACAATTTTGTAGAAAAAAATAAATCATCTATTTGTCTTGAAAACTTCACAATTAATCATGAGAAAACAACTAAGTTCGGGTAATTTCCACCAGGTCACCATTTTGTTGAATTCACCTATATTTTCTTTTGCGAATATTGAAAATTACCAAGGTATTAACTATCCCACCACAGGCACGGATTGAAAAAAAATAAATAAATGAATACTTTTTTTTTCGGTTAAATTTGGTATAGGCTCATTTTGAGGGATGCCGAATCCAGTGGCGTGCTAAAAAAATAACCAATGCGATTTATAAAAATCATAATTGAATATAGTTTTTCAAGCTCTACAATCGAAAGAAAACCCGAGCCAAATCGGTCCATTGATAAACTTTTTTTCAGGGTGAGCCGAAATCTGTTTTCGGGTCACACTGTAGATTGACCGGTAGATTTTTCATATCACAAAATATTTACAAAAAATCTCTTGAAGATATTAAGGAGTTTTGCGTTTATTTTTATAGCACCAATTATGGATAAACGGCCTCGCGAAAGCCCCTCAGGTTTTTCTGGTAAAGAGGTTGCTCCAGAAGAAGAAGGTGAGAAAATTGAAGTATTATGTCTGTGCTTGACTCTTTTTTGATGATTTGCATATAGCAAAAACTATGGATAAAATGGGACCCAGAGAACCATTGGAGCGAAGGGTCAAGGATAAACCGATTGATGAAACAGGTGCACTAGAAAAAAAACCGGCAGAAGACGCGAAAGGTACGATATCTTGTTGTTTACATGGAAAAGTAGAAATTTCTTACAGCCGAGGACCATATTATTTTTATTAAATAGATAAAAACAGGCTTTTGTGACCATGAAAACTTCTCCATCAGAATTTCTCGCATTTATGTTCTGTAGAATCCTCACTGTCAGTACCTAGCTTTGTTTAGGTTCCAAGTTAAAGGCAGTTCCATACTAGTTCTGGGACCATCTTCAAGTGCGTATATGTAGTAAGTTCTAGAACTGTTTGGAACTGGCTTTACTTGAAAACAAAACAAGGTTCCTGTCACCAAACATTAATTCGAAATATCAATAAAAATCCTTCAACTGTTTTCGCATTTATTACAGATGAACTGCGATCTAAAAAAAGGCCTCCAGGCATACTTAAAGATATCGATACAGGTGAGGATCAAAAAATAAAAACGCCAAAAGAAATTCCTCTTGAAATGCTTTCCGCAGAAGAGAAAGGTAAGTTCATGAAAGTATCTCCTCTGTAAATGCTTAAACCTTTCCATTTCCACTTGACAGCTGAAGTTCCGACTGAAGTGATACCCAGTGAACCAACTGGGCGAAGGGACAAGGGTAAACCTCTAGAGGAGAAGGGTGTACCAGAAAAAAAATTCACCGAAGGCGACAAAGGTACGATATCTTTGGAAAACTAGGGGTAAAAACGAAGTGGAGTGATTCATATCGCCACGATGTTCGCCACTTTGATCGCCAAGTCATATGGATGCGTAGTCCATCTGTATAACAATGTATTGTGCTTGACGTTTTTCCTATTGATTTGGCAGCTAGAATTCTGCAAAAAATCAAACCCGAAGAACCAACTGAGCGCAAGGTGAGAGATAAACCGGTGAAGGAGATAGATGCACCAGCAAAGAAAGTCAAAGAGGACGAAAAAGGTAGGATATCCGCAGAATATTTTCAATGAAAATTGTTATTTTAATGATTCTAGCTAAAACACCTGAGGCGTTGTCCACTGAAGAGCGGTCATCTGGCTTTCCAGAAGAAGTTGAATACTTTGTTGATGGCCAACAGGGTGAAGATGGACGACCTGGAAGTGTACCCACCGAAGAGGAACAAGGTAGTGATAGTTCCGAATGTTTTTATTGTAGGCTTATTTTTTTTTAACTTAAGCAGCTGAGACTCCACAAAAAATTGAATACATCAAACCGTCCAAAGTCAGGGCCAAGGAACCCCTTGAGAAAATGACTGTACCGGAAAAAGGTCTTGCAGAAGAAGAGAAAGGTACGATTCTTTTAATTGATATTACATGAACAACAGGATCATTATTATTCTAGCAATGATACCAATGAAATTGTCAAAAGGAGAGCAGCCAAGTGGCCTTCCAAAAGACATTGAATACTTTGTTGATGAAGATGGGCAATTGAGAATGCGCCAAAGGAGTGAAGATGATGGACCCGGAAGAGTAATACCAGAAGAGGAACAACGTATTGATTTTTTGTAATGTATTTTGACGGAAAGCTTATTTCTCATCTTCAACAGCTAAAATTCCACATGAAATTGCACCCATCAGGGTCAGGGAACCGCTTGAGGTGAAGGCTCCACCAGAAAAAATACCTACAGAAGAAGTGGAAGGTATAATATTTGTTATTGATTTTCCAGAAACATCAGGATCCTTTATTTATTTTTCATCATCAGCTAAAACTGCACATAAGATTGAACCCATCAAACCGTCTGAAGTGGAGGCCAAGGAACCGCTTGAGGTGATGGCTGCACCAGAAAAAATACCCACAGATGAAAAGATAGGTAGAATATTCGTTATTGATATTTCAGAAACATCAGAATCCTTCAATTTTTTTTCATCATTAGCTAAAATTGCACATGAAATGGAACCCATCAAGCCGTCTGAAGTGGGGGTCAAGGAACCGCTTGAGGTAATGGCTGCACCAGAAAAAATACCCACAGAAGAAGAGAAAGGTAAATGTTATTGATATTCCAAAAACATTTCGTTTCCTTTAATGGTTTTTCTCCATCAGCTAAAATTCCACATAAAATCGAATCCTTCGAACCGTCTGAAGTGGGGGTCAAAAAACCGCTTGAGAAAGGAGCTTTATCAGAAAAACAACTCACAAAAGAAGAGAAAGGTACGATATTGATACGATAATTGATATTCCATGAACATCAGGATCTTGATTATTTCAGTAAAGATACTGAAGAAGTTGCCAAGTGGAGAGCAGCCAATTGGTCTTCCAGAAGACATTGAATATTTTGTTGATGAGAATGGACAACCAAAAATGCGGCAACGGGGTGTAGATGGCCAACCAGCAAGAGATCTCACCGAAGAGGAACAGGGTGGGTATTTCAAGTAGTCTCATGATCGACTCATTTGATACGCCATATCACTCCCTGAACATTGTTTCTAAAGTTTGTATCCACTATAAAGAGATTGTGATAAAATAGGTGACATTTTGTCAACATATTGATTTATGTCCATAATTGGGTAAGATTAGAGATTCAACGTTCACTTTGTTTATCTATTCTATAAACGTTAATGTCGTCACTATTTTAGCCAAAATATTAGAGCAACTTCCAGTAGAAGAGAAGCCAAGTGGCCTTCCAGAAGGTATTGAATACTTTGTTGATGAGGATGGGCAATTGAAAATGCGTGAACGAGGTGAAGAAGAAAGGCCAGGACGCGAGCTCACCGCAGAGGAGCAAGGTGAGTATTCTGATTGAAAGCATTATTTGATCTCTTTAACTCGCCATACAATTTTTTTCTGATTTTGGCTTGTGAGAGAACACACTGATGATGAAAAGAGTCCAACAATGAGGTGCTTTTGTCCTCTTGTAAATTTGGTCGATGACACAATTATTGGGATAGGTTTCGATATTCTTGACGCTTGTTGGTGCACACACGTGGCTGCTTTTTGAAACCACCACGTTGCAGGCCCGGAGTTATCCGTTAACTGTATGCTGATTGTTGTAGTCGACTGCCACTATTTCGCTTCGTATATGTAACGCCCAGTATGACCCATTTTTGATCATAAAAGAGGTTGGAACTGCTTTCAGCAATGTTAATTTTAAAATGTCTTCGATGAGGAATTTTGAAGATATTTTTATCCACAGTTCGTACTGGATCACTTTTGTCTTTGTCGAAGTTGTTAGATCCATGTTCGATGAAAGTTTCCCGTTTGCTTTCTTGACGATCAGCTCTATGTCGAACGGTGACATCAACTCGTGTATTGTTTATTTATTGAATGTATGTAACTCCAAGGACCTTGGCATTGTAACTATGTAGCTCCGACACGATACTGCTTGCGACTTGATATACGCTCAAGAGATGAAAGTTCGATGTTAAATCTAATGGATTGCTTTCAGACCTTGGTTGGGATTTTTTCTGAAGTGTTCTAGCTGTCGCTGAATCCTGGCCTCTGTCTCAATAATGTTCGAAGCTGCAGATATTTTCACCTTTGTTTGATGGTGAGCTGCACTTATGAGTTTTTCTTGTCTATCCTGCAGATTGTTGATGTAAACACTTCATCATTCACTCCGAATCCCACCGTTAGGAACTTGCCAAAGAGACCTTGGAGGATCATCTCTGTTTTTCTCAGTGCAGCGTGGTCTTCTTTGGCTAATTCCTCTGTTTTTTGACATTCCCCTAGTCTTGGTTGTGAGTTTTTATTCCCAAGTCGATGATGTCCTTGCTAGGAATAAAAAGTATGCTGGTGTGGTTCTTGACCAAGGATTCATTTTACAGTTGCTTGGATTCTATTTGCTTCTGTTGGAGTGCTCTTCCTTTTTTTTATGGGGATCTTATGGCAAAACAGAGTCAACGAAGGGTGAACACTTTTGTGATTTCTTTATTTTTAAAAATACCTTTTGCAAAACGTCAAACACAAAAGTTGTGGGGATTTTGGTGTGGAATTAGGAACATTTTATCAGAAAAACAATTGAGCATCGAATTAAAAAAAATTGACATAAAACATCAATTTTCTCACTTATTTAAAATGGAACACCCTTCGTTGAACAGCCCTGTACACTAAGTAGATTAGTTTCATATTAATTTTTGACAGCCAAAATTCTGCAAAAAATTGAAGTGAGAAAACCATCTGAGGTGAGAGTGAAGGTTGAACCGATTGAGGAAAAAGGCGAAAAACTTACGGAAGACGAAAAAGGTAAATTTTTTGATGATTTTTCATGGCCTCTGAATTGTATGCAATTTAGCGGAAATATTGAGGAGGTTGTCAATTGGCGAGCAGCCAGCTGGCCTTCCAGAAGAGATTGAATACTTTGTTGATGAGGATGGAGAACCCAAAATGCGGCAACGGGGTGAAGATGGACTACCCGGAAGAGACCTTTCAGAAGAGGAGCAGGGTATGTGAAAATTCATCTACGCTATACATTTTTTCTTTTATATTCGCGTGAAAGTGTTTTTCTGAACGTATTTTTTGTTCAAAGAACTTTTGAAAACAACAGGAAGTCATATTTTTTGTTAACACCCTGTACAGGGTGTCCCAAATTTGAGCCTCATCATTAATCTAAAATTTTCGACCTTAGGCGACAATCTAGAAATAATTTCCACGGTGCTTTTTCGGTACAACTACACTAGAAGCTATAATTTTTAAGCTGATTGATCATTTAAAAAGCGAAAGGAATGCTGCTAGGTCAAGTTTGCGATGAATCTACGACATACTGGAAAGCGTCGAATACTGTGACGTTACTGTGTGTGTTTCCTTGGAATAAGCAAAACTCCATATAACCAATGATTATTATATGGGTTTATACGGAGTATTGCTTATTCCAAAGATATACTTGAATTGTAGAATCGGCCCTTAGAAGCTATCAGCAGTTGTCATGGGTCATGATACTACGACAAACCGTAGTATCATGGTCATGGGTCATGTCATTGTTATGATGGTCAAGTCAAGAGTACTGATTACTAGCGGACTTAATTGTTTTTTCATAATACACGTCATTTTCGTAAAAAACTTTCGTTTATTGGGAGATTCATCACCTCAAGAACGTGTTTTTTATCATATTTCCCAACAAAAACCCAATATAATAATTGTAATAATGATGTTGGCAGATTTAATATTATACAATTTTCACCTCTTGGATTCATCTGGATGCCTAACCAAGCCATACTTCGAAATATTTTTAATCCGTCCCCGACTCCTCAAAGGGGCGGAAGTGAAACTGTTGGTTCTCATTTAGGCTGTGATTGAATAGACTGTAGTAGCCCATCGCAACTGCGCCATCTGTTTTGTCGCATCCTGTTAATTATACTGCATGTTTACTGAAGCCACTGATCGAATATATTTTTCTTCATTGATCATCAAAGGTTCACTTTGTGGTCAGAGAGGGGCGATAGGACCACTCCACTGAGTATATTTCTTCCTGTACTTGTGTATTGATAATTTCGTCATCAGGTTGTTGCGTAACTAAGCCTGTTTTTGAGTCCTGTTGGTTATGGTGCACATCACTAGTTTTGACATTCCCTGATTATGACTTTCGTAAACTTTTGTGGTTATTTGAGTTTACATTTACTGATTTTGGCGTTAACTTATGCGGTTATATTTTTCCCGATTGTGACTTTTTGGTTCATGACGGTTATTCCGTCGTGTTCTCTTGCACTTTTTGGTGATATCAAGAGTTTCTTTTGCTTATCAGATGCGGGAGGATGGGCGTTGGGAGGCTATTGCTGGGGTGGTACTCCTAGTGGTGTGGGTTAGGGGTATTGAACCGTTTGAAGCTCCTCCACGACATGGACTCCACGAGGCATAGCTACTGCGTTACATCTCAGCCCCGTATCCGGTTATTTTTCTTCGTTATTCCGTTTTTGTTTTCCCTCTTTTACGAGGCTATGGACCCTGTTTGGGGGGTTGTGCAGAATACCCTTACTCCGGGTTCTGGATGAGGTAGAAGCCCTCTAAGTGCTGGATTCCAGAGGCCGTCAGCGCTGGTTTTCTTGCGGTGGTTCTCTTTGTTTGAATTCATTCTGTTTAATCCATGTGGAGCTTTTATAACCCGTCATTTTTGAGGCCACCTGGTGTTTCCGTAGAGAGCACTCATCAGCGTAGTACGCTATAGTACAACCCGCGTAATGAGTTCGGTCGAACTCATTCCCTGTAGTTTGGTGGGTCTAAGGGGTTAAAGAGGTGAGAGTTGGTATAGTCTTCTGTCCTATACTAGACTCCCTCAGTCTACTCACTCCATGCTGGTTTGGATTGGTCGGACTTTGGTGAATGCGCGTGGTCAACTCTTGTAAGACCGGTACACGAGGTATCCTCAGTCCCATTGAGGTTACGCAATGCCGGTTAGGAATTCCACAAAACATCTACGGAATTTCAAACTGCAAGAGCTGATTCATGTGATTTTCCGAATCTGATGGGTCTGGATCAGTAGGGTTTGTTGTCGTGTTGTCCTCCGACAGTAGGGGCGTCTTTTCACTTTGACCAGTGGTCATCATTATTTCCTTTCTGAGTTTTTTTTTTCTTTGGATATTGTTTTCTGTTTTGCTTGAGTCCGAATTGTTCATCTTTAAGGTTTTCTTTGTTTCGCTTTAATCTTGTCTCGGCCTATCGTCGAAAATCTATCCTAGTTTTTCTCCTGTCTAAGAAGAGGGGGAGTTATCACGGGCCAAAAGCGTTCCATTACTATTAATCAACATTAACGTGGTATGTTACTTTTTCGATCTCCCCTGTAGTCGTTTGATTTACTGGCAACAGCGCACTGGTTAAAAGTCTTGTACGTCGCTGATGTCTGATGTCAGTTTTTCATTAAACGTATCTTTCTTTTCGAACTCGACCTTGGTAGCGAACGGTTGGAAGACATTCGCATCTCCATGTGTTAGATCCAGGGGGTAGAAAATAAGTGACCCCAAGATAGTCCATTCAGGCCTAGGACCACCTCCCACTGATGTAGGTACCACGTCAAGGGTGTTTTCTTCCCTACCACGACCGTGATTGATCCACTCCACCCTAATTGCTTAATTGCCGAACCTGAGCATGGGATTAATTACCAATCCTTGAGGAGTTGTTGAGTGAAGCTTGAATAAAAAAAACCGGTCAAGATCGTTCATCTGCTTGGGGAACTGGTACAGTGCAGCCTACACGGACTGTTTTGGGGTTTTTCTCTTCTTGGTTTTTGGTGGAGTAAAGAACCTAGCAAGCTGTTGCGGTGAGCCGTATCTATATGTATATTGTTTTATTCACGTCGGTGTTACGGTCGGTCGAGATTTATCTATTTTTTTTTATGAATACTTTTGTGAAGCGTTGTGACGTCACATATCGGCAACTCAGTTTGTGAGTGATCTTTGTATACATTAATCGGTTCAACTGCTCGCTTGTTGGATTATAAAATTTGATAGAATAACGTTATCAAGGTTATAGCGTTTTTTTTTAATTATTAAAGATCGGATTTGTACTGAACCTTTTTCTTGATGCCGATTCATTACATAAATTGCACATATAGTTGAACTGAGTTTTTGCAAAATACAAGTTTTATTATTTACTGATTTCTTGTACATGCGATACGGACGTATGTTTTAGGTACTTTGCAAGTATGCACGGTATTACTGTGTAAGATAATTTTGGATTTTGATCAATTTTAATATATGCGAATGTTTCGGGAGTTAACTGGTTTGATTTGAGAGTTGGTAGTCCTGATCCCTGGTTTTGTCGGCGGTAAGTAAGGCAGCTACGTACTTTCTTTCGTTAATTGTTAAATAAACTCAATTGGAATCGAGAAGACCTCGAAGGTTGGGATTCACCTGCACGAATCTCTGGCGCCCATTTTAAATAAACCCCCCCCCAAAAGCTCCAGAACTCTGAGTTCCGGGTAAGCTTAGCCAACGTGGCTTCCAATTGAGAGGTTCGATAGTTGCAGGACTGAGAGTGCTTGAGCTAAGCTTGCGCAAAAATTCTTGCGTGATAAATTTTGGCGCCCAACGTGGTTATAATATTTAAAACAAATAATAAGTTAAATTTTGAAGCCTGACGAAATAGTTTTTTTACTGGGACCTTTATTCTTTTCTTGGGATTTTTAAATTTTGACGCGGTTTTGTTAGCCTCTTCGAATTTTTTTTTTTTTTTTTTTGTCTAGGGAGAGGGGGAATTTTGTAAGGCCATCGGCTAGTTTCAAGTACAAGGGTGCTGCTTGCCGACGACTTTGACCGTTTGATCGGATCTGACGCTTTTAAATCCTACTTGTGTGCGGACTGTGTTTGTGATTGATGTAACCTATTTTGCGGCCGGAAATATTTGATATATTTTATATTCGTTGACCTCGTTATATATTTGTGACCTTGAATTTGTGATTGATGGATATAACCTATTTCGCGGCTTGGAATGTTTGATATATTTTGTATTTGAGATTTTGTCAAGTTTCATGTGATGTGATCGTTCATCAGTCAGTTGGTGTATCATGTTTGGATATTTCCCTCGATTCTTGTAACTGGAAATCTGGATGAGTTTCACCCAGTTCTTCTCTTAGCCAACTCTTCTATTTTGTGCAGGAGACGGGTAGATGTCTGGGGAGTACCGCTGAACTTATTGTGATAGAGTTATGTACAGGTCAGACTAGCTGAGGAGTACCGCTGAACTTATTGTAATAGAGTTATGTACAGGTCAGACTGTCTGAGGAGTACCGCTGAACTCATTGTAATAAATCGACGGGAAAAGCGAGATGGGAGTTTATGTTGAGTGACTGTCATTTGCTGAGTAAGAGCCGTGAGATGTTTTTGTATTTGTTGACCTCTTTGTATGTTTGTGACCTGGAAATTGTTTTCCTACCCTGGATCTAACTTTTGGTTGAGGAGCCTTACGGTGCCAGGCGGAGGAATAGGCCCGTGGCGGAAAACTGCCGGAGGTACAAGTCCTCCAAGTGTTCACTCTTTGTTGTGAGTACCATTTTATCACGGTACGCTCATTTGGTTGAGGAGCCTTACGGTGCCAGGCGGAGGAATAGGCCCGTGGCGGAAAACTGCCGGAGGTACAAGTCCTCCAAGTGTTCACTCTTTGTTGTGAGTACCATTTTATCACGGTACGCTCATCTGGTTGAGGAGCCTTACGGTGCCAGGCGGAGGAATAGGCCCGTGGCGGAAAACTGCCGGAGGTACAAGTCCTCCAAGTGTTCACTCTTTGTTGTGAGTACCATTTTATCACGGTACGCTCATTTGGTTGAGGAGCCTTACGGTGCCAGGCGGAGGAATAGGCCCGTGGCGGAAAACTGCCGGAGGTACAAGTCCTCCAAGTGTTCACTCTTCAGGTGGCCGTCCGTCAAAATATATCCTGGACACCCAGATTCACTTCTGATTCCTATTGCCATCAGCTTTTTACGAATATGAGTGTCTTCCGTGACTTAACCCACTTCAGTTATTCTAACTTCTTCTACTTCTACTTCTGACTAAAACAGAATAACTGAATAACACACAGCAATTTCCTGAAGGACCGACACAGGTGTCTCGTACAATGTCATGTTGAAATATATCAGAACCCTGCCATCCATTTTCTGGGTTGTCGAATTCCATTTTTCCTGATTTTTAGTTGGTCTAGTTAAGTGTTAAAAGTTTTCAATCCATTACTGTACAATGTCATGTTGAAATATGTCAGAACCCTGCCATCCATTTTCAGGGCTAGTGCCTCTTTTGTACATTGGATGTTTTCCAAGTGTTCACTCTTTGTTGTGAGTACTTTTTTTTATCCCGGTACGCTCATTTGTGGTATACACCCTTTTGTTTTTTTTCCTTCTCTCCCGGACCATATCGTGAACTAGTACTGTGTTCACTTGCTGGTCTTGGTTGGGCACTGAAGTATACACCCCGTCTGTACTTGCGGTGGTTTCCTCACCTGCAATCGGGAGTAAATTAGCAAATGGACAGCATACATACCTTGCCAACTCCATCACGGTATATTATGATGCGTTCCGGCAGGGCGGTATTGTGCGCCTGATAGTTTGTCATATTCGTCCCGTTTTAACAAAAACTTCGTGAACATCAGTGGATTCGGCACCCTATGAATCTTGTGGCACTCCCTTGAATCTGGATTTCACCTCCTGTTCCTCGGGACTATTTATATCAAGTCCAACCACTCTGAACTTGATAATACACTTCAAGTAGTTTGTCCTAATCATCCCTTTTCAGCAGGAATTTCGTGTGCGTATATGGATTCCGCACCTTATGGTGGATGCGCATGTGAGGTTGCGGTAACGTTTTTTTTTTACATGTATTTTATGGACCCTGATTCAATCAAGTTTTCTTGGCATACTTGGCTGCGGTTGTCATTTGTACAGTCTTGGGAAGTTTATAGCCTGAGTAATGTGTATTTTCTCTTAGGAAGTTTTTCAGTTTATATTTACTTCATTTGAGAGTTCAGTGGTTCTGTGCTTGCTTTTGGTAGTTTGGTACTGGATTCTTGCCATTTTTGTATGGATTTTATAACTGAGACTGTTGTCAGGTGATGACTCATGGCCAGGTATAGCCACACATCGTCAATTGGTTTGGATTGACATTGCCGATGGTATTGGTTTTGGGAGGTCTGCGATCGTTTTGCCGATGTGCGTTTTTCCTCTTTGAAGGATTTTGGATTGTAGCACCTCGTTGAGTTTCAGCATTGCTTTGGATTGTGTTGATTGGTTTGATGAATGCTGAAATCTCGCCATTTATTGGGATTTTAACTGAAACCTTGCTGTTGTTTGGTGATTGCCGATTTTAGACTTTCAGTCTGTCTAATGCATGTCTATACTTTGTTCGCTATATTCACGTCATCAGGTTGTTGCGTAACTAAGCCTGTTTTTGAGTCCTGTTGGTTATGGTGCACATCACTAATTTTGACATTCCCTGATTATGACTTTCGTAAACTTTTGTGGTTATTTGAGTTTACATTTACTGATTTTGGCGTTAACCTATGCGGTTATATTTTTCCCGATTGTGACTCTTTGGTTTATGACGGTTATTCCGTCGTGTTTTCTTGCACTTTTTGGTGATATCAAGAGTTTCTTTTGCTTATCAGATGCGGGAGGATGGGCGTTGGGAGGCTATTGCTGGGGTGGTACTCCTAGTGGTGTGGGTTAGGGGTATTGAACCGTTTGAAGCTCCTCCACGACATGGACTCCACGAGACATAGCTACTGCGTTTCATCTCAGCCCCGTATCCGGTTATTTTTCTTCCTTATTCCGTTTTTGTTTTCCCTCTTTTACGAAGCTATGGACCATGTTTGGGGGGTTGTGCAGAATACCCTTACTCCGGGTTCTGGATGAGGTAGAAGCCCTCTAAGTGCTGGATTCCAGAGGCCGTCAGCGCTGGTTTTCTTGCGGTGGTTCTCTTTGTTTAAATTCATTCTGTTTAATCCATGTGGAGCTTTTATAACCCGTCATTTTTGAGGCCACCTGGTGTTTCCGTAGAGAGCACTCATCAGCGTAGTACGCTATAGTACAACCCGCGTAATGAGTTCGGTCGAACTCATTCCCTGTAGTTTGGTGGGTCTAAGGGGTTAAAGAGGTGAGAGTTGGTATAGTCTTCTGTCCTATACTAGACTCCCTCAGTCTACTCACTCCATGCTGGTTTGGATTGGTCGGACTTTGGTGAATGCGCGTGGTCAACTCTTGTAAGACCGGTACACGAGGTATCCTCAGTCCCATTGAGGTTACGCAATGCCGGTTAGGAATTCCACAAAACATCTACGGAATTTCAAACTGCAAGAGCTGATTCATGTGATTTTCCGAATCTGATGGGTCTGGATCAGTAGGGTTTGTTGTCGTGTTGTCCTCCGACAGTAGGGGCGTCTTTTCACTTTGA
Source organism: Orchestes rusci (assembly GCA_958502075.1). NCBI lineage: Eukaryota > Metazoa > Arthropoda > Insecta > Coleoptera > Curculionidae > Orchestes > Orchestes rusci. Next base: position 94,998,684 of record OY293304.1, on the reverse strand, counting down.
CCAGTGGTCATCATTATTTTCTTTCTGAGTTTTTTTTTTCTTTGGATATTGTTTTCTGTTTTGCTTGAGTCCGAATTGTTCATCTTTAAGGTTTTCTTTGTTTCGCTTTAATCTTGTCTCGGCCTATCGTCGAAAATCTATCCTAGTTTTTCTCCTGTCTAAGGAGAGGGGGAGTTATCACGGGCCAAAAGCGTTCCATTACTATTAATCAACATTAACGTGGTATGTTACTTTTTCGATCTCCCCTGTAGTCGTTTGATTTACTGGCAACAGCGCACTGGTTAAAAGTCTTGCACGTCGCTGATGTCTGATGTCAGTTTTTCATTAAACGTATCTTTCTTTTCGAACTCGACCTTGGTAGCGAACGGTTGGAAGACATTCGCATCTCCATGTGTTAGATCCAGGGGGTAGAAAATAAGTGACCCCAAGATAGTCCATTCAGGCCTAGGACCACCTCCCACTGATGTAGGTACCACGTCAAGGGTGTTTTCTTCCCTACCACGACCGTGATTGATCCACTCCACCCTAATTGCTTAATTGCCGAACCTGAGCATGGGATTAATTACCAATCCTTGAGGAGTTGTTGAGTGAAGCTTGAATAAAAAAAACCGGTCAAGATCGTTCATCTGCTTGGGGAACTGGTACAGTGCAGCCTACACGGACTGTTTTGGGGTTTTTCTCTTCTTGGTTTTTGGTGGAGTAAAGAACCTAGCAAGCTGTTGCGGTGAGCCGTATCTATATGTATATTGTTTTATTCACGTCAGTGTTACGGTCGGTCGAGATTTATCTATTTTTTTTTATGAATACTTTTGTGAAGCGTTGTGACGTCACATAGCGGCAACTCAGTTTGTGAGTGATTTTTTTTATAAATTAATCGGTTCAACTGCTCGCTTGTTGGATTATAAAATTTGACAGAATAACGTTATTAAGGTTATAGCGTTTTTTTTTAATTATTAAAGATCGGATTTGTACTGAACCTTTTTCTTGATGCCGATTCATTACATAAATTGCACATATAGTTGAACTGAGTTTTTGGAAAATACAAGTTTTATTATTTACTGATTTCTTGTACATGCGATACGGACGTATGTTTTAGGTACTTTGCAAGTATGCACGTTATTACTGTGTAAGATAATTTTGGATTTTAATCAATTTTAATATATGCGAATGTTTCGGGAGTTAACTGGTTTGATTTGAGAGTTGGTAGTCCTGATCCCTGGTTTTGTCGGCGGTAAGTAAGGCAGCTACGTACTTTCTTTCGTTAATTGTTAAATAAACTCAATTGGAATCGAGAAGACCTCGAAGGTTGGGATTCACCTGCACGAATCTCTGGCGCCCATTTTAAATAAACCCCCTCCAAAAGCTCCAGAACTCTGAGTTCCGGGTAAGCTTAGCCAACGTGGCTTCCAATTGAGAGGTTCGATAGTTGCAGGACTGAGAGTGCTTGAGCTAAGCTTGCGCAAAAATTCTTGCGTGATATACACTGCAGTTTTATGTATATTCAGAGCAGAATAAATCAGAATTGTTGTAAAAGTGAATCAACTGTAAATGACGAAAAATTAATGGAGTCTATCCAACTATTAGACAAGTAGCATATTGCAAAATATTGAAAATTCAAGCATGATAATATGTTGATTTGACTTGCGAATTTGATTTTACTGTTAATATATGGGTACATTATGAACTAAATTTTGATGCGCCTGCATTTTGAGGCAACTCAAGACTTTTTATCCTGATATTTTAAATTTCATAACCTCAAGATCTCAATTACAAACAAAAACTTCTCTATTAAATATGAATTGTCTGATATTTACAATGTTTTTCTTATAATGACGTTTTTATTATCGTATTTCCTTAATAAATATTTAGGTTTCTTTCCCAAACCTAAAAAATGACCAACAAAGTTCGCCTCCAAATATGGCGAACTCTTATAACTGTGCTTGTTGCGACAAATTTGTTATATAGGTATTGGACAATTTGCATACATTTTCAAATGACTTGAAATTCTATATACGTATTCTAGACATTATTTGAAAGTCACCAGCGAAAATATTTATCCAAAATACTCAAAAATATACTAAATAAATGAAAAAGAAGACGCGAATTTCACTGTATGATCGCAAACGGGTGGGCATCTTTAGGCAAGACATACTATAAGACAATGTTGCTATTTCGTGCCCATTTTTATATAATTTGTTTTATAGTGCTGTCTTGTACGTTCAAAATCAAGTATTCTAAAAAACATTTTCATAAGATATTCTCGTAAGCCAATTCAGATTTAAATACGTTCGCGACTTAACGGTTTTATTAAAGATAGCTATATGATAAAATAATAAATCTCTAATAAAAATATTTTGTAACGATCTCATGAAGTTCTCTATATAACCTTTATAAACCAATTATACAAATTAGACTTGAGAGTAATTCCTCTTATAAAATTGGTGCTATAATATGCTATAAGAATTCAATTTTTTTTGTTTTATAAAAGGCTTATTAAATGGTCTTCTAGAGAGCTATATTACATGATCATAACACTTTTTTGTCTCTGAGAGGATTTTGTGCCAACTACCGTCACTAAATGATACAATTGTTATTGAAGTACCCGAATATATCAGTTAAACAGCATTTTAGTTTGATAAGGCACAATCTGTGTATGTTGGGATATACTATAAGACAGTGTTGCTATTTTGTGTCCATTTTTATTTTGTAAGTGTTTTATATTGGTTTTATAGTGCTGTTTTTTACGTTCTAGATCAAGCATCCTATGAAACATTTTTATAAGATATTCTCTCAAGCCAATTCAGTCTTAAATACTTTTGCGAGTTAACTGTTTTATTAAAGATAGCTATATGATAATATAATAAATCTCTAATAAAAATATTTTGTAACCATATTATAAGTTCTTTATAAAACAAGAATGAGCCAATAATACAACAAATTAGACTAAGAGAGTAATTCCTCTTATAACATTGGTACTATAGTATGCTATGAGAATTCAATTTCTTCCGTTTTATAAAAGATTTATTAAATGGTTTTGCAGAGAGCTATATTACATGATTATAACAATTTTTTGTCTCTGAGAGTATTTTGTCTCAACTTACGTCACTAAATGATAAAATTGTATATTGATGGGCACTAATATATCAGTTATATAGCATTTAAGTTTATTAAGGCACAATCTGTGTTAGTTGGGTGATAAGACAAATCAAGTACTGTTCACAAAGAAATACAAGGTGCCAAGCAGTAAAATGCTCACATTTGGGGCACAAACCCTTAGGCTTTCCAATGAGGCAAAGTACCTAGGGATCATCCTAGACTCGAAGCTCTTCTGGAAAAGGAACACAGAGGAGAGAATAAAGAGAGGCCATAATGTATTATACAGGGTGGACCAGAAGTAATGAGCCATACGCTTACAGTAGATTCTCTTCTTCTTCTTCCTACGTTAGGACTATGTCCTGTGTTTGCCTCAAAGGTTGCCCAAAAGCAGCTGGGACGATGAAGACCAGCTATCATACCACCTTTTTGGTGGACGTCCAGGTGGGCGTGGTGTGTTGGGCCGCTGCTCTCTCACAATTTTTGCCAGTCGATCTTCTGGCATTCTGCTAACATGGTCTCTCCATTCTCTTCTCCGATTTCTTGCCCATCTTACTACGTCTTGAACTTCACATATTTCCCTCATCTCTTCGCTTCTCTTGTGGTCAAGTAGGGTATAGCCTGTTATCGTTCTGAGAGTACGCATTTCTGTTGTTCTGAGGGCTCGCTTTGTAGTCGTATTCTCCGCTCTGGTCTCTATCGCATATGTCATAATCGGCCTTACACATGTCTTATATATTCTGACCTTGCTTCTAGTAGTCATGTGTTTATTTCTCCAGATTATGTCTCTCAAGAACCCTGAGATTAGAGATGCCTTTGTTGTTTGTTATATCAGCCCCCAAATATTTAAAGGACATCACTTGCTCTACACTCTGCTCATATATCGCGAGTTCACATCTTCTCGGTTCTTTGGATATTGTAAGCGATTTGGTTTTTTTTGACGGATATTTGCATATTGAAAACTTCGGCTGTCTTTTGGAACTTGTGTAAAAGTCTTTGTAGGTTGTCTTCGTCTTCTGACACGATTACAGCGTCATCAGCGTAGCATATGATTTTTATTTCTTTATCTCCCAGCCGGTACCCTCTCCCAGTTATTTTGACTTCGTTTATAATTTCATCCATTATGACATTAAATAGGATTGGACTTAGGCTATCTCCTTGGCTGATTCCTGTTGTCATAGGTATTTTATTGCTTAGCTTATTTGCAGTTCTTACATATGTGTAGTTGTTCGTGTTCAATTCTTCAATGGTCTTTATCACCTTCGGATGAATTCTTCTCTTTTGTAGTAGGGCTATGACGTCAGTTAACTGTACTCTATCGAATGCCTGGGTTAAGTCAATGAAACACATGAAGGCCACCTTATTGAACTCGATGGCCTTCTCAGTAATTTGACGGATTATAAATATGGCATCTATAGTAGACCTGTTCTGTCTAAACCCTTGCTGTTCTTCACATATTCCGGTTAGAGATATTTTTTCTGCTAGAATTTTTGTAAACAGTTTTAATACAGCACTCAACAGGCTAATACCTCGATAGTTTCTGGGGTCTGCTTTTTCTCCTTTTTTGAAGACTGGTATTAGTATGCTCTCCTTCCATTCAGATGGTACAGCCTTGACTATTGAAGAAGATCTGTAATTCGGTCAGCAAGCTTTCACCTCCATATTTGATCATCTCGTTCTTGATTTCGTCGATGCCTGGGGCTTTTCTGTTTTTTAGTTTTCGAACCATGTATTGTATTTTCTTCAAGGGTATAGTCATTTCTTGGTGTTCGTTAACATTTTCGACGTCAGGCTGTATTTCCTGTGGTGGTAAGTGGTTTTCCGTCGAACTGTAAAGTTGTTCAAAATATTTTTCCCATTCTTCCGTCGATATTTTTGTATTTTGTATACACTCATTTATTGGTTTTTTTCTATTTCTTAGCAGGTTCCATATCTTCTTTTGTCCTCCGTACAGGTCATGCTCCATATCGTTAGAAAATTTCTCCCAATGTTCTCTTTTAATGTCCCGAATATTCTCGTTGACTCTGTTTCTTACGGCTTTATAGTCATTACACGTTATAGCATTGGATCTGTATTGTAGGTACGATTTCCTTTTCTCTTCGGCAAGTATCTTAATTTCTGGCCTAAACCACGGTTTTGAATTTGGCTTTCCCCTTCTCTTAATAGTTCTTCTTCCGCACGCTTCTTCTACTGCTTCTAGTATGTTAGTTTTTAGTTTGGTCCACGCTGTTTCTATGTTGTCAGTTTTTCGAATGTCATTCGCGGTAATTTTTTCTTGTAACCTTGGTTGGTAGAGATATTTAGTTGAGTCTTCAGATAGCGATTCTATATTAATTATGCTCGTTGGTTCGGTGGGTTCTTTACAGGGTCTTTGCATACTTGTTCTTATTTTTGCCATCACGAGATGGTGATTGGTTCCAGCATTGGCGGAGGTTAAGGCTCTTACATCCTGTATCGTTGTTGGGTGGATATTTCTGTTAGTAATAATGTAATCAATTATTGATCTTTGTCCTCGTGTGTTTTCAAAGGTGTATTTATGCTGTGGTTTGTGTGGATAGAATGTGTTGTTGATTCGGAGCTCGCTCTGTGTGCATAGTTGTATCAGTTGTTCTCCACTTTCATTTATGGTTTCTTCGTTAAATCTGTTCTTGACGGCCGGTATAACTTCGTTGCCGATTCTCGCATTAAAGTCACCCAACACAATTATCACTCACACGAAAATATTGCGATGGACCTCAACTTGTCAAATCCGAAAGTTGATATCAACAGAAATACATGGTGCCAAAGTTAAATTTTATTATTTGATTTTTTCAAAAAACTTTGGAAATAATCACGTTATATCGATGAAATCTGATAAATGGGGATTGTTTGACATGCAAAATCCAAATCTGAGCACGGAATTGCTACTACTTGTAGGGGGCGCCACTTACACATCTTTCCACTGATTCAAATAGTCAGAACTTTTTTGTACGCACTCGTACATTCTTTTAACATCGAAAAAATGATTTTTCCATCATGTTTACAACCTTAATCAAGATATTTGAACTTGAAGTAGTCCATCAATGGTGTTTCTGATGGAAAATTTCGAAAATGAACATAGGAGGCATCAAAAACAGCGTTATCATGGTAATTTTGACATACACTTGAATGCTCAATGTTTCTTGATTTAAAAAAAATAATCTAATTTTACTTCTTTTTTTACAAAAAAAAATATATTTTTTTTTAAACATTTTTATTTATTTTTTTATTTTTTTTTTGATAAAAAACCTTAAACATCGATTCACTTGTCCAAATTACCGTGACAACGGCGTTTTCGATGCCTCCTTTGTTAATTTTCAGAACTTTCCATTCGAAACAACATTGCATAGATTACTTCAAGGGCAAATATCTTGATAAAGGTTGCTCCCAGGCACTTCTACAGAGTATACCTTTTTCATGTGAAAATGATGGAAAAATCATTTTTTCAATGTTAAAAGAATGTACGAGTGCGTACAAAAAAGTTCTGACTATTTAAATGAGTGGAGAGATGTGTAAGTGGCGCCCCCTATAAGAAGAAGCTATTCCGTGCTCGGATTTAAATTTTGCATGTCAAAAAATCCCCATATATCAGATCAAAGTTCATCGATATAACTTGATTTTTTCAAAAGTTATTTGAAAAAATCAAATAATAAAATTCAACTTTGACACTCTGTATCTTTGTTAATATCAACTTTCGGATGTGACAACTTGAGGTCCATCGCAATATTTTTGTGTGAGGAATTTATCGTTACCGTTTGTACCATCACTTCTGGTCCACCCTGTATACATACAGTAGAATGATTGGAAAAAATTGGAAATAAAGCCGCACATTATCCATTGGATGTAAACAACGATCGTGAGATCCATAAGCACCAACGGAGCCGTGGTATGGTGGAAAGCCACCGACACGAACTCGAACGTAAACATGCTCACGAAAGTACAACGGCTGGCAACACTAAGTACAAAGAGAGAGAAGGATAGCACACCGGAGGCAGTTTCAGAGGTCATTCTATACCTCCTGCCCATTGACTTGTTCATTAAAAGCACTGCCACAGAGGGAGCTCTCAGTCTGAGAAAGGCCAAACAGTGGATACTCAATGATGCTAACGGAAATCTCGAACGCAATGGACAACCAAGAGGCAAAGCAGCCACAAACGGCTACAGACTACATGGTGACCAAGAGCTCTCTTGAGAATAAGGTTATGGTTGAAATACCTCCCAGAGAAGACTGGGATTAAGATTCCATTATTACGGTGGAAGAGATATCTCTCTTCACAGACGCATAGCAAAGACAAATACTACTCAAAGGAGCTGAGCATCCAAGAGCCTATCAAGCTCAAGAAAGGATGTGGCATTCTGCATGCAGAAATCATTGCCATAAAAGAAGCAGCCAACCTGCTGCAAAGACTGGACAACACAACAAAAGACGTCACAATCTATGCAGACAGCAAAGCAGCGTTGAGAATATCAGATTCAGATACAGTAAGGTCAAATGTAGTGATCAGTTGCCGTGAGGCATTGTCCTGGATCAGGATCAAGAATCCCGTTCTTTGCTGAGTTCCTGGATATAGCAATATCGAAGAAAACACGATGGCAGATGGACTGGCGAAATTGGGACTGAGAAAGGACGAAATCAAAATGAAAAACACCTGTGGTTCACAGGACACTGTGAAATCGGAACCATGCTTTGAAAATGGGGCCTAGAGACTGATGATCTCTGCGAAGACTGCATCGAGGATGATAGAACATATTCTGTGCCACTGCCCAACTCTCAAAGACAGACGCCCCAGGAATATGGGACATTACTACCTTGAAGATTTGAAGGAAGAGGCAAATGTAGACATTATGCTAATTTTGAGCTTCGTTAAAAAAATGGGATGGTTTAGAACGAAGAAGAGAAAGGCTGGCGGGTTAAGACCAATTAGCCACACCTCTTCTTTGTAGGAAACACAATGGGCCATTTTGTTCTCCGATTGAAAGCAATGCGAAGCAGGAAACTGCGGGGCAGGGCATACCCTTCGCAACCTAAATTCTGAACCCAAACCTCATTAAGCAAAAATCGTTTTTTAATTTCCTCAACAAACCCTATAGATTTTGTACAACAAAGTAGATGTGAAGCAGCCTTTTTATAAACTTATAGAGTTTTACCTTCATGCGTAACATGATAATACTTTATTGTTCACATATTGATTAATATCTGAATATAGTGATAAACATCTATCAATACCTATGCTCTTTTTTTTTAGCTGAAACGTCTTATTATTTTTATTATTATTATTATTATATTATGGTGTTTTCCATACTTCCAATCCGTTTCTGCATTTTGCCGGATACTTATTAAAAACAATAAAAATTTTGTAGCTAAAATCATAGAGGAGCTGAAGTCTATAGAGAAGCCTGACATTGAGGACATAGAGTATTCGGTGGATGAAGATGGGAACATAAAAATATCGAAACGTGGTGTAGATGGAGCCCCTGCGAAAGAACTAACAGATTCAGAAAAAGGTGACATTTCACGATCACATGAATAGTTTTTCTCATTACATTGGATATATTATAGCAATACTTCTAGAAAAACTTAAGGCTGGTGAAAGGCCATCAGGTTTTGAAGAAGTGGAGGATGATACATGGAAAAAGCTCGCAGAACAATTAGAAAAAGAGCCGCCAGAAAAGGAATTGGAAAAAAAGCCATGTTCGGGGGTTTGTCGTCATCCAAGAGATAAACGAGATATGAAACCTCCAGATGAAGCGGGTATGTATAACTCACTATACACGGGGTTTTTTTAGCATGTGAGTATGCAGAGTAAATTTGAGAGACGATCAAAAAAGTGATTTCAAGCAAGACAAAAATTTCTTATGAACATAGGTCCGCAAATTCTCCGTTCTCAAGATAAATGTCGAGATGATAACCTTTTTCATTTTTTTTGTCGTGAATATTCCAGATGAACAGAAGTCTTCACGATATTTAATATTCAGCCCCCACTTGATTGATGAATTTATCAAGTTCAGTGAAGTCCATAACGAATATTTTCCAGTTTTCTCTAATAATATTTGGATTTTGGGTGTCGATGACCACCTTTTACTCTTTTTATTTATTTATTTGCCAATATACATCTTACATTTCTTCTTTACCATTCTTTATGCTATTATTATATACAGTGTGTCCCCGAATCGACGCATGAATAGGTCAAAAAGACAAAAAAAGTTTGAACTGAGATTTCATCTTCTGGGTTCAGCCCTGCTTGGATAAAACTAATTTGTGTCATAATTTTAGTTTCGAAAAATCAAGCATGTCTTGGAAATTCACCTAGTAGCTATTTTTCTCACCAGTAAGAAAGTGGTTAAGAATGAAAAACTGAATAAGAATGCAATATTTCAAAACCTTTCGCCTACTTTGATGAAATATTTTGTATTTTTTCATTCAAAGTTTTTAAAATAGCATGATAGTAAATTTAATCTTACTGTTTCAAGTTTGTTTTTGTTCTTTTTTATTCCAAAAAATCCAAGTAAGCAGAGTGTTTTGAAATTCTGCATTCCAACTCAGTTTTTTATTCTTAACAATTTGGTTGAATAACATTTTTTCATATCTCCTTTAGAAGAAGCACTTTTCGAGTGAGAAAAATAGCTTCTAGGTTAATTTCCAAGACATACTTGATTTTTTGAAACTAAAACTATAACACGAATTGGTTTCTGACGGCCAAGTTGTGGGAACGTAATTCCGAATAGGGAATCAATTGACAAGAACCGTCAAGAAGATATAATTAAGTGTCACGACGAAATCACGACTTCTATCCAAGCAGGGCTGAACCCCAGAAGATAAAATCTAAATTCAATTTTTTTGTCTTTTTCACCTTTTTATGCGTTGGTTCGGGGGACACACTGTATATGTTATTATTTTCATTAACCTGTAGGAGGCATAAGCCTGTGCACGGGAATTGGCATATCTTACGAACAAACATATTGTTTAAAAATAAAAAACAGAAATGACATTACAGATGGTCCCCAATATTCAGGTAGACTGTCTTTCTCTATTTCTCTTTTGGAGAAAGATAGTCTACCTGAATATTAGGGACAATATTGGGAATCATTTTCTTCCAACCAAACATGAGAAACAACAGCGCAGGTTTGAATTTGTTCCAATAACATAGACTTTTGTCCCCAGTTTTTGATACGATGTAAAAAAACAAACAATATTTTAGATATGGGCTAAAACGTAATCTCTAATTAAATATTTGAATCTCCTCAAGTTATCACAGTTCTTGATAATTGAAGGCAATGAATATAATTCATACAGACCTCTACACAGTACTGATTTGAGTGGTGTTACAGCGATAATTCAAAATAAAGTCGTGCTTATTCCTGGTATCATCATGAATGTTCAGGAAAAGTTTAGTTCCATCACAGACATACTCAGTTAACAGTTAATTTCTTATTTTAAAAATGAAGACATGTACATTGTTAACTACTTTTTGTTTCACAGAACATAAATTTAATACATTTAACATAGTATCTATTGGTGTATAATATATCACAGTGTAAAATGGATCTCATAGCCCTATTCTGTATTTTCTGGAACTCATTATGTTCCCATGAAGAAAATCATGTTACTCATCATCGTTTAGTATGATGATAAAATACTTGGAGTGCTAAATATTTCTATGTTCATGTTTTTTTTTTGATCATCAGCAAAAATCAACTTTGACAATTTGAACGCAACAATGGTGGCACCGAAAAGAAAAATATCAGGATAACATTCGAGCTAAAATGTAATGAGATTTTCAAAAATATTTTTGTTTTCGAAAAAGAAGTAACTTTTTTTTTATCATTGGAATGTCAAAGCCAGTGTGTTTCATATGCATGACACTATAAATGCCAATTTTGTTTTCGAACCGCAGATATTCTTATCAATCTCAACCAAGCACCAGACTTCACTTATCATCTATAGCGAAAAATCTAGTTTTTTATTTTTAGATAGTTTGTCACCAACTTTTTTCACAGAGCAGTTGTCTATTAATCTTGCAATTTTTTTTCCATATTTGTAAATGTATAATAAACTGATGAGGATTGACCACTTTGAGTGAATTGAAGGCACATTCAATAGCATAAACAACGATTCTAGACCAATTTGTGACTATTTATAACATGTATTCAAGCATACAGGAACATTTATCTGATCAATACAAATCTTTAGAAAAGATAATGGAAACACCCAGTTCTGCTGATATGCTCGATATTGATTATACTATAGATGAAGATGGAAATATCAGACTGCGAAAACGCGGCAAGCATGGAGCTCCTGGAAAGGAGCTGACCGATGCAGAGAAAGGTAACAATAGTATCATGATGGAGTGTCGCTCAATACCAAATAATATATTATATTTTAGCATTGCTCTTAGAAAAACTGAAAGGTGGTGAAATACCACCTAGCCTTCAAGACATTGATGGAGATACGCTGGAAATGCTTGAGCAGCAGTTAGAAGAAGAGTTGCCAGATATAGGTGAGGGCTATTGTGTTGTTTGAACATGACAATGATAAAGGTGAACATGGACCTCCAACGGAGTCTGTCAATACTCAGATCCTGTATCAAATGAGGCTATTACTGGATAGTACTTATTGCTTAACCTTCATCATTATTTCGTCGTTGTTATCAATCACTGCTAGTTAACGATTCTTTTTCGATGATAGAAGGGTTATTCCGAATATATTTACCCATATGCTAGCGGCACCTCTGCGTTATTTATGGATACCTATATAAAAAACTGTAAATATAAAAGTTTAAGAACTTTTCAAAAATCTTAACAAAGAAAACAAAAGACTATCGAAATGTCAATATTCAGCTTCACGTTGTATTTTTTTTCAATGGAACACCTGTATATTTTATGGAAAGAGCTCATTTTTCTGATTTTAAAAATATGCGTATACAGTGGGTCACTAAGATAAGAATGCGAGTACGAGTACGAATGATCATCATGAGGATCTTGGAAACCATGAAAGATACGAAGATGGTCAAATTAGAGAAAAGTTGCGCATTTTCAAGCCTAACAATATGGCGTTTATAAAGTTTCGAAATTACAAATTGATCCAGAGATATGCCTAGAATAGCGAAATTTGCCGATTTATTTTTTTATGGTATTTGAAGAGATATGGAAAAACAAAAGACACTTTCTCATGACCACTTTCGAAGCTCTACAAAATAGCGTTAGTTGAGAGATTTTCAGTACGATGTTTCAATTTTTTTTTTAATGGCGCGTAAAAGAAGTGTATACTGTATTCAATAGCATATTTTACCACGAATTCAACGATGCATAAAAGGATTCTTCATTATATAAATTGTTGAGAATTGGTTTTTATCAAATTCCGAATGTTTTGGTGTAGTGGGCGGTGAAATGATGGCGCTGAGTATGGTATAGTAGGCTATTATAACTCATACTTTTTTCACGCCATATAAAAAAATACAGTCGATGATGGTTTCCCCGAAACGAAACGTCTAACGGAAAATTTTTCAACGCTTTTTTGTAGAGCTTGAAAAGTGGTCATGACGAAGTGTCTTTTGTTTTTCCATATGTCTTTAACGTCAGAAAAAATAAAAACGGAATCGGCAAATCAAAAATATTGACATTTTAATAGTTTGTTTTGATTTTTTTGATCAGATATTAGAAAAGCTCCGATTTTCATATCTCCATAGGTAACGCCGCGGAGCCGCCTAGCATATGGGTTGATATAGAAGGCATGACCTCATTCATTCAATTCATTGTAAATTTGCAGCTAAAATAGAGAAAAGACCCAAACCCGCCGATGAGCTCTACATTGATATAGATGAAGATGGTAGCATCAAGTTGAAAAGACGTGGTAAGGATGGATTGCCCGGAGAAGAGTTAACACTTGACGAAATAGGTAATAAATACAAATATGACCACATGTATCACAAAAGAGGTGATATTATATTTTCAGAAAAACTTCTTCAAAAACTAAAAGCCGGTGAAATGCCACCTGGTCTTGAGAAAGTCGATGACAATACATTGGAAAAACTTAAGCGGGACTTTGAAAATCTGCCAGTTGAATTACGAGACCTCATCGAAAAGGAGGTCTCTACAGAAGAGAGAAAACGAAAACCATGCCAGGCTGTCTGTGGAATCAAACCAAAACCTTCACCAGTTGGGAAAGCTTTCGATGAATCAGGTATATTCATATGTTTTGAGGATTTCAGTGCACCTATACATATAAAAAGTGCGATATTGTTCTGTGAGAGAGCTTCTATAGGAACATTCTCATGCCCGCTACTGGCATGACATAATATGTGGTTTTACATTTTATCGCATAAACTTTAACAATTTAGCAGTAGTAGGCGGCAAATGTGTGGGCGGCAAAAATATTGCAATAAATACTGGCCAAACGAAGCGCGACGCTGGAGTTCCTGAAATATGAGGAGTGGTTATGAAGAGGAGAATTGTAAACATTTCCTGGAAAATCCTGAAAACACTTTTCTTTCTCGCTGATTTGCGAGCCAACAGATGACAGTGGCTGTACAAAACAACCACTGCACATACATTATCCCGACTAGGGTATCCGTTGAGAGGAGTGGGTTCCGTTTGAATTTGAGATCTGATCAAGAAATTTTGAAAAAATTGGAAAAGTGAGGTTATGTTTGCTTGGTTTTGTTATTTTCTCAAGGATTTTTGTTCAAATAAGATTTCTATGTAGAATATAAAAAGGGGGGTAGTGGGATTGAGGACAACAAATCAAACTCCTTATTTCACCAAATTGCCGACGTTTCGACCACAATTTTAGTCTTTTTCAAGGCTTTTTGGGGTGTCAGGAGCTATACAGGGTGTCCGGGAAAATGTGGGAGATCTCTCGGATTCAGATAGAACATCAAAAAATAAACGAGTGTGGTTAATTTGTTGGGTTTGAGGATCAGTGAAATTAAAGTCCACACCACTGGAAATCGGTTTTTCTTGAATAACTTTTAAACGACTCAATATAATTCAATGAGAATTTAATATGATAAACAGTAGTAATTTACTACTGTTTATATCAAATTTTCATTGAATTATATTGAGTTGTTTAAAAGTTATTCAAGAAAAACCGATTTCCAGTGAGGTCCTTTAGGGGGCCGTATCTCCGTAGGGAAGGCCGCTAGGAAAAAAATTTATGAGAACTTGTCATCTTATTTTCTAATGTTCTATCTGAATCCGAGAGATCTCCCACATTTTCCCGGACACCCTGTATAAAACCAAAACATCACACATGTCAGACGATGGCAAAATATACATCACAAACAAAAAAGAAAGTTGTTTAAAATGGACTTTCACGAAAAAAAGGAATACAATGTTAAAATTGAAGAGTATATGTGGACAGAACAACAATAAATGAGCTCATTTATTGTTGTTCTGTCCAAGGCCTTTCGTTAAAAGATAGGATAGGTGTTGAATTATATTTTTGTTTGTTTTTTTTTTGATTATCTTTAGCCAGAGCCACAAGAAATGGATAAAATATGGTATAAAGGGTTTTTTTCTCATGCTTAAGTCAAATATGATCTTGGTTTCGTGATAACTGATATAAGGCGCTACATACAGGGTTCCATCTCTATGAATTGGTCTTTTTAACGAAAGAACTTGCGGACCCATGTTCACAGGAACTTTTTTTCTTATTTTAGTGTCCTCTATTGTGTGGCACTATGCAATTTACTTTTTTCACGGTCACCCTGTATACGCGACCAGAAAGATTTTTATGATTTTTTATGTTTGATTTGTCTGCACCCCGAATTACAGAATAACTATTTAAACATTGGAAAAAAAAATGTGGAATAAATTTATTCAACTCATTATTCATTTATTGATATCATGAGGCAGTATGATGCAATCATTTGTGCTAATAATTTCTCCGAGTAAATTTTGAAAAGAGTTTTCATATACTGGGTGAGCCAATAGTGTGTGGACGGAATATTGTCGATTTACAGAAGCACATTTCTAAAATTTGATGCTGGGGAATGATAGACAGACGTTTAGGCTACAAACCTAAAATATTTTCACTTCATTCGCACCGCGTATACAGAGGGATTCATGTCAAAGTTGATATTAATACATATTTGGGTTCCTCAGTCAATTTCAGAATGACTTCATGTTCAACAAAATAGCGATTTGCGGGTGGGCGGTTCGTTTAAGATACCATGTGTGGTACATGAAGTCAATCTCAAATTGACTAAAGACCCAAATATGTAATGATATACAGGGGATTACATTCAAACAAATTTGACTTTGATATGAATCACCCTGTATACGCTTTGCGAATGAAGTGAAACTAATTTAGGTTTGTAGCCTCATGATCATGCCTCAGCAACGAATTTTCATAACCCACCCACGCACCATTGGCCAAACCTGTATATAAATATATAAAATCTTTTTGGAAGTATTGAATAAACAGAGCTTTGTTTTGGTTCCAAGCTGAAGCAGTTCCGAACAGTAAAGTTTTAGAAGCTACTTTGTAATAATGATTTAAATGTGGGATTGCAGCAACGAATCTTCATAACCCACCCACGCACCATTGGGCAAACCTGTATATAAATATATAAAATCTTTTTGGAAGTATTGAATGAACAGAGCTTTGTTTTGTTTCAAGCTGAAGTAGTTCCGAACAGTGAAGTTTTAGAAGCTACTTTGTAATAATCATTTTAATGTGGGATTGCATCCTTGAGGGACATGTCATTTTGAAGTTATTCTTGTGACACGATAGTTTTGAAGATCAGTATGAAGAATGGGACCCCATAGATCAGCGCTCATCACTGACATTTTTTATCAACATCAATCTTCCATTTCAAATATTGGAGGGATTTTATTTTTCTTAAACCAAACATGATCAAATTGAAACAAAGGTTTTGATCTCTATTTTTGGAATCAATCACTATTCCCCAGATCATGCACATTCAATAGCATGAACTACGGTTCTGGACCAATTTTATAGAATGAATTCAAATACAGGAAATATTTATCTAATCAATACACATTTTTAGCCAAGACCATGGAAACACCTAGTTCCGCTGAAATACTCGGTATTGATTATACTATAGATGAAGATGGAAATATCAGACTACTTAAACGCGGTATGGATGGCGCTCCTGGGAAGGAGATGACTGATGTGGAAAAAGGTAACGAATACATTATAATATGGTAATATAGTGTCACTCGATACAGAATGATATATATTTCAGCAATACTTCTGGATAAACTAGAAGCAGGTAAAATACCACCTGGTCTTCAAGACATTGATAATGATACGCTGGAACTGCTTGAGCAGCAATTGGAAGACGAGTTACTAGTAACAGGTAGGGCTATTGTGCTGTTTAAACATGATCATGATCTTGACCATGATCAATATTTCTTATCTATTTATTCGCTGAAGCTCTTGTTTGATAAGACTCAAAATGAGTTTTGACCACATAGAGTTCCTTTTATAAATTAACAATCATCGCATGAAGACGATTGGATCCTTTTTATTGAAAAAGTTGTGAAACTAAAATCACATAATATTTGACAACGATTTTTGTAGTTGTCATCATGTCAAATATATTTTTGAGTAAAGATCTCATTTGTTTCAAGGATTCCTCCAATTATCTTTATAACTAGTTTCATACTGAAGCCGGATAACTAGAGACCCTTTGAGGATACTTGCGTAGCTTTGAAGATTCCCTATCCATCTTGAAAAAATACTTTTCTGAAATCAGATACTTCAGCCATAATGTTTTGTGTCGAATAACGTGTATAACACATTGATGGCTTTGTTTGTTCGGAACGTCAAGTGTGATATGTAGTGAAAACAAGACGAGCAATGATCATAATCTATCAAGAGTAGAACGGAATTGTTCGTTTTTCAAACTAACTAAGTTGATGATGGTTTCTCGAAGGCGAGATCTCGGATCATAAATTTGATGACGCCATTTGGTAGAGGGAAAAAAATGGCTTTGAAGATGTGACATTTATTTTGAAATATTTTTCCTAAAAACCCTGGAAAAATATAAAAACCATTTTTAAAAATGTCGGTTTTTCGCGAATGTCTTTGGGATGTTGGATTTTCCAAGGGCATTTTATTGAGTACTTAAATGCGCAACTTTGTCGTGTTTTGATCTTCGCTCTTTATCCTATCGTTTCCTAGATACTGATGGTAAACATTGAAATCCATTACACCCTGTATAAAAGTATGGTCACAGATTTTGCGAGGCAACCTATTCACAATCTATTTTTTGACAAATTATCTAACATAGTCTTTATCAGCGTTAAATAACAAATGAGGGTATCTACAGAGAGGCCATTTGAAAAGAGAACAAAGCTAATTTTGGGCGCCACGAGACATTCGTAACGAAGTTACACAATTTTCTGATTCATTTTTCCGTCATTTACAACTTTGATCGAGTATTTCATATTTTCCCGTGAATCTTTTATCTTTCTGTCGAAAGACCTCGCATTTATCGTAAAATAATGTTGACCGTGTGATAATTAATAATCTGTTAATTCTTTTCTTACCAAAACAGTTAATCCCGGTTTTCTACGCGTCAATCACGAAGAAGCAAAGAGCTGGATCACTTGTTCGCCGCCGGTTCGCATAGTCGATCTGCCCGTTCCCGTCAAGCGTCCGTTTTTGTACTTTACATTCTTTCTTTCCGTTTTAACACGAGGTAGGACTTTTTCATCCGTTATTATGTCTGATTTTTACTGAAGTGTTTTAAAGCAGAGCCGCATTATAATCAAGTGAGTAGCTGGGTGTGAAAAACATGACTTTTTGAGTCAATAGATACTGATGAATTTCCGTGGGACAGATCTGATAGTTTTTGGCATGATTTCCAGTGATGTCTGGCAACAGACCTGGTTTTAACAGATTATTTTAGTGGAGATCAGACATAATAACGAATGAAAAAGTCCTAGGTACCTCGTGTTGAAACAGAAGGAAAGAATGTGCAGTACAAAAACGGTCTTTGAATAAGGATCGCGTGACGAGAACGGGCAGATCGACTCCTGTGGATTGTCAGGACTCGCCTCACGGAATTCCCTCAGGTTCTTCTTTGTTTCTGGGATTTTGTTTTATTTTGATTCTCAGGGGAACAAACTTTGCCGAGTTGGAAATTGCGAACTAAAATTAATTCAAAACCGCGTTTTTTCACGACGATCTCTTGAGAACATCTTCCTTGTCTTGATTCAAGAAATTTCAAGATCTTGAAATTTCTCGATTAAACGGGGATTCCCCGTCGCCCATGAAGCCTGGTTGTCACAGCAACGATAGGCGAACGGTGATTCCCTGGCGTTTATTATTTGCTTGATAATAACTAGAAGTGAGAAAGGTAGTGAAGCTCGTGTTCGTAGACACTAAAGTATCTTCTGTTATTATTTTTTCATTGTGAAAAAAGGCAGTTTTCACCAAAAAAAATGTGTCTGTGTGCGTGGCTGCTCTCCGATAACTCTCGAACAATTTAACGAGCCAAGTTGAAACTAGGTAGGTATATTGTTGCTCAAGAATTATCAAAGATCTAGATTGTTTTCGAGCAAAATCCCTTGAGGGGATGAAGATGAAAAAAGTTTAGATTGTGAGAAAATTGCTTTTTTAAAATTTCTTGACAATTTCATGGATTTCTCTAACACACAAAAAAGTTTGCAAATGAAGAAATTGAAGTTTAGTGGGGATGTTTGTATATGAGATTGGAAAAATCGATTGACAGCTTGGTGACAGAGATTTTGGGCATGAGAAATTCGGGTTTATCACTATTTTCAATGAAATTTGAAAAAAATAAAGATAATGTTTAGAGTTTTTTCGAAAGTGTGTTTTGGAAAAAAAAACTTTGTTTCTAAACCCAATTTTTATATTATCTACACTGTGGGCATTACATCTACACTGTTGGGACAAAATTTGACACTGAATGTTTTGCTTATGGCCTTGAAAAGTTTTGAGATATGGTATTGATGAATATGTTTTGAATGTTGGTCAGGACCGGACTTCCGACGTTTTAATGAAATTGGTGTATTTCATTTGAGCTCGTTGCAAAAACGAACTCCGCCATTTACAGATCACCCAATAAATTTTTGAGAAGGGCATTTGTGGAAAGGTAGGTACCTGAAAATATCAAAATTTTAGAACTAGAACTTGAAAAACGATGTTTTTCTTGTATGATGTGCTTGGTCGGTCGGCACCTGTCTTCCTGTTTTATTTCATAGTTTGTTGCATATATGACATCTCAGAATAAGTTATTTTTTGATTAATTGACTTTTACTAGTAAATTTAAAGCTACGTACCAATATTCTTCTCCATTAGCTTCTAATCAAGAGGTTATCTTACAAAGGTAGAAATAACCATGTCTACTTATTTAAAATCAAATGGAAGAAATCCCAAAATGCAAGAAAAGTTGACAACTGTTTGACAAAAAAACAACGTTGCTATGGAATTTCAAAAAAAGCTTGATCAAAGTGAAATGGTTTTGATGTCGACAAGCACCATCAGACAAATTAATATCGTTCCCTAGGTTATGGTTCTAAAATTATTTTAGATATTTTCAAGATAATTTTTCCCAAAAATGTCCTGTTTAAGAAAAAACTCGGTTGGCTTGTGAGCAGCGCAGTTTTTTTTGGCAACGAGCTTAAATGCATCCATTTCATAAAAACGTAAGTCCGGTCCAGCCAAAGAAAGCTCAATTCTCATTAACATCCAGAAATTATTGACCTATATCATATTTAAAAATAATTGAAATCCATAAACAAAGAGAAAAGTTACTTAACATGATTTGGTTCAAGTGTCAAGGGTATAGCTTTGAAGTGGGAGGAGGTCGAATTTTGACATTTGACTAATGAATTATTTCTCAGATCATAATATGAACTCATTCTATAAAAAAAATACCACGGAATGGGAGTACTTATTCCATTGGCATCGGTATTTATTACCCGATTTTCATTAATTTCAGGTAAGAGCAAGAACTCTTAACAAGGATACTGCTGATGACTTTTTCATCGAATTTGTTTCGAAGAAGTATCTGCCTTTCAGTTTCTTTAAAGATGATGTGGAAACCTCCTGTTTTCATATTTAAATCCAGATGTAGTTTTAAATATGACACAATGAAGATCTCTGTTTCAAAGTTTCTCAAAGCATCTGGATCAAAAATGTCATTAACTATTGATGGGTGGTCATCATTCGGTCTGAAGGGATACTACGAGATCACAGCTCACTTCGTGGACAAGAAATGGAGACTTCAATCAATTGTTTTGGACTTTATACCTGCAGACGGAAAACATACAGGTGAATCAGTTGCCAACCTTTTCTTCGAGGTTCTAAAATCGTACGAAATACTGGATTTCATTCATGGTGTGACAACTGACAATACGGCTTCTAACTTTACCATGATGCGCTACTTGGAGAACTTGATACCAGGTCTTGATCACAAATCAAACACTTTGTATGTCTTGCGCATATTCTCAACTTAGCGGTACAGGATTTTATGAAAATCATTCAACCAAATAAAATAATTTGGAAAAAGAACCTGCAGGAAGTGATTTGTAATGTGAGTCTGACTCAGAGACAAGCCAAAGCAGTGTAGATCTTACTTCGCCTGTAAGTAGAATCAGAAGTCTTGTTAAAAAGATCAAATTTCCTGAACAAATTCGGCTTGAACTCAAAAGTTTTTGTGAAGCGGTAAACTGCAAGATGACTTAGCCACAATTGGATGTGCCCACAAGATGGAACTCAACTTTTGAAATGCTGGCATGGAGTTTGAGTGTGAAAGAGGCATTAACTATACTTTGCGATAATCTCAGCAACTTGAAGGATTTAAAGATAACAGAGAAAGAATGGATTTTAATAGACAATATTTGTCAGTATCTAAGACACTCTCTTTCATCTCTGAAGGAGAAAAATACTGCACACTTCCCATGGTTGTAATTGGAGTCAACATGCTTTTGGACAAACTGGAACTATGGGCGCACGAATTGGATCATAAAATTGAAAGGGCTACTACTGACGAGCAGATGCTTCACTGTATTCAGGCTGCAAGAGATAAAATTGTAAAGCACTACAAGAAAACAAACTGGATATACTGTGTAGTCCTCATTCTAGATCCCCGACATAAAGTTGAAACTTTTTCCTCCACTTCCTGGGGAAAACTTTTTGCAATCACAGGCTGTACAAGCATTTGAAGGTGGTTTTAGAAAAAACTATTTTGATAAATCTGACGTCTCAAATGAACCTATGGAAGATCCCAAAAATGATGAGGTAGATGACAGTGTTGACATGGAATTTGACTTGGATATCACTTGCCTATTCAAGAAAAAAGAAAACATTGCTCACTCAGAATTTTGGAGAAATGAAATTCAGAGGTATCTTAGTGAACCGGAAGAAAATAACTCCAAGGATGTACTAGATTGGTGGAGACGACACGAAAATATCCACCCCACATTGTCAAAAATGGAGACTTTGTCGCAACTCCAGCAACATCGGTACCTGCTGAAAGGTTATTTTCAAGAGCATCTTCAACTGTGACCTAAACAAGGAATTGGCAAGCCCTGGATTCCGTGAGAAATCTCATGTGCCCTGATTCCTAGCTTCTGAATTTGGATATAAAGAGCTCCTTATCAAGTGTGAAAGTACTATTTCAAACATACTTGATAGTTTTTGTTACCAGATAATATTTGAACTATCTGATGTATGATCTTAATTGTTTTTTATCTTTTCAGTTTTTATAATAAATCAATTTGATTTCATTGTATTTTATTTTCATTTATACGGGGCTTCAGAAACATGTGCCATTGCTTAGGTGGTGATTTCTTAGATGAAATAAAAAAGTTCTTTGAGCAAAGTAGATTTATGGCATAATCTCATTCATAATGAAGAAGCCAATACACATCTCTTGTTTTGGAATGAGCAATTACATAAAAAAAACTTAATAATAATTAAGAAAAAAGTCTGTATAATTTCTTTGAAAAACGAATAATTTCACACTAAGCCTAAGCCGTTGCTCGAACGTAAAGATGGATAGATTTTTCTACAGTTTTGGAAAAACATTGAAACTGTATTTTCCAAAGATTAAAAGTCACCGTCACTGGCAGTACTCTTCACTTTTTTTCAAAGACACACTTCTTCTTCTTCTGCCTTTTTTTTCAAGATTTCTATTGATTTCTTGTTGACATAGCATTTCTTGTCTTGTCTTGAATACACAAATCCATTTCTTGTCTTGATCTTGTCTTGAAATCAAGACAAGATCTTGACATAGTCAAGAAATTGGCGAACCCTACTGACCCTGTATACTTATTCCAAAGGCAGAATTCGCAGAATCGAGTTCCACGGGAAAAGTTGTATAAGAAACAGTTTTCACATTTTCCATAACTTATCTGATAGTTTAGATACGAGGGGTACCTTAAGATTCAACATTTTCAGTTTAGACCTGTATCTTGAATACTAAAAGGGCTATGAACATTTTGGTAACGGCATCTTTAGTTCCACGAAAAAAAAAACACTGTCGCATAAACCGCAACTTTCTATCTCTAAAAATAACGGAGAAACCCTGCAGAGGTACCCAAAATGTGGCACTCTGTACAAGAATGTTATTTTTTTTTATTTCTTCACTCATTTGTATATGCAAACCATAAGTTGCCTAGTATTTTTTGATCATAACTATTAGGTTCCCAGGTATATATTTATTTTCCGAAATATTCTATGTCTGTTTTGGTTCCAAGTTATTTTGATTCCGAACTGTTCTACACATGCGCACTTGAATATTACCATGGTAACATTGAAGTGCGCATGTGTAGAACAGTTCGAAACTGCATGCATTTGGAACCAAAACAAAGCTTCTAATAGGCCACTCACCTTGGTACACCCTGTATGATTTGTCGTATAAAAATATTTTGATTTGAAGACTGATGTCAGTTGCTTCAAAATGATGCTCTTTTTTCCAATTTCATGCGCACTTGAATATTACCATGGTAACATTGAAGTGCGCATGTGTAGAACAGTTCGAAACTGCATGCATTTGGAACCAGAACAAAGCTTCTAATAGGCCACTCACCTTGGCACACCCTGTATGATTTGTCATATAAAAATATTTTGATTTGAAGACTGATGTCAGTTGCTTCAAAATGATGCTCTTTTTTCCAATTCCATGCGCACTATTTGGTGCCCATATTTACCAAATTGAAACGGTCAAGCTCGGCAACCGTAACTCATGTCTGATTTTTCTCAGGCATCCTTATACCACTGCGTTCGTGACAAAATTGTCTTCAATTTGATATATTATCATGATTTATTGAATAAACAGATAAGTGCGAATTACTACTATCAAATTACCTATTTATACCTGGCAACTTGATAGTTATGACCAAAAAATACTAGGTCACATATCGTTTGCATATTCTGTAGACTCCATACATTCATTTGATATCTGATTTTTTCGATAAACAAGTGGGTGACGAAATAACAAGAAATAACATTTTTGTACTTTCAAGCAATCATAGACTGGACCAGAATTTTTTAGGCAACCACCATGTAATATATTTTTCATATTAAATTTGATATAAAACACTTCTTATTGAATAAACAGATGTGTGAAGGTCGTCTTTTATTCGGATCTCCCACTATTAAGAGAGAGATGATCTGGTTTCCCAGTATTTCCTTGAACCAAATAGTTAAATTGAAACGATGGTTTTGATAAAAGTACTGGATTTGAATTACCTTTTGAATATTGAGATCAATCACTATTTTCTCAGCTTCAGATTTTGACCACTTTGAGTCTATTGATGGCACTTTCAATAGCATGAACTACGGTTCTGGACCAACTATTGGTATCTATTTCTAAAATGTAATCAAATACAGCAACATTTATATTTGATCAATACAATTTCTTAGCGATGATCATGGAAACACCCAGCTCCACTGATATGCTCGATATTGATTTCACTATAGATGAAGATGGAAATATCAGACTGCTAAAACGCGGTAAGGATGGAGGTCTTGAAAAGGACCTGACTGATGCAGAGAAATGTAACAATAATAGAATGGTGATGTAGTGTCACTTTATACAAAATGATATATTTTTCAGCATCACTTCTAGAAAAACTAAAAGCTGGTGAAATACCACCAAGCCTCCAAGACATCGATGAGGATACTCTGGAAATGCTTGAGCAGCAGTTGGAAGAAGAGTTGCCGGTAACAGGTAAGGTTAATGTGTTGTTCAACCATGACAATGATAAAGGTGAACATGGACTTCAAACAAAGTCTCTCAGTACTAAGATGTATGAAATCATCAAGGCTATTACTAAATAGTTCTCATCACTTGACCTCCATCAATATTTTGCCTGGTGTTTTCAGCTTTGAGTTATTTGATGACAGGATTCGCCGATAATAATATTAAACAAAACTTGTTCACCTTTCAACTTTTTTCAGATTATTTTTTGTTCACCTGGTATCATCAAGTATATTTTTCTAATGGTCTATGTGATCAGGATATATATTTTGGAGAACATACGCCAAAACCGTTTTGATAATATCTACCAATAATAGAATATTCAGGGCGTCTCTGCTCAACTGGTCAAAACTTTCAGAGTATATTGAGGAAGCGTAGGAAGTCATTTGGTATGAGGCATCTATGGGAAAGTGCGACGTTTAAAAAACATCGATCGAACGCCCACACGAATGTTTATAACATTTTTGGAGTGTATAATAATATGACGCCCACTCAAATTTTTATAACATTTTTGGGGTGTATAATAATATGACCGAAGAAATTTTTTGAGCCATTGGACCAAATCTGTCATATCCAGAGCCGGCGAAATTTTGACGATTGATGAACATCCCGCCGTAAGTGTATCGTGCTATAAGACTAATTCACTGATTGTCTACACTGTGGACCGGAACAAAGAAGAACATATTTCAATAATTGAAAATATTCTTTTGGGTTTTTGGGCGATCTAATTTCTTTTTGCTAGGCTTATAACCTAACATGTTCTCAACATGACTGTAAATTTGAAAGCAAAAATGATGAACAGTACTTGAAAAAATATATTCATAAATGTGCATTTGAGCTCGTTGCAAATGAGAACTATCTTAGCTGAAATTTTACTTATATGCTTCTTTGGTAGATGAACTCTCTAGAACACTTCAGTAAAAAGGAAATTTTTCGTAATAACCGGATTCGCGGAATACCATTTTCTATAAAATAACATTTTAACAAATAACACATTCAAAAAAACAGTTCACTACTTCTTTTATGTCAATTTAACCTAGAAGGCCATGACTGCTAAGGTTGCCATGGAATTTGTTTGACATTTACAGCCAAATAAGTAAATTAGTCAGTTCATAATGCCACTTTCAAGCAAAGAGGACAGAATATTTATTGGATATTTTCATGTGAAATATAATTATGATGCATGAAAAATTGTAGATGGATTTCCTGAGAAAAACTGACATAATGGAATGACAGGAAAGTTCTTGAGACATCTAAGGGAAACCGATAGGTTTATTGAACATAAACGTGGAAGAGGAAAAAAGAGAAGATCAAGAACTGAAGGAAATATTGGTAAAGTGAGGGTTGTTCTAGGAAATTTGAACCCGGCCAATCTGTTGGAACAAGGAGAATCGCAAAAATGAATAGGATTTCCCGTACGCCAGTTCGAAGAATCATTGAAGAAGAGTGCCATCTTAAAATATTTAAAAAAGTCTACTGTCAAAGACTCACGGCCAATGTAAAAAAAAACGATTGGAAAGATGTAATTTTCTACTACGAAGGTTCCGCTCTCGCGAAGACATTGGAAAAATATAATTTTCAGATAAAAAAATATTTTATGTACGGCCACCTAAAAATCCTCAAAATAATGGGGTATATTCTGACGTACAATTTGAGGGAGAAATTCCTTGAGAGCATATTTGGATTGGAAGAAGTCATTTCCTAAAAGGTGTAATGTTTTCTGTTGCAGTATCCATGTTGGGAAAATCTCGTCTGATTTTTGTTGATGCTGGGGTAGAACTCAATTCAGAAACGTATCAAGAACAAATCTTGCAGATGCAAATCAGAAATTGAAGATGTTTGTTACGACTTAGGACTATGAATGAACTGAGGACATATTTTACCAAGTTGAGAAACTGTGGAGGAGGACAAGATGGGATATCGTTGGTGGTCTCCAAGAGTGCTTTTCATGTTGCTGGAAATCGAGCAATTGACATCATTCACGCTTCTTTGACGTCTGGAGTCTTTCCTAAGTCATGGAAATGTTTAATGGTTTCACCAGTGTCGAAAGTACCAAAAACGAAGAACTGTAACAAGTCTAGACCTATAAACTCAGTGCCCGTCTATGAGAAATTGTTGGAAGACACTGGGAAGGATCAGCTGCTCGAGCTCTGTAGCAATGGTCACCCAATTGCACTCATGCGAAACAGTTATCGTCAAATTTTGTGATGAGTTTCTCCGGGAGATGGATTCTGACAATTTGGTGCTGGCAGTTTTCCTGGATTTATGAGCGTTTGAGACCACCAATAGGAGAATTCTCTTGACCAAATTGGAAAATCTGGGCATCGGGGACAACGTATTGAAGTGGTTTGAATCCTATTTGACGCCTTTTCTTCTCCAAAGGAAGTGACCCACGATGTACCACAAGGAACGATACTGGGACCATTTTTATTCCTGATCTATATCAATGACTAAGTGAAGATTGTCAGTTCCGTGAAGATCGAGCTTTTTGCTGGTGACACGATGCTGTACATATTCAGAAAGAAATATCAACCGGCTACCGATAACAATCAAAGACTGTGATAATGAGGTGATCTTCAAAAGAACTGTCCGTCAATATGTTCTGGAAAAATTTTAAAAAATTATATTGATTGTCAAATTCCAATTATCTATATTCATATTTTACTATTATACCCCATTTTTAATTATTGTTATATGTTTGTATATAATATAGTTCTCATCCATATTCTTTGTTATACCTTCTGTTTTTCTGTATAGCAATTATGCTAAATAAACGCATTATCTATTTATTTTTATTACTCTTTCCCACAGGATGGTGCTCCCTCGCACACTTCCCACAGTAGAAGGATGTTCTTGAGTGAAAATTGCCCGGATTAAATAGAGCCAGAAATGTGGCCATACAGCTCAGAATTAGACCCGGTTGATTATTTAATTCGGGGATTTTTCGAACAAAATTTGTATGACGGACAACAATTTGAAACAATCGTGCAGCTCAAAGAAAGAATGCAGTTTGTTTGGAACAATTTTAAACAGGGTGCAATAAATGGGGCTATCAATTCATGGCGCAGATGACTTCAAGAAGTGGTAAACAATAATGGTGGTCACATTCATAATAATTCACTTCAAGTTTCAAATCACTAAATTGTTTTCATGTGTTATTTGTTGAAATGTTATTTAATAAAAAAATGGTATTTCGCGAATCTGGTGATTTCGGGAAATTTCTTTTTCACTGAAGTGTACTGGATAGTTTTTTTGCCAAAAAAGCACATTAATTAGTACAGTTTCAGCTAAAAAATTTTTTCATTTCCCACGAGCTCAAATGCCACGAGCTCAAATATGTAATATATTTTTTTTATAAGTCCAACCCTGTACATTATTTTTGCTTTCAAATTCATGTCGAGGACATGTTAGGTTATTTTAGCTCAGCCCAAAAAAACAAAAAAATGTTCAATTAAAAAATGTACTCCTTTATTTCGGCCCACAGTGTAGACAATCAGTGAATTAGTCTTATAGCACGACACACTTACGGCGGGATGTTCATCAATCGTCACAATCTCGTTCAATTCGCACATGAAGTAGATGACTGATATGACAACGCCCGACGCACAGCAATCAGTGTTGCCAAGTCGCATGCATTAGGCTCTTTGTCTACCGTCAAACTTATTCAATTTAGAGTGTCGGGCGTTGTCATGAGCCTATATTGTCTGTCAATAAAGGCAAGATCTGGCAACAATGACTGTCGTGAAGTGAGAAACATTGGTGACCCCTTGTTTGTCAGCCGCGGACGTCTCTGTCGGATGCACAAAAGCATACCGTCGTAAATGTAGCGTGCCTTAAATCTGTTCTGATTACAGACAATAAGTATTATTTATCATAAAAATTAAAGTTTGCATCTGACAATAGAAAACAACGTTATCTTATTTTGAAATTTGATTGGACATAAAACGAGAATATCAGATGCACGAAGTTGACAATTTTTGAAAATTTATCCCGCTGTATCTTGCGATAATTAGAAGGCGATTTTATACTTCGTCATCGTTATTAATGATAGGTAGTGGTATTCTTCACCGCTGTACTACAAAAATGTACATAATATCTTAAAGTAAATTTGTAGCTAGAATAGAAAAAAGACTCAGACCCGCCGATGAGCTCTACATTGATATAGATGAAGATGGTACCCTCAAGTTGAGAAGACGTGATAACGACGGAATACCCGGGGAAGAGTTGACACTTGAAGAAACAGGTGATAAATACAAATATGACCACATGATTATTAGAAAAGATGTAATATTATATTTTTAGAAAAACTACTTCTAAAACTGAAAGCTGGTGAAATGCCACCTGGTCTTGAGACAATCGATGACAAGACATTGGAAAAACTTGAGCAGTTTTTGGAACTGCTGCCGGTTGAATCACGAGACAGTAAAAAGGTGGTCTCTAAGGAAGAGAGGAAACGGAAACCATGCAAGGCTGCCTGTGCAACCAAATCAAAACTGTCACCAGCTTTCGATGAATCAGGTATTTTCGTATGTTTTAAGAATTTCGGGGCGATACTGTTCGTGTAAGAGAGAGAGCTTCTATAGAAACATTATCATGTCCGCTACTCACGTGACATGTACATATGACATACATTATATCCCATAAATCATAGCTGGTTATTGTTCACACGGCGACGATACGGAACCTATGGCGACAAACAAGCACCAATGTGTGGGCGGCAAAGATAACGAGACAAATACTGGTTAATCCCCTTTGATTTGACGTCATTTACCGACCCCGAGCAAAGCCCGCAAACTTGGCTCAATCGTGGCAATTCCCGGCTTACAGGACCACAACTCTTGACATCATTCGCATGCACGCTGCACAGGTATGCGATCCTCTGCGGAAGGGGTTTTCACGAATGGTGCAAGCGAACTATTTCTTTGGCATACCTTGAAAATAAAACGTTCGCAATTTCATAATTACGAGTGCGACTAGATTCATTGTAATTATTTTCGTGTCAATCAATCGTCAATGTGTCAGCTGAGAATAATATTTGTTTATTTGTTCACATGACGTTGATGCTGGACCTACACAAAATTGGGCCTTTTTATCCCCACCCACTATGACGCGTCCCTGATAAACATTTTGACATTTTTGAGCGCGGAAGTCTGATTTCTGATTCAGCATCGAAAGTCTATGCGATGTATTGAATCGCATGATTCTTGTATGATCGGTTTCTGAAATATAAATGGTATATAAAACAGTGTGCCCTATTTGAAGGGGCGTACCTACCTTATAAAGCATTTTTCGGAAAATGTTTATTGCATTTTTTTTCCAAGAAAAATACCTCAAAAAACACTCCACGAAATTTCTACCCGTGTTTAGGAAACACCCTGTAAACTCAATATTTTTAATGTTTGCGAAGTGCTCCAATCACTCATGATCTCGAGTTCAGCAAACTCTGAAAAAATAAATTGTCTAACCACAAATGAGTCGTGCGAACACTATGCTGTATGATGCGAGCGAGAAAACCCGCTTGTTGACAAATTCGAGTACTTGTTCATGAGACGAGTTCTGAAGAATGACGTGCGATTGATTTCGATAGCGACACGAGTGATCTTGAGTGATACGATTGGTCAAGAATCGGGCCCCAGACCAACCACATATTCGTGTTGAACGTTTGTGAGATTTGACCCACATTTTATTACACATATATTATTGTTGTCCAATTTATCGTTGATCGTTGTTGAGATACAAGGTGTTGGAAGTTTCAAGCAAAAAGACATTTTTTTATTTTTTTGCCAAAACCGAAGATTATATTTGAACAAAACTCTATACACGATATGATCAGAGAAAAACCAAACTAGTAGAGAAGCGGGAAAACTCGTCGGCTCCTTTGATGTCGGTGTTCCGTTTTCGGCCGAGCCATTTGACGACCCTACCACGTTTAACACCGAGAAAAAGAAATTGGTGGTACTAGACGGTGGGCATAATGTTCTCTATAGCAGGAAGGAAAGAAGTTGAAGTACTCTGAGCAAGTTTATTTGATAATGGCTGGCAAAGCGCTTTCGTCTAATACGCCATCTTCAGTGCCCCAACTGAAAGTGAGACATGGGTAGAGAATTTTTCCTAAACATATACCTAAGTTTATACAATGAAAGAAAAAAAAAAACCCAAATACTCACTAGTCAGTGTAATGTGCAGGTGACCTTATTCAACATCAAAATTGTGATTAGCATCTGAGCCCCTTTTTCAAAGGTGTTTGTCTGTCAGACATAATGGTTCGTTATGGTTCAAAAATTGGTTTAATTCGGGGTTTAATTGGTATGGTCAATTGATCAAAACGGGTACAGGTTTTTGAAATAACATTAAACAAAGCACGTACAAGACATCACAACACTTTAAAATTTGATAACTAGTCTAAACTACGCATTTTTTATAAAGTTGAATTGACCACGAGAGGTGAGAAGGTACTGAACATAGACTAATATTGTACTGAACCTGCGAGATGAATTTTGCAAATGATGAAATAAAGTTAGGTTAATTAACAAAAAGTAGTAGACTGCAACGGTGAATTGACAAACACCGTGTCAGGCAAACCAGTGTCAGGCAGGTGGTGATATAATGGTGAATTAGTTAAATTTCAACAGGAAGACGTTAAACTTAAAGAAAAGTGATTGATTTAAATTTAAATTTTCAATTATGTAATCTCATATGAAGAGGAGTGTAAGGTCTGTTGAGGTTTACCTGAATATTAAGGCAAGATGGGTTCGATTTCAGTTCGTTCTTAATGTAAATATTCTCTAGAAAATCTAGACGATTGTAATTCTTAGATGACACTTGATGGAGAATCCTTGAATTGGAGCTAGGACTAAAATTATGATTACTCAACTTGATGTGTTCTCCGAAAGCAGAGTTAGGTCTTTTCAAGTGTTCAGAAATTCTCGTTTTTAGGGGTCTACAAGTGCGTCCAATGTATGAACAACTACAAGAGTCACATTCCAATTCGTAGATTCCACTCTTAGACAACACATCAAATTTATCCTTAGTGTTAATCAACATCGAACCCATACTACCTGAAGTCTTGAAAGAGCATCTTAAGTTTTCATTATATTTAAGGAAGATTTTGGAATTTTTTTTTTATTAAGAAAAGGGTTAATAAAGGGGAAAGAAATGTAACTGGGATTTTGATCTGTAATAGGGTAAGTAGCTAATCTAAGTTTATTAAAAGAGATTTTGTTAATGAGAGAGTCTATAATGCCAGGGTCATAGCCACTGTTGGAAGAAATCTGTTTCAGAGTATTCAATTCCAGAGAGTAATTAACTGGCGAGAGAGGTAAGTTAAGCAAACGATGGATATAGCAATAGAACGCTGCCATTTTATGTTGTTAAGGGTGGTTTGAGTTGGACGGTATGACATGGTTAGTCTGGGTCGGTTTTCTAAAAATGGAACATTCAAGTTTATTCGGAGTTTTGAGTAGAGAGATGTCAAGGAAATTCAACTTTTGATCAGTCTCGACTTCCAAGGTAAAAGAGATTTTTGGATGAATGGAGTTCAACTTTGAGAGTAGAGTGTTGGCCCCTTGTGGGTCGCAATCCAGAAAACAAAGGCAGTCGTCGACATATCTATACCAATGTAAAATTTCTTTATTATTATCGGTGACAATGAAGTTTGTTTCAAGGTAATTCATGAAAACATCCGCCATAAAGGGTGATAAACAACTACCCATAGCCAATCCATCGGGTTGTTTGTAGAATTTGTCATTGAATACGAGAAAGTCTTGTGATAAGCATAAAGTTAAATGATCAGGGTGAATTTTTGGGGAGAGAATATTTTTGATGATGTCAACCGTTTCCGTTTTTGGAACCGTAGTGAAGAGATTAGTTACCAAATTTGGGGGTGAAGCCAGAAAACTCAGCAAATTGAGAACGAATTTAGATAAGGATGAGGTTGGTGTGTTTGTGAAACTAACAACAGGCCTTATAGAAGTGTGGATTTTATGAATTTTTGGAAGGCCATATAGACGTGGTGTAAGAGGGTTGCTAGGAATAAGAATATAAGGGGCGTTATTTGAATCCAGGAATTCCTTGAACTGCTTGATCAGTTTAGAAGTTCGTCTGACGAAGCTACCAGTAGGATTAGAAGATAGGAGTTGAAAACTATTATCTGACAAGAAACTCTCAACCTTGGCAATATAAGAATCTCGCTCCATTATAGCCAAGCAATTACCCTTGTCGGCCTTGGAAAATGTTAAATTATGATTTTTGATTTTGGATTTTATGGATTTTAAGATTTCCTTCATATTTATAATGTTCTCTGGCTACCCGGCAACTCTGAGAAAAAGTTGGTGTTCGACATAAATTCGATTTTTAATGGACTATTTTATAGCCTTTATAGGATTTTTTTTTTATATCATTTGGTAAAATATTTTGATGAATGTATAGTTGCATTTGTACTTTATTTCTCATTCTTAATTTCATTTTCATTTTACAAAATCGACGGAAACTCCAATAAATCAGTACATATTCAGTGTGTCTCACTAAGTTGGAAACATGGTGACAACTTTTTTATTATAAATTTTAGAAGAAGTTATTCTTCATAAAAAGTTCTGCATGTTCTTAAATCTGAAATACAATCATCGGATATCAATTTTTTTCAGTCGTATACGAGGTTTATCAAAAAATATGAATTTCACCCAAGAGTAAAGGACCTTCATTTTTGACAATACCTATCGGTAATGGTTATCAAAAAAAAATTATCAGAACCAAAAAGCACGTTTAAATATGCAATTGCACTATTTTACAGTTTTCACCAATTTTTCTTTATTTCAAATTATGAATGGAGATTTGGCTCTTGTGATGATCAAAAACGCGATAACCTTTTCGTTTCTCAATTTTATCCAAAAATGTGAAGTATTTTTTTTCCATTTGGTATTGCCATCAATAAGAGAATGCATACAAATAATGTTTTCAAAATAAATGGGTGCAATACCATAGATATGTAGGACAGTAAATCCTTGGTTTTCCTGAGAATTTTGGGAAATACGCAAAAAAAAATAACTTGTGGAGGGGGTCCTCGATAGATTAACTCTGAGTTTTCGGGAAAATAAACGGTGAGCTTACACCGCCATCTTGAAAATAAGGGAGCGTGTTTTCTCCGTCACTATTAGACTCACGATAAAATATCATGGATTTAAAGTTATTCGGGATTACATTACCAAAAACTTGTATCCAATACTTTTTCTCTGAAATCAATAATGAAAATGGCATGTGATAAAAAATCGTAGAGGACGAAAGTAGTGCAGAATCACATTCCCAGCAACTTTTTCCCATTTACTTTAATGGTTGCTGAAAATTTAATTCTGCTCAACCTTCATCCTGTACGATTTCTTTTTACCAAGAAATCACCCTGTAGATTTTTTGAAACTTATTTTAGAACAAAAAGTTTTATAGAAAAGTTATTGAAAATGAAAATTCGAACAATTTTGGTTCTATGATATTATTTTATCGTAGGTCTAGAATAGGAACGGAGAAAAGAAGTGGTGCCCTTATTTCCTAGATAAAGGAGTAAGCTCACATCGATTCTCTCGAAAACTCAGATTTAAAACCGGGTTAAGATACTGAGAGCCCCCAAACATGTTAAAAGCAAATTCTTGTGTATTTCCCCAAATTCTCAGATGACCCCATTTTAAGCACGGATTTACTAAACTAATGGTTTTAGTTCCTATAAACTTTTTTTAATAACAATTCAAGATATTGATAAAAATAAAGGTACTCTAATCCTGGGCGAAACTCAAATTCAATGATAAACCTCGTTTACTACTGAAAAAAATTGATATATGATTGCATTTCACATTTAAGAACATGCAGAACTTTTTATGAAGAATAACTTTTTTTTCTAAAATTAATAATAAAAAAAAAATGTAAGGTAAGTTTCTTTGTCCCAAGCATTTTCTTATTGGCAATACCAAATGGAAA
Organism: Orchestes rusci; assembly: GCA_958502075.1. Lineage (NCBI taxonomy): Eukaryota > Metazoa > Arthropoda > Insecta > Coleoptera > Curculionidae > Orchestes > Orchestes rusci. The sequence goes on along the minus strand of OY293304.1, from coordinate 94,964,410 downwards.
AATGGTGCGGATACTGAATCATTTCCAATCAAATACGGATCATATCAGTTGTTATAAGTTCAATCGATCCAATCATTCCAATCAAAAATACGCCTCGGTCAATAAGTCGAATTAAAACTGAATAAGCTCACGGACTAAATGTTTGCCGGTGGGCGAGTACATTCTACCACACATTTGGGTCATGCGTATACAAAAACGGAACCGACGCTGTCGCTTCTCTACTAGTTTGGTTTTTCTCTGATATGGTTTCATAAAGAGCTAATATATCTACCAATATTATGCTCTCCAGTCGACCAGTGATGAAGAGAGGAGTTACCGGGGAAATAATTTTGCAAAAAATAATGTAACACTTGGTGTACGACTCAAAAAAATACTATTTTTAGACATTTTATTTGACGAAAAAAATTATCCGGAAAATGTTTTTGTATCTGCTATCATTTTGCAGATAATGAATACATCAAATACATCAAAAACTCATTTTTTTAAAAAAGTTTGACAACCAAATTTATTCTTGTGGGATCACCCCTTGTATTATCCGAATGTTATTTCCGGACACCCTGTATAATTTAATTCAAACAAAGGTTCATTTCAATGGAGGTACTGCATTTGAATATTCTTTTGAAGATTTTTGAAATCAAGCTTTTAATTCTGAGCATTTCTAGTTTATTGAAGGTACATTAAATACCATCAACTTCGGTTCTGGACCAGTTTGTGTCTATTCCGAAAATTTCAAATTAAGGAACATTCATCTGATCAATACTAATTTTCAGCCAAGATCATGGAAACAGCTGGTTCCGCTGATATGCTCGATATTGATTATACTATGGATGAAGATGGAAATATCAGACTGCTTAAGCGCGGTCAGAATGGAGCTCCTGGAAAGGAGCTGACTGATGCGGAGAAAGGTGACAAATGGTAATATAGTGTCACTCAATACAAGATAATATCTATTTCAGCAATACTTCTAGATAAACTAGAAGCAGGTGAAATACCTCCTAGCCTTCAAGAGATTGATAAAGATACGCTGGAAATGCTCGAGCAGCAGTTGGAAGAAGAGTTGCTTGTAACAGGTAGGGGCTATTGTGTTGTTTAACATGACAATGATAAAGTTAAAAAAAATAGACTTCGAATAAAGTCTGTCAGTACTGGGATCTTGTTTCAAGTAAGCGAATTCCTGGGCAAATTGAATAAAAAAAAAACATATCATAAACATGGGTCAGGAAGTGCATTGTTTTCAAGATATCGGGTGGGAAACTTGTAAAATATACGCCAATGACTTTATTGCAATTTTTGTTTTTTATTTAAGATGAAGCAATCAACAACTGTTTTGCTTCCTAGATTTTATATTTGGCTACGTTTTACTTGTCTTGAAATACTTTAACCGTTAAAAAAAAAACATGGTGTCCCAAAAAGGTGACAGCAGATTCTTCACACAAGAATATTTTGTTCTCCCCGAACTTGTCTATCCCGAAAGTTGATATTAACAGAAATACAGGGTGTCAAAGTTGAATTTTAATTTTTGATTCATTTGAATAACTTTAGAAATAATTAAGTTTTATTGGTGAAATTTGGTATATCGGGGCTGTTTGACATGACAAATTCAAATATGAGCACAATTGCTCTTCCTTGTGTGAAGCGCCACTCCTACACACCTTTTAACTCATTCAAATGATCATAACTTTTTTGTACGCACTCGTATTTTTTTTTCTCAAATTGAAACATTGATTTTTCCATCATTTTCACATGAGAAAGGTAAACTTTGTAGAAGTGGCTAGGAGTAACCTTTTTCAAGATATTCGAACTTGAAATAATTATACATGTATGTGGTTTTGAATAAAAAAAATTGAAAATTAACATGAGGGGCTTCAAAAACGGCGTTATCATGGTGATTTCAAAATAAGTTTGAATGTTTCTTGATTCAAAAAAATTTGGTCTAATTTCATAATTTTATTTTTCAAAAATGATTCTGTTTGTTACTTCAGACTTTTTTTATAAAAAAAAATTAACATATGTCCGTGACAACGGCGTTTTCGATGCCCTCTATGTTTATTTTCAAAAATTTTCATTACAAACCACATAGGATGGATTACTTTGAGTACTCGAAAATGGTTACTCCCATGCACTTTCACAAAGTATACCTTTTTTCACGTGAAATTGACAGAGAAATCAATTATTCAAAAAAAAAAGCGTTCGAGTGCGTACAACCATTTGATTAAGTGGAAAAATGTGTAAGTGACTCGTTCCACATGTAAGAGCCATACCAAGGCCAGATATGAAATTTGCATGTCAAACAACCCTCATTTTATACCAAATTTCATCAATATTATTTCTAAAGTTATTTATGAAAATCAAAAATTAAAATTCAAATTTGACACCGTGTTTCTCTGTTGATATGAACTTTCGGAATAGACAAGTTCGGGGCGATCGCAATATTTTTGTGTGAGAAATCTGCTTTCACCGTATATCCCATTTCTTCTGGGACACCCTGTATAAAGTGAGGAAAGAACGAAATTTGGACACCATATTTGAGAACGTTTCAGATTTTTTGACATAGAAGTGACAGCTTTAAGTGTCAAAACAACAGCTGGGCGCCACATTGAACGAAAAATCAAATGAAAAGGGGGGTAGAGTGATACCTCATTTTGCAGGTATTTTGATCATTATTGCACCCTGAAAGTCGCTGTCCCTTTCTTATTTTTCAATATCAAGGCAATATGTTTTTTTTTCAAAATGGCATCCAATTTCCGTTTTGACATCCTCATCTGTCACCCTTGTGCTGAGAAATGCAGAACGTGCTAATACAATTGGTGGTCACATTACAAGAACTTCAAACCGTTTAATAGACCAGAATCAAATCTGAATCTACAATACAGGGTGTCTCACGGTGACCGTCCATTAGAATATCTCGGAAAATAAAACGATCGGAATTCTGAAAATTTGTATGGTGAGGTTTAAAAGGATGCTCTCTTCAAATGAAATAATAGCTACGTTGCGCCACTTCCGGTTATACCGGAAATAGGTACCAACCCGCTTGTTTCAAATGGAACACCCTATATTTAATTACGTTTTTGGATTCTACGTCAAATTCTAGACAGATTTCATGTATCATGTCCTTTACCTTAGTATGAGCGTTTTTGGAATATTTTAGTTTTTATGTAAAAAATGACGTTTGAAGGCTCCTATTTAAATGTGAATTTCACCTATAAGAAAGCCTTTATTATCTAAATTGTATTGGATTTCTTGTGGAAAAGGACCTACTTTAATAGATTCTTCACAGCAATATGAAAACTATTATAACAGGGTGGGCCAAAAATAAGATCAAAAATTAAATTCAGAAAACGGCCAAAAATCAATTTTTTCAAATGGAAACCTCTAATTTTTATAATTTTATCTTATTGTGCATTTAAAATAAGGGTGAGTTTACCCAATATTGTTCATTCCAAAAATTCAAAAAAAAAAAAAAAAAAAATTAGAGAGGAAAATCTTATACAAACTCACTTTTATTTGTAATGCAAGATAAGATAAAATTATAAAAATTAGGGGTTTCCATTTGAAAAAATTGATTTTTGGCCGTTGTCTGAATTTAATTTTTGATCTTATTTTTGGCCCACCCTGTGATAATAGTCTTCATATTGGTGTGAAGAATCTATCAAAGTAGGTCCTTTTCAACAAGAAATCCAATACAAATTAAATAATGAAGGCTTTCTTATAGGTGAAATTCACATTCAAATAGGAGCCTTCAGACTTAATTTTTGACATAAAAACTAAAATATTTCAAAAACGCTCATACTTAGGTAAAGGACATGATTAGGACGGTATAACCGGAAGTCGTGCAACGTTGCTTTTATTTCATTAGAGAAAAACATCTATGAATATTCCACCATACAAATTTTCAGAATCCCAATTGCTTTATTTCCCGAGATATTCTAATGGACGGTCACCGTGAGACACCCTGTATATGAGTACGTTCGGCATTTCTCAGCACAGTGGTGACAGATGGGGATGTCCAAACGGCAATTGGGCGTCAATTTGAAAAAACACTGCCTTTTGATATTGAAAAACTAGATAGAGTTAGCGACTTCAAACTTTCAGGGTGTAATGAGAATGAAAAGACCTTCAAAATGAAGTATCACTCGACCGATGTTGGGTTCAAATTTCGTTCCAATGTTAAAGGAAGGGCGACGGACTTTACCTATGTCCTCACTGTATACAGGGTAGTGCAACCAAGATGGGGTGGACGATTGTAGGAAAATGGTGAGGAATTTAGATTATTTTTGTACTGGGTGATTAATTTTCAGCGACAGGATGCCAGTTCTCGTAAACTATTCATAGTGGAGGCTTGCGGCAAAAAAAATTATTACTAAAACGGCCAAGAGAAAAACCTGTAATAAGTGCTTTTTGTTTTACTCACAATTTGTTGTCCTGATGAAGGAAGGAAATGTCTCCCGAAAGCTTGACGATCAATGAACTGAGCATCTAACTGCCCAACTTCATCATTGACTGCTTCCCTACTACTTAGCCTACTTGAAACTCGGCCAGTCACTAAACCACTCACTGAGTTTTCAGGAGACAGATCTGTTTTCCTTTGTGTTGATTGACCGATGAAATCAGGGCTGGAGCCGGAGGAATCTCTTCACAGTTTTTTTTTAAAAACGAAATTCAAGGTTAATCTGATTTCTGAAACTTTTCGGTGAGCTTGTGTTGGCATTTAGCTTGATTATGGATTGTCAGTTCTCGCCTCACGGAATCCTTCCAGATTCGTTTCTGTTTCTGAGGTTTTGTTATTTTATTTTGATTGCGAGGAGAACGAACTTTGCCGGGTGGGAAATTTTAAAATATAGTTCAACACCGCGTTTTTTCTCAAACCGTAAATTTTTTTTTTTCTGTAATGTTCTTGAGATAGTTCCGGAAAATAGTACAGAGAGGCCTCTGGAGCTACGACACGTGTGTGTAACATTCTTACAGTTAATTATACACCTTCTTTCGTCACCGGAAAACAGAAAGCCGAGGTCTGAATGAATTTCCCGCTACATTTCTATGCCTCTAGCTCGTTTTTCTCCACGTGGAAATAACCCGATCGCGTCGGTTCTCCCGATACATTTTCTCTCTACGTCGTCGGAAAGTTCTATTGTCTGCAACCGCAATTTTTCTATTCAAGAGTTTCGCCGTAAAAACCGTTGTTTATCTATTTAAAAGTATGCCGTAAAATCCGTCGCCTCAAACTTCGTTCACACGCCGCTTCTTTCCCATTCTCTTATTTTTCGATATTTCACGACTGTGAAACTGCCTTTCATTTAATTGCTATTTCTGAATCTCCAGCGGGAGAATTTCTGCCTGATTTTTCCATTGTTATTTCTAGGTAATTTTTATTTATTTTGGCTAATTAAAAACTAAGCTGTTTTTAAGTTTTTTTTTCTTTTTTTTTTGTTATTCTATCGACTGGTTGGAAACCAGTCAAATTGTGTTATTTTTGGGAACAATAGACTGATTGATTCATTGCATTACCACGGTGTTTTTATAAAGTTCAGTAGTCCATTTCAAAGCGGAATTTGCGGAGTTTTGATAATAAAGAACGCCTGGACTTTCTTCACTGTATAAAAGCTACACGATAGGCACTGTTCGCCCTCTACCACGTACAATACAGAGGGTGGCGCCCGAGTTTTAATCAACATCAAAGATTTTCCTCATCCCCGTGGGAAATCAAAACCGGAAGATCTCGTGGAGCGTCACAGACTCATAAAACATTACTTATCCTTGAACACAATGATCACATACACTTTCAATTGAATTATTTGTTATTATAAAGAGTGGTCAAGTTTCGCAAATACGACCTGTAAACAATTTTTTCAAATGGTACACCCTGTATAAATATTATATTTGCTTCTTGAAGGTAACATCATTGGCTTTTCTAAAACACCATACATAAATACATCATAACTTTCTGATCAATAGTTTTTTTGAAAATCACTTGCGAATACAAAGTTTCCTGATTGTACTACAATATTAAGTACCCAGTTTTTAAAACTTTAGGTGGCCATGCCTGAAGTCATGATGACATCAGCAGTTGGTTGATTGATCAATCAACAATCAGTTAATTGATCAATTGATTGCTTAGCAAGATGTATCCAAAAATTTTCTTTTTAATTCAAAGTATTGTGGCACTAACACTTAACTTGAACATAATGGATCATGCTTGATTATACCACCGAACAAATAACAATAAGAAGGCTTTTATCAAAATGATCGTACGAGGTAGGAGAAACAATTAAAGTTCTTATATACACGGTGTTTCATTTAAAAAAATACAAGTTTAGTCTGACAGAAATTTTTTGAGAGACCCTGTCTAACACCCTGTACTATGACTATATTTTTAGAACATAGCCTTTTTGACTAAATATAATATACAAAAAAAATCATTCAAATTGCTCACCATCTTTCCACAATCGTCTACCCTATCTTGGTTGCACCACCCTGTATAAATATTTTGCGGAGTTGGAAAGATATTTTTCAAAAAGAGGCTAGATACGAAAAAAGATCAGGAGGAAAAAAAGTTGTACTTATTTATGGTGGTTCCATCTGGGAAATAAAAAATAACAACAAAGTCAGTGGCGTACATTTAATTAACAAACATTTTCGGTAAAATGTTCCTCGAGAAGGTATTGGTTTTTATCATTTTCAAATAGCTAGTGTACTAGAGATAGATCTGCTTAGTTTCCAAAACAATAATTGGTTCGAGGATATTTGTAACATTCATGAAGAACTGTTTTTTTTTTCAGTTTAACACCATGTAAAACCATCCACTTCCAGGTCTTTGTCTTTAATATGGACTTTTTCCATGAAATTAGCACAGGAACACGGCCTTTGATTCAATTAACGCAATTATGAAACATCCTGTATTTGACTTTCTCTTGACTTGGATCTACAAGTCGCATTGTACCGAACGTGATTGGTTGCTTGAATCACAATTCTGGAAAAAGTCATACCTATTTCTCCAAAATGAGCAAAAAAAATTTGATTTTGCTAATTTAACGCTCAGAAGAGAGTCATCAAATGTTTCACATGTATTCATATTTTATCGTTGAAATTTGAGGCAAAAGTCCATGCTTGAAATATAATTCAAGGATTCATACTAACAATCCGAAACGATGACACATTTTTGTCAAGTAATAACAGGGGAGGGGGGTGATGGTGGTAATGGTAATGGTGAAGGTAAAGGGGCAAAGCCCGGCGAGTGGGCCTAGTGGCCCTTTTCGCCATCCCCGCTTGGCCAACCAGACTACTCAAACCGGCCCGTTCTTGTCGTGAATAGGAGCAGACTATCCCAGCTCAGGTACCCCAACTCTTTCCTGGGGGGACTAGACGGCTCTAGTGGCTCTAGTATGACATCTCTTGGACAGATGGTCGAACGTGTTGGAGCGTTAGACTACGTGCTCGCGGTGCGCTGGTTCGAGTCCAGTGGTTGGAGGAGTATTTTCCTGTGCGACTAAGTGGCACACCTCAAGGCTGAGAAAACTGATGCTATACCCCTGTTTTAGTTCTAAGTTCAAGCCAGTTCTGATAGTTCAAGAGCCGGGTCGATTAATATTCCTCGAGTCCCTTTCCGCTTCTAATGCTGTGCAACCGATTCATCATGAAAGCATATATCCCAAACGCCTACGGTGCCTGATGCGCAAATACTGCCGGAAGCATTTGAATTAATCAATTTCCGGATACGAATTTCTCTGATTCTTGACATAATTTTGACGCTTTATGGCACATTCTACATGCGGATGTGTCAAAATCTTGTCAAAAATCAGAGAAATCCGCCGCGAAACATGCAGACGTGTCAAAATCATGTAAAAATCAGATAAATTCTCCGCATCTGTGGAGACCTTTATTTACAGCGGATTTTTCTGCGGCGGATTCCTCGGCTTTTTGGCGTAATTTTGACACATTTGCATGTAGAATGTGTCATAAGGTGTCAAAATTTACGATCGATGGCCTGACGCTGATACGTCGTAACCCACCTTGACACAATTTCACAGGAGAAACGCTGATAAAATTTGATTCGTTCATTTTTTAAAGCATTTTTTTATACAATGTGTCCCAGATTCGCTTCTCTATACAGGGATCTTGGCTCCTATTATACCTACAGCAAAGGTAAAATGGAGAAAGTTTCAGAGGAATCTTAGTGCATTCGATATCCATCTTCAGGTTCACTATCGGTCAATTGGTTTTGGAATTATCGTCGAAAATCTGAAAATGGCGGATCTCATTTTTTGCCAGTAAATCCGAAACGACTGATTTGACAGCTGTCAAAATGTGACATTATCCGAACACTTTTTGAAGACGAACAAATAGGCGTGTATGACATGTCTCAATCGACTTTTGTTTTCCCGCAACCCGCCTCAACTTTCATTTTTCTTATAGCAGCCATATTGGATTTTCCGATTTTTGGAAAGAGTGTAAGATTTCCTATCTAGTGATGTCGCACAAGTGCGTAGAAAAATTGAGTATCATCAAAATGTCACATTCCGTAGTTATGCTATGGCCTTCTTTTCTAAAAAGGCCATGATTCATTTGTCTGAAAATTGGTTTATAAGCAAAATCTTTTTTTTTTCATCTAAGGAGGCTCTGATCTGTCGTTCAGTAATTCAGTATGATGATTGTGTTTTGATAATGAGAACTTACGCTTTTCAAATCAAAATAAAAAAATCTGATTAAAAAATTGTCGAAACCTGTCAAAAATGCCCGGTATTCTCTATTTCTCTATTCAAATGAAAAAAAAGCTAGTCATGTTGGCGCTGTACTTGCGGTCAAATAGAAATGTTAATTTTTTAATTAAATTTAGAAAAATCGAATAATAATGATCAATTTGGTCAACTATAAACAGAAATAGACTTGTAAGAGTAGTACGAAAAACATTCGCTAATTGTCAAAAATGTCACGATGCATGTCCATGTTCTATTGAAAATTCAATGCCTTAAACACATTTGCTGCACACTTAATGCGTTGACCTTGAGCTGATACAGTACTCATTCATATTTTGTGACAAATAAATCATGGCCTTGGATAAGACTGAGTCCCTGAGGCAGGTTGCGGGAAAACAAAAGAAGCTTGAGACATATCATGAACGCCATTTAATTCGTCTTGAAAAGGTGTCCAGATAATGTCACATTTTCATAGCTGTCAAATTATCCGTTTCGGATTTACTGGCAAAAAACAAAATCCGCCATTTTCGGTCTTTCGCCGATATTTTCAAAACCAATTGACCGATCGCAAATCTGAAACCGGATATTGAATGCAGTAACTTTCCTCTTAAATTTTTTGTCCAGTTAACCTTTGACGTACGTATGATAGGAGCCAAGATCCCTGCATAGAGAAACGAATCTGGGACACACTGTATATTAAACAGATAATGGGGGTTACGACCTGTGTTAACCTACTATTGGTCACAAACTGGCGACTTACGATTTATCGGATTGTGGCTGACGACGTTTATCATATCACGTGGTACAAGCTGCACAGAGGATTAATCATTTAGAACTTCTTAATAATCATAACCCTCAGAATCTCAAGTCAAATGTGAGGAAATGTGGGTAAAGACATGTAAAAACACGGGAATGGCCGTCTCATCATTTTATTTGGGTCCTGAGGATTCAGAAGGATGTGGTAATACGTGCTCATTTACCTTTGGCACAAAAATCTCGATTATCATTTTTTTGTGGGTTGAGACGTATCAGCGTTAGGCCATCGAAATATCAAATGTTTCCAAGATTTGCGCAGGCACCGTTGGCGTTTGGGGTATATGCTTTCATGATCAATCGGTTATACAACATCAGAAGCAGAAAGGGACTAAAGCTCTGACCGGGCTTTCCGACTATGAAAAGTTCTAGAACTTACTACAAATGAGCACTTGAATATTAGCATGGTAACGTTGAATTGTTGAATTATAGTATCTGGTCCAGTATTTGGGTGTATGGGTCAGAACCATGAAGTGGTGGCTTGTGAAGTGTAGATATGGGTGTGCGCTACCAAAAGGAAACCACAAGTGTTCATTTTCCTACCCTTTTATTGGTTTTGAAAAATTCTCATCCACGTCCATTCATGGCATGATTATCCCTACTCGTGAGCAGAAATCCCTTCTTTTTGCAACATTGTTAATCTTGAATAAATAGACGCAGACCGCAGACTGACATTGATAATATTGATAACTGACTAGACAGGGGACAATTGTACTGGAAAATAACAAATGTACTAGATGTGTTTTTTGTGAACACGGTTTTGAACTAAGATATCAGTAGAATTAGCATAATTATAGTACTAGGTTCGACACAAAGCTGAAAAAGTGATAACGCTTCTCAACTCTAGTGTGTATGCATATAGCGCACGGTGACGCCATTACATCGGGCGATTTCCCGAATACTTCCGACAAATTTCCGTAGCGAAAATGCATTTGACTGGAGCGGCAAAAACATACACACATGGGCTGCGACAGACTGAGAGAACTGTGACTATGCAACGGAGTAGAAGATGCTGGAGGCGCCGTAGGTTTGTGTTGATAGATAACGATAACGATATGTGTTTACTTCTGTGGGACTCTGGGCTATATGAAAATAGTAAAAATGCGCCGTTATTCGAAATAGAATTGTTACAACGATTCACTCTTTGAAATCTCGTCTTTATTTATTAATCATTGACGAGTCGCCCCTGGACCCACGATACTAAAACACATACACGAGATAATAATATGATCATTTGCCGGACGAAATGGGAACTCACCCGCAGTTGCCGGCATTGCGTACACAAAATGTATAGGAAAGAGAGATGTTGGAACATCAAAAACGTCAGAAAGATGAACCCAGCATTTCAAAGGTTGAGCACACGATGACGCCAGCGAAAGCTACGTGTGATCATATCATCAAAACTCAAACCCTACCCCGATTTAGTGAACAGTACCTGATGACCACACCATTGAATTTTAGACAATAATACTTGTAAATTTGCAGCTGAAATGGAAGAAATACCCGAATCTGCCGACCAGCTCGACATCTATCTACATGAAGATGGTAGATTCAAGTTGCGAAGACTTGGTGAGGAACTAACAGTTGAAGAAAAACGTGATAAATAGATATGAACCATTGATTCTACAATAAAATCTCATTTTTATTTCCAGATAAACTTCTTCAAAAACTAAGAGCCGGTGAAAAGCCTTCTGGTCTTGAGAAACTTGATGACGAGACATTGGAAAAACTTGAGCAGGATTTAGCAGACCTGTCAGTGGAATCTCAAGAGCTTCTCGATATGGTGGACTCTATAGAAGAGAAGAAACGGAAACCATGCAAGGGTATCTGTGGAAGAGCAAAACTTAAGCCACTTGCAAAAGCTTCAGATGAATCAGGTATATTCACTGATGATGAGAAAGTCTTACCTGAAATTTTATATTATCATGTTTCATTTTCATAGTATATTATGCATCAACATTCTCTCTATCTTTTTGTTGGTGTATAAATTAAGATCCTAATAGCAATACAGTTATGAAACGAGTGATATCAACCGGTATAACCTATTTCCTATCAAAAGGACAATCTCTACTTTCGACAACTGATCTATCTGAATATGAAATTCATTTTTCAAATTTGCATGAGATGAATCAATCTTATGTTTATTATTATCCAAAGAAGTGCTTTTTGGTTGCTTACTTTTGAGAGCTTCAATTCTCCTAGAAAAAGATGATTCTCAACTTGAAGTATAGCCAATTTTGAAACGATATTTTTGTGCACATTGTGATGAGTCGAATATAAATTCGCAGCCGAAATTAAAGAAGCATCCAGTTCCGCTGATAGGCTCGATATTGATTACGCTATAGATGAAGATGGAAATATCAAACTGCAAAGGCGCGGTAAACATGGAGCCCCTACAAAGGACCTCACAGATGCAGAAAAACGTAACGAATGCAAAATATGACGAAAAAAAGTCATTCAATTCAAAATATTCATTACAGTAAGACTTCTAGAAAAGCTTGAGGTAGGTGAGATACCACCTAGCCTTCAAGAAATCGATAAGAATACTCTCAAAATGCTTGAGCAGCAGTTGGAAGGTGAGTTGCTATTATCAGATACGGCTACTAAATAGCAAAAATGTATGTACTGGATTTGTGTAGCGAGTTCCACTTAGCAAATGAACAATAATATTAATTTTTGAAAAAAAAAGTTACTTTTTGTTTCTTAAGATCTAACCTTGAGAAAAAAGATATAATATTATACCAGAAGTTGAATCCAGAAAAGCGTGTATGATAATTTCATTCGAAGTGGAAGTGACAGATTTCCGCTTACTTGGAGTAAGCGTGAACACAAATACAATGTAGATTGTGTCATATAATTCCCGTTTGGCTAGCTGAAATCTGTCACTATCAAGTTAGTCTAAGATCCGGCATTAGAAATTTCTACCCTCATCTGTTATTTCATTATGATAAAGATTATATGTTAGATGATTTGTTCATCGATAAATCCCGCATGGGTTTCCTAGCAAAATCACGGGCCTTCACCGTTGAATAATATTTACTTGGATTGATTTTTCTTGATCAACTTCTCTCATTTGTTATTAATGAAAATCGATCATTAGTCGAAAGAAAATTGCACAAGGAATTGGAAAAATATAGGTTGCCTACTTTCCTTTGGGTTCAACTATGAGGTTGCCAGGTACAAACAGATGGACAGGCGTCGTTAATATACCCTCATCTGTAATTTGATTTTTTTTTCAAAGAAAGCTTACTCAATTCCCTATCCAACAGTATAGGGTTGCCTGATCAAAAGTGTGTCCCATCCATGGTTGCCTAATGTCAAAGTTAAATTTTAATTTTTTATTTCTTCAAATAACTTCTGAAATAATAAAGCTAATTTGTTGAAATTCGGTATATAAGGGTGGTTTGACACGCAAAATTCAAATCTGGCCATGGTATGATTCTTACTAGTAGGGGGCGCCACTTACAAACCTTTTCAGTCATTCAAATATTCATAACTTTTTGGTACACACCCGTACATTCTTTTTCAATTGAAATAGTATTTTCTCCGTCCTTTTTATACAAAAAATGTATACTTTGTAGAAGTGGCTGGGAGTAGCCCTATTCGAGATATTTGCTCTTAAAGTAAACCATGCAATGTGGTTTTAAATGGAAAATTTTGAAAAGACAAATAGGTACATGAGGAGCTTTGAAAATGACGTTATCGTGGTAATTTTGACAGTTTGATTTGATGTTCGATATTTAATAATAATGTTATATATGTATTTTTGAAAAAATTCCAGCTTTTTTTGAACTTGGAAAAAGGGCAATAAACATTTTTTCAAAACATCGCCAGAACACGTAAACTGACAAATGGATTGAAGTTTTTTAATGCACCATTACTTCTCTAATAACTGATGAAGGATCAAAATTTATCAAATTTTGGGAGGTTCAATAATTTTGGCCAACACTGTAAAAAACATAAATCTTCTTCTTCTTCTTCTAGCCGTTTTCTACCCTTTGGATATAGGCCTCTCTCATATTTTTCCAGTTTTCCCTGTTCTGTGCCACTTGGTTCCAGTTAAGTCCGGCTGTTCTTTTGATGTCATCATACCATCTTTGCTGTGGTCTGCCGGTGCTTCTTTTCTCCCCCCAAGGTCTCCATCTTGTCATTTTTCCGCTCCAGTTGTTTTTATTTCGGGCAACATGTCCGGCCCAGTTCCATTCAAGACTGCCTATTCGCCTCACTATGTCCTCTACCTTGGTTCTATTTCTTATCCACTCATTGGTTTTATGGTCTTTAAGCGTTATTCCTATCATTTTTTGTTCTATTGATCTTTGGTGTATCTTTAATTTATTTAAGATTTTCTTTGTTAGGACCCATGTTTCACATCCGTAGGTTGTTACTGGGAGAATGCATTCCATGTAAACCTTGGTTTTCATTTTGAGGGGTAGGTTGGAGTTGAAGACGTGTCGCATCTTCCCGTAGGCCGCCCATCCTAGATGTATTCTGTGGTTAATTTCAAGTTCTTGATTGGCTTTACCCAATGTTAACTCTTGACCTAGGTAGACATAAGAGTTCGCCTTCTTTACCTGTTGTCCTAGCACATTTATACTCTCTATGTTTGTCCGTTGGTTTGTCATGAATTTGGTTTTAGAAATGTTCATTTCTAGGCCTACTTTTCTTGCTTCTTGCTGTAGTTCTATAAGCATGTGTTGTAGTTCTTCACTGTTTGGGGCAAAAATGGCAATGTCGTCAGCAAATCTTAGGTTACTTAGTTTTTCTCCCGATATATTAATTCCTCTGTCTTCCCAGTGCAGGCTCTTGAAGACGTCTTCTAGCATCAGTGTAAACAATTTGGGTGACACAATGTCTCCTTGTCTAACGCCTCTTTTAATTGTGATTTCCTCGGTGTCTTCATATAGCCTTACTTTCATTTTTGAGTTGTCATTTAGTGTCTGTATAATGTCAATATATCGTTGGTCTATTCTTGCATTTTTCATTGACCTGATGATTGCCCAAAATTCAACTGTGTCGAAGGCCTTTCTGAAATCTATGAAAGCGATCCATAATGGGATGTTATATTCCGTTACTTTTTCGTTCAGTGTCCTTACGGTGTGGAGATGTTCTATTGTACTCATGCCTTTCCTGAAGCCCGCCTGCTCATAGGGTTGGTATGCGTCGAATTTGTATTCAAGGCGGTTTGCTATTATTCTCATAAAAAGCTTGTAGATCTGCGATAGTAGGCTGATTGGTCTATAGTTTTCTAGGTTACTTGGATCACCTTTCTTATATATCAGTATGACTGTCGCGGTGTTCCAATCCTGTGGTATTTTTCCCTCGGTTAGGCATGTATTAAATAATGATTTAAGCTCCCTTATCAGTAGGCTTCCACCTTCCTTCAACATTTCCGGTATGATGTTATCGTCGCCTGCCGCCTTTCCGTTTTTTAGTTGATTTAAAGCTTTTTCAATTTCTTCCTCTACAATCTCTGGTAGATCCTCGGAGCCAACGTTACATATCTTGTTTTTCTGGTCATTGTTTGCTCTTTTAACATCCGCATTGTCTATTTTGGATTCGTACAGACCTGTGTAGAACTTCTCTGTTATCTTGAGTATCTTTCTTCGATCTTCTGTTATGTTACCTTGTTCGTCTCTCAATTTGATCATTTCTTTTTTATATGCGTTTTCCTTTTTAAAGATGTTTAGGCCTCTGTTTTGCTGTATCAACTCCTCTATTCGATTCTCTTGATGCTTTCGTATGTCCTGTTTGGCCATTTTCCTTGCTGTTTTGTTTAGTTCGGCATACTCTACTGTGTTTCTTTTGTTGTCTTTAATGAGCTCTCTCCTTCTTTCCAGTAGCTGTTTGGTTTGTGTTGTAAACTTTTCTATTCTTTTAGTTTTTGATGTTACTAAACTTGCGGTTGTTTCGTTCAATGTTTTTGCTAGTCTGTTGTTCGTTTCGTCCAAGCTCTCGTGTAATGATGTTGTTTCCTTTGTTAGTCGTTCTGTCAATCTTTTGCTATATATTGACATGTTGTCTCTTATTGTACCAGGATCTAGAGGGTATTGCGTGCTGTTGAATTTTTTTGCTCTTTCCAATTTTGTGTTTAATGCGATCCTGCACCGGACTAATCTGTGGTCGCTGCCCGTAGTGAAGGAGTTCAGGACGTCAACATCTTGGACGATATGTTTATTTGGTGTTAGCACGTAGTCTATTTCGTTTTTTGTAATTCCATCCGGGCTGGCCCAGGTCCATTTTCTATGGGGTCTTTTTTTGAAAAACGTATTCATTATGTATAGTTGTTCTTTTTCCAGGAAATTTGCAAGCATCGTCCCTCTTTCATTCCGTTTCCCCAGACCAAATTGTCCAACATACTGCGAGCTATTACACTGCTCTCCTATTCTTGCGTTAAAGTCTCCCATTATCAGCGTGTATCTTGTCTTATTTTCTGTTAGGCTCTGTGTGATTTCATCATATAGCACCTCGACCTCTTCATCCTCATGGCTACTTGTTGGAGCATAGATTTGAACGATTTTAATTGTTATATTGGAGTTAATCTTAAGTGTTATGTATATTACTCTATCTGATATGGCTTTAAGTATTTGAAGATTTGGGGAGATTCGTTTGTTGATAAGAAAACCCACACCACCCAAGCTATTGTCATCTCTTCCTTTGTAGAATAGGGTATGTCCTGATCTTAGTCTAATGGATTCTTCACCTCTTCTCCTTGTTTCTGATATTCCCAGAATATCCCAGTTTACTCTGTCCAGTTCATATTGTAGTTCCGTTAACCTTTCCTCGTTTCCAATTGTCCTAGCGTTATAAGTTGCAATGTGAAGTTGGCAGCCTTGTTTTACCCAGGTATTCTTAGCACCCCCTGCTCTACGACTGGTCTGACCGCCACCTTGGCCAGGGTCGTACGAGCCGCTGGGCACTGGGGGCCTTTGGTTTTGGTGTGTCTTCATATGAGAGGGGTTTAGCCATAAAACACCACGTTGGCCAGACGTCTTGGTGAGTGTAGGTTCAGCTGCCCCTAACCTGGGGAACCGTCGCTGTTTGCAGCCGCCCACTCTGGGTCAGACGCTGCGGATTTTGCCTGTTGGTCCGCGGAGCGTATTTGATTTCCGCCCTACCACCCATATCTGGGAAGCATTCCCCTATCCGCCACCCGGGGACGCGCTCTCTAGGAGTTACAGGCTCTCCCGAGACAACACTGTAAAAAATATAAATAATGACATCCATTTTTTTATCATCCACACATTTATTGATCAACAGTACAAATCAAGTGACTCAATGTTCAATGTTTCTATAAAAAAAAAACAAGGAAAAGTAGAAAAAAATAAATTAATTAAATTAAATAATAAAAAAATGATAAAAAATAGATTATTTTTTTTATCAAGAAACATTGAAGATTAAATCGAACTGTCAAAATGACCACGATCACGTCATTTTCAAAGCCCCTCATGTACCTATTTGTATTTTCAAAATTTTCCATTCAAAACCACATTGCATGGTTTACTTTAAGAGCAAATATCTCGAAAAGGGCTACTTCCAGCCACTTCTATAAAGTATACATTTTTTGTGGAAAAGGACGGAGAAAACACTTTTTCAATTCAAAAAGAATGTACCAGTGTGTACCAAAAAGTTATGAATATTTGAATGACTGAAAAGGTTTGTAAGTGGCGCCCCCTACTAGTAAGAGTCATATCAAGACCAGATTTGAATTTTGCGTGTCAAACCACCCTTATATACCGAATTTCAACAAATTAGCTTTATTATTTCAAAAGTTATTTGAAGAAATCAAAAATTAAAATTTAACTTTGACAGTAGGCAACCGTGGATGGGACACACTTTTGATCAGGCAACCCTATACTGTTGGATAGAGAATTAAATAAGCTTTCTTTAAAAAAAAAAACGATCAAATAACAGATGAGGGTATATTAACGACGCCTGTCCATCTGTTTGTACCTGGCAACCTCATAGTTGAACCCAAAGGAAAGTAGGCAACCTATATTTTTCCAATTCCTTGTGCAATTTTCTTTCGACTAATGATCGATTTTCATAAATGACAAATGAGGGAAGTTGATCAAAAAAAATCAATCCAAGTAAATATTATTCAACGGTGAAGGCCCGTGCTTTTGCTAGGCAACCCATGCGGAATTTATCGATGAACAGATTATCTAACATTTAATCTTTATCATAATCAAATAACAGATGAGGGTAGATATTTCTAATGCCGGATCTCGTACAGTGAAATTGAATGTAAACCTTACGTAATGAAAAATAATGGTATATTTGAAGCTGAAATGGAATCGGAGCTCCAATCCACTAATAAGCTAGACATTCAAATAGATGAACATGGGAAAATCAAATTACAAAGGCTTGTCAATGATGGAATGCCTGGTGAGGAACTGACAGTTGAAGAGGAAGGTGATTAATAATGACTACACGATTTCGCAAAAAATATACCTTGGTATTTGTTTCCAGAGAGACTTCTTCAAAGCTTGAAAGCCGGTGAAATACCATTTGGTCTAGAGAACGTCGATGAGGAAACATTGGAAATACTTGAGCGATATTTACAAGAATTGCCAGTTGATTCACAAGACTTCATCAAAAAGGTGGAATCCATAGGGAAGGGGAAAAATAAACCATGCAAGGGTATCTGTGGGAGAGCAAAAGTTCAACCAGTTGAGGAAGCTTCAGACGTATCAGGTATGGTATAAGGATTTCTTGAATAAAATTTTATATTTTGTAAAATTCTGTGAGCCACTTAAATGATTATATAAGGGAAGAGGAAACAAATATGCAGCAGTTCTATAAAAGCTCATATTTTGAGAAAAGGTTTTGTTAAGGTCATAATATTATCAATACCGTACAGTCAGACAGCCAAATTCATTGAAGTCTTGTAGCCCAGGGAAATAAGATCAATATCAAGGCCATCTGCGGAATGAGCCCGGCAAGCTGAATTTTTGCAGAGAGCTTCGTTTTGATGTTCTGAGACACCTCAAAAAAATCTCATATTGCAGCCCGTGTGCGTCTTGAGATATCGAAGGTCAAAAGTCACGAAAATTGTTTTTCACAAAAATCTAGCTTCCAGTGCATCTGACGGCTTAGGGACCTATTACAAAACTGACGTTAAATTGTCTTTTATAAAAAATTGTTTATTTATATTTTTTGCATACGACCAACAGTTTTCGAGATATAGGTAAAAATCAGTAAAAATGTATTATACTGCGGAGCTATAACTATAAATGCATTTTTGTTAAGCTGGTAGTCTGGAAAATAGAACTCTCATTATCAAAATTGTTGAAAATTGGTTTATTAAAAAAAATATAATAAATAATAATAATCATTCGTCTTCGTCGGTTTCCATTGGCTCCTCCATTAGCAAATCTTTATCAAAAACTTCCTCTATGTCTTGAAAATCATCTGTTGGAAATACCTTCTCAGACTCAGTGAAGCTTTCTATATTTCGAAAGTCCGTTAAGGGGTTCAGGCATGCCTGTCCGTGACACTGGCGACACACTTCAGAGCATGGCAGCCCGACTTTTCGGCACCCGCACTGCGCACCACACCCCTTTTTACAATTTCAAAAAATAGTGTTTAAAAGTTTGTCTGGGGCAGGTGGCATTAGTGTTGTTGTTGGCTCTCATATGTTGTTTCGTAAATCCTAACTCCATTCTTCGGCTTGTAGATTTTTCCTTAGCCAAATTTCAACTTGGTAATAGACCCGTTAAATTGTCATGCCTTCCACCTACCACCGAAGCGGCCCGACAACATATTTATCGGGTCTATTTCAAAGTTCAGTTTGGCTAGGGAAAAATCTAAAAGCCTAAGAATGGGGTTGGGATTTAAGAAGAACATATTAGAGCCAACAAGGAAAAGATAAACATATTTGATACAAGTGTCTTGCTCCAATGTGAAAGATATTATGAATTGACCCAAATACCAAAGATTTAACTCAAGAGATTTTTTTCAAGATTCTAGGTAGAGGAATTTTGACTTAAATGCTCTTCTCTTGGTACAAAAGATGAAAGGACTCGATTCAAAACTTTCTTCTTTTAAATCAAAAGCCAAAATATATGTTTGTAAAATTATTTATTATTTCATAGTAAAGGTTTTTCATTGAGTTTTGTTTTTCTTTTTCTCAGACCTCTGTTGTAGGAATGTTTGAAGCTTCTAACGTGAGGTTGTATCTCTCTTCCTTTACCTCTATCCCATCCCCCTCGTCTTTTGAATAATCCGATTTCAGTTCTTTCCTCGTGAACTCAATCAAGTATGTGTTTGCATAATACAGGAACCACAAAACAATGCAAAATGGTTTTCCAAAAAACCTACAAATACATAGATACAAATGATGGCAATCATATTATTTTTCTTGTTCACAATATGATTCGCAGATCTTTTTGATAGAAGTTTGCGACATCAAATGTTATAGGTATAAGAAATTGCTGTAACTACCTTCAAAAATGTGCCACAAATTGTCCCAATCTCCTTTTTCTAGAAACACTCAACCCTCCATCAGAAGCTCTTCCTCTACGAATCGATGGTTACTGATTCTCTTATCAATTATTTGGTACTTTCGGATTTCGGTGTAGTACAAAAGAGTTCTGTTTTGAATGCGCTTGAGAAAGCGGTTGGTGTTTTGTTACAAGGGCCCTGTTGACTTGGGTAGAAGGTAAAATATCTTTTGCGCAATTGATTTTTTTTGATGAATTTCAAAATTTCAACTCTTATCCGCGATACTGGGAAGAGATTTGTGGTACCTGGCCCAAAAACAACAGGCCTAAGAGAAATTTCGAGAAATATCAAATGCGACATTTCTCTTATCACAAGTACAATTGTTTTGTCAGAAAGCTAATCTCTTGTTCGAATGAAGTTGTGGCCAAGAGAACCGACTACATTGGCACAAAACCTACATTTTTTTCCAGAGTGCAGTAGTACATAACCTATTTTAGACCAGTCGCTTGTATAAAGTGTAATGCAAAGAAAATTAGCTTTTTTGAGAATAGTCTTTCTTAGTGACAAGGTGATTGTTTATGATGTCTAAAATATGATAAAATAGAAAATCACACGATTGCTTCTTTCTTGTTGATATTTTTCACTTTCTTCGAAAAAAATTGTCCCTGGGGCAAGTTGACGAGGGCAAGTTGGCGAAACTTCCATCATCACGACAACTCCTAATAAAGAAAAACTTGCGAAAAATATCTAGAGAAGTTGAATCAAGAAGATGAATATAACAGGAATCGCACGATAAAGTATTTAAATCGAAAAAAAAAAGTTTAAACGATTCGAATGAAAGAAAGAACGAAAGGAAGAAAGAAAGAAAGGAAGATTGAAGATATCTTGTGTCCAGGTTGCCAGGAACCCTACTCTGAATCACCAATAATTGTCATGAGGTGTACACAGTGTAGCATTTGAATATGAGTTGAAGTGGATGCATTACTTCTCGGATCATGTTTTCAAAAACGAAAGATCTCTATAGAAGCTGGAGAGCAATGTTAAACTAGATAGAGTGTTTTCTTGATAAGAAGTTCGTTTTCCTGGGATGTTTCTAGAAGAGGCATATTTGCGCATATTTTCAAAACATCGATCGATCGATGGAGATCGTAAAGATATTATAGTTAAATCCTCTAACGCCTCAGGCTGCCCCAAAGTTCTCAAATGAGACCTGGGAGGTGAGTTTTTGAATGACTTACCCAAATAGTAAAAAAATATTTTTCGGAAAGACGAGGGCATCTTTCTACTTCTCATACAGTTCAACGATACCGCTTGAACAAAGATTTTTTTTGGTTCCAAGTTATACCTTGCAGATCTAGAACTATACAGTGTGTTGGAATGTCCAATTATCCCACTCACCATTGGACCATAGTGTATAAAATGAGGACAAACACATCAAAAATCAATACTACTGTAATATTGACATGCGCATGTTAAGACAAAACTAGGACTATCTAGGAAACTAGTTACGAATAGAGTTGTATAATAGTGATAATGCATTAGCGAATCAGTTGGATTGGATTATGCGGAAATGAGGTTCAAAAATGTTTGAATGAGGTAAATTAGATTCCGAAAGAAGTATCAGTAATCATGTCCGGATCACTTCCATGATCTCGAACAAAAAAAAAAAATTTCAGCCGTTGAAAATGGCATTCAAAAACTACGGCCATCTATCGAACCGCTGCGTACGCTAATATATGAAGGGTATGTTGTTCAAACTAACTGCTGCACATTATCCAGACTAAGATAAGGGTCAAGAGTTGGATTCGAATGAGTTGTACCGCTCTGACTGGTAATTCCTATTCGGGATGAAACCGATATCAGGAGGGCACGACTCACAGAATGTAGCTCTCGCCATTTATCACGGTTCTGTACCAATTTTTCCTTTTAACGTTGCATAACCATAAGATAATATCTGTAAATTTCAAAATTATCCAAATTGGATACCACTAGTTAACTATGACCATTTTACGAATGATCATTGGCATTCCACGCATTCAATGAAATACTGATTTCAGGTGAAACTTCCAAGAGACCTTCAATCGAGGATCAGACAGGTGAAGCAAGTGGAAAATTCGCGACAAATTCTTCAAATGAGTTCGAAGATGCCGAAGAGGAATCAATATCTGAAAATGAGGTATAAAATAGCAATGAGCAATGATAGCATAATGAGATCTTGTTTCTGCAGAGACCCTGTAAAGGCGTCTGTGCAAAGTTTAAAATATCAACGCTTCATCAAGAGTCTAGCACGACACAGGCATCTGCATCCACCGATAATAGTCTATCAAAGGACGATGAAACATCGTCAATAACAAAAGAATTCTTGACAGCCGATGAAATGACAACAGATCAATCTGGAAATCAAGAGTCAGACGAGAGTATAGAAGAAAGAGAAACTTGGGAGACAGCGCAAAAACGACTGGTGTCATCAAGGAGTCATCCACAAAGCTCTTTGCCATGTCGAGATATTTGTGCAACAAAAGAAGGCTCTGAAGGATCATCAAACAAGTTTTATCCCAGATCCAAGTCCCTAGATGAAAGTCTACTGAAGGATGAGGATGAATTTGAGACCGCTCGCTCAAAAGATGATGCAACAGTAACCAAGCATGCCGATCACAAGTGCAAGGCATCTTGTCGTAACGCAAGAGAAAGACCAATAATGTTCAGAGAAGAAACTGGTGGTATTGTTATGGGCACTGATCAGGAAACTCCACATGATCTAGTTCCACCGGGGTATTATTTGTCAGATGATGTGACACCAAGGGACCTACCGCAATGGGCTAATATTTCCACAGCCAGAGATTCCGAGACCGAAAAACTTGACTTGTCTTATAATGATGAAAATGGAGAATGGCTAGTACCCGAACCGGGTGAAGAAATTCTGCAAGCTCCTAACGAAAGAGACGCGATTGTTGATTCTGGATGGGATACACAAACAGAAAGCGAATACACTGAAATGCCTGATGAAAAAGTGGAGATATTGGAAAGCGTTGTACCAAAAATTCTGTCTGGTGACATAATTGGTCCTCAGCCAACAAGTCATCTTGACGGGCGACCACAAAATCTAGCTGACGCGATATATCAACAAAGAATGTTGAAGAATGGGCGTCTGATGCCAAATTCTGCTGACAACTTTGTAACAGTGGATGAACGGAGTGGAATACATTCTGACTCGGACGTAACCGAGGGTATTTACGAGATGGCTGTCCAAGATACTCGTACTTCAGACAATGCGGTTCAACGAGTAACCTCGGATGTAAATGTAGAAGCAATTGATATTGAAGTTCGTGTTCGAAGTCCACTCGTTGATGATCTGTATGCAGCTCAAGATTTACTGAAAGAAAAACCTCTACATACAGATAGATCAACACCCAGCAAAGAACCAGATGATACGCACGATGCGTTTAGAACTGGAGAATCGGAAATTGAGGACACAATGGAAAGTGCTGAGTCTCTATCGCATGAAGAGGATCTAGATCAAACGGGGCCAAAAACACTGGTTGATACCAGTAAGTATACTCTGAAGAAAAATGATGACAAAATGAATCTGCAGGAGGCGATTGGTTCTGCTCCGGAGGTTGAAAGTACTGTTGAAGATTTCTTGGATGCTTCCGACTTTATAAAATCCAATGCGACAGTACAGGCTGATTCACTATTTGTACAGGATCAACCTCAACAGACTGACATAAATTCTCATGAAAACACTCTTAACACAAGTGCGCAAACCAAAAGTAAACCAGAAGTAGCAACGACCTCAATGCAATCTGATACTAGTCACATTGTGTATGACAAAGCCATCCAATACATGCCACTACCTCCAGAACCATCAAAGCCACCTAGATTTAGTAGTTGGTTTGCTTCAACCTCAGGAACCGATAACACATGCAAGGCTATATGCAATAGACCGGTTCACAATAATCGACTACCTTCTAGTGGTCCTTTCATCCCAGATTATAACACACGATATATGGAGAGTTGTAACATATTTCAAAAAAGAAATGTCATCGGGAAAGATGCACAAACTGGTAGATGCACATGTGAGTCAGGTATAGGACCAACGGATCCTTCTTTAGATAACAGTGATGGAATACTTTCACGAAATAACCGTGCAAAACAGATATCCGACTGTATGGGTATTGTCAGTACTCAACAAACTGTCTGCTCAGGTACCTATGAATCAACTGATACTTTCCATGGAAGCCAAGCACGAGTGAATAATGAAGAAACGACTTCGTGTCTGAAAGATAGTGAATCAAAAGTAGAATATCCTAGGGCTTTGGAAACAGGAGACACTGAAAGCAAAAATCAGAAACCTTGCTACAGTGATTGCGGAACACTCAATTCGAGAGTGACAACGGCAGAGCAACAAGGCTTGGCGGTCTATGAGAGAAGGCGTTCTAACAAAAACTGTGCTGAGAGTGGTTCAGGAACGTGCGAGCATAAAACCGACGAACAGATTCAGACCTCTCAAAATGAAGACCTCAAATATAAACATACTGAGAAGAAATGTGCCAAAGCACAAGTCACTCAATTATATCACTGCCAAATCCAGACATCAATGTTGTCTGTCGATTTTAATAAATTGCATGAATCCTTAGAACGACTGGCAGTTCCACCAAAAATATTTTCAGCAGAAATGGTTAGAAATCAAGGGATTACCAAAGATGAGGAGATTCAACTTCTTATAGAACAGCTTCTGGTAAGGTGATCCATTTTAAAATTTAGCTACAAAACAAAAAAAATGACTACTGACTTAAGCTAACCCCATATCATTTCAGTCATAATTTTGACTAGCGGTGAAATTCATAGTCGCTAAATCATTGTGATCTTCAATTATTGATTATCGAATTAATCACGCAGCTCTTGTTTCATAGTCGTACGAATAATTACTGGCGGGGCTTCGTGGTCCAGTCTCACATCCCTGAATCACTGATTGGCCGACCTTTGATTATTTCATTTCAGAGCTTGTGGATGATCACAGATTGATGTCCGCGATTCCATAGTCAACATCAAATTTGATCTCCAATCAGACATTCATATTTGCTCAGAAATATATTTTTGTAAGAAAAAAATGGTGATCCTCGCAGATTTTTAATCGGTATCTTTAAAAAGTTATTAAATCAGGTGTTATTTTTGCATTCGGGCATTCGTTCTCATGCGAAGGAAAATCGGTTCAGATAAGGTTTGTTCATGGAAAAAATCCAGAATAATAGTTTGCTTACAGTGAGTGAACAGAGATAAATTACTTATTGATAGGTATATTAGCTGGCGTTAAATCGACAATCGACTCGACACATAACCTCAAACCTCAGATTTTATTGTTTTCTTTCTCATTGAAAATTTGTTTTTGCAACAAAACATCATAAATGGATGAGTGGGGTGAAAATAAATGTAATTTTCACCTCACTGGAACAGTCAAAAGTTTATTTTCACCTCTCTATAGAACCGTCCAAACAAACCTGACTGTTCCTGATTGTTTTCGACTGCTGTGTGAACATTCAAATGCATACTATCGTACCTGGAAAAGAGTCAATTGGCAAATTACTGTAAATTTAAGGCAAGTGCCACAAAAAGAGATGAAGGATAGTACGAGGACTTGCTTTCTCTGTTCTCTGTCTCATCTTCTGCCCAAGGGCACTTTCGGAAAAACAGATCCGAACTCCCTCATCGCCAGTTGTCATGTTTTGTTTTTCTTTATTAACGAGAAACAAAAAGAGATAAAAACACGTCAGCTGATGATCTGGTCAATTGGATCGCTATTTTCTTGTGTCAAATGAATATTATTTAATGGCGGATTCTGGGAACAATATGTTCTTAATGTTTTGTTTGTGAATTTTTTGACTAGCCGTTTATTTGGTAAAGAAAAACATAGGATAAAATTCACTCAATTCAACACAATATAACCCTGTGAATGAGACAATTTGAACTCAATATTAACCACAACTTCGCGTTATTCCGTAAAAAAAAACGCAGTAAAAATCCAAAAAATTCACCAAACTCAACTAAAGACGAGAAAACCCAACTTAAATATAAATCAAAATGATCACACTAATTGTGAAAACTTATGCAACCACTTATACGCATTGCTTGGACAATAAGGAACACCGCCTTGGTTATGCAACCCGCGTTGTTGCATCGATCTCAATTTGCCTCACTTTTGTATCGTTTTAGGGCCACTCCAGGTCGTCTATTCATTTCGATGTGTGTAAACAAACCTAATGATTTTGCCAGGGTAATCACCAAAGTGACTATAGGTGCTTTTGGAAATACTTATCCGATTAACCCGATCATCAGCTGTTGTGTTTTGTCTCTTTTTATCCCACGTTAAAAAAAATAGACAAAACACACAGCAAATGATCGGGCTAATCGGATCAGCGTTTCCGAAAGCGCCTAATGTTAGATCACAAATCAAACAGACTATGTTCAACAAAAAAATCTCTTATTATTATACCAGGATGAGGATCACAAAGAGTGGACTGTATTTTCACGATTTATTATTTTATTGATTTGATATGTTTCTCAAAAAATCCTAGTAACAGCTAAAAACACTTGAAATCATATTGGAAAACTGTTCATACTGGATTATTTGTCAACAACTTCTGCACCGTTCGTCATACAATATAAAAGAGACACCTACTTATCATCAACTTTTCAGGGAGAATGGGGAACAATTTAATTTCTTTTGGAAGCTAAAGTACAGGGTGCCACAGATTCAAGTGCATGCATGCATGATGTCAGTTATTATGTGAGATACAGGGTCGATCTGATGTATGCAAATTTGCGCATTTTTATGCTCAACAAAATGTCATTTTGACATTTGAAAAATTCCAAATATTTCCGAAGATATTGGAAAAAAAAAACAAAATTTCGCAAAAACGTTATTATTATTTCCTGAATTCATTTGAAGAGATATTTTAAAATGAATTGCACTTTCTCAGTCACTCTTTTTCCTCTACAATATGACGGTATCAATTTAAAAATCTAAAGATTCGTCTTTGAACGGCCATCATCAAAATAATTTTTTTCAAAATGGACCTGAGTTTTATATTTCATTTCTAGTGATCTTATGACGAGAATAAAATATAAAATCCAGGTCCGTATTTAAAAAACTACAGTTGATGATGGCAGCTCCAAGACGAAACGTCAGATTTTCAAATTGATACCAGCATATTGTAGACGAAATAAATTGGCAATGACAAATTGTAATTTATTTCAGAATGTCTTTTCAAACCAACACAGAAAAAACTTTAAAAGTTTTTACGAAACTGGGTTTTTTCGAATATCTTCGAAAGTATTCGGAATTTTTCAAGTACCAAAAAATGCGCAAATTTGCATCCATTAAACCGACCCTGTTTTTCTTATAATAACTTAGATCCCCATGCATGCACTCGAATCTGTGGCACCCTGTATGTATAGTCACTATCTGCTTATCATGTTTCTTAGGTGGCGAGTATTGCAGATTTAAATCTCGTTTGATACGTGATACGGTAGCATTAAGAGAAAACAGAACTGTCACGTTTTCATAATATTTTGACATTAGATTCGGATATACAGGGTATTCCAAAAATATACCGACAAACTTTAAGGGGTAGTAGGGGACATCAAAACAAAACATTCACAGGGATAATTTTGAAACTTGAAATTTCCATATCTTGGGAACGAAAAAGTGAATCAAAAACGCTCAAAACAGATTCTTTAAAACAAAAGGGGAACAAAAAAAAACCCATATCTGTAACCCCTAAGACAGGGTGAGGTACACCCCTGAAATCTTAAATAGAAAGGGGGGTCCAGTGATACTTCATTTTGAAGGGTTTTCGACACTGATTATAGCTGCCGAGTTTCAAGTCTGTGTATTCCTGTTGATATGAAAGCTAGTCAAAATTTTATTTTTTCATTTTTTTATGTAATAAATTATTACTCTCAAGAGTAAACTTCTCCATACCAAGAGGATATGATGAGGGACTGAAGACCTTCAAAACGAGCTATCAGTCAGGCCTTTTGACAGGGATTTCTTTCATGTTTTTTTTTTTAAATACTTCTTTGGAGTAATAGTATACCCCGTTTTGAAAGTATTCAGTCCCTCATCATATCCCCTTACTATAGAGAAGTTAACTCTTGGGAGGAATTATTTATTGAATAGAATAAAATTAAAAAAATAAAATTTTGTCAAGCTGTTTTATCAACAGAAATGACAGCAGAGGCTTGAACCTCGGCAGTTGTAGTCAGGGTCGAAGGGCCTTCAAAATAAGGTATCACGCCCCTTTCTATTCAAGATTTCAGGGGTGTATCTCACCCTGTCTCAGGGGTTACAGATAAGGGTGGGTTAACTTATTTTTGTTCTATAGAATCTGTTCTGAGCGTTTGTTGATTCAGTTTTTTGTTCCAAGATATGGAGATTTCAAGTTTTAAAATTGTACTGTATGTCCGCAAATATGTTGATTTTTTTTTTTAAGAAATAAAAATATAAAACAAAAATAAAAAATAAATCAAATGAAGTGAACAAAATTGCGACCTAAAATGTTTAAAAACAACAAACAATCAACTGTTGACCGGAAAAAAACCGCACCGTAAGCAGCGATTGGAATAATGCGCAAAATAAAAGTAACAAAAACAGTTTTCTTTGCTCTAGAGCCCAGATGACTAATTTGCGGACATATGGTCACTGGACAAAAAATGTTTGTTTTGATGTCCCCTATCATACCTTGAAGTTTGTCGGTATATTCTTGGGACACCCTGTATACAGGGTGTTGATTTTGGAAGTATACCTACCTATTACATGCCTCTTTGGATGCACCAATGCAATGGTTGTAAAAAGGTTGGCCAAACATGTTATCTCAAAATCATATTTCCTAAGAGAAAAAGCAAAAAAAAAAATAGCGAATCGAAGAGTCCGGATGTGAATGACATTTTTACTAAGAAGATTCAAACATTGTTTTGTAACTTCATGCTTAGGAACTCATAACTTGACAGTTTTGTATACCAAACTGTCAAGTTGAGGATTCCTTAGCTTTAATTATCTCTTGAATAGATTTTTGCAATCGGCCATCAGGAGAAAACATTTCAAAAGTTTTTGACGAAATAAAATATCGAGTTGTGATTTTGACGAAATTTCAGCACGTTTTATTAGCAGTTACTTTACCTATCGACGATCTTATACAAGGAAAATCGATGAATTTGAAGATCTGCAGTAAACGTCTATGAAACTTGCTGATTTTTTGCGCTTTTTCCTCACGTTAGTCTAGAACTATTGAAATCGAATATACCTACTCTGATCAGTCACCT
Organism: Orchestes rusci; assembly: GCA_958502075.1. Taxonomy (NCBI): domain Eukaryota; kingdom Metazoa; phylum Arthropoda; class Insecta; order Coleoptera; family Curculionidae; genus Orchestes; species Orchestes rusci. The sequence continues at coordinate 94,935,143 of OY293304.1, read as the reverse complement.
GTGATGAAAATATCAATATTGTCAAGAATCAATTATTGACAAGTAGTGTCACAGTTTTTATCAATTTTGTATGATGTCAACATTAACTAAGAACTTCGTAAGTTATCCAAAGATAAATCACGTATAACATTCTTATTATGTTATGTAGGCCAAAGAGGCTTACGCGGCCGAGCAACGTAAGATAACATGTGCTGCACTCAAGCAATTGGACAACATAAAGAGTATAGTAGAAGAGAGGGACTGCCTTAGAAAAAAACTTGAGAACTCCCAGTTTGAACTAGAGAAGATCAAGGTTTGTTGTATCAAATTGAACATAACAAGTTGAAAAATGTTCATTTTTCAGAAAAACTTTGACTTCAGCTATGGCGACGTGGAATCAAAAGATGCAAAAGATCAAAATCTTGGAACAATGAAAGATTCAGTCCTTCCCCAGTCTTGTGACGAAGAGATTCAATCACTTGAGCATGAAATCAAACAAATGCGCGAAGCTAATTTGCCACCAAATCAAGAAACTATAGTTATTAAAAAAGAAGTGGAGGTTTTGAAACGTTATTGTTCCAAATTCACCACTATTCAAGATGAAAATACAAAATTGAGAAATCTCAATAATGATTTGGAAGCAAAGTGTGCGGAACAAAGTTATAAATTGGGGCTTATTGGTGAGATAGAAAGAATAATAATGGCCACCTAAACTTTTGGTTCTTGATCTAGGCTGTAGAGAACAAGCTACTATTGAAGAGATAAGAGAGCGCATGCAATCACTTGAAGAGGCAGTTATTGAAAGGGATGCACTTCAAAATAGAGTCAAGAATTTGGAAAGAGAACTTAGCGAGTATCATGATCTACCTGAAGATGTTCGTGCTTTCAAAAAAAGGTCTTTGCTGCTCGATGATGTATTGAAAGATAGAGACCGTCTTGCTAAACGAGTAGAACAAATGAGGGGTTTAGATGAAGAGTTGTTGTCTTTTAAAAAGAAAGCTGAAAGGGTAAGTCAAACATTATTTGCATGTTTAATCCATCTTAGAAGTGACAGCTCAGAAGTAGTCTCTTATCATTTGAAAGATCCTTCAGATAGGTCTTACATGGTCAGTTTGGCATCACTTCAGCCCAGGACTTTGGTCAGAATGATGTGAAACTGATCGTGTGATCCAAGCAGCAAGGCAACTTCCACCCAATGTTGCTCCACTGAATTTGGACGTTGGGTGACAACGTTAATAAGGCTCCGCTTCGGGGTCGCGCGAGAATAGGATTCCAGGGATTTAGAAATCCGGGTGTAACTTGGGAACCGTTGAACTTTTTGACTCATTTTTCTTTATAGATGAAGGACCGATACATGTCTGTAAATAGATTAAAAGTTTTGGAAATGCCCAGAAACCTATTAGCCCAGTAAAGTTGTCGTCGGCTTAAAGTAGGGGTCGGCAAAAAAAAAATCCAAACAGAAAGATATTTTCAGGGATGCTTGAGGGCTGCCCCCTGAGCTTCCAACCAAAAAATGTGAGTAGAGGTCATGGTACGTTTTGCGCTGAAGAGGTGGTTTCCCAAACATTTTTTTAAAGCAAAATGACCTGGATAAAAGTTATAGGGAATCAAGAACTGAACATGTCTGTCCCATAAATGTTTTTGACAGCTGCAACACTTGATGAGTTACAGAACATCAAATGTCAAAATTCCGCTGGCAAGAGAGGTGGTTTTCAAAAACATTTGTTTACAAAAAAATAATCTTATTCAAGGTTTTAGAGAATCATGGATTGTACAACTTTTTCTTTAAGGATTTTTCATGATCTCCACCGCGTAATGATCCACACCGCTGTTTTTCACAAACATTTTGGAAATCACAGGGCAGGTCCTGTAAACATGTTTCAACAAACAAATGACCTTGATAAACATTCAATTGACTCTAGAAGTTTGCTTCATAATAGTTTTTCGTAGTTTTTATCATCATGTCCACTAGGTAACGAGTCACAACGCTTCATCTGTGACAAAAATGATCTTATCTAGTATCAATTTTATCCCGTTGAAAAACGGTAAGTATAAAGAAGGGAATACATGATATGAAGCCAGTCACTAGTGTCCACAACCTGCGTTTGAAATGCCAGTGTCAAGTTATCTCATCCCATGAAGTTGTCCAGCTCCAGCAGAACTTCTAAACCTTACATCGTGAAAATGCGGAACACCCTGTGGAGCACCTTGTGGTTGTCGCAAAGCAGGTCAGTAATGTGCAAACATTGCGCTGGCGAGACCTGTGATAACGCACGAAGATATGTGCTATCACTTGAAAATTACAGCGACGATGACAGTATTGAAGACGATGATGAAAACGTTAAACCCAGCACACTGGATGAAAGTTCAAATATCGATCAGGAGGACGTTGAGGAAGGATTGAATAAACCTGGGCCATCAACAAAAAGGAGACGATTGCATTGAGTTGTAGTTTATGAATTATACATAGGGCTGCGACGTTTTGGTCACATTAAACGTAACTCGTTACCCAGCAGAGATAATAAAAACGTATATGAAGCAAACTTGTAGAGAATTTAATCTACTCAAATGTTTATCAAGATCATTTATTTGAGAAAAAACGTTTACGGGACATCCTCGTGATCTCCAAAATATTTGTCAAAAAAAACGGTGTACATCGTTCAACTTTGTCATTTGACGCTGTAACTCGTTGAGTATAGGAGCTATAAAAAATGTAATACAGCAAAGTTGTTCAGTTCTTCATCGTCTACAACTTCTATATGGGATAATTTTTTTCTAAAAAAATGTTTAGGAAACCACTTCTCCAGCAAAAAACCTACCAGCAGTTCGGGTCAGATCTTTTGGTTGGATACTCAGAAGACAGTCCTTAAGCAACCCTGAAAATATCTTTCTGTTTGGAATTTTTTAAAAAAAAACGACATCTTTACTGGGCTATATCAATTTCTTGATGAAAAATAGCCAATATTTGGATGGCGTTAAAGAGTAATAATATGTTTGATATCGACTTTATAATAATTATCAATAGACATTGCGGCATACTTTATCTATAAAAACGTCAAAGAAAAATTGACAAAAATTAAGCCGTTGCTGAGATATAGTCGGATTTCGAAACTCTCACAAGTCATTTTTACTAGCCGGGATGTTACGGCCTCTGCTGATCATTTAGACGACTTAATTTTAGGCGATTTCAGGATTATCAGGTTCATGTTCTGAATATTTCATCAAAATACCTACAACATTGGTGTGTTTATACGTATATGGTTAATCTAGTACTTGGTGGAGGCGGTTTTCAACTTCAATAAGGTATTTTACGGCTATTTCTTCAATGTACAAGTAGCCGAGGGTTCACTCGCAATGGCGAAGCGTCCATGTAACCACTGTTACCATTGGTAACAGGTAAAAATGAAATTAAATATTATAAAATATTTTATGACAACTACAAAATAATTTTATTTATTTTTGGCAATACAGCAATATGAATTTAGCAGCGCGAAAATGATATACCCTCTACCTATACTGCCAATAATCAGCTATCTCGCCCCGACCCGATTGCATATTGATATTGCATGTCACCACTTTCTTTTGTGTGTGGATACGCGCGATAGGCCGTCAATTCCTAGATCGTGTCTCGTCTCCAGGCGCGAGAACGTGGGCGAGCGGCGACTTTACGCACGCTTGTTGCCATTTTTTGTTTTGGTTACTAGGGTGTAGGGTGGTAAAGTATAAATTCATAATTCAAATTAGTTCGTCGGCTGCATTGCTGCAGTGTGCGTGCTATTAAACATGGATGAGTGCCGCTGTGTAATCGATCAACTACTTGAAAAGTCATTCTCCTTATATACTTTTGAAGAAAAAAAGAAGATCATTGAAAATCTTTGCAAATAAAGGAAATCGCCGAATTGACTTGAAATATAAACAATAATTCCCAAAGTTATGTTTTTTCTGCTTTGTTCGTTCATGTTATTTTTTGTAAGAGTATGCGTATTTAATTTTTCAATGTTGGTTTTATATATTATCATATTATTGTTTGGGGTTAGTGATTTGTTTTATTTTATTCCACAGGCTTGGATATGTCATAGGAAAGACGATGAGGTAAACCTATTAAGTGCACCAGTCCATCAATTTTTAATTTGAATAATTTGAAAAAGACCATAAAACTAAAAAAGTTTCGATAAAATGGCGAATGCGTCGGTCGAAAATTTGCGGCTGCGCCGCATTAACTTTATTTTTTAAAAATCATTACTTTTTGGTAACACTTTTAAAAAAGGCACGCGTCGCCACTGTTCACTTGGTTTGCTTGATAATAATTTTTGGTGTCTCGGAAGCTAGAGTAGAATGTTTTAGAAATGTACACAATCGACCAATTATGATGTATGTACATAAGATTTTATATCGCCACAATCTATTGAATGAAGGCAAAGAGACGACACTTGTAGAGTTTATGGAAGGAATATTTTAGATTGTCGACGATCAAAGGCAAGAAAACCGGACTTTTCTCTTGAAGTTAATAAAATCATAGTTCAACAATTATCATTATCATTATTGATTACTCAATAGTTTTTATAGATTGGGTCACGTATACTTTGAGCACGTTGTAATCCCTCATTATTTTCCAAATAGAGAACGATTCAACTAAGAACTATACACCGCCGATGTCTCTCTTTTTCTCAGGCTGGGGGGTTCTCATAAAGCCTGAGAGACGACGACATCGTCGGTGTGAAGTTCTTAGTACATACAAGTTTTTTATTATTCGTGATGTTTTTTATGTTGACAATTTGTCATGTAAATATTGTCGAACGTACTAAACAAAAAGAGGTAGATGTAGTGATAAAGGAATAAAAAAGGTGATATTTTTAAATTCTGGACAATGAAATTTCAAAAACATTGTAACAAAAAATACAGGTGGCCTGATTACACTTGCCCCATGATAACACTTATCCCACTTCACCCCATATATTTTTTTTTATCAAGACAAACGATATGCACTAATAAACCTACCTTTTTTCTTCAGGTTGATGAACTCGATAGACAGCTACGATTAGCTACCAAGGATGCACAAGTGGCTGAAGATGAACTGGATAGTATGAGAAACAAATGTGCCATGGCGGAAATCGAAGCCCTGAATCAAAAATCTAATGCAGATACACTGAAATGTAAACTCGTTTGCATGGAGCATGAACTGGAGAGCTTAAAATCTATTTGCAAGGAACAAGACATTCTACAAACTGAAAAAAACAGGTGAATTTTGAAAGTGAGGTACTCGATGGTTTATGAAAAGATAACTTCCAGGTTGCAAATGAGTTTGGACGAATTGGTCAGAATGCAAGACGACTACGAGCACATGTGCATTCAAATGAAAGGTCTTGATGTTTTGAAAGCAGAGAGAGACAGATACAAAAGGAGATACGAAGATGCCGTTGGCTTCGAGCGAGAGTGTGAGATATTGAGGCAGCAACTTGATAAAGCTAAAATAATTGAGAAAGAGAAAGAGGCCTTGGAAAAACAGGCAGTGGACTTGGAAAAATGTATATGTGAACAAGAAGACGAGATCAAAAGGCTGGTGACACACATAGACTGCTTAGCTCAGAAACGGGAAGAACAGCGAAGCAAGGTCAAAGTTGCCGTCTCAACATTGAAGCTGGAGTTAGAGGAGAAAGAAAGTCTGTTGTCAATGTCGGAAGAAAAGCTGGCGGTTATGAACGGGAAAATTGATACGTCCTTTAAAAATCTGAGTGAAGAAACTTCCAACTTGCGTGACCAAAAGCGTGAACTAGAGAAAAAGATTGAGACTCTAACAAAGTCAAACGAACAACTAAAAATTGACAATAAAACTTTGAAAGAAAATCTCAAAATCGCAATGTCTGAAAAAGATCAGATCAATAGTCAGCTGACAGGACAAATTAATGAAAACGGATGTTTGAAATGTCAACTGGATCACAAAGATCATATTATACAAACTCTCCAAGAGGTCCTGGATGATCGAGAAATATCCAAACCACCAATAGTTATAGCTTCAGAGATGCACGAGCAAGAAATTGCTCGACTTCAAGAGGAACTAGAGGTGGCTCAGACGGAGAACCAGCGGTTGCAGTTGAGTGCCAATGAAGAAGCTGAAAAAGACTCAGCTGCGACAAAACAGTTGAAATCCATGCTGGAGAACTCCAAAAAGGCAGTTGAGAGGATATCACTAGAGTTATCGCAACAATATGCAGAATGGGATAAAAAGAAATATAAATGCTGCCCAAGATGTGAATGTAGAGGAAAGAAGAAGGTGCAAGATGCTAAGATTATTCATTGTGGAAAGTGTGGACTCAAGAAAAGAGTTTCGTCGCCATCGGGACAAAACAGATCACCTAGAAAATGTGACACATTAAAAAAAGGTCCTGGTAGAGACACAGACACTCCTATCAAAAAATGTGGATGTAAAGATACTGCACAATACCCGGCTGATGCAGGTAGACTGCGCATTCCTTCAGACTCGGAAGAAGACGATGACCAAATGTACACTGCGAGATCTGCCGAAGGCAATAGAGCTAAAGTTGCCGAGCTTGAAAGCGAGCTTTTAAAGGCCAATAACATCATTTCTGATTTGAGGAATCAACTGGATGCTTGCAATGGACTCACAGCAGAAAACGAAGCTCTCCGTAGACATTCAGCTGAGGTTCAAGACATTACAAAAGATAAAATCAAGGAATTAGCTGATACAAAACAACAAATTCGAAACGTAGAAGCAGATAACTGTTGCTTGAAATTTGAATTGGTCAATCTAAAAAAACAAAGAACTACTTGCGACCCAGACTCATTTAAGAAACTACAAAATGACTTGGAGGTCTGTCTAAGGGAAAAAGAGAATTTAACAAGAATTATAGAAGATCTGAAAAGTAGACAACCCGACGATTTAATTGATAAATTGGTAGAGGGAGGTGAACCCTCGCATGAGCTGGAGGCAGTAAATAACCAGCTGAAGCTACAAAATTCAGATCTTCTCAAAGAAAACGAGTATCTGAAGAAACAGTTGGAAGATATGAGTAAGAGGATGACTGCAGCCGGTGCATTACAAGCTGACAATGATTTGCTGGCAGAGAATGACCAACTCAAACAACAAATCGCAAACCTTCTAAGCCAAATAGATAATTTGAAAACTGTGTCGGAGGATGCACCTTCATCGAGTAAGGTACAAGGTGATCTTGCGGAAAATGGAAAATTGAAAACGCAAATAGCAGAACTTCTCAGTCAAATAGATAAGTTGAAGAAAGCATCGGATGATGCATCTTCACTTGGTAAAGCACTGGAAGAAAACGAGAACCTAAGAAGGCAGCTGGAGGAAATGAATGGGAAAATGCAGGAGTGTGCTACATTACAAGCTGACCTGAATAATGTGCTGGCGGAAAATGAAAAATTTAAAAAACAGATTGCAGAGCTTCTTAGTCAAATCGATATGTTGAAAACCGTGTCAGATGATACTACTTCATCTCGCAAGGCCCTGGAGGAAAATGAGCAGCTTAAGAAACAACTGGGGGAGATGAACAAGAAATTTCAGGAGTCAGCTTCATTACAAGCTAAACTGAATGATCTGCTGGCGGAAAATGAAAAATTGAAAAAACAAATTGCAGAGCTTCTTAGTCAAATTGATGAGTTGAAAACCGTATCAGATCATGCTTCTGCACTTGGTAAGGCACTGGAAGAAAACGAGCACCTGAGAAAGCAGCTGCAGGAAATAAATAAGAAAATGCAGGAGTCTGCAACGTCACAAGCTGACTTGGATAAAGTGCTGGTGGAAAATGAGAAATTGAAAAAGGAAATTGCAGAGCTTCTAAGTCAAATCGATAAGTTGAAAACCGTATCAGATCATGCATCTGCACTTGCCAAGGCACTAGCAGAGAACGAGCACCTGAGAAAGCAACTGCAGGAAATGGATAAGAAAATGCAGGAGGCGGCTACATTACAAGCTGACATGAATGATTTGCTGGCTGAGAATTCCAAACTAAAAAAAGATATGGAGAGACTGAAATCAAAACCATTGGAATCAGCTCAAGAGACTGATTTGCATCTAGAAAATTCCAGATTGTCACAGGAAATTGCCGACTTAAAAAAAAAAATCCGAGATCTTGAGGCTCAGATCAAAGATTCTAAAGAAAAGGAAAAAGATTACTCAAAACTTCAAGACCAAATCAGAGCATTGACAATAGAAAATGATAAACTAAAACAGGAGAATGCAGCTCTCAAAAGAGAAATTGATAACCTAAGGAAAACAACAGTGAATGCTTCTTTGTTTGATAAGATAATGGGAGAGAATGAGAACTTGAAAAAACAGCTTGATGATATACGAAAGTCTGGGAAAGGTTTGGATCAGCAGCAGATCGAAAAACATCTCAAAGATAAAGAAACTACACAGGCTACACTCGGTGACCTTGAAGATCAGATCAAAACTATCATATCAAAAGATAAGGGGCTTTCAGTAGAAGCAGGTCAAGACTTTACACAAAAGATCAATGATCTAATGAAACAACTTTCAGATGCCCAAAAACGAGCTGATAATGCTGAAGAGGCCTTAAGAAAGATGAAATTAGAGGACTTGACAGCAGAACTGAACTCGAAAATAAATTCACTGATGAACAAGCTCGCAGATCTTCAGAAGGAAAAAGATGATCTTAAAAAAGTACTAACAGCTGCCAACAACGATAAAGCCAAATTGCAGCAAGATATCAATGCCATTTTGAATGAGAATCGTCAACTCCAGAAATCAATGGATGATAAAGGTGATCGTCTGATGGGTGATAACGTCAAACTCAGGAAACAAATTCAAGATTTAGAAGCCGAAATAAAAAGCTTGAAAAATGCCTTGGCACTTGCTGAAGGCGGTGATAGGAAATCCAGTGATCAGCTGAATAAACTGATGAATGACAACGGCGAGTTACAAAAGTCTTTAGCACGTAGAGAAGGCGAGTTGGCAAAACTTCAAAAAGACTTAGAAGTGATGCAGCAGCAGACGTCCATATGTGCTGCAAGAATACAAGAACTAGAACAAGAAAATGCAAAATGCAAAAAAACAAACAGTGAACTTGGAACAGAACTCATAAAGCTAAAGAGTGAGCTTGACGATCAGTTGGACAAATCGAAGAAAGATGCAAAAACAATATCAGACTTACAAAAAGAGCTAGCCGAAATTAAGCAAAAATTAGCCCAGATTGAGTCCTTGAATGCCAAGCTTACAGAAGAGACTTCGCGTTTGAAGGGAGACCTGGCACAAACGAAAGTTGAATCGAGATTACAGGACGAGATTAAGAAACTTGCTGACAAAAACAATACCCTACAAACCGATCTTGATCGGCTGAAGAAAGAGCTACAAGACGCCCTCAATAAGCGTGATGCTGCCGAGAAGTCAAAGCTTGAACTTGATGATTTGAAAAAGCGGTTAGAAGCAGAAAACGCAAAATTGAGAAGTAAGCCGGAAACTGATGTCAAGGAAAATTTGCAAGATGTCATTGATAAACTTAAACATGCCCTTGTTGATAAAGAGAATGAAATTGCTAAGCTGAAAAACGACGTTAAAAATGCCATGGATGACTTCAAGCGTGCAAGTGACGAATTGAATCTTTTGAAACAAAATGAGGGCAGGTATAAAGATAAAATTTCCCAACTTGAAAAGGAAAATGATAAGTTACGTAAGGATCAAAATACAGTTTTAGATGATTTAAAGAGAATAAATGCTGAAATGCTATCAGATCAAAACAACAGTGCAAAATTGAAACAACAATTATCAGCAATTGAGTCCGAAAATGCCAAGCTAAAAAAAGAATTGGAGAAAGCTCTAGATGATGCAAAGAGATCGAATGGTGAAGTCGCGTCACTAAAGGATGAAATCGCTAAGTTCAAACAAAGAATTGCTCAATTGGAAGCCGAAAACACAAAACTCAAAACTGAGCTGGACAAAGCGCGTGGTGATCTCAGATTAAGTGCTGATGAATTCAACAAAGCACAAGACGACAACGAAAAGATGCTTCAAAAAATGAGAAAGGAATTAGCTGATATGCAGGAGAAATTGAATAAAGCTACAGGTGAAATCAAAGCTACTCCTGATAATAATTTAAAAAAACTATATGAGGACGAATTGAATAAACTCAAACAAGAACTGGTCAATGCTACAGATAATAATAAAAATAAAGATCAAGATATTTCTCGACTGGAGCAACAGATCAAAGATCTCAAAGCAGAAAATAACAAGCTGGTTAAAGAGCTGGAATTGGCTAGGAAAGCGGCAAAAGACGCCGAAGCAAAACTAGGTGAGTTGACGAAATTGAAAGATCAACTATCCAAAGCAGAAGAGGAAAATGGTAAATTACAAAAAGAGAAGAATAAGTTGGCGAACGATGTTGAGAAATCGAAATCGGATTTAGAGAAATTATCAGATTTGAAGGACAATGAGAACAGGCTGAAACAGAGAATAGCACAATTGGAAGCTGAGAATGCTAAACTGAAAAAAGACCTAGACGCTGCTCTGAAAGAATCTAAGAAATGGAAGGATCAATTATCAGGTTTATCTGATGAAAACGATAAGCTTAAAAATAAGATTTCACAAATTGATGAAGAAAACAAAAAACTAAGACGGGAAGTCGGTTCCACGGGAGCTGAATCTAAGAAAGGTACTACGGATACTAATGAGCTCAAAGATGCTAATGAAAAACTTAAGCAAAGACTAGCGCAACTGGAGAAAGAGAATGCCAAACTGAAGTCCGATATGGATCAAACTCTGGATACAACCAAAAAGTCTGTAACCGATTCTTCGAAGATACAAGACGACTATAATAAAATGAAACAAACTCTAGCACAACTGGAGCTTCAAAATGGAAAACTGAAAAAAGATCTTGCTCAAGCCTTGAACGAAGTCAAGTCTGTCTCAAGTGGTGCGGATGACATGCGCAGAGAACTATCAAAATTAAAAGAAAGAATATCAAAATTGGAAGCTGAAAATGCTGATTTGAAAAAAGAACTCAATTTAGCTCTTGATGATGCAAAAGGTAAAGCGAATGCGATCAAGAAGCTGCAAGAAGAGATCAATATGTTGAAGCAGAAACTGGCTCAAATGGAAAAAGGGGTTGCCAAAGATGTGCCAATAAGTAAAGAAACACAAGCAGATAACGAGGCACTAAGAAAATTGAGAGAAGAAAATCAAAAGCTGAAAGACAAAGTTAACAAGCTGGAAAATGAAATAAGCAAACTTCCCAAAGAAGCAGGAGTAGCTGCGAGTCCAAAAGACGATGGTGAACAAAAACAGAAGATTGATAAACTAGAGAATGAGCTGAAAAGACTAAAGAACGAATTGAATCAAGCATCAAAAGGAAACAAATCATTGTTAGATGAGAACAAAGATTTGAAAGATCAAATTGCAAAGCTCAAGTCAGAAATTGCATTGCTCAAAAAGAATGCTATGCAACTTGAGAAGATGAAAGAAAATGAGGCTGAACTCAAAAGAAAAATTGCTCAATTGGAATCAGCTAACGTGAAACTGAGAAACGACTTAGATGACGCTACTATATCTGGGCAAGATGATCAAAAAGCTGCTTCAGAAGTTCGAAAAATGAAAGCTGATAACAAGGCCTTACAAGATGAATTGGCAAGATTGAAGAAAATGGCCGCATCATCGATAGATCCTGCTGGCAGAGTTGATGATTCTCAAAAGCTCAAAGATGAAATTGCTCATTTGAAACAGAAATTGGCTAGCCTCCAAATAGAGAACGCCAAATTACAGGATAAGTATGATCAATCCAGACGTGAAGCAGCTGCACAGAAGAAAGATTGCGACGATAAAGTAGCGGCCTTCAAATTGCAACTGGAAGCTTTTCGCAAAGAGAAGGATAAGTACAAAAGTCTGGTTGATGATCAAAAGAGAAAAAGCTTCGATATAAAAGGAAAGGTACAGGAGGTGGAGCAAGCAATTGTAAGAGAACGGAAACGAAGCAAAGACTTAGAAAATAAACATAGTGAGCTACAGACAGTAACCTCTTCTCTGGAGCAAGAGGTGGTCAAAGAAAGAAAACGATCTCTTATTCTCCAGAAAGAAAAGGAAGAATTGGGGGATAAATTGAAAGATACCATTGTTAATCAAAAGGAGTTACAGTCTAAGACAGAAGACCTTGCAAAGGAATCCAGAAAGCATGGTGAGGAGACAGTCAAGTTGATGAAGGAAAGCTTAGTGTTGCAAACTGCTCTAAAAGACGAAAGAAAAAGGAGTATGGATTTGGAAAAGAAAATGGAGAGCCATAAAGAGATAAAAGAGGAGGAAGTGCGGATGCTACGAAAAGAAAGCGCCCTTTTACAAGGTGCATTGAGGGAGGAGAGAATGAGAAGTGCTGACTTGGAATCCGAGAACAAGCTTATCAAGAGTAAATTGGAGCCGGTAATGATTCTTAAGAATATTGACACAATCAAATAAAATCAAATCATTCAATTTTTAGATAATCGAAAAAAAAACAAGAGATAAATTAACTATGGTCACTCATGGACCTATTGCTTTCGCACCTACAGTTATTCCTATTTTCACTGTACCAGGTGATGCAGAAATGTCTCCAAGAAAAAAATGTCTTTGTCCAGGTTCTCAAGACACTATTATGGACAAAGCCGCAAAACACGGAATTTCGGTAAGCTCTGTCATGGTACTAAAATAGAGTTTGAAAAGCTCGAAGTACGCATTTTTTCGATCCAAATCAAATCTAATTATTGAAATCAATTTGAATATTTTAGTCACTGACACTAGAAGAGATGCAGATTTTAAACAAACATCTAGCGGAAGCGACATCAAAAATCTTGGGGCAATCGTTGAATGTAGGCGGACATTACGATTATGGAGATAAAGCAAACTTGTTACGCAGAATCGCCCAGTTAGAAGCCGATTTGAGAAGGAAGCAACATCACGCGCAGCAAAAAAGTGATTGTTATCAGATACCTGTGGGTAGTCATCAACTAATGATATTTCAGTGACCAAGATGCAATCAGCAGTCAGACAAGAAAAAGATAAGTTGTCGACCTTGAGGCGAAATCTCGAAAAGGATAAGGTGGCTCCAAGTAGTTGTTCAGGATCATTGAAAAAGAGTTTGGATCAGAATACAGATACCCTGGATGTATGTTCAAATCCAAGTTAGATTACAAGGAAAGTTTTGATTTCTTACAGAAAATGAAAACTAAGTTGGATAAAAAGTTAGACAAGAAACTAAAGACTAAGAAAAATTCGTCGAATACGCTGCATCCATCCTCATTAAGTCGTGCTAGTAAGTCTCCTCCAGCAAGAGATCCACCGTCATTTTCATCAGGGAGAAGATTGTCATCTAATCCATAGATACATAAGGTAGGTACAGTCAAGAGATGTCTTATTTTAATCGGGCAAAATATGGAAGATTATACTTTAACAATATACAGGGTGTTCGGAAATTCAACGATCATACTTTAATGGCTCGTTAGATCAACTCGTAAGCATCTAGAAAAAAAAATGATAAAATGAAAATTGAACTTTGAAAATTGAATGATTTTTGCGTCTCCTCGTGGTTGATGTCTGATCAATAACTTGGATATCCTGTCCTGACGACTGCGTCGCGCGTATGTCGTGCCACGCGAGTTGCGCAGCGTCGACTCACGTTGTCAATATACGCTGACAAATTTGATTATGTGTATCACAATAACTCACGCTGTGTCACGTCGTGCCACGTCACTTTGGTCGCGACTCAAAATGCGCCTAGCCTGAAACCAATACCTCCTAGAAAACAAGGCCAAAGTGCTGGCCGTTTGACGTCATCAATGTAGGCCCATGATACAACCTTGTGGAACACTATGATCATTTCCAGAATAGCTGACTTTGACAAACAAATTGTCATTTCAAAACCTCAAAAAGTGTGGATAGTTTGCTAGTTATATTTTGTCATAAGAAAAATCCCCACATCGCTTATAGTACATGCAAAAACTCTGAATAAAGGGGTACTCTCGATTAACAGATTTGATCTGCCTGCCTCCAGTGAAGAGCATGAACTACTCGCTCGTTATTTACTGTATGTGTGAACTTTGGATTGGTCTTTGCATGTTTGAAAAACGTTTTCTAGTAAGTAAGTGGCACAGATTCTTCATCGGAGGATGACCTGCTGGACATCTTGCATTTAATAAATCTTCTTTTTAACTGCCATGTAATCAGCGCTTTTATACAACCAACGAAAAAACCGGCACTGGTATTCAGCGCAAAAATCAGGCACTGGATAATCTTTGTGTGTGTAGCGTTTAAAGGCTAAGCCTTTAACGTTCAAAAAACATTCAAACTGGAAGACATTTGAATTGCTTTGACAAGAGCATAAACAAATGATTGTTTGAGTTGCCAGGCCTACAGGGATAAGGTATTAGGATTTTTGAAGTATGAATCGATAAAAGGCCTACATCGGGGCCTACATAGGTGACGTCACACCAGAATATTTTGTGAGCACTCAGTCCTTATTATATAGGAGTTGTTTTCTAAAACCCCCCACAGACGCGCGAGCAAGTTGGGCAAGCACAAATTGGAAGTAGGCTCTGACCACCTCGACAGTGTGTGGGTACTTCAAGCCTTGTTGGCGGTTGGAATGCTCGGCTCGGTGCTCGTTTGGATAACACCCACCAACACAAGCCCAACACAAACATGTTCGAACGTATATGGTAGCCGCGAGCATGGTGGGCTCGAAGTTGGGCTCGTGACGAGCTCAAAGTGCCTGAGCGTCTATGGGGGATTTCAGGTTCAGTTATACCTACCCATTGAACTCCAAACTACGTAACTGGAACGCCGTCGCTTATTATTGAAATTGAGGCATGTAGGGATAGCGATAGCAACGGATATCTTTCTTTTCCTTACTTATTAGCCTAAATGAAAAAAAGATAACGATAGTTAAGGATATCTTTCTCTTCCTCACTCATTGGTCTATAGAGACAGGGATGATACACTTAGCATTTTGTCAACAACGACCGGGTTCTTTCCAGGTACGAAGTATGGAGATCAATGGAGAACAAAACCGAAGAGACAAAACTTCTTCTGTGGAAAAATTCAGGTGGGGTTCTGTCGTCGTTATCTGTCACTAATTCCACATAACTGTTTTAAATATAACAGGTGTGTGGGTGTGTGTCCTATTTAGGATAAAGAAGTTGTTATTGACCATTGTTACAGGACTCATCCTTATGATTGAATTTCTGACTTCAGAAACAACCTAAGTCACGAATAACTTGTTCAGAGATAATTAAAAATAACTAACTGAAGTCTATTTTTTATAAGAACGGAAAATGACAAGCAGTCATTAGTGACTATTTTATTAGATTGCCAGCCTGACTTGGCGCGTTCGAACTGACAAGCTTTGTTTAACTACAGGACCGTATCCAGATATAACATTGTAAATACATACTAGCTATGTTCGGGTTTTGTCTCGAACGCTTTTACACCTTTTCAACCTCAATTGAGATTTGAACTGCGCAAAAAAATCATTTATTCGGATTATTACAGAACACAGGCACACATGTTTAGATGAGTCATGTTGTTTTTCTTATCCCTTAGATAGTTAAAAAAAATTAAACAGGTAAAAGCTTGGCCTTCTTTTGGTTATTTCTAATTTCACTATTTTTGTATCCAGAGATAAAAACAGTTAGCTTGAGCGATGTCTTTTCTTCAAGATACGACTCCTTATTCTTAATCTCAATTAGAATTACGATTTACAATTTACGCTATCTACCAAAATGTACCTTCTCAAGGCATGTACAAAACAAACAACAAAAGTTGTCAACATGTTGCCAACATATTGTTGGACACATCAACTTGTATCCGAATACATGTTGTCAACACTGTGGCGCGTCCAAACCAAAGAATGTTGCTCGTTGCCTGGAAACGATTCAAATGATTCAAAAATTGAACGTCATTATTATTGTTGTCAATAAAAATGGATCTGTCAGCTGGTGCTTAAGTTAGTGCTGCTGCATGAAAATATCATCGCATAGTCAAACTATGGAGGACTGTAACTAGGAGAGTAATCGAAATGCAAAAAAGTGGTCCAGGTTTCAAATCGTAATTCAGCTTCAATTGTTACTCCCAGATGGCGAATAGTCGTTAGCGATTTCATGTGAAACAAAAATGTCACCTAGGTAACATAATTGAAACAACGTTACGAATACTCTATCAAAATGCAACAATTTTTATTAGCTAGGTTGCATCAAAACTCTCACCATTTGATGATAATAGGTATCATGAATATATTTTTTGATATAAATTATTCTGAAATTTCTAGAATGTTCATATTTTTTTGTTTGATTGGATTAAAATTCGTAGAGTAGCAGAGTGACAGGAGTCAGAGAGTCATATCTTTCATTGACAACAGTCATCATTGACACCTATATGCACCGTAGAAATCTAATCCGGATTACGTCTTTATCGCGATTATATTCCAAATTTTGTATGCACCGCAGCGGTTAAGCCTGAATCCGTCGCTTAACTCTGATCGCCCCATTTTCTAGGCTTAATCGAAGAATTTTAACGAATTCTAACCTAGTCTTTTATTTGTTTATGTTTTTCCTACAGATTTTGAGGTTTTGCGACTAAAGACAAAACTATGAGAGTGAAATATCAACGGAAGAATATTGAGATTTTTGAAAAATCATCGATTGGAGTAGGATTATTGTCCAATTCCAATAGGTAGTCAATGGGTACTATACAAAATAGATCTCAATATCAAGCAATATTTATTGCTCCACAATACACTCATAATAATGCGAATTGCTCAATAGAATATTGAATTGAATAGGTACCTATTTTTGTAGGTAGGTACAAAAAAAACAGTGTACGTATCACACTCTGATATCTACCGCATTATTTATCGTTCAATCGATCGACTCAATTTGGATTGGCGTTGAAAGTAGGTACCTACCTATCTATATCCTAGAGGTATCTAATGGCTACTTATCTCAAAGTTTTGTCTAATTCTAATTTAATTCAAAATTTTAAGTTTATGGGTAAAACTAAGACTCATAAACAAATAGACTTGTTGATTTACTTTTTTTATTCAAGTTTCAGATACTAATCACCTCTACAAGATAAACTAAAATAAAAACCTTTAAAACTGATGGTCTCATCACTTTTTATTTGTTTTCCCAAATCATTCAATTTTCTTTACTACATCCAAGTCCCAATTTATAACAGCAATCCCAATAGAAGAAAGTTTGTGTTTTTATCAACTACATCGAGTTGTACATATTTGTAATAATTTCAAAGTAGATAAAGAGTTTGAGAATTAGACAATATTGTCAATTTATCAATGAGCATTTCTCGGGGCACTCCTCACAAAATCATCTAATTAACCACTTGTTTCTACTAAAATATATTTTCTTGTGTTGTAAAAAGTGACGTTTTTATTTACCATCAGGTGGATGGAATTGTTATTCTTGCTGTATTAGACTAGGTATACAGTATATAATAACCACTCACATTCATGAAATCTAAGCCCAAGAAAAGAGGAAAAGCAAATATACGAATGGTTCAAGAATAAAAGTTGATACCTACTTACACCAAATATTGAATTTACAAGAAAAACCCCTTGGCTAATGTTTGCTAAACGTCATATCAGGCTTGCGGATGTTACTGATCCATATAGTTGCTCATTTTTCATCAAAACTTGCAAGCAAATAGCAAAACTCAAAACAAATCACGCAACATACATTTCATAATTGTTATTTATATATTTTTCTAGGCTATTTTGTGACGTTGTCAAAAGTCTCACCAGGGATAACCGATCCTTGCAGCGAATTCTTCGGTGCATACACAACACCTCTTTATATAACTTTGAAAATTAATCGAGATTGGCTAAGCTCACATACGGTGCATATAGCTGTGGACAAACCATGGGCTTGAAACACGATGCTGCGACGATTCAACCTCAGTTTTTTGCCTTATAGAGAATGCATTGCATGTGGAATGTGGAGTGGAAATTTGGAAAAAATGAATGAAAATTTGATAAAAGGATCTTGACAAATTATTGACAAGCAATAAACGTTACCCTGACAATGAATAAATTAAAGCGCTACTAGCATCAGCGCCCTCAAATGAACTAACGAAAAAGATGTACAGAATTTCAGGGATATTTGTATGTCGACTCGTCTCCTAGTTAAAGTCCTCTATAAGTCAAACGAGAAAGAAAATGGTGGTAGGGACAGTTTTTGAAAAATGGGACGAGCTATGGTGACAAATTAGTGACGGAGTCACTCTTGAACGACTATAGTTCATTCTGCAATTATTTTTTATAGATTTACAGAGACTCATTTCAAAGATCTCGGTTCAATCACCCCTAAAACCTGCAAAAAGACCGTGGCGCGATTCAACCATTAGTAAGCGTGTTTGAGTGAATTTTATTTGGATCTTGAGAAAAAAGAAATGTTTTTCTGTACTAACGGAACCAGCCATTTTGTTCGAAATTTTAGAGATGAGTTTATCCGAGATCTTTTTGAGACTTTTTTTTAGTATAGATTCTTCCACGATCGAAACTGAAGCTACTCTTATTTTTATTTATTTTTTTAATAAAAATGTGGCTTTCACAAAGTGAAAATATTGTTTTTATTGTCAGTTCATGTTGAGCAAAAAAAGTAACTGAATTTTTTTTTCCCGATGAGTCATTTTCGAGATATATGGCAAAAGTTATTGAATTGTTACAAAAATGTATTCAAATCAATGAATTTGCGCTGCTGTCACGTTTTCGATTGAAAATGAACAAAACTTGATTTGATTAAAATCGCTAAAAAAACGAGATGAGTTGAAACTGGACCAGATTTTGTGAAGAGTAGATCTCGAGAATACACAAGTGAACAACGCCAATTATAACTGAACCCTCTTAACATACATCAGTATGTGGGTGCGGTTATCAAGTGAACAAAACTCGGGACACACCTAGCAGAATGGGAATTACGATGAGAACATTGACATTTAGAATAAAATGTGAAAACATAAAATGAAACAAAAGCAAACATTTTTTATGCTTTAACGTGAAATGATCTGCTTCAAATTTAGTCACAACTACTGAGGAAAATTTGTATTTATTACGATTAAAAAATAAATGGTAAATATTTCTCCAAGCTCGCACTTTACTAATAATTCTACTATTATTATCATTGTTATTTAACCACAATAACAACATGATGATATACAGGTATGGAAGTCATAATCATGATTGTAGTTATTATATTATATAAACTGTGTTAAATTGCATGCGGACTTCTTTATTTATTTATATTAATTTCCATAAATTCTTTTTTTTTTTTAGTTAGTTCGAAATCATTGTTAGGACTAAATTTGGAGCAAGTTTGTTATTTATTATTTTACGTTAAAAGGCCAAAGAAAGGATTTTTACCACTTGATCAAGTTTCATTCAATGTTTTTACATTATTGAATATATTATGTATGATAGAGATAAAATCAGGTAATCATTGGCAGTAATGGAATGATTATAGCTTTTTCATATTTCCGGAATCAAAATTATAATATTATTTTCTATCAAAAAAAGCCAGTGGAATTCACCAAACGGCCCCAGGAAAAGAGCTAAATGGGTATAACTGAACTTCTTTTATGCGGTTCGCCATCACTTATTACTTTTGGCAAGATAATTTTGTTGACAACACCGTGTTTTCCATTTCAAATGAAAAACTTTGATACATTCAGCATTGATTTTGTTTTGTGGGTCACAATGGTAACTATGTTGCCCAGTATCCAGAACCAAGTTGCGAGTTGACGGAATACATGTGGCCAACAAAATGTTGGGACCTATTGTTGACTGGTCTGTACTAATTGATACAAACAACACGCAATAAAATTGATTGATGTTTTGTGGCTCGCCATCGTTACAACATGTTGCCAACAATGTTGGCAACAAATGTTGACTGGTCTGTACTAGGCTTTAGTTCGACTATTTGTACCCGGAGATGTCATAAGATCCTCAAAAGACAACTTCCCATTCTCAATCTATAATTATTTATAATTAAACAATTTATGCTTTCATAAGTTTATATACAGTTTGATCTTTGAAATCTGATTCCTAAGCAATGCTGGAACTAGCTCGAGGCTCACCAGTCATGCTAACCATTATTGCCAAAACTAGAATTAATATTTTTAATTTTCACATACATAACATAAATCATTTATACCGCTTTACTTACCTGTAAACCGATAATAAAGCTTTCATAAAGTCCGAATAAACTATGACAGTTTCTTAAAAATAATACGAACAATAATGACGAAATAAACACCAAAAACACCAAAACTCAACAAAATAATATCACTTAGAAAAATTCGGGAATTCGACTCTGTTCTTGTATTGTAGATCGAGGTTAAAATCAAATGTCAAACGCTTGACATATGAACAGATGACGGTGATCTAGGAAGTTCATTTTTATCACCTTGGTGAAAATAACGGTCAAATCGTCCGTTCTTATGAAATATGAACTACAGCTAATGCCAAACAACTTTCGATTCACGTCATAATTGCCACCAAGCGAGTTTCAATGTGATTTGCAGGAGACCAAATATGGCCACCAGCGAGTTTCAATGTGATTTGCAGGTGACCAAATATGGACACCCGCAAACTTCATAACAACAAGCCTGGTGGCAACGATGACGTAGATCCAAAGTTGTTTGGCATTTACTATATACAGTCTGTTTCACGACGGTTCATACTCACGTCATCGATGACGTCATCACTTGGAAAAAAACGTATGTCGTAGCTTATTCATATAATTTCAAGAGCGTTCAAATTTGGTATTGAAGCCGAACAAGTATGTTCCAAAACGTTCAGAATTGTTATCTAATTAAATTTTGTATTTAGGCTGATCATCCATTTGAAGCGTAGTCGCGTGTATATCTGTTACAGTAAATGTTAGGAATTCAGTGAAAGCTAGCTTTTACTAGTTGTTGCTAGCAATTACTTGATCCGTTAGGAAATGTTAAATTTTGAAGAATATTGTACACTTTCACTAGTGAATGTTGGAGAAACTTTATCAAATCAACTTTTACTGAAAGCAGTTAGGAAAAGTTCTTTTTAAAACTTATTTCCGCCATTTAACTATCCCAAGGTGTACGGGGCACTAAATGATGTCGCTCACGCGACATCAAAATTTTTGCCAAACCCAAACTAACCCAAACGAACCCAAACTAACCCAGACTAACCCCTACTGAGAATACTTAAGTATTTTCTATAATACGGTATCTGAACAATGTTCACATTGTACATCTGCGATTCATAAGTCTCGTATTTTCCAGAGCGTCTAATCTGTCGGCGAATTCCAACTCGGACCAAAAAGGATATTTATAATTACGATAATAATTTTCAGTGTAGCAGCTTTCACTAGAAAAGTTACGTGAATGCTAACAATTACTAGTAAAAGTATGATGAAGTCGATCGAATTCAACTTTCACTAGCTAAATGTTTCCAAATCAGGAAAAGCTTACTTTTCCTAGTAACAGTTAGCTTTTACTGATTACCAGGTTTTACTGTGACATATCCACCATTTGGATGCGAGCGATCGTTAGACTGGGCGAGTGATAGCGTGCGCACTGCTACGCTATTGTAGTTCGCTTCTGTTTGTGCATTGAGAAAATCATTGCAAATCATGGAATTGCAAGATATGTGTTCTTTAAAAATCTTCACATGGAGGGATTGCAATCTCGAGAGGGTGAAAAAATACATTCATATAGTAGCCCAGTAGAGATATCATTATCAAAAAAGAAAAAGCTGAGAAGCTGTTCCTTTCGAAGTTAATCGGAGAAGGCCCATTGATTGTGAAACCAAAGGGATCACAATCGCCACAATTTTGAGTTTTTGCAAAGCGTTGTTTTCTATTTATAATAGTTCACAAAACGGTCTTCTCTTATTATATTAATAAGCATTCGTTCCTCTATAGACACAATTTGATAAAAAACTAAAGAAGCACCCCTATTGCAAAAAACCCACAATTATTGTGATCTCTCCGGTTTTATTCTTATCAGTGGACCAACAACCCACGAGAAATCAGCTAGTCAGCTTTTGTTTTAATGTATTATTGGGTAAATGAAATTTAATACATCACTTTGGTGGCGGAAAGTAGATTCAGCCTAAGATTTGATAAAACTTTATTCCTGCAACTGTTAAATGAAAAAAAATAACGATCTATGTCGTTGCTTTTCTTCATTTGATTAAAGGACCTCTTTGAGAGTATGGACGATTTCTCTTCGACTGCAACAGTTATCAAAGATGTGATGGTGCATTGAGGAACTTGAATCCATTTGTCAGTTCACTAAACAAGCGATTTTTTTCAATTTTCATAAGGTACACAAATTTACTTTTTTGGATGGTGCTAGACAATTTTTCCAAAACTTACACAAAAGAAAATTATTAATGAAAAGAGGGCCCTGAACAATATTTTGAATAAAATTGCCATGACCCATCCACTGACAGATTGATTGAACTATTTTAATGCACCAATAATTCTTTGATAACTGATGCAGGATGCCTCTGTAAGGCTTCTAAGCCTAAAAAACGATTATATTTCATTATATTATAATTTCAAAGTTTTTCCAGATTTCAGGCATGTGCTATGATGTATCCGACCGTGAGTTTATATTTTGATTTGTCAATGGTGTATGTATTCTTCCAAGTTTTAAGATAATGTCAAAAAGAACAAAACATCAAACCATTGTGTTTTTTGAGAATCTGGTGTACAGGATTTTCCTTGTAATTTGCCAATCACCTATAGCTGTTATTTTGAGTAATAAAAAAATGGTAAATCAATAATAATTGTTTTAAAACTCATGAAATGACGGCCATTTATAGGGGGTGACAGATTATAAGAAAACATTTTTTAGATCAGTTATCAACTGCAAAACATCACCTCCTGCCATTGACTTTAAATATTATAGACTGGGCATCCCATTCATAAAATGGTATTAGTCTTGACGCCAACATCACAATAAGTGCGAAAGAGACAACACTATGAGTGGAAAGAGATAAAACGAGGAATCCGAACCCATCGGGCAACACCGCATGAGAATATGTGATTCTTATAATACGTACGTCCGAACTCGATTTTCATCTGGAACAGCGGCGGCACATTTCGAGTTTCTACCGTTTTGTATGAAAAATATAAATGAATATTAATTTGGGTAGGTACCTATGTCGTTATTGTTTTATGATAGTATATCTCATTTTTGACTTTCTGAATCAATAAAAATTGAAATTTTCATAACATTAAAAATTAAATCTCCTGCTGTTCTTCCGACAATAATGAATTACGCTTCCGAATAAAATGACAACCAAAATACAAAATATATTTCGCCTTTCTTACATATCTCCAAGGCCATTTTACTCAATTTGCCATTTGATTTTTGTTTTTGGAGACGGGAAACTGTATGGTCTGCCGGTGAGTCATAATTGGCAAGCTTCCCGGTTTTAAATATTTGATTCCATCAACGTCACGTAAATAGTCTTGTGGGTTAAAATGGGCCGAACACAAAAAAGGAGGTTTGATTCGAAGTCGGTCCTCGTCAATCCTCACCAAAGAACACCAATTATTTCGCAGCTCTTCATTTTTTGGAAATCTAAAATTGGATAACAAGAAAAAAATATAAAAAATAGGAAACAGCAACGTTTCACTTTTCTTCTTTCTAATACATAAGTATATGTACAGGCGAAAAGTATCATAAATAAATGGCCGAAAAACTATTTTTAACCATACCAAAATGATTATCAGTGCTGGAAAGTGAGTGGAGATAAATTCAAAGAAATATGGTGCAGGAGTCATAGTCATACTAAATAAAGACCGCGAATATTGGTATACCTGCAAATTGAAGCAGGTAAGCAATATTGTTTATTGGTCTATTCTTCTTTAAATTAATGTCTAGACCACATATCACTCAAAATATATAGGAAACTCCCATACTATAGTTTGAAATGAAATTCGCCAGCGCCCTACAACGGGTAGTCCTCGTACCTTTGACTTTTTTTTCTCAAAAACGTGAAGAAATCTGTTTTCATTGCATACGGTGGAGCCATCTATTGGATAAAATAGGATTTATACCACGTTCGAAATTATAATTCAAATATTTATCACATGGTAGGTATATCAAAAGTTATCCTGAAAAAATGCATAACCATTTTCCAAAAACGTTCATTTTATAATGTCTAAAAACTATGTCCTGGACAAATACAACCTATGCATATTTTCAGTTTATAACTTTTGATAAGTCATGTGAATCAATATTTAAATTAAATTTTGAATGTTGAGTCTATGAAATGCAAACCACAACATTTAGGACTTGTATACCCAGTTGTGCTTCAGTTTTGTTGTTCAAAATCGGATTTTTAACATGCTGAACAAATTTTTCTAAAACAGTGGAAGAACTTTTATTGGAAAGGATGTGTCTTGTTGAAAATATCCACACATCCAGGAAACGATACATTTCTCAAAAAACTCACAATAAGCTTACATAATTGTCCAATCCAAGGTTCAAACACAAATTTCCAGATGATCCAAGTACTGAAAATTAGAAACTTCCGGAAAAAAATTCAAATTACACGTGAAATGACAATGACGTCTAGGGTTAGGGATTGGTTATTTATGGCAACCGTTGTTAAGGAAAACCTTCGTCTCTAGCGCCATCCAACGGGTAGTCATCTAAACAAATCCGACTTGATTAACTGGTTGCCTAAAACTTTATTTACATTAGCTCCCATTCAAGTTTCCTATATATTTTGAGTGATATGTGGTCTAGACATAAATTTAATTTTTTGTGTTTAGACATAAATTTGGCCCAAAAACATTTATGTCTAGATATACATTCAAAGAAGTATGGGCAAATAAACAATACATAATGCGTAGGTACCCTGCTTCAATTTGCAAGTACCAATATTTGCAGTTTCTATTCACTTTTCGCATTCTCCAGAAAATTAAACATTTTTTATAATATCCTATACCTACCTTAAAAACAAAATTGCCATTTTTTCTGGCACGTTTTAAAATGTAAAGGTTTATTCGGAAGCCTTGGGAACAGGGTAAATATCTATTTTCAAACATTGAACTTTTATTTAAAACTTTTTTCCAAACGTCAAATTAAAAAGTGAATTGCGGGGTCCATTTAGCTGTGCCCTGTACAAGGTCTTTTTATATATCAATTTAGCCCCCCTTTATCTTTTTTATTTGACGTTTCTGACAAAAATGTCCCTTCATAAAAGTCTATTGATTGGTTTCGAGCAAATTGTTGGAAAAACTATATTTAGCTTTTAAAGGAAGAAAGACTGGGCGTCGTCAAAATTTTTAATTCCAATTGAAAGGTACAGGCAAAGAGGGCGATATGTCAAAAAGTTAATTTCGAGATAAACGCGAGGTTTTAAGAGCTCTAAAAAGTCATTATAATAATAATAATTGTAAAAGTAATCATTCTTACTGAAGACTTCAACCTTATTGTAATGAAAAAAACGAAAATAAGACAGTTGAGGAAGTATCCAATAAATAATTCATCTTGACTGTGTATGAAATAATCGAGGAAATAATGGAATAGGTATTCAAGTAGTATGAATATCCTTTCTTATTTGAGAACAATCGGTTCCTATTGCATAAAACACTACCATTCAGGCTTTTTTTCCAAATCAGTTTCATTTTTTCGTTGTTACCTATTCACGAATAAAAACAAACATTTAAACTTCCTGAAGATTGAAAAATCCTCATTTTCATGAATGAAATATGATGATGCCTACACTCTACACCACTGGATCCCTCTCCAGTCAATGCTCAATGCAAATTTGACACTAACCTGTGAATGGTGATTTCTGGATCCGAATGGTCCAGTTTTTGACACAGCAAGCACAATCTTACCATTTTTCACAAATAAAGTCACAATACAACACTTCACAAGCACGAAAGTAGAAGTTTTCAAGTTGAAACCCCATGGCATCACCGCACTACCTTCAAAATCGAAACCAGCTGTTTAAAGGCAGCGTTGTCGTGTACTAGGACTAATATTTACTATGTATCGCCTGTATCCAATGCACAAAAAATCATTATTTAATGAATGTTAGTAATTAAGCTTTGAGTAGCACAAGAATGTTTCACATTATTTATGATATGAAATAATATCATCATTAGACACTATCACCGTTGTTCAACATTGAGTTGATTCACACGAAATCATGGTTGTAAATGTGTCTGATTATGCGATAATCTAGAATAGTGAACCTTGATGCACCTTCTTGAAAAATGAACAATTCTCAATCCTCCTTAATTTTCATTGTATCATGTCTTATCAATCAATTTCGTACACAGAGGAATTTTCATTGATGAAGATTTGCCCAAATCGGCAACCGCGTCCAAAGCAGGTCAGTTTTCGGCGACGCAGATAGATATAACTCGACAAGGATAGCGATACAGTGAATTTCTCAAGACATACGTCCAAAATTGGATGATGGTGCCATTATTTTTGAAGGTTTCCTTCTCTAAAGCCTTATAAAACTCAATGCCTCCTGCTCAATCATAAGGTGATAAATAAGTCATATAACTTAACTTTGGGAGAAGAATAGTTATTTACGTTACTAAGGCGGTTTTTAAACAACAAGTCAAGACGTTTATGGACGAGGCGACGAAGGAGCCGAGTCTAGAATATCTAGACGAGTAGTTTAATGACATTTAACGGCTGTGTATCGTACATTGTTTTGTTTTATACTGTAATAACTATTTTTAATCGGTTTAAAGTGCTTTCTTCTCAAACCACACACTTAGGGTGGCAGTCCACCTCACATTCGTACCATGAGATGGCGCCAGCCAGACGATGTAACAACTTATGTTTGTCCTATCTGATATACCTTACCAACCGTTTATGTTAAGTGAACAAGTTGCAAAATGGACCAAATTTTGCATAAAAAAACTTATTCCTGTCAAATCGGCGGAAAGGTATCAAAAGGAGTTTGAGGCTTTCTGCGAATGGCGCAAAATCTTCCGTGTAGATAAGACAGTGAACGAAAATATCGTGTTACGAATGCAATTTCACGGTCTTTGATGATGCAAAATGTCATTTTTGGAGTAGTCAAGTAATTTTTTTTTACAGTCCCTGATGATGTAAAGTATCATTTACCGGACTGGTTTTGGGTCCGGTAAATGATTCTTTACGGTACAGTATGAAATAAAATAATGAACATAATTTTATTACAAAAAAAATACCAGCGAAACATAGGCGAGGGAACTGCAATTAAGTCGAACTAAATATTAACTAAAATAATGTCAAATTCTGCCTGTTCAAAATATTCATCCAATGACAATACTATTTCTTGAAAACCGGATTCTTTTCTCAACAACGGATGACTGTTCCATTAATCCATCTATCTTTCTGATCAGAGGACTGCTGTTGACGTGAATGCCTTAAAGTCCTCATCAATTCTGATTCCATGAGAACTGATCTTTTTAAGAGTTGTGATGCCAATTCCCAGGGCATCAGACACAGTATTTTCAAGAAAATGATCGAATTACATGACCATTTTGTAAAATAAAACCAAACATATGCATTTATTCGTAACTTGAACTGTTCTAGTTCAGTCCCACTCCAGAATCGTACGAATTTATTATCTCAAAAAGTTTGTCGCAAACAGAGGCAACAACAACAACTAACTCAAACTAACAAGATGAACCAGCAGATGTCAGTCAAGAATCCAAAGATATGCGAGATTCCGCGATGTGAGTGCAGAAACAACCCAATAAGTCAAGTACTAGGGTTGTTTTTGTGCTCAACCTATAGTTTCGGGTTATGTTAAATATATTTAACTTATTGTTCATGTGCCCAATCGATAGGTCCACGTATTCTGAACATCATTCTGTATATAACTTAAATTTGGGTAAAGTGGACTAAGGGCCGGTTGCATAAAACGGTGAACTGTAGTTCACTGTTGATCTGCAGTTCAACGTGAAAAATCACATGGACTTTTTGACGTTGAACTGCAGATCAACAGTGAACTTCAGTTCAAAGTGTTTATGCAACCGGCCCTAAGGTTGTTGCTGAAATCAGTCATTCAATTAGTTTTTGTTTGCACAACCGAAAATATCAATCGACGAGTTCGAGCGATTTTTAATGTCCCCATTCATTATAATTATTATTTCATTCGGCTGATATACAATGTGCAAGGTTTTTCTGTATATTTTTGCACCCCACTTTGAGAGTTCCTCTGGAAAGATATTGAAATAAGGTAAACACGAAAGATTCATGTTTTTCCAACTTTTAGAATTATTTGTAGGCTAAAATGTCAAACAAATTTAGTACATGTCGACCCTGGTATATTTTTCCAAATTTTGATACAGGGTGTCCAAAAATTCTGGAAAAAATTTCGCAAACTACGTATAGAATTAAAAAATGAGAAAACCCCTGTCAAATATTTTGAAAAAATCTATTTACTAACATTTCTTTCTGATTCATAACCCCACAGCCAACAGGGGATGTCGGGGGTAACTTGGAAATTTTGAATGAAAACCGCCAGTTTTTATTGCAGATCCTAGTTCCATGGCAAAAAAGTATATAAAGTTTGTCTAGAACTTTTTTTTCGATCATCGACAGATGTCACTGTATTCGTCAAAAACTACATGAAACATAAAATTATTGAAATTGAATTTATATTAACTTTGAAATGAAAAACTACTTGGTATGTTCAAATTAATATCCTTCAGCGATTTGACAGTGTCCTGAAGTTTCAGGAGTAATTGTACCACAATATTGTATTATTCTTTCCCTTAGTTCATCCATGTTTTGGGGTTTTGTTATGTGTAAATTGTTTTTTTAAATGGCCTCATAAGTAACAATCCAGAGGAGTTAGATCAGGTGATCTTGGAAGCCTTTCAATCGTTCCCTTTCTACCAATCGAGTGCCTAGGAAAAGTTTTGTTCAATACATTCCATATAATTTAATGCGAAATGTCATGAGTCCTTGCTGAAATCAAAAACATTGTCGAACGCTATGCCTGCAATGCGTTTTTTTATTGGTATTATCTGATTATTCAATAATTATTTATTGGCGTACTTTTCACACAAACTGACTTAAGATATAAGTTTGAACATATTGATAAGTAGTTTTGCAATACAAAGAAATACCTCAACTAAAAAACTCCAAGATTCCATTTTATTTTTGAC
Source organism: Orchestes rusci (assembly GCA_958502075.1). NCBI lineage: Eukaryota > Metazoa > Arthropoda > Insecta > Coleoptera > Curculionidae > Orchestes > Orchestes rusci. Next base: position 94,906,010 of record OY293304.1, on the reverse strand, counting down.
GATTACAGCGACATCTATTGAAAATCGAAAAAAAAATCTGAACAAACTTTATTTTTTGTCATAGAGCCGGGATCTGCAATGAGAATATGGGGGGTGGGGTAAAGAATGCAAATTTGGTGTCAATAAATAGTTTTTCAAAAAATATTTGACACGACATGTTTTTTTTATATTCTTATTCTATGTGATTTTTGACCATTTCCAGACTCTTTGGACAACCTGTGGACCTTGTTTTTCTGATTTTAAAAATGCAAGGTGGTGAATCCTAATCATCTCTCCCATCTTGTACGGTATGTTGGGTCTAAAACTTATAATAAAGGAATGGGAGGCGATCAAAGTTGAAAAAGGACTCATAGTTGGGCCATTTTTCAAGCGAAATAGAAAAAAATATCAAAAAATCAACTGAACCATAAAATATTCCTTTTGCTTGATCTCAATAGTCACATACACTTTGAATAAGATTATTTGTTATTATACAGGGTGGTCAAGTTTTGCAAACACGACCTGTAAACAATTTTTTTCAAATGAAACACCCTGTATATTATATTTCCTTCTTAAAGATAACATCATACCTTTCTGATCAGTAGTTTTTCTAAAAATCAACCGCGAAATGTACTTCAAATTATTACAAAGTTTATAAAACTATAGGTGGCCAAGCATGAAGCCATGACAACATCAGGAATTAGTTGATTAATATACACTCCCCGACAATAAATTCCGGACAAGAATAATTTGAGTCAAATTGATATCCCTATTACTTTTTTATTTGTTGTCCGATTTTAGTGAAATTTATACCAAAGTGTAGCCCTATGTCTTGAGATATTACCCTTGATTTTGGTTTTGGAAAAATACCGATGACTTGGTCATTATACAGGGAGGAACAGAAGCTACATTTTTACCCCTAAGTTTTGAACACCCTGTGGTAAAATTGGGCGGCAAAATCTAGCTCCATGAAAATTTTTTGTGAAGTGCGATCTTTTCTCAACAAAATGCTTTTTTGGTCATGTGAATATCTGCTTTTTCAGAGAAGAAACAGATGTTTGAAAAAACTGCTGCAGTTTTTCGATATTTTATAAACAATGAATGAAAACATTTTTATAGACTTGCATGAACAAAATATGTTCAAATTTATAGCGCGTATTGTCACATCGTATCCCTATGACTTCTGCCATGCGAATGGCATACTTTTGGTGCATCTTGAAAATTATTTGTTATTTTTAAAGAAGTGCTTCTCGCAAAGCAGCCAAGCTTTATAGATGTCTATTGCGAACATGTCTACCTAGCAATCCTAGCTTACCTATCCCATGTTTTTGATTTCCCATTTTCAATTCAGACAAGATCTGTTCGGCCATGTAGTGATACCCCAGTCCACACCATGATACTACCGCCTCCAAAGTGTGATCGAGATGAACAATTTGCCCAATATGGAACATTGGGTAGATTGGGACAGTATGGAATTTTAGAACATTTGTTCATGCAACTCTAGAAGAATGTTTCCATTCATTGTTGATAAAATACCGGAAAACTGCAGCAGTTTTCTTAAACATCTGTATCTTCTCTAAAAAAGCAGATATTGACATGACTAAAAACAATTTGTTGAGAAAAGATCGCACTTCATGACACAATATCATGGAGCTTAGTTTTGCCGCTCAATTTTTCCACAGGGTGTTGAAAACTTGTGGGTAAAAAAGTAGCTTCTGTTCCTCCCTGTATAATGACCAAGCCGTCGGTATTTTTTTGAAACCAAAATCATGGATAATATCTTTGGACATAGGGCTAAACTTCATGCAAGTCTATAAGAATGGTTTTATTAATTGTTGATAAAATATCGAGAAACCGCAGCACTTTATTTAAACATCTGTATCTTCTCTAAAAAAGCAGATATTGACATGACCAAAATAGCTATCTACCTAACAAGTGCGGAAAATTAGTTTTTCCGCACGAGTCTGCCGTTCACCGACCGACGCGTAGCGGAGTTCAGTGAAGCAGCCGAGGGCAGAAAAACATTTTCCGCAAGTGTTAGGTACAATAGTTTTTCTACAGACGTGCGGAAATAAGGATATAATTCGTAATTTGAAAGTTTTTGATGCAACTAATGACAAATAAATAATAATGAATGTCGAAATGTGTAACTAAGCGACCATAGTTACCTGGAAACCTGGTTGCTGTTTGCTTATGATATTGTTAATTTTTCCGCACTGGTGCGGGAAATCTGATTTTCCACACGGATATCGGTGCGGAAAATTGAATTTTCCGCACGGCTGTAGAAAAAAGCATTTTGTTGAGAAAAGATTGCACTTCACAGTAGAACATAATAAAGATTAATTTTGCCGCTCAATTTTCCCACAGGGTGTTGAAAACTTAAGAGTAAAAAAGTAGCCACTGTTCCTCCCTCTATATTGACCAAGCCATCAGTATTTGTCCAAAACCAAAATGAAGGGTCATACCTCGAGACATAGGGCTACACTTTGGTAAAAATTTTGTCGACATCGGACAAAAATTGAAAAACTTACAGGGATATCAAATTGTCTCAAATTATTCTTGTCCGGAATTTATTGTCGGGGAGTGTATTAGCAATAAATTAATTAGCAAGTAGGTATCCAAAAGTTTTCTTTTTAATTCACAGTATTGCGGCACTGACACTTAACTTGAAAATAATGGATGAACATCGTTTTCGAAGCGCAGAACATACGTGACCGATATTTGAAAATCACAAGTTAACAGTGCGTCTTATAATAAACAGATAACGTCGGTCGTTGAACAGACCGGCATTCTTGGAACGGGTGGACGGGTATCTTTCTTATTGCTCTTTGTTCGGTAATTGTACGCAGTAGCTTTGACTAGTTATCAATATTTTGTCTTATTCGTGATATTGTCTTGGCTTCATAGCCACATAATTCTATAAACTGAGTAAATAGTGACGAAACTTTGTATTCGTGGATGATTTCTGAAAAAACTATTGATGCGAAAGGTATAATGTAAGATGTTTCTCAAAAGCTAATGATGTTATCTTCAAGAGGAAGATATAATATATAGGTTGTTCCATTTGAAAAAATTGTGTACAGGTCGTGTTTGCATAACTTGACCACCCTGTATAATAACAAATGATTATATTCGAGATGTATATGATTATTGTGTTTGAGCAGGGCCGATCCTAGCGGGTGAGCAGCGCGTGCCCGGCGCGTAGCGGGCGGCCAAAGGACACATCTATAATTTATCAATCAAGCAAAATTTTGAACTTATTATATTTCATAAATTCATACATTCATTATTACATAGATCTGAATTTGCATGATTCGTATCAAAATTTTACTCTTGGGGCGTTGATTGAATTCATAATTTTGATGAACTCCTGGCAACATATAGCAATCATGTTCGAAGCCGTTCGTCAACGACCAGTCAGACCGTTATTGATGTTTTTTCCTCCAAAACGATTCATTTCGATAATGAACAAGAGTTCTTTTTTTTTGTAGTCTGAGGTTCAAGCTATCCAAATTCATTTTTTTCATGTCTGCCATACAAGGTCTTGCAAGCAATAAAATGTAGAACCTAGTCCGCCACTGGTGAACTAAATGAGGTAAATGTGTTTCAAGGCCACCATTCTAACAGGTCCTCAGTAGTGTTCAACATAATAAATTTTCATTAGGTTATTAGAGGGCCATATCTCCGTAAGGAGGGGATCTTAGGCAAACAGTTATAGGATCTGTGAATCCAAATACCAGGATAAGGATAAAAATCTTCTAATTATGATTTAAAAACAAACAAGCTGTAGGAGGGAACCATAAAAGTACATGCGCAAACCGAATGTTCTCAATAAATAATTCAGCCTAGTTTTGGAGGTGGATGTAGAATCGTACAGACATGTTACGGAGCAAGGAAAATTAAATATTGGGTGGAAACTTTGTTCGGTGTATCCGGAGTATGGTGTTAAGTGGTGTTTTAAATGTTGTGAATAAGGACATTTCAAGAAGAGTTTCCAGAAATCTGTTATTTGTCCTACGTGTTCCGGAGATCATGAAAAAAAAAACAGTGTTCTGCTAATATCAATAAGTACCACAACTGTATCTAGGCTAATCTCAACTTGGGTATGAAATTCCAGACTGACCACGAAGTATTGTGCTGTCTACAGGAGATATGAAAAAATGCAGAAGCGAAAATTTATAAAATAGCAATCAGAGAATGAATGCGAAGGTGAACTGACTACATAGTCGGAGGGCCCGGTCGATTCATATACCTTCAAGCCCTTACTGATTCTAATGTAGTATAACCGATTCATCATGAAAGCATATCCCCCAAAGGCCAACACTGCCTGCGCAAATCCTGCCGGAAGCAATTTATGTTAATTAATCTTTAGATGCGTTTTTTCCGATAACAACCTTTTCTTCCTTGCCGCTTCAAAACTGCAGTGTAGTGTGCAATTAGATGAATACTATTAGAAAATCTCACGGTGCCGGGTCGTAACTTGCCGCAACCCCAGGCACCGCGGCCAAAAAGAGGATGAAAAAAGGAGTTATGTACCTTTTCCTCCTTGACGATAAAATCTATTACAAAAATTATAGATAGGAACTAGACGAATAAGAAAAACCAACGTTGCCGAGTCTCAGGTTGCCGGAAATAATCGGCACCGTAGATCAAAGCGCGCGCAAAAGTTATCCATTTTTGGATTTTTTTCTTGACTATATCAAACTTATCACTCCACAAACCTGTTATTAGTTGCCCCAAAGAGACTACTGTGATACAATAACATAATATATTGAATACGTTGATTCATGTTGGGGAAAAGCGGGAAATGGGAGAAGGTTAATTAGGGTGCCTAATTTGTCAATGGGAAAACAAAATCTGGTTGAACATTTTATTTAATTTAAACTGAATAACTTTTATTTAAAACGATAATTCGAAACATTTGCGAAGACAATAATTGCGAAGACACTCTGTACCTCAAATATATTCCGCTTCCGAATCGGAACTACTCTCCGAGTCATCCACATCATCGCAAACCTCATTTAAATCATCTTCGGGAGAATCGCTTCTCAAAATATCGTCCACACTCAGGGAAGTTGGATCTCCCTCGAACCAAACGGGTTCCAATATTTCTTTCATCTCCCACCCATAATGTTCGGGATGGAACTCTATACATACTGATTTCGTCGCATTCTTCCACATCGCAGTGACAAATATTTGCTTTAACGATTTGAAACAAGGCGGAATCGTGCAAGAATCAAAACCTCTGATTTTCTTGATAAGCTTCTCTTTGCCTTTTTTGCTCGAAAAAGTTTTGTGAACAGTTTGTCAATTTTTTCAGGGACATCAATATCAGATAGTTCCGTCAAAGATCCGAATACCCTCTGAAATGACTCGCTTTTTTCTAAATTGTTGAAAGGCCTCACTTTGCCTTTGCGGTAAAAAGCTGCAGTATAGTCGCTTCCGGTAAAGGCATGGAATCCTATCAAAGCATTACACAATAACGGTCCTAATCTTTCGGCTAACGAAGTACAATCAACGCAATCCTGATCTTGCTTCTTCCCGAGAGTTCCTGCCATCCACATTTTCAAACTTGGAAGACTGTTGATGTGACTCAAAAGCAAAATGAGTACGTCAGTATCGGGAGCTTTCACTGTAACTCTTATACCTGGCCTACATTTGGAAATGTGAAAAATGATTCTTGTGTCACCTTCCTCGTGCATGCAAAAGAATTCTTCTTCTTCGGATTTGAGAACGACATTGCCCTGACCATGGAATGAGAAACACTTTTCTTCGACCGTCAAAAAAACTTTTTTTTTCCACAAAATCACAGCTACCGCGTCGTTGGACCAATATTCCGAGAAAAATTGAACGATAGCTTGCTTGAACTTTTTGTTTCTCAAACTTTTTAAAAAATCATTTGGTCTTGACTGTTTTGGACCCATGATCGTGTACGATACGTCGATCTCGTCCCGGTTCTTTCGTTCCCAGTCCTTGATAGATGGGGAAAAATACCTGTCAAAAATTAGATGAATCTCTGTCGCACCTGTATTGCATATTTTGATCAAAACTGACTCTGCAATCTTCTCGAAAGTTTGAGGAAGCGATGCACCGCACAAATGCATAAAATAAAAGCCATCAATAACATCAATATCGACACATCTTGGCGGCAAAGACGTTATTTTTGATCGTAAAGCTTTACCGAATGCTGACTTATCGGTCTTGTGCATTTCGCCTGAGTACTGACAACGAGATGGAGGATCAGGAGCTAGTGGATATGATAAACAAACTTCCATGTCAATTTTTTTTTCGAGTGCAATTCCAAGCAATCGGCCGAATATATACCCTTCCATTTCGATCAAGGCCTGCTTATCGCTGTCTTTACTTTGTTGCGACTTCTTGAGGTAATCAGATGCGAAATTCAGAATGGGAGTACGTTTTATTGGTTTGTCGAAACGTATTTCATCAATTTCGCAATCTTCCACGAACTGTTTTTTTTTGTGTTTCCGTGTTCGTTGATGCTCAGCAAAAAATCAGCAACGGTGGATGATGCTTTTCTACCGGTGACGATATTACATAGACCAGATGACTCGATAGTCGAATTGAAAGGATTAATGTGACTTTTCATGCTTTCGATTATACGTTGCAGAGCTGTCCTATCTTTTTCAAGTCTGGCTTTCTGAATTTCATATGAAAAATCAAAAAAAAATCAGTTCGCGTGCGCCTCTTTGGTCTACGGTGCCGAGTATTTCCGGCAACGTGAAAGTCGGCACCGTTCGTTTTTTTTAATCTTCTAGTTCCCATCTATAATTTTTGTGATAGGTTTTCTCGGCAAGGAGGAAAAGGTACATAACTCCTTTTTTCATGCTCTTTCTGGCCACGGTGCCTAGGGTTGTGGCAAGTTACGACCCGGCACCGTGAGATTTTCTCATAGTATTCATCTAATTGCACACTCCACTGCAGTTTTGAAGCGGCAAGGGAGAAAAGGTTGTTATCGGAAAAAACGCATCTGAAGATTAATTAACATAAATTGCTTCCGGCAAGATTTGCACAGGCACCGTTGGCGTTTGAGGGATATGCTTTCATGATTAATCGGTTTTGCTACATTAGAATCGGTAAGGGCTTCAAGGTATATAAATCGACCGGGCTCTTAGACTAACAGGGATGTTATTGTATACAAATTGTCAAGGACTATTGAATAATTTTGATAAGCTTAAACTATTGGTCAAAAACATGAAGCTTGCTATAATGTGTCTCTCGGGAACTCATGTCACTGATAAAATTGATGATACGGAAATTACTATTTCTAATTAACTAATTACAATATTGTTAATTGCATCAGTGATAGAAGTCGGAGTGGAGGTGTCTGATTTTATGTGAAAAATGGTTTGGACTTCAAAGTTATCATTAGCAAAAATTTGAATGCCATATGGATACTTACGATCCTTGTTAAAATCAATAATGGTTCAAAAAATGTTCTGACTGGACTGTATAGATCACCATGAGGGTCGGACAAAATTTTTGTTGATGAGTTCCAAAATTTGATAGAGGAATTGAGTGATTACAGCGGCATTCAGATAATAATGTGTGATTTGGATTACGATTTTTATAGAGACACGTATTACTCTGATAAATGCAAACGATTTATTGACGTAAATGGTTTATCACAAATGGTTAAAGACTTTACTGGATCAACTATACGCAGTAGAACAATAATTGATTATGTAATAACCAATGAGAAGGCAATTTCTTCTAAGGTTCTCATGTAACCTAAAATTAGTGATCACAATGTTATTTTAGTAAAAATCAAGCCCACTTTTATGCCAAGTGATAAATTGATTTTTAATATAGCAAAAATATTGAATGATATCATGGGAAGTCAATGGAACAATTCAATCACTGATATCAATGTGATTTCTCATAGCCCGATTACGTCCATAACCGGAATATTAAAACAGATGACCGTAGTACATGAAAAAAGCAAACTTTCGAAGTTTGAAAATAATAAATGGATGAGGGAAGAAATTCTAACGAAAATAAAAAGCAGAGATTCCAAATATAAGACAGCGGTCTTATTCCAGGATGATATTTTGTGGAACGAGTTTGAAACAATAAGGAATGAATATTGACTGAACGTGTTGGATGGAAATAAGAATAACACACATCGGCTTTGGAAAAATCTCAAAACTCTTTTGCCAAATAAAAAAAAGTAGTATTACAGATATTATATTTGATATTATGATGATTATTATTCATGATAATGACTATGCAGTGAGTTCAATTAAAACTGTGGCTGAAAATTTAATTAATTAATTTAGTAGATATGAGTTATCTCAGTGGTGTAGTGCGGAACATCAAAAATAGTGGAGGTTTTGAAAATGTTTTTAGTATAGTAGGGAATAGGTTCTTGAATGTAATCAATAGTTGTTTGACTTATGGTGTTTTTACCGATAATTGGAAGTATTCAATTTTAACGCCTGGACAAGAAGTACAACATTCACATAATATTGAGGACCAATACCGTACCACCATACGAAAAAGTTCTTGAGATTGTTAGTAAAGATCAAATTGTAAAATTTTGCAATAATAATATAATGATAAGTGATGTCCAATCGGGATTTAGAAAGGACCATTTTTGTGAAACTGTTCTCTTAAATATATGTGATGACTGCAATATTTCTCGACTTCAAACGGGCCTTTGAGACTGTGGATGGAAACCTTCTGCTACAAAAATTGTGAAAAATTGGTATTCGAGGTACAGCCCATAAATTGTAAACTCAAACTCAAAATCAATCATACAATATCATCCAGTGAAGAAGTTAAATATGGTCTACCCCAGGGTACAGTTATTGGGCCAATTTTGTTTTTATTGTACATATATTAGTTCTGCTGTAAGTTTCGTGACTGGAGGGGACAGAATAATGTTCAGGAGCTCGTTGGAGTATTGACTGCCTCCCACGAGCTCCTGAACATCATATTAGTTCTAAAATGTCAAAGAAAAGTTACTATTTTCAGAGAATTGGTAAAAATTTAACTGTAAATGTAAAAGTGTCATTATATAAGACCATCATAGCTCCGCATTTGGATTTTTGTTCAACAATTTTGTATTCATTGTCAAAAGGGAAGATGGAACAACTACAGAAAATTCAAAATCGATGTATGCGTACTATACTTTTTTGTGATAAAATATACCATAATACAATGTATGCTTGATACTTTAGACTTTATGATTAATGTAGAACAAACAATTATCTAAAACTTATGTATTTATACAGGGTGTTTGAAAAGTATATGACATGATGTCAGGAACGTATAGAGGAGGTCAAAATAACCCCAGTTTGTCATGAAACTTTTTTTTCCAAAGTGCCTCCTAACGGAGATACAGAGCCCTAAATGGGTACCCATCGATTTTATTTTTTAGCTGTTAACTTTGAACCGGCTTGTATAATTTGATAAAATTTTAGTATGTTGTGTTGGCCATAAAGACTCATGAAACCATAGTGAAGTCAATATTTGAAATTGTAGGGGGAACCAGGAACGGACTGGCCACCAAACCTTTCTGGTCCAATTTTAGACAGGTGTCATTTTACAGAGCTGAAAACTACTTTTTCGAATACTCTGATCTTTTTCCATCAAAAAAGGTGCTTGTCTTTAGTTCCGATGAAACTAACCGTTTTCGAGAAAAATAGATTTTTGTTTCACAGGTTACTGCAATAATGCACTAAAATACTAGGTCGAGACACCAGTTGTAAGTATTTTTGGTATTGAAAAATTTTTTCGACACTCTCAGATTGACTGCCTATACTGGAATTATTAGTTAAAAATAGGAAAAAAAAACAAAAAAAAATTAAAATTTTCGAAAAAGTCCAAGGAAACTCATCATTTTTTTTTATTTGCTTTGAATTTGATGAATTCTATTACTGTCAATCACTCTGAGAGTGTCAAAAAAAAATTCCATACCAACAAAAACAACGACCCGGTGTCTCGCCGTAGTATTTTGGTGTATTATTGCAATAACCTGTAGAACGAAAACCTATTTTTCTCGAAAACGGTTAGTTTTATCGAAACAAAAGATGAGAAATTGCCTACAATTTTTTTCTGATTTTTTTCTCTAGTATGTCAAATAAGACAGGTATCAGCTGTCAAACCTCACAACGCAAGAATGCTTATATTTTTAAAACAACTCAACCGATTGACGCGATCTTGGTCTCATTTTAAAGAGGAGATTCTCCTCTTCCACAACTTTGGGATTTCAAAAGATTCTGATCAGAAGAGCCGATTTTTTTCAATATACCTAATATGCGGACGACGAACAGTTTTCAAATTTACTCGAAATTTCCAAATACAAAGGCTAAGTGATAATGGTTTGTCTGGAATGTCGACTAAATTTTGCACGTCTTTCATGCATTACACATTTTTCTAGCTCTCGAAATAGATAAGCTAAATGCTTTTTGTGATTATTTAATGCAAAAAAAGTCCTACTATTTAAGATATGATTTGTTTGAAATGAAACAGTGACCGGGTGGTCACTAGGTAACGCAAAAATCTGTTGATGTCTTCTTTACGAGGGAATCTTGAATGGTATTACTATTTTACGTTAAATCACAAAAAAGCGTAAAGCTTTTCTATTTCGAAATCTAGAAACAAGTGAAATATATGAAAGTTGTGCAAAATTTTGTCGAGAATTCAGACGAACATGTTTCAGTATACTTTTGAATTTGAAAATTTCAAGTAAATTCAAAATATGTCCGTCGTCCGCATATTATACCGAATACAATCGTCTGTTTTGATCGGAATCATTTTAAATCTCAAAATTGTGGATGAGGAGAACTCCCTCTTTAAAATGAGAACAAGACCGCGTCAATCGGTTGGGTTGTTCTAAAGTTATAAGCATTCTTGCGTTGTAAGGTTTGACAGCTGATACCTGTCTTATTTGTCATGCTAGAAAAAAAAAAACACCAGATCAAATTTGGAGAAATCTTCACAATGGATCCATATAGCTACTCATTTATATCTATTTCTATTTAATAATCACGAAAAAACAGCAATTTTGTGTTTTGTTAGCACCGTTACGCCATCTTGAGGCTATTTTGGGAACATCTGATATAGTTTCAGCATTTTCTCTATTCCATATTATCCAGTAATTTTTTTTCCGCAAGTCTCTGGGATGCCTAGTTTCCGAGAACTGGCACCTTGCCATTCTTGAATAGACACCCTGTACATACAGGGTTTTTTTTTATATATTGACACCCCCCTTAACTTTTTTGTTTAACGTTTCCGAAAAAAGTTTCTTAGATAAAAGTTTGGTGGTTTTTAGTAAATTTTTTGAAAAACTCTATTTCGCATATACAGGGTGCCTCAGAAAGTCTGGGCGTGGTCCAACTTTCTTATTTCAAACTAGAACCCTATTTTTTTATTCGATTTTTATATTCTTCTAAAAATTCTAAACAATTTTTGTAGAACATACCCTATACCTAAATTTGACGCATAAACAGATATTGACCGCGGAAAGTTTTTTATGTAGCATACCTAAATTTGACGTATAAATAATTCGCATTGATGCTTGGTAACCGTGATTGTTCAAATCTCTGACATATTCGTTGTCTGAGACGATAAAAATGCCTTACACAGATGAGGAAAAATTTAATGTGATATTCTTCATATATTTAATCAAAATGACAAAAATGCAAATGCATGTGCAGCAAGAAGGGAATATCGGCATTCAAAAATGTTGAACGTGGGTGGGCAGCGAATGTCCGTAAAAAGAAAAAAAAGGCTAGCCGTTGTCGATCAGGAGGAAGAACTAAATATTTTATTGTATTTTCAAGGTAGGTAAATAGAATGAGAGTAGTTCAGAAGCAATTTTCGTTACAAAAGGGCTCAAAATGGAAAAGGATCTTTATTTTTAGAGAATTCAAATGCAGCTTTGAAAGATGCATCAATCTTTTTCGATAAATCAATTTGCAAAATCTATCATACTCTAAAAAAACATGGTTACCATCCCTATAAAATAATGCCAGTGCAAAAATTAACTCAAGAGCAAAAGGACAAAAGAATTATGTTTTGCCAAGAGATGTTGATATCAAAGGAAGAAGATCACAATTCTTTCAAAAACATATTATAGTCAGATGAATGCATTTTCAGTACTGCAGGAATTCATAATCGAAAAAACGTGAGATTTTGGGCAACTCAAAACCCCCGAGCAACGAGGGAAACTAAGATCCAAGGTCGAAGTTCCTTAAATGTGTGGTGTGGAATCTTGGAGAATAAAATTATTGGGCCAATTTTTATTGACGGGCGCTTAAACGGCGAGAAATATTTGAATTTATTGACGAACGAGGTAGAAAATTATTTGGAAAACTTACCACTCCGTCAATACAATCAAATAATTTGGCATCAGGACGGAGCTCCACCACACAACGTTTTTCCGGTTGTGAATAATTATCTCAATGAGAAATACCAAACGTGGATTGGTCGCACTGGACCGATCAGATGGCCGCCAAATAGCCCGGATTTGACGCCACTTGACTCTTTTTTGTGGGGTTTTCTGAAGAACAAGGTCTATGAAATACCGATCGAAAATGTAGAAGTTTTAAAAAATCGGATTATTGGGGCCATTCAAGAGAACAATCAAAATAATGCTCACTTTATTGTTAATAGCATAAATAAAATCGAGCGAGATTATACGCAGTGCTTAGAAATGGACGGTGGACATATCGAGCAGTTATAGTGTTGTGTTTAGTTTGATGAAATATAAGATTGTTTTTTTATATTTGCATGTATTTTTGTTACTATCCAATTTCTATGAAACGTCAACATTCAAAGGTCAATATCTTTTTATACGTCAAAATTAGGTATAGGGTATGCAACATAAGAAATGTTTAGAATTATCACGAGAATATAAAAATCGAATAAAAAAACAGGGTTCTAATTTGAAATAAGAAAGTTGGACCACGCCCAGACTTTCTGAGGCACCCTGTATATGCAAATTAGAGTTTTTTGGAAAATTGACTCTAAACCAACATCCGGGACACTTTTTTCAAAAACGTGAAATAAAAAAGTTAAGGAGGGTGTCAATATATAAAAAAAAACCTGTACAGTTGTTGTTTTGTATTTGTTATGATGTTTTACTCCTAATCCTCAGACTGGTAGCTGAGTCTATGAAATCTTTGAGTTTTAGTGAAAATATGAGACGTTCTCTAGAAGGGGGCGGCACATTTGGTCTTTGCACGCGAGCGGCCGCTTCTCATAGTAAACTGATCACGTCGGCGTCGGTCGTTGAACAGACTGGCATTCTTGGACCGTGTGAATGGGGTATGGTGTTGGGAACTTCAGTTCTCCTCGGGTCGGTTTCGCGTGAGCAATCCTTGTTATTGTTATTTTTTTGGTGATTATATCTAGTAGCTTTGACTAGTAATCAATATTTTGTGTCATTCGTGATATTATCATGGCTTCATAGCCACATAATTTTATAAACTGAGTGAATAATGAAGAAACTTTGTATTCGCGATTGATTTTTGAAAAAACTGATGATCAGAAAGGTATGATGTGTGGTGCTTTTTGCAAGCTAATGAGGTTATAGACTGGGTGTTCCTTTTTAAAGAATTGTGTACAGGTCGTGTTTGCAAAACTTGACCACCCTGTATAATAACAAATAATCTTATTCAAAATGTATTTGATCATTGTGTTCAAGGATAAGTATTGTTTTATGAGTCCGTTGATCCTTTTTTTCCATCTCGCTTTAAAAATAGCCCAACTATAGGTCCTTTTTCAAATTTGATCTCCTCCCATTCCTTCATTTTAGGTCTTAGACCCAACAAACCCTATATCAAAATGATCGTACGAGAGAGGAGAAATAATTAGAATTCTTGAATACAGGATGTTCCATTAAAAGAAATACAAGTTTAGTTTGCCACAATTTTTTTGAAACACCCTGTACTATGACTACATTTTAAAAACATAGCCTTTTCGACTAACTATATACAAAAAAAAAATATCCAAATTCCTTACCATTTTTTTACAATCGTCAACCCCATCTTGGTTGCACCACCCTGTATATTTGTGGTATTTCATGCATCTGTTTTCTGAATATTATCAAATGAATGTCACAAATCAAGCCATATCAAAGACCGAGCAACAAGTCAAAATCGATTAGGTTCTGGGGTGCAAAAATATACGGGAAGGCCCTGTAAACATAGGTGAAAAACGAAACCAGACATTATTATCAAAATTGATCCAAACATACGAAGGGGAACGGTCAACGGATCTAAGGAAGTATGAACCAGATTATTTATTCGTGATTTTCAATCGAAAAAGTCATTGCTTTTGAATATCATTTGTTCCATTGTTATTCATATCGTTAAAAATGTATATTGCTCTTCCACAATTTCAGATATTTTGCAAGTGATAGCTGAATAATTTGAAATAATAATCGTTTTATCGCAACTATGGAGCTTATTGAAGCAAAATTATCTACCTTAATCGTTATTGAAATATTATGACTTATTTTATAGGTCCAGAACAGAATTGCATACCTCCAACCTTAAGTCTGGCAATAAAGATGACATGTACAGTTATATATTGTAAATCCACTTAATTATTGATAAATAGAAACATATCTCACATATCCTGGCATATCATTGATCAAAAATCACATAACTGGGTGTACACGTTGGCTGCTATGTTTTGTCCGACCTCCCGAAATGAAAAAGTGCTCGTTAAAAAAACACATATATTCTGGTATCTTTACAAAAGTATAGAAAGCATCTTGGCTAAAACAATTCCAAAATGGTGACACAGTTTTGGATTCCTCTCATGTTTTTAGATTATGGGCGAGTTCTATGCATCATATGCCTTCAAATACAGGATGCTCAGAATAAGATGCTGATCTTTGAGGATGTGAAAGTACTTTTTCACCTTCGTTCGTATAGGTATCGCATTGAATATTCCAATCTTAGGTAGGTACGCTTATGCTTTTTTTTTCAAATAAACTTTGAAATTGCTGATCTCTTGATTTTTTTTCGCCCGATACACGGAAAAATGTGTATACTGTTGAAGTTTGAGAATAATGCTGTACTTTTTAAGTAAATTGGATGACAGGATCATGGTTGGATTATTTTTTCTACTGACATGTTATAGCTGACAGTGAATGTACATAAATGTAAACACCAATGAAATAATGAGTGTTCAAATTGTGAGGATGTGAAGACAGGGATGTCCTTCGACACCAAATTCAACCAAACCCATTGCTTCTCATAACTTCTGAAATCGAGGTCGAAAAAGTGGTTGTGTTATAACATCAGCGAGCTGTTTTTTAAAGGATACTCTCTTCACACGAATGCAGTTTTCCAAGACCAGGTCTCTGACAAAAAATGTGTAATATGAGTATGTTTGATGCGAGACAATCTGATGACTATCTGCATAGAAACATGGTTTCATCGGAACCAATATTTCTTCAATTCGTCGGTTTAACTAAACAATTTCCAGTGTACTCACTTGCGGCTACGATTTCTGCATCTGTAGATGATAACGCCAATGAAGTTCGACGTTGACTGAGCCAAGACACTGCACTTCCAGCAAACATCCATGAAACTGGTGTTCCATACCTGCTTTGTAGGTAGGACTAAACTCCATTGTTCGTTTAAGATATCGAAAAATTCTTTTCACCCTGGCAACGTCAAGATCAGTTGAGCTGTCTACGTTTCTGGATATCACACTGACAGCATAGGCAATATCGGGACGGGTACCACTCATCAGATACATGCGAGCACCCACTGTTTTTTGGTAAGGAAAAGAGGAGTTCAATTCTTCTCTCACTTCGTTCCCTAATTGAATAATTTTTTCACCATTGTGGTAGAAACCGAATTGCAGTCCTGCATAGCAAAGCGTTCAAGAATATTATTGGTGTATGCAAATTGTTTAACTGTTACTCATCTTCATCTCTTCCAACTTTAGGAACAAGGAAACAGGAAGGAGGCTTCACAACTATCTTAAATTATTCTTTCAATTTTGAAAGAAAGAAGGTTTTCATGTTTTCATCCGTAGAAGCCAAAAGTCCGTCATCTACGTATAAAGCTAACGATAGCATGTCTTCACTTTTTTTTATCAAACAGGCGGGGATATGCGTCACTCCTCTTGAACCCAACTGCTCTGATGTAATCACTAAAACGCCTATTCCAACATCCCGGTGCCTGCTCCGTACAAACTTCTTTGAAGGTGACATATCATTTCGCCTTCGTCATCATGACCTTCCGGTTGCTTTGACCTCTTCGACAAAACTTTCATAGAGAAAAGCTGTGTCAACATCAAATTGAGTGAGACACATATCTTCACTTGCAGTGACACTTGAAATTGTTCCACCTTTTGCTACAAGGCTGTATGTTTGGTTGTAGTCTCTCCCTTTTTTATGACCAACCTTGCTTTGTACTTTTCAATCGTGCCGTCTGGATTTGTCTTGAACTTACATGGGATGGCCTTCTCACTGAAGGCTACTTTTTCAACAGTCATATCTTATCTTCTTTCAATAACTGTATCTCTTGCCGCATAATCAAATCCCAGTTCATTTTT
Source organism: Orchestes rusci (assembly GCA_958502075.1). Lineage (NCBI taxonomy): Eukaryota > Metazoa > Arthropoda > Insecta > Coleoptera > Curculionidae > Orchestes > Orchestes rusci. The sequence goes on along the minus strand of OY293304.1, from coordinate 94,889,486 downwards.
TGTTGGCAGGTACTTGCTTCTCATAGCTTAGTGGTTGGTTCTCTTGCCTCAATTATTTAAGCACCCACTGTCTTACAATTTCTGTGGCACATTCATTGCTGCTCTATCTCGAATTATTTGACAAGTCAGCGAGAACTTCATCTCTAGTGCTATTCCTTCTTCCAATTCTTGAAGGAGTTTTTGAATAACATCTCAAAAATGATATCTTTGGATCTTATGAGCTTGATCGTTCCAGTACACCATAGTCGGTAATCATCATCATTTCATAAGAACATCCTCAGGTGCTTTCTTGTCCATCTTCTCACGCTTTTTCTTTGGAATGTGGGTGCTTCCAATTACTTCAAGGTGCATAATTTTTGGTTCCAAAACTCAAACCACACAAGAAGACCTGATATCGATTCCAGAGGTACAAGTCCTGTATGAAATGTACGTAGCAGTATTGCACATTTCGGACCAAAGGTTTTGATGAAAAATGTCACCTAGTTCTGTTCTCCCTTTCTGAGCTCCTATTTTGCTGCGAAGTACTACGAATAGGCATAATGAGTCTCTGTGTTATACCATGCTTACTCGGAAGTTTTCTGAACTTGTGATTATCAAACTCTCCACCATTGTCTGATAAAAGTTCTTTCACTGTATATCCTGAATCATCAATTTTAGCTAAAACCAACGACTTCAAACCCAATAGACCCCGCATTCCCATACGTATTGCATTGGTTTGTTTGTCTGGCAGATAAACAACGATTGATGATAGGCGCGGCGATGCGGGAGGTTCCAAACATACACAAAGACCAGGGGCGTGCGTTTATTTATATTTGTATTTTTATCTATTAATTGAGATATTCAATTATGGGAGTTTTATTTTTGCGATCGTGATAATATGAAAACATTTATTATAAAGAATAAAAAAGGTTGACTGTAAATACTGAAAAATCTCTAAACGAGAATTAATAAGGGTAAATGACTAAAAAGCAGCGTTTCATTTTGTTAAATTGGATGATTACCTTTATTCTGATTTTAACGGGTTTTGTGGGTGCGAATTATATATTCTGAATATTTTACGTTATGATTAGAAAAAAAAGTGGGATGGTGGAAAGGGCGAGTTGGGGAGGAATCTACAACATGTGTACATATTATGCCTTTTAGATAGGGGTTTGAGGTGAAAAAATCCGTTTTTAAACTATTATGTTCTACTTTCTGATATTTCAAATCTAATACTTATAAAAGAGCTTGTCCTGATTGACTGACTCATCAACGCCCATTCGAAACTATTATAGATAGAGCCATGAAATTTTGAAGAGATGTTCTGCTAAATACCAGTTCAGTTATCAAAGAAGTAATGGTGCATTTGCAAACTTCAATCCATTTGTCAGTTTACGTGTCTTGCGATTTTTTCCAAAAAATTGTTTAGTGTCCTTTTTTCGCGATCAAAATTGGACACTTTTCGAAACTTTTTTCTGTGTAGTTTTTGATAAAAATGACTAGCACCCAAGCACGTATCCAGGATTTGATTTCGGGGGGGGTCCAGTTGGTGTGTATGAAAAAAACTACATCAAAGGAAAATCGCCTTTCAATAATGTAAAGATAAAAGCAAATGCACCATTACTTCTTTGATAACTGATGCATCAGGATTCAAGTTTTAAAGCATTTTATGCTGATGCAAAACTTTTCTATGTGTGCCAACGGCTTAAAACCCAAAGTCGTTGATGTGTGCTAAGAAAGAATTTTGCAAAATTTTACCCCCAAGGGGTGTGAACGGGGTGGGGGTACGAAAAATCATGTTGATTTAAAATGTGTGTAGCTTTGAACAATCTCGGTAGTAACGGATCTGCTAGTAAAGTATAAAAATTTCAAAAAAATATTCCCTTTTTTATTGATGAAATTTGCCTTAAATTTAGATCCTAGCGGTATTTGAGGTAGGTGTACCTGATTATAATTAACTAATTCTTTAGAAAAAATAAAAACATATTTTGGAACTTTGTGTCATAAACATGTGCACCCTGTAATTACAATTTCTCAATAAGAAAAATATAGAATCCAATGGCGGAAGTCCTTATTTATTTATTAAGTTCTCAAGTAGTTTGATGCTAGGATATTTGGGGTTGATAAAAAAACTATTTTTTCGACTGAAAGCAGACAATGATGAGATAAAAAACACTGAAATAAATGAAATAACAGTTCAAAATTTTAGTACATAATTTATTTACTACAACCTTTACAAATATAAAAACATCATTGGTTTTTAAATAATATTGTTTTTGTAAGCATGCTCCTAACTCTATGTTAAATATTTACGTCATTTCTTTTTACAGTATCAATATATATTTTTACAGTGAAATATTTTTTCAAAATAAGCTTTATCAAGTCCATAAAATGGTCTGTTATTATGTCTTCATCATATGGATGATCACCAAAATGGTCATAAATATTTCTTGGTAAGATGCGAAGGCAATTATCGATTAAAATAAGATCGGTCTTTTTCTTATTTCCAAAAATATTGAAATTATCTTGACATTGCCTCAATGTTTTTTCTGCAAGTTGACAAATTTCAATTAAAAATTTGGAAGCCTTAAATAAGTTGCCATACTGTTTTCTTGTTTGCAGAAAAGAAAATGTTTCTTCTCCTTTTAGCAAGGCGGAACATTTGGTACATTTCAGGATTTCGGTCAAAGATTTTCCCACAAAACCAGTTATATAATTTACTATATCAGCACCATAAGTTGTTAAGATGTTCGATTCGGTTCGATTCTTAGTAGGAAATATAGTCTGTATTATATTGTGTTGTCAGAATCAAGGGGCCCCTAAGAGTACGGGGCCCGGGCCTTATCACCGCCACTAGCAATAAACAATTTAAAAAAAAACGCTGGGACACGTAAACTAACAATTCATTTGAAATTTGAAATGCACCATTACTTTTTTTATGTAGGTATGATCAAAGATATCAAACTACAACTTTGTTGATTTAAACATTTTTCTACGATTAATAATACGGAAGTTATCCACTGGCTAAAATATAATAATAAATATATAAAATTGAAAGTAATGATTTCTAGTCAAGTAAATACATCCTTCACACTGCAAAACATAAAATAAGTATTTTTTCGCTTTCCCCAATTTATCCCCTAGGGACGGCTATGGAAAATGTTTTATTTACAAACATGTTATTGTTTACTTACTTATGAAATGACAGATTGCATCCTTTGAAATAAGTCTTTTTGCACACTATGCACTTCTTCCCCATTGTTTTCCTCACAAAACTCTCAAAAAACTCGAAATACTCGGAAAAACCGTGGAAAAAACAGAAAATATACCAAAAACTATTGCTCACAATCAAAACAATAATGGCGGATATTCGGATAGGTCCTCGTGCGTTTTCGTCTTTCACGTTAGATCTGGCCGCGTTGCCAAGTTAGCTCCAATTACAATCTTTAAATGAATTGCCTGTATGGATTGGAGTTATCTTACAATAATTCTATCAAATCAATTCTTTTTAATAATATTTAGCTACTTTATAGATGATCTTTGTGTTAAATCAAGAATTTAAAACTGTAATATTACTGTTGTTCAATAATTTACATCCAGTATAATAAAATTTCCAATCATTCGAATCAATTCTCTAGTTACAACCGACAACGGCGGAAAACGTTTGTTTTGGTTCTTGCCCCTCTTGCCTCCCGAAAATGTTGACGACAGGTTGGAAACAATAATGCGGGGTCTATTGGGTTTGAAGTCGTTGGCTAAAACTATCTCAAGTATTTCTATAACTTCAGATCTCTGCTTCAAGAAGTAGTTTAAATGATACTTACAGTGGTCATCGGGTCGAAAGGTCCACAAACATCGATATGAATACGCTCACCAGACTAAACATCTGTATGTGGGCTTCACCATAAAGACAACCTTTGCAAATTTCATTGTTCAAAGATACATTAATGGATAGTTGTCTTGAAATAAGAGCTTTCACGTGTCGTTTGTTCTGGTGACCTTAAAGTCCCTCATGATACAAGTGAGAAAGATTCTCGTCTGAAACGGCATTCACCACAGCTACAGGTTCCAACTCTTTGCTTCTTAAACCCCTCCTCCGAATTGATGGTAGGCTCGGACCAACATGCTCGAGTGTGTGTGGCTTGTTCAAGCCTAGTTGGCGGTTGGAATGCTCGGCTCGGCGCTTGGCTCCATGAAACCCACCAACACGAGACCAACACCAACATGTTCGAACGTATATGGTCGTCGCGAGCATGTTGAGCTCGAGCTAAGGCTCGTGACGAGCTCAACATGCTCGAACGTCTGTGGGGGTTTTATATCGAATTTAAAAAGTCCATCATACCTTAATCTGAACCATCCAAGATGAATTCACCTTTCACTTTAACGCAATAGTTTTGGAAACTTGAAATAAATTGACTATCTTCAAACTTGTCTTGTGCTGATAGTACTGAAAACAGGTTTTTCCTAATCGATGGTATGTACCAGAAATCACTTAATCGTAGCCTGTGTGCTTCTCCATGTACTTCAGCTTCTACAAGTATAACACTGCGCTACATACAGACCAACTGATATATTTTTCAAGAAGGACATTATTTGTAGGAGTAAGCCTGAAATATACATTTTTCAGATCCATAACCTCTGAGAAACGATGTTGCTTGTCGGCATCAAAACTACTTCACTTCACTCCGATCAAGGCTACTAAGATTCCATAACAACGTTGTTTGTTTGTTGAATATTTTTCGAAATTTGATATTCTAGAATTTTTAAAATGGGAAAAAAACCAAATTAATTATATTTTTGTCGTTGAGAATGTATCGGGGCGCGACATTTTCGTGCACCCATATTCTTTCCCGTCAATCTACTTTGAAATAGTATTCGTAAGACACTTTGAAATAGTATTCGACGATTATCGTTGCACAATTTGGTTTCAACGATAATCGCAAGAGTCGTCACGAGCAACACGTACCTTCAGACGGTTTGTCCACTTTTGGTCAGCACTGTGGTTCGAAAAACGTTACATATTTTATTTTTCATATCTTCTGCCGTCGTTGGTTCTTCAGTGCATGTGTACTTTCCCTTACAAACTTGCACCAAAAATAATCAAGTAACATTATATTCTGTAGATATCTTGTTATAATAATCATTATTCTGCTTTTGTTTCCTTTTCTCGATGTTCTGTCTTCTGTTTATGTTTCAGTGTCTAGATCTATGATGAATAAACTAATAATATCTATAACTCGAATCAATTATTGTTTATTCTCAACGGCCTACTTGATTTTTGATATTAACAGAATGAAAATAATTCAACACAATTCCACTCTGAAAATTATTTGTTGCTGCATTGAGCAAAGCGTGCAGACTTTTCTATTATCAAAATTATGTAGGAGATAGACACAAGCACTACTACACGACCTACAACACAGAACTTGATAAAAGTGGAACAAGGATGCTGTTGAAAGAGGATTTTTCATACTTGTCAATTTGGACCTGGTATCGAAAGCATGACCAAATTTTTCCGCCAAATGCATGGTGTAAACCCAAGCATACCAAATTATTTAGATATTTTGATAGAGTATTTGGAACATGGACCTAATTGGTCCCAGTCGTATAAACTTGGTCGATGTTTTCAAATGAAAACTGTTGAATATATTGCAAAATAATTGAACAATGTGGTCACTAGTTAGGTTTTAGAATTTGTTGTCACTGTCATTCATTAAAACATCAATTTCAGTTATCACTGTTCGACTCTTAATTCTTAACAAAATCCATTTAATTATAGTAGAATACCCAGATATTCTACAGGTTATGGGCCCAGTAACGTTATAAGCCAATCTATATTATAGAGAAATGGATTTTAAAGCTCAAATTGAGAAGCTTGAAGGAGCCAGTAACTGGACGAAATGGAAAAGACAAATCTCGTTGCTTCTCCGACATCAAGGTGTCCTGGACATTGTAATTGATGAGAGGAAGGTTCCTGAAAGTGTAGTAGAAGGTGCATCAGCTGAAGAGAAAACCAGGTACGAAAATTTAAGCAAAGAGTTTGAAAAACACGACGCATTAGCCCAGTTAATCTTGGTTAGTTCATTGAATGATTCTAATGTTGAACTCACTGCAACATGTTATTCAGCAAAATCAGTTTGGGATAAGTTAATTTCAATATACGAACAAAGTTCAGGACAACGAGTAGATCGTCTGATGGAATTATTTTTCACGTGTGAAAAATCTACAACTGAGAATATTGCCACGTATATTGGAAGGTTACAACGTAATTTTGCCGAGTTAAATGATGAACTGAAACGGCTGATAAAAGTCGAATTGCCTGACCTATTGCTGATGAGTCGCATAATGTCCACCTTACCTACTGAATATTTTGAATTCAAGAGTGTTTGGGAATCAGTTCCTGTAGAAGAACGAACAGTTAATAAATTGATGGAGCGACTGAGGTTGAATGAGATGAGACTACCTGAAAAATCCAATGATTCGAGTGCGTTAATGGCAAAAAATGTTAAGAAAGAACCCAAGAGACAGAAAAAGTGTTTTCGATGTCATGTGGTTGGCCATTTTGTTAAAAATTGTCCCTTGAAGCAAGAGCTAGAAAATCAGAAGAAAGAAAAGTCAAATAGAGATGCTTTTGTTTGTACAATTGATATGAATGATGAAAAAGCATTGTGGTTGGCTGATTCTGGAGCGTCTGCACACATGACTTACAGAAAAGAGTATTTTTCAACGTATGAAGCTTTTTCGATGCCAAAACAAGTCACAGTTGGAAACAAAGAAATAATTTTTGCTCATGGTAGTGGAATAATCAACGTAGAAATGTGGATCAACAGGAAATGGACCAAAAATTATTTGGCTGATGTATGGTATGTGCCTGAGATTGGACGAAACTTGTTTTCTGTGAGTAGAAATATGGAAAGAGGGTTCAATTTTCACGCCAATAAACATGGTTGCACATTTATGAAGAATGGGGTCGCTTGTATGACTGGAAAGAAGACTGACAGAGGGTTGTATGCATTAAATTTGAGAGTGGTTTTACCAAGAGCTAGTGCAGAAATACATGTAGCCTCTGAAGAAGACACTGTACAGCTATGGCATGAACGTTTATGTCACCAAAATAAACGTCATGTGAAGTCAGTTTTGAAGAAATATGGAATGAATGTAAAAAATCAAGAGGATTTTTGTGATGGTTGTATGTATGGAAAACAACACAGACGGAGTTTTGGTACGAGAGAAGACTACAGACCAAAAGTAGTTGGTGAACTTATCCATGCCGATGTTTGTGGACCAGTGGAACAAGAATCTTTGGGTGGGGCAAAATACTATGTTTGCTTCAAAGATGATTTTTCAAGATTTCGACGTGTCTTCTTCATCAAGAAAAAGTCTGAAGTTGCAGAATGCCTGAGAACGTTCATGAATGAAGCGAGGACAATGGGTCATGCTGTAAAAGAATTCATGAGTGATGGTGGTAAAGAATTTGACAATCACGATGTGAAGAAAATTCTTGAATCCAGGGGTATTAATTTTAGTCAATGCCTGTAACACCAGAGCAAAACGGTGTGGCAGAGCGAGAGAATCGCTCATTGGTTGAAAGTGCACGATCCATGATACATGCCAAAGATGTACCAATAAAATTGTGGGCAGAAGCAATCGCTACAACAGCTTATGTTTTAAATAGAACAGCTGCAACTACCGTCGAAGAAAAAGCTCCGGTTGAACTATGGACAGGACGAGAAGTTGTGAGTTTGGATCATTTACGAGTATTTGGTACTACTTGTTTTGTTCACGTACCAAAACCACGCCGTCGTAAATGGGACAAGAAGAGCGAAGAGGGTTGTTTTGTCGGGTACTGTGGTGACAAGGATGGATATCGTGTTTGGATACCAAAGACAGACAAGGTTATACTATCTCGAGATGTCATATTCAAATCAGAAAAGGATAAACCAGAAAAAGTAGTGGCGTTTTCTAAAGGAAAGTTGGATATAACCATGAACTACAGAAGATCTGATATTGAATATGAAGAGGAAGAAAGACAATGTGAGATAGTAGATGACGAAATTGCCGCAATAATAAATCAAAGAGATTCATCAAGTAGAAGAGAACTAGAAATTTCAGAGGAAGTATTATCTGATGGTTCAAATCAATGTAGGTCTGATCAAGAAGTTGCAATCGAAACACTTGAAAAACGTCAGTCTAGATGTCCTTCATGGATGCAAGATTATGTCATGGTTGCTGAGGGTGATATACCAACGTCTTACAAAACAGCAATAGAATCCAAAGAAGCAGATCAGTGGCGTAAAGCAATGGAGGAGGAAATACTGTCGTTGGAAGAAAATAAGGCCTGGCACCTTGTAGAGCTTCCAAAAGGAAAAAAGGTAGTTGATAATAAGTGGGTTTTCAGATTAAAAATCAAAGCCGATGATACCTTGGACCGATTCAAAGCCAGACTAGTAGCCAGGGGCTTCACTCAAAAATCAGGTGTTGATTATGAAGAGACTTTTAGTCCTGTTGCAAGATTTGACACAGTTCGTACTATACTGAGCGTGGCAGCAGCTGAAAAATTAGAACTCTTGCAATTTGATGTAAAAACAGCTTTTCTATATGGCAAACTCCAAGAAGAGGTGTATATGAGACAACCAGACGGATATGAAGATGGCACTGGAAGAGTTTGCAAACTGGATCGAAGCTTATATGGTTTAAAACAAGCACCACGATGCTGGAATGAAAGATTTGTTGAATTCATGACGAAGCAGGGGATGGTGTGTAGCAGTGCAGATCCATGTTTGTTTGTACATTTTGACGACAACAGAAAGTTATTGATCACCCTATATGTTGATGATGGATTAATGGCAGCGTCAAGTCAAAGTGACATGTTGAAATTTGTTGACAAACTTAGACAAGAATTTCAGATAAAAGTTGGAAATTTGGAATATTTCCTGGGAATGGAAATAACACATTTAGAAAATGGTTCAATTTTTCTAAATCAGGCAGCATATGCAAGAAAAGTATTGGACAAATTTGGTATGTCAAGTTGTAATGCTGTGAAAACCCCAATTGAGAAAAGTGTTGCAGAAGATGAAACTGAACTTGATTCTCAAGAAGTTCCATATCGCCAAGCAGTGGGTAGTTTGATGTATTTGATGATGGCTACACGTCCAGATTTGACCTATGCAGTGTGTCTAGTATCAGAATCTTTGGAGAAGCCAACATTATCAAATTGGAACATGGTTAAAAGAATATTTAGATACTTGCAAGGAACTATGAACTATGGAACATTTTATGACTCAACTAAATCACAGGAAGGTTTAGAAGCTTTCTGCGATGCCGATTTTGCTGGTGATTTGAGTACGAGACGTTCCAGAACTGGTGTTGTGTGCAAGTTTTCTGGAGGTGCAATCACTTGGTCTAGTCAAAAGCAAAGAAGTGTGGTACTCTCAACTACCGAAGCTGAGTACGTAGCCGCTAGTGAAGGTGCTAAGGAAGTTATTTGGTTGACATGTTTGCTAAGGGACGTGACAGACATGCTCAATTTTATTCCTACACTGCTTGTGGATAATGCAAGTGCTATCAAGTTGGCCAAAAATCCTGAATTTCACAAGAGATCAAAGCATATTGATATTAAGTATCATTTTGTTCGAGAAAAGGTACTAGAGGGTTTAATTAAACTTGAACATGTGAGTGGCCAATTTCAAGTAGCAGATATCATGACAAAACCTTTAACATGGGCAAGATTTAACATGTTAAGATCAATGTTGGGAGTGAGACCGAAAAACGAAGTTGTTCAGTGACCAGATGATATAAGTTATTTTGAGAGGAAGTGTTAAATATATTGCAAAATAATTGAACAATGTGGTCACTAGTTAGGTTTTAGAATTTGTTGTCACTGTCATTCATTAAAACATCAATTTCAGTTATCACTGTTCGACTCTTAATTCTTAACAAAATCCATTTAATTATAGTAGAATACCCAGATATTCTACAAAAACCCCCAAATTGTATAGTTGTATATTATTAAGCACTAAACATTTTTTGTATTAGACAATATTACACAAACTAACTATTTTAAATGCTGAAGAAAATTAAATGATAACATTTGTGGGTTTCGTTTTGAAAACAATCTTATAGAAAAAATCACATTTGAATTAGTGCCCACCAACGTAATTCTTGTCATCAAAACTAAAATATTTTAAAAACGCGAAGATATACTTGAATACATTAAATCAGCCTATAATCTCACGTAGAATTTGAATATACAGTGCTTTTCTTTAATGTCCCCCCCCTTTTATTTTTTGAACGGCTTAACTTATAGACTTAAAATTCTAGGTGATGAAATACAAGCATGTTTACTATGTGTAGACATAAAATTGACATATGAAAATTTCAAGATGGCGGCTGGGCGTCATCTTGGAATGTTTTTTTTTATAGAAATAGGAGTCATGTGACACCTCATTTTGAAGATCCCGATGAGTACTCTATAACCCCAGAATATTGAGTCGATATCTTCAAGTACTACAAAATGGCGGTACATTTAATTTCTACATTGATACATACACTTTCTGACAAAATTCGTCAAGCTCAATTCAAAACATGCTTTCATGACATTTTTGTCATCTATTCCTAACCCAAACTTCATGTCAAGAATATTTCCAGCATCTTTCGAATTGAATTTGACGATTTTTTTTCAAAAGTGTATGTATCAATGTAGTAATTGAATGTAACGCCATTTTGTAGTACTTGAAGATATCGACTCAATATTCTAGGGTTATGAAGTACTGATCAGGACATTCAAAATGAGGTGTCACATGACACCTATTCCTATTTAAAAAAAAACATTCCAAGATGGCGCCCAGCCGCCATCTTGAATTTTTCATACGTTGATTTTATGTCAAAACATAGTAAACATGCTTGTATTTCAGGACTTAGAATTTGAAGTCTCTTAGTTGAGCCGTTCAAAAAATAAAAGGGGGGGGGCATTGAAGAAAAGCACTGAATAATAATATAAGGGCAGTCCCTAAAAGGTGCGGAAAAAAGAAGAAACAGTACCACATACTCCCCAGGTCAGGATTTGACGATTTAACGCAACTTACCTCAACTCACCCCCGAAATTGTACCATTTCCGAGATACCGGGAGTCCAATTTTGAAATTGAAAACCTTTTTGTCTCATTATTTTAGACACTTATTTACATCATTTCTTGGGAAAATGGTATACGGGGATATGTGGTATGAAAAATTTTCTCCGTTACACTGTGGCCACCACACTGCACATTCTGTGGTTTAAAATATCCCACTATTTTCCTAGTTTTTTTTTCATCTCTCATTTGATAAAAAAAAATTCCAGGCAATTTTTAGTTCAGAAGAAACACTTGTCAATGTTCAGCCAAGTGTGAGCCGTTTTCGAGATATTTTTTTAGAAGTTCCATGCAACACCGAGATAATAATTCCTATTATTATTATTCGCCTGGTATAACCGAGAGTGCCACACCTTTGAATAATTATTATCTATTGCAGCCTGGTTGCCCCGATGTTGGTATACTTCAATTTTCTCAAAATTCTCCTATCCATAGCTTTCCATGTTCAACATCTATTATGGAAAACTTCGCAGTGGAGCGCCCTATGTTTCCTATTATTATGCAAAATGCTTGTCCAGATATTTTGCAAATCAATAGATAATAATTTTTGATTCTTTTTTTATTTCAACTTGTAAATTATTTCGAATAATCAATTTACAATCTAATTAGTCTGTGGTTCCTGAGGTCTTCTTATCATTATGACGAATCATCATACAGAATGTCTTAGTCATTTGATATTACGAATTGAGTAGCGTTCAAAATAGAATCAAATTACCAGAATGTCTCATCAAAGGTAAATTCGTGATAGTTTTAGAGTATGTCTGATTTTTTTTATCAATGCAGATTGATGGTTCTCTATTTATTGTGGTTATTGAACAGCACTTCATTGAACGCAGAAGGGTACGTATAAATTGTGTTTTGATTTTCATCTAACTTGTATTTTCAGCCATTTCAATTTTCATGCCATAGTGATCAAATATTGTAAAGGACTTAAAGGATTTCTTGTGGGAGATATAGTGGAAATCATAACCAACAATAATCATACTGCTGCTTATGGCGTTATAAATATGAAAAATAGAAGACTACAAGGAGAATTACCTATTGATTGTGTCAAAGTAAGTAATATGTTGTGGCCATGTTGTGATTGATGTCGCGATTGAACCGTCAAAATTTTACATGTAAATTATAACTTTATGATGAGTACCAATCTCTTATAGTCTGGGAGGCAGTGACAGTTTTTGGTACTTATTTTTTAAGTCAACAAACATGGATAAAACTCTTCGCTTAGTTATTCTAAGCAAAATCGATTAATATTTAGGGGGATGGATTTCCGATGGGTTGATGCGGAAAATGCGTCAGAAAATACGAATACCTACACTGCAGTTATTTTCACAGTGATAAAAATAGTTCTAGTAGTTTACTGAAGTCAAGCAAAAAAAAAATCACTGGCTAATCAGTGAGCATGGATTATATTATGGTCTGGCAAGTGAAAAAGTAAAAAGTTTTCATCAAAAAATGTTCACTCATTTTCTCATCACAAAGATGTTTTGTGATTACGTAACAGACTTAGCTTTTGGAAATGTTCCTAAGTGTATGCCAATATTGCCAATTGAACACATAGGCACATTGAATAATTTATATCAAGCAACAATACTGTGGCTATAAGGCTAAAGGGCATATGTCAATTTTCTTAAGTTCTCAGGAGAGATCAAAAACCAACACAATTGAAAACTATGTATAAACTCATCATCAAATAGTTGCAAAATTGACCGGTGATCATTTATTTGTTAGTGCTGTTTTTCACTTCTTTTATGTTTTATTTATTAATTTTGCCTAGAAAATCATTATTTTGTATGGAAAAGTTGATTTTCATTAGTCACAGGAATCAGGCAAAAGGGCATAACTAGAAATACTCAGTGGTGTTTGTCATGATGTGATGAGTCACAAAGGAATAAGTTGAGCTATGTCCTTTTGCTGACGAGATTATATCTATCTAACTATTCGGGTTAAGTTATAAGTCGACTTATTCCAACAACTTACTACGGTTGTTAGTATACCTACCTATATGTATATTAAAAAATAAATTATTCATTTGTTTGAAGTAAGTTTATTAAATTGATGAAACATTTTGGTGATAAGAAATGTGAAAATAAAATGAGTACAGGTTTATTCTCATCAAAACTCAACATCTCCATCTTTTGGAATCTTGATGTTGATTTTTGTGGATGCTACTGTTTCGTTGCTTACGATTGGGCCAAAACCACTTTTCTCCTATAAAAAATGTGGGTATAATTCAAGCCGCATAAATTTACAAACCGTATTATTTTGAAGATTTGATATCTTGAACTTACCAACTTCTATAGTATGCCGACTCGCATTATCACCCCCACAACAAGCAAGTATTTTTCGAGAGCGTTGGTGCATCGCAAAACTAGGAAAAGCAAAAACGAGTACTGACGACCCCCAAAACTATATTCTGTGTGGCGTCCCTTCTAAAGTGAATGCTGATAAGCTACTATAAAAAATAGATTATAAATTCACGAGTTCATTCGAACATCGCGCAGAAAACGGCATTCCAATCCGCAATTTGCGTATCAGTGAAAATTTCAATCAGGCAAAAAGTTATAACTAGCTATTTATCCACGACAAACGAAAACTTGGATTTAGGCATAAGGACATATCTCAAGTTATGTCCATGTGCGTGGTTATGATTGTATTTGTCTATTGGACATAAGTCGACATATAGTCCGTTTCACGAGGGTCTATACTCACGTCATTGATTGTCTCTCCTTTTCTAACTCATGGAGAGGTTTAAAAACAGACTGAAACAGAATTAATGACGTAATAAACATCGGTCGTTACTAGAATCCAAAATGGCCGCCGAGCAACAGCTGATTTCTATCATCTCAGAATAATAATAACCTAAAATTTGGTTATGTGATCAAGTAATTAATCAAAACAATAAGCAAAGGAATGATAACTGATGTGAGTTCATTTTTGAAAAAATGATGTGGAAAAAAGTCTTCAATCTCACAAATTCCTACTGTTTATTCAAATATTTATTATGTGACTACCAGTTTCGCGGTCTACACTTTGCACCCCATCCTCAGGTCATCGAAACTAAAGGCTATAATATCAAGAAGGGGGCTATCAGTAACTATCAAACTTATCTAACCTAAACTTATACTTACAATATTCAAGTTACAAGGACGTCATAAGATACATAAAAACATTGAAGGACCTCACATGCAATATGGGGAAACATACATTTGTAGAAAGGACAAAAAACGTTGTAACTTGTAACATGAGGGTCAAGTACGCCCTTCAGATGAACAATGAAGAATGTGCTAAATCACGTTGGAAAATAGAATGTAACCTAACTTAAAAGATGAAATGGCTTAACATAACCTAACTATTTGGTACTTAAATGCTACTCGAGAAATGGGATGTCTAAACTTGTTATGAAGAGAGTGTTCATGGTATGAGATAAGTGTGTCAAATTAAAGATGAGAAGATTGGTGTATAGTTTAGGTTTATTTGTGCATTGAGAGTTTCTAAGAGTTCTAAATTGTTGAGTTTATGTCCTTTGTTAGCAAAGTGTAAAATCTTAAAGTTGTCTCTACTGTCGAATGTATGGTTGTTGTCCAAAAGGTGTGAAGCAAAATGAGAAAAACCAGTAGAATTACATTTCAGACATCTTAAGTGTTCTTTCAACCAAGTAGAAAAATTTTCTATAAGTTCTCCCAATATACTCAGCCGAACAATCCTTGCATTGAAGTCGATACACCCCGCTACGTTCCATAGGGTCTGTTTTGTCTTTATTATTGACGAAAAAATTACTAAGAGAATTAGATGATTTAAATGAAATATTTACGATAGGTTTGAATATATTGGCAATTTTGTTCGATAAATTATCAACAAATGTTAAGGACCTGTATTGTCTTATAGTATTGTCTTCACTTGAATTCTGTGGGTAGACCTGGTTCTGTAGTCGATTGTTTCGTTTTTTGGTTAATAATTTAGTTACTTAGTTATGAGGATAACCATTAATTTCAGCAATTTGGTAGATAGTATTTAATTCTTTTTTAAACTCATACTCACTTAAAGGGATTGTTAAGAGTCTGTTTAAATAACTATGGAAGGCAGCAAGTTTGTGTTGGATAGGATGAGAGGATTCATTGTTAATGACCAGGCCTGTATGTGAAGGTTTTCTAAAAATGCCAAATTCTATATTGTTATTAGATAAAGTGAGAGTTAAATCTAAGAAGTCTAGTTGGTTATTATCATTCTGTGTTTCAAGAGTAAATTTTATAGATGGATGTTGATCATTAACATAATTGAGAAAATCGTTTAAATTGTTATCATTGTTGTTCCAAATGATCAGAATATCATCAACATATCTGGCATAGAACTTCATATTATTAGAGAAATTGTTATCATTTAAAATATTTTTAGTTTCAAAATTGTGCATGAAAAGGTCTGCTAGGATTGGGGATAAGGGTGAACCCATTGCAAGTCCTTCTTTTTGGGAATAGAGATTATTCTCAAACACAAAGAAATTTTGATCAAGGCAAATTTTTAATAAATTGAGAAAGTCAGTCTTTTCAAAAACAGTTATCTCGTCACAATTTGAAAGGTCTCTCTCAACCAAGTCCAATACTTCTATTTTTGGAATGTTTGTGAATAAGTTGGACACATCCAAGGAAATTAAAATGTCGTTATTTGTTAGTTGTATACCTTCCAATTTTTTAATAAGATCTACGTTATTCTTTATGCAATGAGAAAATTTATTATTGTAAAATTGTTTTAATTCCATATTAATGTATTTAGATAATTCATATGTAGGAGTACCTCTAAACGAAACCACAGGCCCTATGGGGATTTGTTCAAAAACATCTGATTTGTGTATCTTCATCAAGCCATACAGTCTAGGTTTAATAATTTGGCTAGGTAAAAGTTTTCTAATTGAGTCTTGATCTAAAAAGTGAACTGACGATCTAATGGTTTGTTTAAGTTTGGTAGTGAATGTATTGATGTTGATTTTAGTTTTCAAAAAGTTATTGTCCACAATGAATTTTTCCACTTTGGACACGTAATCATTCTTATCCATAAAGACTACCTTTATCAGCTTTTGTGACAGTAAGATTGTTAGATTTGATTTTATTCTGAATGTCTTTTATTAATTTTTTATTGAAAGAGCATGCACTGACAAATTCTTTATAGTTTTTGATATTATGTTTTTCTTTTCTAAGGACTGTTTTTATATTGTCTCTGTAAGTATTTTTCTCTTCTTTATCCTCAATATTCAAAGATTGGATCACTGACTCCGCTTCGACACTCAAGGTTTCAAAGGTTATGTAGGGCTAAATTTTTTGTAAGAATATAAGGGTTATAAATCAGACCTTTGCTAATCAACGAAATTTCCTGTTCTGAGAAAACTGTATTTGAAAAGTTAATAAAAGGTTTGTGAAATTTATGAGTAGAAGTGGAAGTTTTAGCTGTATTAGATTGGGTAATTTTTTGAGATTTGTCATTTTTTAATTTTTTGATTTTGTTCTGAAGTTTTTTGTATTGTTTCTGTCTAAGAAAATTGACCGTGGAATGAACACTCTGTAAAAAATTGTCAAATTCAAACAAGTTTAGACTCACCTTGAGTTTGTCATACAAACATTTCAATTGGCAGTCCAAAATGAATAAAGATTGGTACGTCTTCTTGATTTCTTCTTTAATGATTGATTTTCTAAGAATGTGAACATTCCTTTGTATATGTCTGTCCGTTATTCCTCTGTTGAACTTCAATGAAAAATACCTTTGTTTGTTGTAACCCATATTTTTCAATCAAACCAATGTTGTTGTCAAAACACAAGACAGTTAACTTCTCCAATGTCACAGTTTTGTTGTATAAAATGCCTTGTCGGTATTCAGAATGTGAACAAAATAGGATAAAAAGGCTTGTGGTCTACTTTATAAACGATGGAGATGCTGAAAAACCTTTGCCACCACTTGAGGCAGTTTTGGAGGTGAGTTATTTCATAAAACTAGTTCTTTGTACCTATTCATTTCCTATTCCATCTCCTGAACTTTTGTAGAGAGTGTCTGATGCCCTTTGAATTGAAATTACAATTCTTAAAAAGATCAGTTCTCATGAAATCAGAATTGATGAGGACTTCAAGGCATCCACGTCAATTGCAGTCCAAAGATAAGTAAGATAGATGGATTATTGGAGCAGTCATGCGTTGTTGAGAGATGAAAGAAAGGGCTAGTATTGTTATTGAATGAATATTTTGGGCAGGCAGAATTTGACATTATTTTAGTTTATATTCAGCTCGTGTTCATGATTTCAGTCTCCTCATCTATGTTCCGCTGGTACTTGTTTGTAATATAATTACGTTTATTATTTTCTTCTCCCATAGTAAGGAATGTGACTTATTTATCACCTTATGATTGGGCAGGAGGTGATGTCTTGAAGTTGATAACTGATCTGGAAAATGTTTCCATTTTTCACTCCCCCTCAAATGGCCGTTATTTCATGAGTTAGGTATAAAAAAAGTATTGATAATTTATCATTTTTTTAATAACTTAAACTTACGGCTATAAAGGTGGTTAGCAGATTACAAGGCAAATGGATTCAAGTTCTTCAATGCACCATTACATCTTTGATAACTGTTGCAGGATCAAAGTGCTATCAAGCTTTAGGCTGTCAACCTACTTTTGGCCACCAAAGTGGTGTATTGAATTTCGTTTACCTAATAATTCATAAAAAAAATGCTGACTAGCTGATTTCTCGTGGGTTGATGTTCATCCAGTGATGAGGGGACGTCCACTGATCAGAATAAAACTCGACTATTGCGGGTTTTTGCGATAATGGTTTTTTCTTAGTTTTTTATTCAAACATGTCTATATAGCAACGATTGCTTATCAGTATACTAAAAGAAGTCCGTTTTGTGAACTATTATAAATGAAAAAAAAAACCCTTTGCAAAAACACACAATTGTGGCGATTGTATCTCTTCGGTTTCACCTTCCCCGATTAACCCCAAAAAGCTTTTTTTTTAATAATGATATTTTTACTGCACTTCTATATGAATGTATTTTTTCACTCTCCCGAGCTTGCAATCCCTCCATGTGAGGATTTTTCAAAAACTACATACCTTGCAATTTCATTCTACATGATTTTCTTAATGCACAAACAGGAGCGAACTGGAATAGCATTGAGTCTTATGGTAGAGTCACAAGCAGTGCACGCTGTAAGTTGCCTAGTATAACGATCGCTCGCATCCGGATGGCGGATATACACGCGACTACGCTTCCAATGGATGACCGGCCTGAATCCAAAATCTAAATGGAAAACAAATCTGAACGTGTTCTGGAGAGCGTTTTGGAACATACTTGTTCGGCTTCGAAACAAAATTTGAACGCTCTTGAAACTATATGAATTAGCTACGACATACGTTTTTTTTCAAGTAATGACGTCATCGATGACGTAAGTATGAACCCTCGTGAAACGGACTGTATGCCTTTTTGCTTCATGGCATTGTGGTACTAATCTAAAATATTTTGAGTTGTCTCCTTTTTCAAAAAAAAAATATATAGTTTTCAGGAATATTTGAAGTTAATATTTTTTGCATGATATATAAGATTCAAATATATGACTTATACCTTAGTTCAACTGTAAAAACTAGCTTATCTTTGGAAATTCAGTTATATCGTTTTGCCATAACATAGAAAACATTTTTTCAAGTACGTAAGCATGAATATCTCATTTTCGCAAAAAACCGAGTTATGCCCTTTTGCCTTATAGCCACAGAATACTAACAAGCATTCTTGAAATAAAGGGGATGCAGTCAGAAATTGGCCAGGGGAAGTTGAAACAACCCTTTAATGCTAAATCATGCTTTCGAGAACTTTATTTTTCCTTCGCCATGATTTTCTATAAACCAACGGAAACTGTACGTGTTATCTGGCTCAACTACCCAATCAAATTTTGTGGGGTCATAAGGATTGAGAATAGCACAGTGAGCAATGCTCAATATACTTGCAATACAAGCTGTTCACAAAAAATGTTGCTGGAGCTTCTTTTTGCATCATGGCGGCAAAACAAATGCATCAAAATTCAACAGATTCTGTCTGAATTTTCCATCTTTATCGATCATGCCATAATTACGCGTAAATAAATGAGCACGGGCCGCATTATTCTTCTAGTTTTTTTTTGCAAAATTGCTAACGGTGATCTTAGCGATTTGGAAAAATAACAGTGGGTTACAAAAATATATCAATAGTGCATGCTTCCTGTTTCCAACCTGCAACTTGTAATCAATCCTGTAGTCATGGTGCTACGCATGCGCAACGCGACATGTTTAGAATCGATGTTAACATTTTCAAAAAAAATATCGACGCGGCGATTAAGTGAACGTTTCTCTTAAGTATGTAAAACTCGCACAACTTGTATGCCGTCTTTTATTTCACTTCAAATTATCATGAACTGTTCAACCATAGAATGGCATAATATAGAGAAAAAAATATTTTCATTTTACACGTTCACTCGTATTTCATAATTTGACAAACCCGTTCAAACAGTATGCCATTTTACATATCGACATTTAAGGATACATATTTTTTATTGCAATACTTTTCATTGCGTAAATTTGCGGAATATTGTTTAATAAGTGTACTAAATGATTTGAATGTCAGGTATACTTGGTCATGCGCAAACGGTATGCCATTTTTCCTGTGCCTGTTTTATAACAGAAACAAATAAACTTCATAATGGCAGTCTGTTTCGAAACGCGGATAAATCTGTTTTGAAAATTCAAGTACATTTGCCGTGATCACCATTTGGACTCAGGCAAACGGTATGCCATTACCGCTTTATGTCGTGTTTTACCCCAATTCCATTATGTATTAATGGCAGCCTGAGTAGGATCGTATAAAAATGCTTGATTTTTGAACAAATTTTAATTATTTTTAATATATGAAGAACCCGGGATGACCGTTCACTTTATCATTTTTTGATCCTTTGAAGTTTTGTGTTTTAATTAAAGATTTGAATTCGTTTTGAATATTAGTTATTATTAAAATTCATAAAATATTTAACAGAATATGTATATCAGAATATCCTCCAAAACAGGCTTACTTATAGGAATCACGTCCTAAAATCTGTCGCTGGCTGCCGGTCTATGGAACAATGTAACTGTCAAAACTAATTCTCTCTCACTCAAACTTGTTTCTGCGGCAACTTACAGCGCATAATACAAAAAATGATATGCGTTGTTTGAGGTTGAAAATAAGTTAAAAATTATCGATTACATGCAAGAAAAGTTATTTTAGCTGATGATTATAATGATTCTTGTCCTTAGTAAAAGTATATGGTTGGTGGTTCTTGGATATCAGGACAATAGGAGAATAGAAACTACAGTTCTCTACGCGACGTTTTGTCTATATTTAAAGACTTCTTCAGGCTATAACAAACAGACACAAGTGTCACAACATTGTTGCCCCATTATTATTTTTTGATCCTTTGAAGTTTTGTGTTTTAATTAAAGATTTGAATTCGTTTTGAATATTAGTTATTATTAAAATTCATAAAATATTTAACAGAATATGTATATCAGAATATCCTCCAAAACAGGCTTACTTATAGGAATCACGTCCTAAAATCTGTCGCTGGCTGCCGGTCTATGGAACAATGTGACTGTCAAAACTAATTCTCTCTCACTCAAACTTGTTTCTGCGGCAACTTACAGCGCATAATACAAAAAATGATATGCGTTGTTTGAGGTTGAAAATAAGTTAAAAATTATCGATTACATGCAAGAAAAGTTATTTTAGCTGTTGATTATAATGATTCTTGTCCTTAGTAAAAGTATATGGTTGGTGGTTCTTGGATATCAGGACAATAGGAGAATAGAAACTACAGTTCTCTACGCGACGTTTTGTCTATATTTAAAGACTTCTTCAGGCTATAACAAACAGACACAAGTGTCACAACATTGTTGCCTCATTATTATTTTTTGATCCTTTGAAGTTTTGTGTTTTAATTAAAGATTTGAATTCGTTTTTAATATTAGTTATTATTAAAATTCATAAAATATTTAACAGAATATGTATATCAGAATATCCTCCAAAACAGGCTTACTTATAGGAATCACGCCCTAAAATCTGTCGCTGGCTGCCGGTCTATGGAACAATGTGACTGTCAAAACTAATTCTCTCTCACTCAAACTTGTTTCTGCGGCAACTTACAGCGCATAATACAAAAAATGATATGCGTTGTTTGAGGTTGAAAATAAGTTAAAAATTATCGATTACATGCAAGAAAAGTTATTTTAGCTGTTGATTATAATGATTCTTGTCCTTAGTAAAAGTATATGGTTGGTGGTTCTTGGATATCAGGACAATAGGAGAATAGAAACTACAGTTCTCTACGCGACGTTTTGTCTATATTTAAAGACTTCTTCAGGCTATAACAAACAGACACAAGTGTCACAACATTGTTGCCCCATACAATTTAAGTGTGAATAATTGACGTTGAAAAACAAAATTAAAATTGCTGGCAGTCAATGCTTGGTATTAAAATAACCAACCATCGTAAAAAAAGGGAAAAACAAAAATTTAGGTCGAGACAGAGATTCGAACCTTTGACTCATTGAATACGAGACGCATACTTCACCATTGAGCCACGGTAGATGCTCTTAAGAAATCATCTAAACATGTTACTGACGACAGAAATTGACTTTTTTCAAGTGAGACGAAACTCACAGAAAACGTCCAGAATACAATATAAAGCAAATACAAAAGAACTGAGATTTAACAATTTAAAACAATACACTCAACCGGTAGAAAACAAGACACTATGTATTCAACAATAATTGACCTGTTTTCTACCGGTGAGTGTATTGTTTTTAAATTGTTAAATCTCACGTAGAAGTTTTTTGCTTATTGGAAGCAAATGTGACTGCGAAACAAACTTTTCTGTATAATCTCGGAAAGATACTTGCAGGAAATTGACGCGCCCTGAATACATGACCATTTTCTGAGACCATTGCCAGAGTATGCGAAATTTTTAAACATAGCCTAAAATCCAAAATGCCTAGTAGTGTTATAAACGAACTTGCCAGTGATTGTAATCATCTTTGAATATGTGAATATCTATGAAATTAGTCAGAAATTCAATAATATTCGTGCATAATTCATTGTTTTTCTAGATGCTGACATCGAAACATGGCCGCTCTCATATTGTGTACCTATAATTTAGTAAAATTCCACCCAAATTCAGAAGAAATAAAAGTCTTGTCCTTGACGGTACCTAATTGGTTGTTTTCAAGTTATTTTAGACTCCTTCTCATACCTTATACAGGGTGTCCCCCCGGGAACAAGCTCGATCTATATATGGAAAACTATACGTAGGAAAATTTTTAAAATTTGACAGTATAGCAAAGTCTATGGGGGCACTCAAGCTAAAATATTCTCAAGATAGTGGCACTTCCTGCTATACCGGAAGTCGGTGTCAACTTGCTTATTTGAATAGAACACCCTACCCACTAGATATGAAAACATGGCTTGAACGTTCAAGTTACGTAACAAGCTTACAAAGTAACGTTGCTGAGAAGATAACAATAACATTAATATAACGTGCATGTTACTGCTCATGTCAACTACATGAACGTTCAACATAGTAACCTTTCAAATCAACACATTAGTGCAACGAAAATATAACGTTTCTCCAAAGCAAACCATGTTTTGTTATTTTAACATTGCGTTACGTTGCATCAACATTTATGATATGTTTCGATATGACATTTTTCCAACTGGATTGAAATGTTTCTAATTTAACGTTATAGCAACCATTTTATAACGTGGCTGCTACATTTGCGCAGCATCCCTGAAGCAACTATGTAATGACACGAAAATGTTGTTGTTGGACATTGCAGAAATGTTGTTAGAAGGGACAACTTTGAAACATTGTATATAGTCCGTGATCTCTCATAAAAAAGTGATTACTACTCCACTGTAAGTATATCTTTTTGAAAATATTCATTTTGGGATTTTGGACTGTCAATTTTTCAATTGGCGAAAAGACTGGTAATCGCGGCGTTTCCCAAAATCAGGAAAATTCAAAATTCATGTCATTTCATACATTTCTGACTAAAAATCTTTTCTAAAATATTTCTACAAGTTTACCAACTAATGGTTCAATCATTTGATAAAATTGAACATAAAATTTAGAAAAAACTTTTGGTCAAAATTGATATTATTTAGAGAATGCAGCGATAACCAGATTTTTTGCAGATAAAAAACTTTGTCAGGCTGGCAAAAATGAATTTTCTCACTAAGTTTACACAGGAGTTTCAAGTCACTTTTTTCTTCAAATGAAGGATCCAGTTACCATAACGTCAATCGATAATTGACGAATCTGCCATTCAAATGTGTGAACATTTCAGGGGCCAATAAGTTCAATACCTTTCCTAGTCACTGCATGTTGTGGGATCCTGAAAAAAAAGTCTTTATGCATGTAATGATGATATAGTATTATTGGACTCCAGTGACGAATCAGATGCTGATTTTAAAGATGCCATTTTATCAGAAGTATTGAACAACAACGTCATCCAATATAGAGAAGACATTTAAATCATCTGACACTTTCCGGAAATCGTTGCCCTTTTCTTTTTCCTCAAACTTTTTCAATACATATGTAATATGTTCTTATAACTCCCCTCAAAGAAACCTTTTTACTAGTGACCTCAAAAATATTGAAAACAATCACACTCTTTATAGATACATCCCCATATGGATTATTTGCCAGTATTTCAGTGAGTAAGATCTGTTCATCTTCATCGGTAAACCAAACTTGGTTTTGCCTGATTGTTTTTGAAAAACTGGCTGCTTCTTGATTTGGATTCATTGCGTAAATTGTCTTGGTCTTGAATCAAGCGAAAGTATAGACAAAAACAATGAAATCAAAACCTCAAAACATTGACAATCAAATGTCAAATAACATATTCTCTTCTACTGCGCATGCGTTTCGCTACGTTAACCGCTATGACTATCGTCCGTAAACAACCGGCATTTATCGGTATCGATATACGATAAATGACATCCAAATGTCAAAGTTGTCAATTAGCGTTAGTCGGAGCTGCATTTTTTGAGCAACGAAAACTGTCTATTCTTAAGAACTAAGACAGTTCTTAAAAAAATATCTTTTCAATCACAAAATAATCACTTTTTTTTGCGCTGATTCGCAAATCCGAACCAGTCGACAACTGCAAAACTGAAGTCCCGGTCATTGAAAGTTGGATGATTTTTTTTTTACATCTGTAAACAATGGAAATATCTAATTAATATCTGATTTAAAATTTGAACAATAACATTAACATTAACTGGCACGTTTGTTTGCGTTGAGCTCATGTGAGTTTAATATTGAATAAGGGAATCTTACATCAGTGTACAGAAAGGTCCATTTCGGAAACGAATCAGCTCCGGAGATTTTATTTTCTCGAATTCAGTATCGTGCATCAAGTTAAAAATCACCGTGTACTGTGCTTTCAATTTAATTTGTCACATTTTCAAAAAGCTGTGAAACATTCATTTATTGAGCTGAAAGGTCGAACAAAAAAACGATTTATAGTATTTTTCGTTAAGTTTTGTGCTACAGAGTCAAATATTTTCTAAACTGTCAAATTATCAACAAAACTTATTTTTTTCAAATAGCACATCGTAATATCATTACATACTTAGAAAGTGATCTTTTTTCTGATCACGAAGATATAGCACACATGCCCTTTTTTGTCAATAGTTTAGAGTCAATTGGTATAGAGATCTGATTAAAATTGTAATTTCCTGGCGTCTTGTATTTTGTTTCCAATCATTATTATAGTTCTTGTGAATATACACTAAGGTATAGAAGATTTTCTGGTTTGTAAATACAGTATTTTAATGAATTACTCAAATCAAGTATCTACTTTTATCTACTTTTACTGTAAAGGAACAGTATTCACGTAAAACATCTGACAAATTGAGTGCAACCATAACAATGATTGGAAACAAATGAATAAACTCGTGTATCTTCATTCTGGAAAATCACAATTTTAATCATGTTTATACCAATTGTGCTATATTTTTGTGAAAAGAAGATCCCTTTCCAAATATGTTGTGATATATAGGGTGTCCGTCCCATAAAAAAGTGAGTTACCTTTGTCCATACTTTTGACATTTGACAAATATACAATTCCTTTTTTTTTGTTCGACCTTTTAGCTCAAAAAATGAATATTTCCTTTTGGAAGTGTGACAAATTAAATCAAAAGCACTGAACATTTTTAAAACACAGTTAATTTTTTTTGATAAGGATTATAGTGATTAGTGACAGATCAAAACTGTAGATATGAGGTTGGCAAACCTCATTTAGCACAGGGTGGTTAGTAAGAATGGCGTATGGAGTAAATGAATGGCGAAAAGAATGCTCACCTCTCAAGATTTTTACTAAACGTCCGTGTTTAACCACAAAGTGGTTTTTTTGGCCGGTCTCTGAGCTGGGTGAGTGATTGCAGCCAAATCATTGCTATAAATGCTATAGGTACAACACTGCTGTCGAAGTGTCAAACAACTTCTTCACTCGTTTTTCCAATTCATGCCACCCACAAGGCAAAGCTTATTAAAGTGAAAAACAAACAGAAATATACATACAATAAATATCCAGTTATGCAATTTATTCAAAATCACTCACTCAATGCATTTTCTTTGTCCACATTTTATTCACTGTTGAAGTAGTTGTTGAGAACTGACTAGGTGACGGGGAGCCCCTGGCCGTGAGGATCAAATCACAACACAACACAACAACTGACCAAACAATTGCTCAATAGCGTCAGTTTGCTGAGTTTGATTGCCCGTAGTCGCGTTGTCGATCGATATCCGATGCAGTTCATGTAGGAGGCGCCTTGCGCACGGTATTGTTCCGGTTTTTGGCGTTCGGCGGTAAATTTGAAAATTCGAAAACATTTTTCATCACTTCTTATTTCTCGCAGTAGAATGCCTTGTGTAGGCGTGACTTAAAACACGAATTCATTGTGGATGGTAGCATATTAATTATATTATCATGTAAATCAGAGGCGCTTTTTATTGCTATGATCGGATCGATCCAACTTAACACAATATAATCAGAAACTTTTGAAATCGATCTTTAAAAATGGACACCGTGAATAACTAGCTTTTATAGAGGTAGTTTTATGAGAATATTATGAAAAAAAAAGAAGATGAGGTGATTTCAAAATAACGTTAAGATTTCACATCACAGTAGCATTATTGCAATGTTGAATCGACAACATGAAAAATCTGTCACGATTGTTACGTACTTTTAATGTTAAATGTATAACGTCACAAACTTGACTACCAAGATATACTCTAAAATTACGTATTTCTGTTTCTTGCCAGAGACGTTTCATCGTTGACGGATAAATAACGCAACTATAACGATATCGGAAAACAACATTTTCTTGCGATCTATTGCACGTTAGAGTTACGTATCATCAACATTAAAAAATAGACGTTAATGTATTAACTTTTATGAAACGTTACAAAATGTTTATGGTACGTAACATGTTTAGTGGGATTTTATAACTAACATTTTTGGATTCTACGTAAAATTTTAGACCGATTTGATGTACCACACTCTATATCTAAGCATAAGGGTTTTTGAAATATTTAAGACTTTATGTCAAAACTGAAGTTTTTAGGACCTGATTTAAATGTAAATCTTTCGTATCAGAGAGCGTTTTCATTAAGTTCGTGTTGGATTCCTTATTGAAATGGACATCCTTTAATAGATTTTTCAGAACATTTCAATAACTATTGATATGTGGTGGTCGAAAAATAAGTTCAAAAATTAAATTTCGAAATCTGTCAAAAATCAATTTTTTCAAATAGAAACCCCCAAATCTAGTGATTTCATGTTGACGGGCATGGAAAAAAAAAGTTTGCGTAAGGTTGTCCTTTCCAAAAATTTGTATTTTTGGAAATATGCTATGATACAAAAATACATAATATGCTATGACAACGTTGAAAAACAATCGAATGTTAGAAAGTGCATTGAGCATTCAGTGTCATTCAAAATCTTTTTTATAATCATGCCGCAGCGCTTAAATTACACAAAGGAAGACTACTTGAACCTGTTTATCATTTATGGTGAATCTTATCAAGTTATATCAAGAACCTGTCACACATTTTTCATTCGATTTCCAGAAAAACGAGGTCCTCAAAAGATGCTGTTAAAAAAATCATAGACAATTACAATTTCAAGAATTTGGGATCCGTCAAGAGAGAAGTGCAAAGGAATAAACCTATGAAGAATGATGAGAATATTGAAATTGCCATTTTGGGATATTTCGCTGCATACCCAACAATGTCTCTAAGACAGGCTGCGTAAGAATCAGGATTATTCAAAAATACCATTCATAGGAACATCTGAAGCAGAGGAGTAAGGGACACTCGGCCATCATGAGTGAACCCCAGGTAAAAGATGGAGTGGTGCTAATGCACTCCAATGACATGAATTCAATCTTCTATGCTGGCAGCTCGCCTGAGCTGATTATTCCTAGACCAGAGGATTGGACGGATCAGAACAGACTAGTTCAAATACGGGAAGGGTCCTGGTGGTTTACTGATGGCTCCAAACATCAGAGAGGCACAGGAGCAGGATTCTGCAAGAGCGAGACGGACAACAAAATGACCTTCTCGCTCGGGACTCACGCTTTGATCCTACCGGCCGAAATTTTTGCCATAACATAATGTGCATATTATAACATTCTTGAGAGCGGCACAAATCACAGAACTTTCAACATTTGTTCAGATAGCACTTCAGCATTGAAGGCTGTTGTGAGAAGGCAGTAGACTCCAAAGCAAACCTAGAATGCAAAGAGGTTCTGCATAAGATAATTCAAAATAATAACAGAGTGAGGCTTATTTGGGTCCCGGGCCATAGCGGTATAAAGGGGAACATTGAAGCTGACAGACTTGGTTCATCGCACAGGCCGATAGGACCCGAACCAATGATTGGCATCCCTAAAGCAACCGGAATGGGCGGAGGAAGAAACTTCTACTCGAAAAGGCCACTCTATGCTGGAACAATGCCCCTGGCATGCTAATGCCAAGGCAATGATAACAGAACCTGATACAGGCAAAACCAAAGAGCTCTTGAATATGAGCAGAAAAGATCTCCGCGCAATGATCGGTCCATTAACTGGTCACATGAACCTGAAGGGTCACCTCCATAGGATCGGAATCGGGAAAGATTCAGACTGCAGGTGGTGCCTTGAAGACGTAGAGACCGTAGCCCACACCCTAACGGAATGTCCGGCTCTTCGTAGCATAAGGATGGAATACTTCGGAGCTGAACTCACAACACTCCGGGAATCGGGAGGAATCTATTTGAGGGACATGCTGAGCTTCGCGAAAGCGTGTCGTGCCTTCAATAATCTCACTTCTATCTATTGTGGGTTGCAACGAGCCCAGGAGGCCTAAGCAGGTTTTGGCATGAGCCACCCACATAGGATACTACTCAAACATAAATTTCATCCATACGCATTGACGAATTGCATTCTGCGAATTTATCCTAACTTGGACCCAGGGAATCAATTTATTTTTAGACAATATCATTTGGACGGATGAAGCAAAATTAACTAAAAATGTTACTCTCAATCGGCACAATTCCCATCATTGGAGTGATTCGAATCTGCATTTTTGCATCATTCTAGATAGAGAACATTATGCTTGTTAACTTTTAGGTCAAGGCTATTTGGACATCCTACAAAACTTTGAAAATGGGTATTTGGACAATGTGCCGCTTGCTATTCGCAAAAATCTTTTTTATCAACTTGATTGAGCACCCCCACTCATGACGGTCCTAGCTGAAAATTTTCTCCAAAATTCGTTTGGAGATCGTTGGATAGCAAACAATGGTCCTTTCCTGTGGCCACCTCGCTCTCCCGATCTGACAGTGCTCGATTTTAGTATTCGGGGTGCTATCAAAGATCGAGTGTACAAAACTCCCTCAACATCAATGGGAGATTGCATGCAGCAAGTAAGAAATGAATTTGCGAATTTAAGTCACGAGTCAATCAGAAAAGCGACTCATGAACAGTTGCTGTTAGATGCGAGAAATGTCTGGAAGCACTAGGACGTCAGTTTGAACATCTACTGAAATAAAATCAAAGCTAGTTAAATCAATATTTGTCTTAACATTGTATTCATCATTGACTTGAATTGACTTTTTAATGTTTTGATAATTCAATATTCAAATGTGTGACATGTTCTTGTTATAACTTCATTAGATACATTCTTTATAAATAATGAATAGCTTCAAGTAATTTTCGTTTGTCTGATTTAAGCGCCGCGGCATGATTATAAAAAAGATTTTGAATGACACAATGCTCAATGCACTTTCTAACAGTTGATTTTTTTTTTCAACGCTGTCATAGCAACTAATGATAACTGAACTTGAAATCCATAGAAACATCGAAAAATATCATTAAAACTGGCAATATTTCCAAAAATAATTTTTTTTGGAAAGGACAACCTTGCACAAACTCACCTTTATTTTCGATGCTTGATTACATGAGATCACAAAATTTTGGGGTTTCCATTTGAAAAAATTGATTCTAAGCCAATTTCTCCATTTAATTGTTGAACTTATTTTTCGACCACCATATATTAGTAGTTATTGAAATGTTCTGAAAAATCTATCAAAGGATGTCCTTTTCAATAGGGAATCCAACACAACCTCAATGAGAACGCTTTCTGATACGAAAAATATACATTTAAACTAGATCCTAAAAACGTCAGTTTCGACATAAAAGAGTGTGGTACATCAAACCTGCCTAGAATTGTACGTAGAATCCAAAAATGCGATAATATATAGGGTATTCTATTGGAAATAAGCAAGTTAACACCAACTTCCGGTATAACCGGAAGTGCCACCATTTTGAAAATATTTTAGCTTGAGTTCCCCCATAGACTTTGGTATACTGTCAAATTTTCAAAATTTTCCTACGTATAGTTTTCCATATAGATCGAGCTTGTTCCCGGAGGGACACCCTGTATATGGCATGGTTGTAAAGGAGACAATGCATGTTTATCTTTTTCTGTTCTTCTGGTCTGGAGTTCTTAAATTGTTTGTTGGGACATTAGGTTAATATTTCAAATAAATTGTAGCCACCAAACCACCCCAGGAATTTGAGCGTTTGAGGTTATTTATAACGTTGAACGACCATTGTCATGACCCAACAGAGAGGTAGATATAAAGACAGAATGTCATAATTTACTAATATTTGATCTAAATTCAGAAGAAATAATATATTCTTGTCCTTGAAGGCAACTTTTTTGGTTATTTTCAAGTAATTTGAGGCTTCTTCGTGCATGTACCTTATATATTATGATGTCGTTGTATATGACACAGCTTATGTTTATTTATAGTAACCTGTAACTATATTGAATAACTTACAGAAAAATTATCTACTAGAACTATATTTATGTCGCAAATTAGTAGTTACTGTCTTGAGCTCAATAACTAATAGCTGGAATTTCTAGACCAGTAGTTTCATGACATTTTACGGCTGTGTATCGTACATTGTCTTGTTTTATCCTGTGACATTTTTTTTTATCGGTTCAAGAGAAAAAGTGCTTTCTTATTGTCAAAGCACACATTGAGAGGACAGTGGTGGCAGTCCGACACTCAGTCTTACCATTAGATGGCGCAAGCCAAAAAATGTCACCACTAAGGTAATAAAACTTATGTCAGCAACATTTTCTGTCAAGCTATTAATTGACACCATAAATGCCGCCAAATAAACCATGCTACCACTCGGGTAATATACAGAGTGTCCCTTAGATGACTGTACAACGCTCAACCACAAATTCCTTGACCAAAAATAAGGCGATATAGGCAAACTTACCTATATCCAAAACTGCTTCGTTAAGCCCAAAGAGGGCTTTAAAGATTAAAAAATAATTTGGTTCTTCCTACATTTTTCAAAAACGTACAAATCGATTTTTGATAATTTTTGGTACCTATTCTTGAACCATGAAATTACGTTTTTCATTTTTATAGCGAGTAGTATTGTCGATGGTACGTCACATGTAGCTATTTCTTTTGATTTTTTTTGGCATAGAATTTTTGATAATTCAGATGCTTTGATCTAATAGTTCATTGTATTGGGGAGTTTTTCTCTCTCTTGAGAAATCTCGCTAATGAGATGAGTGATAGTGCCAGAAAAAAAAATATTTTCAATGAGGTTCACAGATATTTCATTATTGAATCATTTTTTTTGGCCATAACGACTTATCCCAGCAAACTTTTTCCGGAAAAGAAAAAGCTGTACCAGATACTGAGTTATCAAATCAAAACGTCTGAATTATCAGAAAGTCAAATCCATAAAAAATCAAAAGAAAAAGCTGCATAACACGTTACTGATTTTTTATGAAATTGACTTTTTGATGATTCAGATGTTTTTATCTAATAATGCAGTGTGTACAAAAGATTTCTCCTCCCTTGAAAAAATTTGCTGGGATACATAGTTATGCTAGAAAAAAATGAATCAACAATAAATTATCTGTGCAGCTATGTAATTGGGAAGATTTTTTTTCTGGCACAACCACTCATCTTAACCAAATTTTTTAAGAAGAAACATCGGAATTAGCAAAAAGTCAATGC
Source organism: Orchestes rusci (assembly GCA_958502075.1). Lineage (NCBI taxonomy): Eukaryota > Metazoa > Arthropoda > Insecta > Coleoptera > Curculionidae > Orchestes > Orchestes rusci. The sequence continues at coordinate 94,857,745 of OY293304.1, read as the reverse complement.
AAAAAAAAAATCAAAAAAAATGACAACATATGACGACACCTTTATGACACATCCGATTAATTACAACCGGTCGCTGTAGTAACAGAAAACGTAATTTCATGGTTTAAGACAAGGTACCAAAAATTATCAATCTCGATTGGCACGTTTTTGAAAAAGGTGGGAAAAACCAATTTTTTTATGATCTTTGACGCCCTCTGTAAAGTTAACGAAGCAAGTTTGGATTGGTTAAGGAATTTGTCGTTGAGCGTTGTACATTAATTTCAGGGACCTGTAGATAGCTCACTCATGTTACCAACATTTTATGTCAAGTTGTTACTCAAAACCATGAGAGGGCGCCAGCCAAACCATGCTACCATTGCAGTTTCGCAGTCTTTGATGATTCAAAGTGTCATTTAGCGGAGTGGTAAAGTGATTTTTCATTAGAGTTCCAGATGATGACTGGTAACCAGTCCGGTAAATGATAATCTAGAGTAAAGTATAAAATAAAAAACATGATGATAATAAATGAAAGATATAAATGAAAGTCCTGACTTGGTTTTCGAGAGTTTATAGAGAAAAAGCAACGGTTAACACAAAAAACCTAGTACATGAACGGAGCCTGATCAGCTGCCATTCGAGAGGGTTCACCCTGATCGCGGTCCCTGAGGGGTAGCGGAATGCCCCAAACATGTTAAAATAATTGCAACTTTTTATCATTTAGTTAGGGCTGATTTTTTTACCAGTTGTTCTTTGGTAGTCCAAAATCATATAGAAGAATTGGCGGATCGATTGGCCGGTTCCTTAAGGGTGGCGGATCAACCTCAACATGTCGTGGGAACAATAATTGACTTTTCATAATATGATGCATTCAAGGCTGAATTTTTCACCGTTGTTCTTTGGTAACCTACAATAGTCAGAAAAATAGGTCGATAGATTGGCCAGTTCCTTGAGGCTGGCGGATCACCCTCAACATGTCGCGGGAACAATGAACTTTTCATACTTAGATTTTTCAGTTGAGGTTGGATTTTCCACCAGTTGTTCTTTGATAACCTATGATCTTCAAGAAAAATTAACGGATCGATTGGCCTGTTCCTTAAGGGTGGTGGATCACCCCCAACATGTCGCGGGAAAAATGCACTTTTCATAATATGATTCAGTTGAGACTGAATTTTTCACCAGTTGTTCTTTGATAACCTTTAAACATTCAAAAAATTGACGGATTGATTGGCTACTTCCTTAAGGGTGGCGGATCACCCCCAAAATGTCGTGGGACCAATGCGCTTTTCATGATATCATGATCTTCATAGTGTTTACTGCCCTTCAATTACCTCTAGTGAAGATAGTATTGTCATACTTATTCGAAAGGCAGCTAGAAAATAACTTTGCAAGTATACAAGTCACGGAAACTTTGTATCTTTTTTTTTTTAATTTTATATCGCTATAGAAATGTATTTTTAAATTGCATTTGTATCAAATAAGTATCAAAATATTATCTCTGGGGTTGATTGAAGAGCTTTGATTACTATGAAGATTTTCAAAAAATGAGAACATTCGTAATTCGTCATATTCACGCGTCGTTCAGCCAGGAACTTAGAACCGCCATTTTGTCCGTCATTTGACATATTATACACTTGAAATAGCCACAATAACATACTACAATATTCAGCCTTTAACTGAAGCATATTATGAAAAGTTCATTGTTCCCGCGACATGTTGGGGGTGATCCGCCAACCTTGAGGAACCGGCCTATCGATCCGTCAATTTTTTTGGAAGATTATAGGTTTTCAAAAAACAACTGGTGACAAATGCAGCCTCAACTGAATCATATTATGAAAAGTTTATTGTTCCCGCGATATGTTGAGGGTGATCCGCCACCTTCAAGGAACTGGCTAATCGATCCGTCTATTTTCTTGGACGATTGAAGGTTACCAAAAAACAACTGGTGAAAAATTCAGCCTTAATTGAATCATATTATGAAAAGTCAATTGTTCCCATGACATGTTGGGGCTGATACGCCACCCTTAAGGATTCGGCCAATCTATTCGTCAATTTTTTTGGATGATTGTAGATTACCAAGGAACAACAAGTGGAAAATTCTGTCCTAACTGGATCATATTATGAAATGATCATCGGTACCACGACCTGTTGGGGCTAATCCGCCTCCCCTTAGGAACCGCGATCAGGGCGATCCCTCTCGGATGGCATCCGATTTGGCTCCGTACAACATTCTCTCAAAAAATAGTCCTTACGTTCCCCTTAGAACTGCGTCTCTTATGGGCAATGACAGTACAGTGTTTTTAGTTGGCCGAACTACGGTGAGAGGCGCTAGAAGCTTTGACAGTTAGATGACAGTTATTGACGTGACAGAAGACCCCATCACATTAGGCGAATTTTGGCGTTAACCAGGTAACGATTTGTCGTTACCAGGTTTGTGAAGTAATTGGTTACTGTATCTATACCAGCTTGGGATCAAACCCCAAAATGTTCTGGTTACTAGAAGTATTATTTATGGTATAACGTAATTACTCAATTAGGTACCTCCCAAGAGATTTGCCCCTACTGCGAAGAAAAGTTAGGTTAGGAAATTCGTAACCTGGTTATCGCCAAAATATGCCTATTCCTTATGTCCAACACAACTCAGCGGTGACAGCAGCTGGACAAACTTTGACAGTTTTGCACACAAAACTGTCAAAATTTACCCAGCTACTGCGACCGCTGAGCCTTCGCTGAGCTGTGTTGGACATAAGCATTGAACTCGATACCACCTATCGAGTTCAATGCCCCATCATGACCCCATTGATCCTGAATTAAGTTAGGGTTACATTAAAATTTGATTTCGAAGTGGAACTGTCAAATTTTTGCTTGGCAAACGGATATCATATGCTACCATTCACATTGAGTTTGGCGTAGGCGTGATCTGGAACACAAATTCGATGTAGATGGTAGCATATGTACGTCTCCCGTGTTCCAAACGGAAATTTAACAGTTCCACTTCGAAATAAAATTGAATGTAAATCAGGTACTCATCAGTCCAAACTCCAACAGTATTTTATGTTAAGTGTATTTTTGGTAGATGAAGCAAATATTGTGATGAAAGTTTGAACTATTTGCACTCATCAGTCAACCAACCAATTAGTAAACCACATCTTTTCCGAATTTAATTGTTCAGTGAATCAACATACAGGTGTTTGGATTGTCTTGTTTAGGAAATTTTCTAGTGTAATGCTTGTAGTTCTCAAAACAATGATTGGATATCTGAACTGTACTTAAAACATTGATATTTTTGTATTCAAATTAAAGCAGTTATGAGTATTTTCCGTTAAACTTTGTGTAATTAGTAATTTTAGCGGATCTTTATGAAATGTCCTTGAATAATGTCCTTATTCAATAATAAATATTTATTTATTATATTTTTGCCTCAAATTATCAATGATAAAAAATATGTACTACATACCTACTATAAATGGACAAAATATGAACAAAACTAAAGAAACCACCTGAAATTTGATAAAACTTTGATCCTGCATCGGTTGTCAAACAAGTTATGTCGCCTTTGAAAACTTTGATCCATTTGTCAGTTTACATATCTTGGTGATTTCGGTTAGTGCCTTTTTGACACAAGTAATTTTTGTTTTGATAAAAACGGCCATCACAATCCGAAAGAGGAGCAAAAGTTATGTACTTCCCAAAAAATTCACAATAATTGAGCAAAGGATAGTCTTGCTTTAAAATTTTGAACTGCCCCTCTTTCGAATAATGCCAGCCATGCATTTTTATCAAAGATTACACAAAAAATTGTATATTTTTTGGAAAAAAAAAATCAAAACACGTAAACTGACTGAAAAATGGATTAATATTTTTAAATGCGCCATTGCTTCTTCAAAAACCAATGCATGATCAAAATTTCATCGAATTTAAGGCCGTTCCATCAGTGCAAGTCATATTTTCGATGTATAAAAATGAAAAGCGAATTTCAAAAGTGCCGCTATAACCTGTCATTTGTCACGTCAGTGTATGAACCTACAGCGCCCCTCACCGTAGTTCGCACAACTAAAAACACTGTTCACCCTTACTCTATGGGAGATGCACTTCTAAGGGGAATGTTTTGTGACTCAAATCATCACTGAAAAACGTCACTCGCTCTCCTTCTACAACTGTCACAAGAAATATCATTAGAACAATCTATGATAGAACAGTACCAACATAACATTGTGAACTGCCACGAAAAGTTTGAGATACATATCACTGGATTATACAAACATGATAATTATAGCAATGAATAATAAATATGATGTATTACCTTGAAACATCCGTTTTTGATAATTTTATCAAGCATGGTCTACTCTTTGGAAGGAAAAAATATTTTTCAAACACTGTTTATTTATGGTGGAAACTATATGGACACCTCGAAAACTGTCAGTATTTTGAAGGAAAGACACCCGTTAGAAATATACACGTTCATATCATCAAACTCAATCTGAAATTGAACTCACAAGTCTATTATAGGCGTTACAAAATGAAGTGATCCAAAAGTTCCAGACAAAATTACCCAATAATATTTCACGACAGATCCATTTTCTTTAGCGAAGCAAGTTTCTCTCAACACGACCAGATTATTGATATATAAAAAAAGATTGGTATCGCGATAATGAGAAAATGAGCTTTCACTTGACCCGACTCCTCACTGAGTCATGTAAGAATTGTGTCCATGAACGTGGAGGTAGAGTATCAATAATATGATCTGCAAGGATCTTAGTCTAGACTATTGATTATTATTGATTTTAATCAAATCTCGATTAATTATTAATCAGTATATAAGACCGCTCCCCAAAAATCTTTAATTTAACATTTGAATGGTTCACGTTATTACTGTCGTTCTTCACTGGTGGGGACAAATTTTTAAAATGGGACAGAATAAGAAAAACCTTTGAACATTTTGGTGCAATAACTAGGACGAGTAGAGCGTTAAAGGTATGCTAAAGTCTATTTTTTATAAGAACGGAAAAATGACAAGCAGTCATTAGTAACTATTTTATTAGGTTGCCAGCCTGACTTACCACGTTCAAACTTTTAAGCTGTGTTTAGCTACAGGACCGTATCCGGGTATATAATTATGAAAACATACTAGCTAAGTTCGGGTTTCGTCTCGAACATCTTTGAAATCTGATTCCTGAGCAATGCTGGAACTAGCTCGAGGCTCAACAGGCATGCTATCCATTATTGCCAAAACTTTACCTTTTCAACTTCAAATTATGACTAAGTAAACAACTTCAAGTTGGGAAATAACAAAAAAAAATTTGGGAATAGACTAATTCAATATAATATATTAATGAAAAAGGGAACATAAACAGTAATAAACGAGATCCATGTATGTTTTTATACCAAATATCATTTTATCATATTTTTATAGTAATATGATAAGATAATGATGATAATAATTGAATCCAACTTATATGTAGGCCCGGTTGTTCAAGACCAGCTCAACGAGGGTTCAACGTTGATCTTTTCTTGTTCAACTGAGTTCAGATACAGAGTATACTCTGTGCATGTTTGGACCGAGTTCAACGCTCAACCATCCTTGAACTATAATCTCTTGATCTTGTACAATTGGCCCTTAACAAGACAAGATCAAGAGAAAAACTGATTTGAATTTGCAAATAAGCCATGTTTTGGGCATCAGGTATCAAGCATTCGTGATGATAGTGAAATGCTCGTAATGCTTGCATAGCTATGAGAGGCAAATCAGGATCAAGGATAGACCCAACTAAGATTCGTACAGAAAACTCATATCAGTCCCCTATTGTCACGTAGAGATCGAATACCTACTTATTCAGTGGGATCCACACATCTCCTCGGTTGATCCTTGTAGTACAACGGTACGGTGCAAGGGAATCGTGAGTATCTGAAGGGATTTTTCCTCTTGGGCAAACCAAAAAAGAGATAAGCGTTGAATATGAGCTACATTTTTCTGGCAGAGTTATTAACGTTAATATTATTGCCGGGTTAAAAATTTAAATTTTCTTTATTCATGTGATTATAATGTTATGGAATATTATGAACTGATATTAATCATCTAGTTTCACTAACGTTTATCTTCCCTTGTTCACTAGTAACTAGCAGTCTTTCATTATTGTTAGAGACTTATATTGAATTGGCCTATTTCCAATCTGGAATTGATTAGTTCCAGATTGAATGTGATTATTGCCAATTTGATTTTGTTCATTCCCAACTTGAAGTTTTTTAGTCCCAATTTGTAGTTGAAAAGGTATAGAGATAATATTTTAAATTTTTACACACATAACATAAATTATTTATACCGCTTTACTAACCTATAAACTCGCCTATAAACCAATGATAAAAAGATTAAAAAGCTTCTGAAAAGTCCGAATCAACTATGACAGTATCTTGAAAATAATATGAAAAATAACAAAGAAATAAATACCAGAAACACAAAAACTCCAAAGCCAAATAATATCATTCAGAAAAATTCGGGAATTTGATTCTGTTCTAATATTGTAAATTAAGGTTAAAATTTAATGTCAAACGCTTGACATATAAACAAATGACGGTGATTTAGGGAATTTATTTTCATTACCTTGGTGAAAATAACGGTCAAATCGTCCGTTCTTATAAAATATGGACTATATTCATTGTTTAGTAATAAATATCTCTCTTCAATAAATTTGTTTGGCGTTTTTTTGGCAAATTTCACCCCACTCTACAAAGATAAGTGGGAGTAGAGTAAAAGTAAATAAAAATGAAAGTAGTACAAAATAATTGTTTTCCCTTAACAAATTTTCGTAGGGTATTATTTAGTTGAACGCGTGTAGATGATGATGCAACATTTATTATACATAAAAAATTAAGTGAAAAAAGTTAAAAACCTGTTTCAAATAGAAATATTTCTGACGTGTCTTCCTAGCCAGGGGACTATCTGTTTTAATGTGATGTTACCTCATGAAGAAGCTTTTTGCTATGATGTGGAAGGAACTTTTAAGAAAAAATGGTCTTGAATTAAGTGAATTCAATTTGGTAGGAAGTAGGTATAAAGAAGTTAAATCAATGTGCGGAATTGATTGGATAATACAATAATACAATAACATAACACAATATCTGTATGGCTTTTTTGGAAAAAGAGAGGGCCTTTGAAAGTTTATGACAATTAAAAATTTTTAATACAAATATCTTCATATTTGCTCAAAAAATGTTTGTTTTTTCAGAGTAAAATGAGGATATTTTTACTGTTTAAAGTGTTTTTAATAATATACCACCGATCTAAAATACCCAATAACACATCGAACTGCCAAACGTTAATCTAACGAGTCACCCCAAAGCAAAACAAAAACATGATGCGCGATCCAGGTTATTACATCAACATTTTTTGTTGAACAAAACTTGTTTGTACAACAATGTCTAAGTAACATTGTTGCTTCGGCTATCACCCTGGCAACATCTACGTCGACTGGTATTTCTACGCGGAAAATCGAATCATTTGCTCCAATGCAAAAATAACATCGAATGTGACATTTTTTTCAAGACACCGATTGAAAATCTGTAATAGTCCCCACTTTATTCTATAGAAAAATATATTTTCGAATCAAAAGGCATTTTTATAGAAAATTTCCTATTTTTAGTTGTCATAAGGAGATATGTCATCGGGAGAGATTGAACATAAACATAGGTACTGAAAGTTCTTGTCTCTAGCCCATCCCTTCAAAAAAATGAAATTGTTCACAATCCACGATAAAAAAAATCTTTACATTAAAACACCAGATTTCTTACTTTGTCATGGGATTATAATTATCCATTATTGAATTACTTTTTTATTATCTATAGGTCATTCCCAGACACGGTAACATTAATGGTTGCCCAGATGCACATAAACAGTATAATGGGAAAAACGTTACTGTATCTGATTACTGTGATGATGGTTCGTACAAATGTAATGTTACTCTCACGCATGATAGAAGAGTAGTTGAAATACCAAGATATTGTATACAGGTGAGTTGAAAAATAATTAATACAACTACTTGTCAATCGTTTTAAAAATGGAAATATCAATGGACCGGGAGATAGCGACCATTTTTAGGTAACGTTCAATGCTCGTCTGCCGAGCTGGGGATGGTATATTTCAATATTTGAAGTGGTTCAAATTCTATAGATTTTTCCCCCTGTGTACCAAACTCCAAGATCAATAATTGAAATTGTACAAAAAAATTGTAAAAAATAACGATGCTCATCCGCCATTGTGATTTTATGATTGTGTACTAGAAAAAATCCATCGGTAACTCATCAGCAGACAGTTTCAAGTGATAGGTTTTGCAGGACCTTATTATGAAATTGTTTGTGAAAAATGATGAAAAAAAAAACGAGAATGCCCGTTTGCCGAATCAAAGGTAGGTTGAAAAGCACAAAGGAAACCTTGAAAATCCATCGCCAGACATCAAATCAAATCAAATCAAAAGTAGCTTCATTGTCTCATATAGGACATAATATACTACGTGATAATTAATGGTAATTTTTAATTGTAATATTTTCGTGACAATTTATGACATTGGCAGACGGACATTTGACATGATAATATAACAACAAATTTATTTGATAGAACTGGCCGTTTGTCAGTGCAAGAAAATTTTAGAAATAATGCCTAGGGGCAAATTTATTTCGCAATATGTAAAAGATGCGGTACGGGGCACATATAAACAATTCCGTTTGCTTCGTCCAGATATACCAATAGCTGAACATGTTGAAGCACTGGAAAAAAGTTTCAAAGTATGTACCTATTCTCTTCTGAAGAAGAATTTTTTAAAAATGGTATTAAATATTTTTTAGATTCATTACTATACGATATATAAAGTTTTGAGACAAAAGGAAGATTTGAAGGCAGATGAGGAAAATAAGAAATGCAGGGGCAGAATAATCAAGGGAAAATGGTTTAACAACTTTTACTTGCGCGAGGAACTGATTAGGCAGATTTTTGAATATTTGAGGATGGAAAAACATTTTACGTTGAACGACTTATTAAATCACGTTAAAAAAGAAGTCGGATTCAAGGGTTCCAGGAGCTTACTTTACAAAATTATTCGCGACATGGGCTTTAAATACAAAAAAGTAGACGGTAGAAAAATTTTATGTGAAAGAAGTTATGTGGTTCGGGCAAAAACTGCTTTTTTGAGGAAATATTTACAATATTTGGATTCGGACGATCACGTTGTGTTTGTGTTTTTAGACAAGACCTGGATTTACAAAAACTGAAGAAGTGTGAGACGTTGGTTGAAAGATGATGACAAAAGAATGAATGAAATCAAAATTTCCAGTGAAGGGGATCGGTTAACAGTTTTACATGCGGGTTTCAGGAGGGGATTTCTTCCAAATTGTGGTATGCTTTTCTTGAGTGGAAACAACGATAAAACTATGAATGGGAATTCATTTTTCGAATGAGTTGAAAGTCATCTAGTTCCTGACTTGAGCAAAATTAATGAAAAATGCATTATAGTCATGGACAACGCGCCTTATCATTCGGTTCTTAGTGAAAAAAAATTAAAAAAAACTCAAATAAATCAACGATTTCGGAATTTCTTTTATCTCAAAAAATTTTCGTGAATGGCTCGTGTACAAAAAGAGAGCTTTGGTGCCTCGCCAAACCTCTTCTGTCAGAAAATCTAGGAAAAAAATATGTGGTTGACGAGTATCTGAAAGCAAAGGGATTTGAGGTTCTTAGATTGCCTCCATATCATTGCCAGTATAATCCAATTGAAATGGTCTGGGCCTTTTGCAAAACCCATCATAATAGGCATATTTCGGATACCACTATTTCTAACCATAATAAAGTAAAATACATTTGGCAAGAGGCCATTTCAAAATTCACCTGCGAAATGTGGCAAAATTGTGTTGATCACACAGAAAAATTGATCAGAGAAGATTGGAGGAAACATATGGGAAACACAGAAGTCTCCAACGTTTCTCCTTTAATCATATCGTTCGAAGAAGAATCTGATTCGGAAGATGAGACAATGGCTTATGAATCCGATGAAGAAAACTCCTCGTGTTCAAGTCCAGTTCTTTGTTGTAATAAATGGGTGCTTTCCACTCTTCCAAAATCTTTTGAAGTGATTTTCTAAGAAATTATTTACCAGTAAATTGACCTGTATAAAAGTGGTTCATAATAAAAATATGAGGAATTTTTCCCCATGAACTTTCTATGTCATTTGATTTTTTTGGAGATGGCGCCCAGTTCATGGACAAAATAGGGTAGTTTCGTTTTTTTGTTGAGTTAGGGGTATATGCACCGTAGAAATCTTATCCGAGTGAAGCATTTATCGCGATTATCCTCCATACCACCTAATGGAAAATAATCGCGATGAAGTCTTTATCCGGATTAGATTTCTACGGTACATATACCCCTTAATGAAATTACATGCAACCACACCACACTTCTTCACAATGTATCAATCAGAAATAGAAAATCAGTAATGATTAGACGCAGCTTATTTCTACTTTGTTAATACACACACCTCCAAGTCTTGGATCCCGATTTATACAGATATTAAAAGTCTGGTCACCTAAATAAGTACTCTATTCTTTTCCCAAGTTTGGGTGTTCGGACTTTTTTTTTGTTTTAAAGTCATTAGGAATACCTTTTTGACCTCTGAAAGAAAAAAAAAGCCACTCTTGATGGTTTTTCAAAGTGGTTTTAGAAAAAAAAAAGATGACTACATTCAAAAGAGGGGCAACAATTATACCGACCCTGAAAATTACACGTCAATTATTGACAATTTTATAGCCTAGATTTGCGGTTTTGAAGTTGCTTAAAATGATAAATGTCTCAAGCTTTTAGCCAGAATTGCCAATTTTAGGCAATTTTTGACATCTTTTGAATCGCATATCTAGTCTAGATCTTTAATATCAGAAGAAATGGGGAAAAAACCGGAGGAGTCCAAGACTTTTGAATATGTGTGTAGTATCCTATCAACCAACCCATCTGCTAAAGAATCTATCTTTCCTCTCAGTTACGCCCCCTAGCGGTCATTTCAAAAACTTGAAAATATTTTCTAGGTTTTTTTCTTGGCCGTTTCAGTCATAATTTTTTCTTGTCGCAAGCCTCTAGGATGGATAGTTTTCCAGAAACAGTACCTTGCATTCTTTGTTGGCCACCCTGTACACCCTCTTATTATATTTCATCCATATATTGTGAATAAGACTGGGCAATAAATAATAATGGTGGACCTGGATAAACCATTCTAAATGATGGAAATATAAAAAATATTATTGAGTTTGTTCAAATTCATATCACTCTTCTCTATTGAAGAAGTTTCAACTTCTACATCTATTCCGAAATAATTATAACAGTCTTTTTTCGAACGTTTTTTTTTCTATTGTGACCATTTTAATATAAAAAGGTTGGCCAACCTTTAACTCATAACTTTGTTCTGTCACTGTAACTTAAAAAAAAAAGAACTATAAGTATGTCTGCCGATGGATTTTTAATGTTTCCCTTGAGCTTTTTAACCTTCCCTTGATCTGGCAGACGGGCATCAACTGTTTTTTTTTATCATTTATCACAACAGTTTCATAGTAAGGTCCTGCTGAACCTATCACTCGAAACTGTCTGCTGATGAGTTACCGATGATTTTTTTTAGTACAGAATCATAAAATCACAACGGCAGATGGGCATCGATCGTTTTTTTACATTTTTTTGGTACAATTTTGATTATTGCTTCTGGAGTTGGTACACGGAAAAAGAACAATTTTTTCCATTGATCTTCTTAAAATAAGTAAATATACCTTACTCCAGCTCGATAGACGAGCAATGAACGTTACTCAAAGAAGAAAAGTCTATTGATAAACAATAAAACCTATCAATATCAAACGTTTCTCAAGCAAATCTTCTTGCGTCGTCAGTGGAACCTATAAAGGTGCAGTTTATTCAAATTCAAAAAATATAGTTTGTTTTTCAGTGATTTCGCAGTGAAATTGGCTTCTTTGTGTTTATGGCACAAAATGTCTTTTTTACTGACTTTGAAGTGTATGGTGTTGATTGTTCAACTTTATTTATTATGCTATAAGTATTTATTATTCATTTATTTCGGCTATGTTCAATTTTTTAATAAAGGTAACCATGTATCACTTAGATTCACAGTGCAAGTTGCTAAACATTCATCAGAATTTAACATAATATAATAATATGCACTTTTTTTGAGATAACGTTTCTTAGAACATTTCATTCTATGATTATTATCAAATGCATGTTGACAAATGCCCGATCTATGAAATTCCCTTTTTTTTATGTATGATTTATCTTCTTCAATTCTCTTTTTTTAAGGTCTGTTTTTACATTCACAAGGAATTTTATAAATTACATTTTCAGTGGACTGATTAATATTATGAGGTCAAGTATTATTTGTTAAATTAGAGCGAAGTGTTTCATTAGTTTTGAAAATGGTCCGTATACTATATGTTTAACCTAAACGTTTCAGTTTATGAGAAATTCCAGGTATGTATGGAATAATCAAATTAGTCATGGGTATATTCTGTTCTTGATGTCTGGTTTGTTCAAAACTATCAAAACACTTAACAATAAGATCTATGGGATAATTATTTTTTGACAAAATATCTCTTATGAAATCTGTTTTCGATTCAAAATTATCATTATCAAAAATTATTTTTGCTCTATCATATAGACTTTTTACCACACCCTTTTTAATATTCAATGGATACTTGGAATCGAAATTCAGATACCTATTTGTGTGAGTTGGCTTTCTGTAAATTTCTGCTTAAAAATTTTGAAACCTTGTATTCAGTATTAGTATATATTAAAAGAGAATTTCATTATTTTGTTTATTTCTAATTATTGTGAATTGGATCGTGGGTTCTTTGTCAAAAATCAATAAGTTTTTTTGTTCATCATATTCATATAAAAAAAAAATATCATCCATATTTTCGATTTTCATTTTAATGGAAGGAGTGAAATATGAGATTGAAATTTGTTCATCTGATTTGCTACACAACATTTCCTATGCAAAAAAGATGTTCGTTCTCACTTTGTCATACTAAAGGAGTCACCTCCTGTGCACCTTCCTCATCTCTGGAGTACATCCAGTAACAGGGATTTACAAGTAATAATGGTCGAAATTATTTCCGAATTCCCCGTCCTTATCTACTGTTATTGCCGACGAAGTTTTTTCAAAAAAATCACACATAATGGCAAAAATGCAGAACCGTATTTCAAAAAGTCAAGCTTGTGGTGGTTGCTCGAATATGAAACGATACAAAACTTTGATTTCTCAATTCATTTTTCTACTTGTTTGAAACATGTATTAAAAATGCAATAGAACGTTTTCCAGCACTTGACATTTTAAAATATGATGAAATCACAGCCTTCCAGGTAGGTACTTGTAATAATTCTTGACGATGTCATTTGAGAGATTCGAAACTTCGACAGCCTTATGCTATGTCATTCACTTTATTTCTAACATACATACGTTATCCAAATATAACAGCTCCGGATAACGTATGTCATAACATAAGATCCGGAACATGCTATGCTGTATCACGGTTTTAATCAGTAACTGGTGATGTTGGGGCAGAATACCCAGCCAAAAATTTCACACGCCATAGGGTTGTTTTTCTCGGACCGGGCATGCATGTCAGGGCAACAGGTGGCAGGAAATATCAAATTGTTGACAGTTTTTATTCTGAGTCATGACATGTGACAATATTTTATAACCTCCAAAATACTGTCGGTATCAGTTGCAAATTTGAGTGAGTTTTCATTGACCATTCCAGAACACGTGACTTTGACAGCGATGGTCATTTTCGCTGGGTGATAAAACAATTTGTTAATAATGCGTTTTCAATCAGTTTTTATCTTAAATAGCTTACAGCAATCATAATTCAACGTTTGGTGGTGATGTGAAGATACAATATGACCAGAAAATCGTCATCAGACACCAATATTGATCTCTTTATGCTCTTTCGATAAGTGAATTGCAAACCCAAACTAACCCAAACTAACCCAAAATCACTTTAATGTATTTCTTGAATTATCGATATTTACTCACTGTTTTAACACTGGGCGGCAGATGAAGGCTTGAGAAAGTTTGCAAGCCTTTAAGAAATACAAATCCTGTATAGAGAAAATTGCTGTTGAACATATCAACGTAGAAGTATCTGTTGAGATCTTTGGGGTAAGAATCATGGATCATTCTGGTTACTGGATAAAACTGGAAAGTATTTATTGAAAACTATGTTATCAAAAACACAAATATTATTTATGTTCACATGTGGAATGGAATTCGCTTCCAACAATTGTCAGGATTTATTTGTAACAATAACAAATAAATGAATAATTGACTTGTTCACCGAGGTCAGCTTCACTATTGGTCAGAACAAACTCACCTGGAATAAAAATTAGACTGAGTCACATTCCTTATTGATGTAAATATACTATGTGGTTAACATTCTATGTGGTATTTGACAATTTGAAGATAATTTTAATAGGGGTTTAAATGAAATCAAAATAAGAGAAATACTCCAATTGCGAAATCCGTACTACCAGTACGACAAGTATCATAACGCCAGGGAGCATAAATGCGATAATTAACCTCCGAATACAATGCAAGTGAAATACAGACATTATATAATGGAATTTATGATCAATGGTTGACCACCACATAAACCACCACAATCTCCAAGATTAACAAATGAGTAGGGTGTCCCCTCGAGCGTCTCCAGGCCGCAGGACAACCATATAACTTGGCACAAACATCTTTCTTCTTTGATCAGTTACATCATCAACTCACAGCTAAATGTATCAAGCCAATGCTTGCTCATCCCACACATTAATTCTATAACGCAATCGCCTAAAAAGGGCCGTGGCGAGTCGATATAGCCTTATAGATGATATTCAACTACTCATAACTCCAGATCACTTCATTCACAAGAAACTTCCATACCACAAGTATGATTATATTTCATACCTCAACGCTAGGAAACAAGGAGCTGCAGTAGATCATTCGACAAGCGTCAAACTCTTTAGACTACTGTAAGTTGGAAGTCATTCCCTGTCGCCATCGCTCGGAAAAAGAGGCGGCGGCAGATCATTTCAACCTAATTCTCGATAGTTCAAAAGAATCAAACTCTTTAGACCGCTGGTAAGAAAGTTCTCAACGTAAACGCCAGAAGTGGCTGTAGAATAGGAAACACAATAGGATTTCTCTTAATTAGTTAAAACGCGCAATATTCAATTAAGTAAAGTAAATCTGTGAGAACACTCACCATAATCAGTAAAATAGGTATCTTGGTCATCATTACAAAACACATTAGCAGAATTAGTGTTCATCCTCTGCACTCAAGATACCATCAAAAGGAATCAATGTTTTGAATATCACTTTGACCACTGTCAAAATGATTATCAAGGTAGAAAAGAGTGATCAGAAAGCACACCAAATTGTTACAAAAAAATGGGCTTCTTACTGTCTGTTCATGGCTTTTCTGCGGTAACGTCATACTTTTTCGTCTCTCTCTTACACATTGAAAAAAAAATCACGTAAGTCTGGAAGAGAGTCTTTCAGATCAATTGGACAAATGTCACATGTGGAGTGATCAATCTACGACATACTGCCAAACGTCAAATACTGTACACACACATAACTGACCTAACAAGCTTCAACCTATAAATTGTGTGTGCCACCCAGCAAATGACAGTAGTGACGTCTATTGGGTTTCATGAAGAGTAACATATTTGTTGATACAGTGATACACAAATGAAACGTGAGTACGTGAACTTGGACTATAGGTCAAGAACCGTCATTTCAGCAATTTCGTCATTTTAGCAAAAGTCATATTTTTGACATCTATTCCGCGATCACATTGCACAAAGAACGTTTTACTCTATCCTCGTTCTACTTTCTGCTAGACACGGATAGTAGCACGCTCGTGCACGCGACACTGCTTATCAGTTGCCCTGGTTAGAACGCATGCGCCTTACTCTATCGGCGGGAAAAACAACCCTATCAACAAGAAATAAAATGCGCAAACACTCTTCCGTTGTCATTCCGCATTGTCATAACTCATTCATCAAATGCAGAGCCAGTTGGCTCCATGTACACTCTTGGAGTAGTGATGAGGAAGATATCATAGACGAAATTTTTCTCTTTTCCCGTTTGTCAAAAATGCATTCAATAGGTTTTCTTTCACTTTCATTTTCATAATCTTTTCAAAGAGTATGAACATCATTCTCTAGTTTTATATAACTGGAGTGAAAGTTAAACCACATTTTTTATTTATAAAAAGAACAAAAATTGCAAATTTTTATCTATGCGTGTATTTTTTGTGATTTTGTCACTAGATCATCAGTTGAATCCTACTCACCAAATAAGTGCCTTTTTTAGAGTCTGCAACACCTTAATAGTTGAATAATGATAACTTTGTTGATTATCATTGAAATTTCCATTTCTTTTTTCATCGCGAACATAGGAGAGCTTCAACAGACTCTGAATTTCTGCAACTCAACCTCACCAGTAACGGGTTAACATCTACGTTATCTTGTACTTTATATCTCGGATGTTGAAAAAGAAACAAGTGTTTCTAACAGTAGATTAGAAAAATAGCGTCCGGTTTAAACGGTTTAGTTTGAACTCAGTTTGTGTTGTTCGCAAGTCTGCAGTACCAAAATGTCGAGATTGCAAAACTCTAAAAGGAAACAATACGAGAAACTTTTAGAGTTTGGTGAAAAAAACGAACTTACCCTTTACGAAAAAACGAAGCTGTTGAAGGTGACAAAGCTCAGTATTTTATGGCAAACATGTTCGCATATTCAAAAATTGAAGAGGCCAATAGATCACCAACAAAAGTCTGAATAATAGATAAAGGTAATAGCACAGGCGTTTCGTCCAGTATTATAGTACAGTTATTGAAGAAAAATGGTTTCAGCATTTCTTGGGCCATTAATTGATGATCAATATCAATGAGCCCACGTTTCGTAACATCATTCAACCTCCTTGGATATACGCATGCGGGGGCTCTTAGATGTACGGATATGACGAGTATTTTCATCATTAAATCATTATTGAATACATATCCTCCTTTTTTGCTTCCTTCTGCCTACTAAACTCGTTGTTCTACCGATTCCATTCTTTAATTCTTCTGCAATAGCCACTGATTACTGATTACTGAAGTACAGGCGCTACGAGTTTTTGGCTGTTGGCCCCGACACCGCAGCCTCTAGTTAAGCTTTTTGTATCTTCCCTGTGCCTGTCTCTCAGTCGCAGAGCTCCATTGCCCGAATAAGGTTCATAACTTGTTCTACAGTTTTCCTGTCCGTCCTTTGAGGAGTGGTTGTGAATTTCCCGTTATCTTTTCTCCAGTACGCCAGCGCTTCACATTCAAATACAATGTGGGAGGCTGTTTCCTCCTCCTCGTTGCACAGCCTACATATGGGTTTCTCGTTGAAAAGGCCCATGATATGCATGTGTTTCTTAAGAGTGCAGTGTCCAGTTATGTTTCAGTCCTGGTGATTGGCATCATCAAGCTTTCTGTTGTTTTTTGGACCAGCAGTTCAGCCAACCTATTACAGAGGATTTTGTTATATCAATAGCAGGTTCTGGACCCAGCAGAGGTGTGTTGGCAGATTTGCGTGCTAGTTAATCAGCCCGCTCGTTCTCAGCTATATCGTTAGATACTCCCAGTTTGACAAGGTTTTGCTGTCAGTCCATGACTTGTTTGTATTTGGTTTCCCGACAGGAGATGGTATTGATTGCAGCTTGGCTGTCACTAAGGATAAGGATTTTCCTTCCTCTGTAGCCTCTCCTGAGATTCTCTTGCACGCATACATTTATTGCATGTACTTTGGCCTGGAAAACCGCAGCGTACATCACAAGTGGTTCATATGTTTCCCACTTTTGATTTTCTCCTAAGATTCCGACACCAGTTCCCCGACAGGTTTTGGAGCCGTCTGTGTACCATATTGCCCCATTTGCCATCCGGATTGGTTTCACCGTTTTCTCTTCCCATATTAGCTTGGTCTTGGGAGAAGTACTAAGGTTAATATTTTTCAGCATGATATCACTCCTCATTGTTACTACGTGATTCGTGATTGTGCTGATTATCTTAGTGTGTCCTTGGGGGTTTGAGTAGCTCCAGTTCCCGGTGTTGCTGTCTATATGCTCCCATTCTTGCTTCCATTTTGATATAGATATCTAAAGAAGGTAGGTTAAGCATGGCCTTCATGGCAAGTGTTGGAGTAGTTTTCATGGCTCCCGTTACACAGAGACATGCTATCCTCTGAACTTTTGCAAGTTCCGTGACTGCTTGTCGCTGCTCGATTTTCGGCCAGCAGACAACAGAGCTGTGAGCAAGAGTAGGTCTTACCACGGTACAGTAGAGCCAGTGTACCATGCGCGGATTCACGCCCCAGTTTTTTTTTATCGTTCTTTTTGTTGCCATTATTGTGGCTTTACCTCGATTGACTATTTTCTGTAGATGTGAATTCCATGTGAGTTTGTCATCCAGAATGATGCCTAGGTATTTGACTTTTCTCACCACCTGCAGTTCTGGTCCAAAGAATATGGGTTTGAATAATTCCGCTATATTCCTCTTTCTCGTGAAGCTGACCAGGGAGGTTTTCTCAGGATTGACCTTCAGGTTCACCTTGCTGCACCAATCTTATACGATAGTCAGAGCTGTCTGGATCAGTTCTGATATTGTCTTGGCGTGTTTGCCCGTGATAAGTATTGCTGCGTCATCGGCATTGCCTTAGGCATAAAATCCCTTGCTGTTTAACTCCACCAGTAATTCATCTGCGACTAGGTTCCAGAGGAGAGGGGATAAGACTCCATCAGCCTTTAGCTGACTCTATAGTTACAGTGTTGTCAAGCATAGTTGCTTGAATTCTCCTACCTTTCAGCATGTTTCTTATCCACCTACAAACTGTGTCTTTAATTCCACGCCGGTTGATTGCGGTGATCATTGAATTGAAGGAGGTATGATCAAATGCTCCTTCTATATCAAGGAATGCAGCTAGGGCAATTCGTTGGTTGTTAAGTGGTTGCTCTATTTTATGAACAAGTTCATGCAGAGCAGTTTCACATGATCTACCAGGTTGATAGACGTTTTGGTTTTTGTGTAGTGGCCTCTCTATTAGGGAGGTTTCCCTAATGTGCCTTTCAATCACTTTCTCCATCGTTTCGAGTAGTAACGACGAGAGATTTATTGGTCTGAATGCCTTGGGCTAAGAGCCATTCTTCCCGGGTTTTGGTATAAAGACCACTCGTGAGAGTTTCCAGATCCTGGGTATGTGTCACGTTGCCAGGCTTGCTCTGAATAGTAGGCAAATCATCGGTATGAGTTGGGCTTCGCCCTACTACAGGTAAGCCGGTATTATTCCATCGCATCCAGGTGCTTTGTATGGTTCGAATCAGTTTATAGCTCATCCAATTCCATTTGGTGTCACAATTTGTCGGGCTGTGACCCAATCATCTCTTGATCCTCTCATCAGGAGGATCTCAGAAGATAGGGAGTTGGTTCCCTGTTGCGAGTTGATTATAGTCGAGTCTGGAAAGTGTGCCCTGAGTAATGTGTCAATGGTTTCTTCGAAAGTTTTCGTGTATTTCCAATTTGGTTTCTTTAGTGTTCCCATCTTTCGAGGTTTTTTCGACCTCAGTGCAAAACTTTCTCCAGGAGTTCCTCTTAGCTTCCCTCACTTCTTTATTGTATTTTGTCAGAGTATGGTGGTATTCATCCCATTCACCGGTTTTCTTGGCCACATTGAAGAGTCTGCGTGTTTCCCCTTTCATCTTGTCAAGTCTCTTGTTCCACCAGGTTGTGTTCTTGCTTGAAGAACGCCGGATTAGCGGACAACTTTGATGGTAAGAGTGAATTATGGCAATAGCTAAAAGCAGAACTACACCAAAACTCGTACCTACTGTTGTCTTTCTGAGAAATTGTATTGTCATAACTGTTAAGCTTGTCAGCTACGTATCACCAAAAACGCTTCAAGTCCTTAGACGTTATCCCATCGGCATATTAACTGCATATACGTATTATTAAAATATACCTCGGGCTCCCTATGTGCGGCAAGTACAGCCAATTTTTAGCCGACGACAAAGAAAGGAATAATCAAGCCTATACCAATGCCTAATGAGTGTATTTCATGTGTATCAGGAAAAGACTGCGACTGTGCTGAAAGCTGTTTCCTATAGGTAGCTTGTGATTTTGGGCCGATCTCATGCTTCCGCTTTAGTGCCGATACTACCGTTTTCACGGTGGATCCATATCATTAGGCAGTTTTCGTTGCTCCTAAAAATTTCACCGGTAGTGGTTACGACAGCCGTAGCGATTGTCGCTATTTGACAGATAATAATATAGTTTTCGGTGGGAGCAAGAAACAAATCCGCTTAACGTTACGTTTAACCTCGACTCTAACCAAACTCATTGGTAAATGACATAGCAGTCTTGTTTTGCTCATGTTTATGTATTATTTTTTCAAATTGATTAAAATGATAATATGGTATTATTGTACTCCAGTGACGAATAAGATTCTGAGTTTGAACATGCCATTTTATTAGAAGTATTGAACAACAACGCCATCCAATATAGAGCAGACATTCACATCATCTGATACTTTGGGGAAATCTTTGACCTTCTCCTTTATATATGTTCTTCAACTCCCCTCACAGACACCTCTTTCCTAGTGACCTCCAAAAACTTGGAAACAACCACACTCTATTTAGATCCATCCCCATATGGATTATTTGCCAGTATTTCAGGGAGTAAGATCTGGTCATCTTTATCGGTAAACCGAACTCGGTTTCGCCTGATTGTTTTCAAAAAACTTGCTGTTTCTTGATTTGGATTAATTGCGTAAATTGTCTTGGTCTTGAATCTAGCGAAAGTATAAACAAAAACATTGAAATCAATCCTCGAAACATTGACAATCAAATGTCAAATAAGATATATTCTTCTACTGCGCATGCGTTTCGCTACGTTAACCGCTATGACTATCGTCCGTCTACAACCGGCATTTAACGGTATCGATATACGATAAATGACATCCAAATGTCAGAGTTGTCAATTAGCGTTAGTCGGATCTACATTTTTTGAGCAACGAAAACTGTCTATTAACACATATTTTTGTGGTAGTTTAGCGTTTTCCTCGTGAGATGTTCAACAGTCAAATTATTATTATAGTGAAAACGAATGTTGATGTACGCGAAAACGTTCTTTTGAAATCGCAATTATCATGATTGCTTCCGGTTTTTGAATTCCAAATTCAACGTTACGGTGATCTGAAGTCTTGGCCATCTTAAATCTGGCAGCGCAGCTGCAAGGTCTCTGTTCTAGAATAAATTAATCGATAACAGCTGATGACCGTACTTTCCTATTGGTTGCTTTTCAGATTCGGACTAGGAATATACCCACCAACCGACTAATCCTAAAATTGTATGTTGAGGCATGCGCCTTGATATGTGAGTTAACATGAGACATACTTATGACAAATTATTATTTCTGTCTTTTCCGATTTGGCTTCACCTTGCAAGGACTACGGTGGGTATATTTTAATAATAAGTATATGGTTAACCGTACCTTTACGTTATACGAAGGATGATATTCCGACAATTAACATTCGACCATGACGTATACAGGGTGTCCGGAAAGTCAACAATAATACTAAAAGGGTCGATGGACCAACTCATAAGCATCCAGAAAAACATAATATGACCTTAGTAAAAACTCTATGGTTTTCGAGATATTGCCACTAAAATGTCAAGATATTCAATGAGAAATATTATTCTACAGAGAAATATTTTTTTTTTTTTTATTTTCTATTTCTTAGTACGTGGAAATTTCCGTGAATGGCTTGTAATTGCGAAAGAAAAGGTGGTGGGAAGCAGTCAAAAAAAAATAAAAAAAAATAAAAATATCATGTTTTTCTGGAAGCTTATGAGTGGGTCTAACACCCTTTTCAGTATCATCGTTGACTTTCCGGACAACCTCTATACGTAATGTGGATAACGTATACGCTGATACAAGGAATTCAGCCGTATGCTGAACGTTATGCGCCTAATACGTTATTTTTCTGAAATCACTATGCTCTATCAGCGTCTACGTTATCTACATAATGTTTATTATACGTCATGGTCGAATGTTATTTGTCAGAAGAATCGGCTTCATATAACGTGTACAGTTAACATGGTGTCATGAAAACCGTGAAGCGTGTTTGGAGCCAAGTAGCTAACATGCTAAGCAGTTTGACGAAAACAAATCCTCAGAAAGACACAACAGTATGGATTCTAGATAAGTTCACGTTTAGCTATTGTAGAAGAACTGGTGAATGGAATTGGTAAGTCAACGAGTTTGGGAGGCAGAAGAAATCAAAAAGTGGGGATATGTATTCGATAATCAATCCACGCACATCTAAAAGCTCCTGCATGTGTGTATAATGCAGTCAACTTGTGTGCCATAAGGCTACTCGCGAGCAAATTTTTTGGAAGTCCTGATTTTTTGGTTCATCATGTTTTTTGGGGTGCTGAATCCAAATTTGAATTTTGCCAACAGAATGTCGTGAGGCAACATTGGAAGAAAGGCAAAAGAAGGTCAAAAGTCATTTGTTTTCATGGTTTGTGACTTATAACTAAAAAACACTCATCTTTCGAGAAAAACCTCTCCATTAAAAATAAAACTCTTTAAAATGTTCTCAAAATTCCATCAATTTGTTTTTTTCTCAGATGAATCGTTTGGTCTCAATAGCTTGTTGAAGACCGACATATTCAGCCAGTCCTCGCAAAACTCTACTTTCTCAGCTCAAAACTTAAACAAGGTGTCTTATGAATCTATCGTTAAATTTAAGTTAAATACAACATAGACAGACTAATATGCCAAAGTTCAGTACGGATAAAAAACGTGACCCGGACAAAATTAGTGTTGCACTTTGTCATTAAAAAAATCAATAACAATTTGAATTTTGAATAAATATAAATCCATTTCTCTTCCCAGTTACTTAAAACGACTCCCGAACTATTTTATCCTATCTTGATCAAAAATGTTTCTATCTCATTCTACTTCTTCAAAGACTGTTAAAAATCATGTTATTAACGAACATTGTTATTATCGACCACCCGAAAAGGTGTGCGTTTTTTTGATGAACGATATTAACCTCGTGAATTCATATTCGATTCCTTTAAGTTCAGTTCAATTTTTGTGGTGAGTCTCAATATATACGTTACGAACCAGCCCGGAGTTCCAACGTAAACATCAAAATATGTTGCCGAAACCAGGGATTTATTGAGACTAATTTTGACGGACGAATCAAGAAACGAAAAAAATTAATATGGATCTAGCTTTGAGGAAAATGTATAGAATGTAATTGACGAAATTGATCAACAACGCCAACGATCTTGTGAAAATGGATGAAATTAATTCGAACGAGATACCTGTGCTTATTGCACGTATGAAGACGATACAATCTGATTTGAATGCTGTCAACGAACACCTTAATCACAGTTTCAAAGAGGAAGAACTGGATAGTGAATGTCTGAAGATAATGGAATATAACGACAGTGCTGTGGAGGCCATTGCCAGGCTTGAGAATCGTCACAGCAGAGAAAAAGAGTCCTTAACGAGATGATCAGGAGCAACAACTGCAATGTAGTGGATTTCATACAGTTGGTAATTATGGTCACAACGAACAAATTGACCAAGGCAAATTCAAGGTAGGATTACCTAAACTATTTGCAAGTTTGAGGGCGATATAGCATCCTGGCCAGCATTTTTGGAACATTATCTTTCCGCGATACACGAGAATTGTGATCCAGACGATTCAGCCAAATTCGCTTATTTGAAATCATTTTCAACAGAAAAAGCTGCAACATTTATCAGTGGGACTAGATTCAGTGGAACAGGCAAGAAGTGTTAACGAGTACGAAAATCGCGGAGACTTCAATAGAGACAGAGATAGGCAAAATAATCGCCTTAAATATAAAAATAAAGATTCTGAATTTACCGCATCGGGATTGTTGACAAGTGCAAACGAAAGGTCGAACAAAAGTTGTTTATTTTGTGAAGCCCAGAACCATGCGACTAAGGACTGCAACAGTTCCATGAATATTAACGTTAAGAGGAATCTTTTAAAACAATATCGAAGATGTTTTGGATGCCTTAAGCCTAATCATAACTAAAAATTTTGTAAATCAAATGTATTCTGTTCCAAGTGCAAAAATATACATGTTTCATCGATGTGCGATCCACAAGCTATAGAAGATGTTCCCGGACCTTCCAAATCATTAACGACCTTGATAGCAAACGATAAAATTGATGATGTGTATCTGAAGACGGCATGTGCATTTTTGTTATCCCCAAATAATGAACAACGAATGTCAGTCCGTATTATTATTGATGGAGGCAGTCAACTCACTTTTGTCAAAGAAAGTTTGTCTCGGTAGCTCGGTCTACCTATCGTTGATAAACATAAAATTGCAATACAGTCATTTGGAAGAGAAAACCGTGCGCCAGCCAGACTTTGTGATAAAGTAATAAACCTTCAAGGTCAATATAATAACGAGATAATAGAAATTATGGCCATAGAGGTACCTGAAATATTATCATGTTTTAATTCATTGAAGCCATCATCACTTAACGATCCTATTACTCGACACTTCTCATCAAAGTATCAACTAGCGGACGTATCAATCAACAAGAATTGTAAACCGGGTATAGCTCTTCTAGTTGGAGCCGATAACTACTTGAAAAGAGTGACAGAAGAAACGTATCGCCTTTCGGAAAATCTGACAGCCGTGAATTCAAAATTGGGATGGTCTTTGCTTGGATCCAGACACAACGACAAAACATCGGACTTTATGGTGGATTTCAAATAAGCGTTGTTTTTGATACCTCGGCTCATGGACCTGGATCACTGTCATTGGACGAGCAATTATTTTCTGGCAAAAAGCTTCTTCCAGATTTATTACGCATCTTATTGAACTTTAGACTCGGTCCAATAGGCCTAATTGCGGATATCTAGAAAGCATTTTTGCAGATAGGCATAGCAGAGCAAGACAGAGACTCACATCGATTCATGTGGTACGATGAGCCTATTCACGAAAACCCACGATCTGTGTCAGAATAACTAAGGTTACAAATTTATTGAATGAGACGAGTGACCTTTGGTGTGACAACAAGTCCATTTATTCTACACGTTACGTAAGCATTTTTTGGATCAGCCTGAAGAGTTTTCGGAAACAAGAAATCATTTGTTGCTATCATTTTATGTTGATGATTTTGTGATTTCTGTACAAACGTTTGAGGCAGCTGATAACATATTCAACGAAGCGAAAATGATATTAGGAGCGGCTAAGATGAATTTACAAAAATGGAGCTCAAATGATAAAGAGATTAATAAATTATTTGATGATCCAATAACAACCAAACAATGCAAAAAAGTGTTGGGAATTTGATGGCACACTTCCACAGATGAGCTTGCAGTCAACATCAACTTTATAACTAACGAAACGAATAATTCAGTAACGTACCAACGAAAAGGAATATATTGCAAACCGTTGCAAAAGTCTTTGGCCCATCAGGATCCCTTGTTCCATTTACTGTTATAGCGAAAATATTGCTTTAGAACTTGTGGAAGGAAAAGTTATCATGGGACGCGGTGATACCTGAGGACTCTAGTTCGGAAAGGTTAAAATGGTATTCTGAAATCGACACGGTGTCAAACTTCCAGATTCGTAGAGTAGCTTCATGTGATAAATCAAATAAATTTGAACTTCATATTTTCGCAGATTTTAGTTTGAAAGCATATGGAGCCGTGGCGAACCTAAGATGTATGGAAAATAACGGGGCCAATTTTTCAATGTCAAAAAATCGGGTTGCTCCGATTAACGAAAAGGGTAATGAACAACTTACGCTACCCAAATTAGAATTGACAGCAGCTTTGTGTGCCGCAAGATTGCGGGCATCTATTTTGGAAAACGTGTTACGTTCCTGTTTCTCTTGTCTTTTTGTTTAAGGGTTTTCGCTATTTACCGTCTTGATCGTCACGAAAACAAAAATAAAGATATCGCTTCAGTAAACCGAATTAATTTATTGTTGTGAATAAACAAAGCGAAATTTGAGGTTAAAACATCAGGGTTCTGGTTTGGGTGTGAAGTTGGCGCACATTTGTTGTTCTCATAAG
Organism: Orchestes rusci; assembly: GCA_958502075.1. NCBI lineage: Eukaryota > Metazoa > Arthropoda > Insecta > Coleoptera > Curculionidae > Orchestes > Orchestes rusci. The sequence goes on along the minus strand of OY293304.1, from coordinate 94,831,590 downwards.
CCTACTGCGGATTTGCCAAACTTATTGTGGTTCCGGAGATTGGGCGTGTCACTTTTTCTATGAGGGTCCGAAAAAAAAAACCATCCTGCTGCCACTTTTGGTTCTGGGATTGAGGTTGACCGTGTGGTTCCTTTTCCCAATTAGCACGTTTTGCTGATATAGAAAGTTCCCTGGCTATATTTTCCTTTTTGGTATACTTACCAGTGGCATTGTGCTGATATTTTCTGGAATTTGGCCATTTTTGTGGAAATCTCTGTAGCACGCGGTGCGCAGCTAAACTTTGAGGCCTCATACCATCCAAGGTGAGTTTTCCGAACTTCTTAACCCTTAGAAGCAATTTCTAATGTTCCATTTATGATGTTTTAAGGCCTGGCTATTTTTACGTACCTATTTATACGTACTATCAAATCACGACTTGCCTACGTGAACTCTGACCCATTCCTCTATCATCTGGAAAATCATTAACCTTTGTACGTACCGGAAACCTCATTGATGGGAGATTGTATAGATCTGATGGACCACCAATCTACGAGTCACCAAAAATTGTGAGTCCTGACCTGTAGACGAAGTTAATGAATACGAACTCCAGGAAGTTGGTGAGTCCATTCCATTTCATCAAGTAACTCCAAGATATTGCGGTGATTTGGTTCATGTTCAGAATACAATATTCTACAACCACCCACAATTTATTGATTTCTATCAAGTGATATCAAGTGCATTTTAACCTACCTTAAACACAGAAACATCCTGTATATTCACGAACACAACCACTGTGAAGTCATTATGATCATAACGACGGCGGTTATTTTAACTTTTAAGTGAAGACACTGAAATCGTAAAATGTACTTTTGATAAATATTGAGCAATAAATATTGTAGGTTAGGTAATTCGTTATCGCTTTTCACGTCGTAAAACTGTCGACAAATTGCTAAGGCGTCTTCTTGTACCGTACTTGGTGCTAATTTGAGTACTTTAAGCTTGTATGTTCGCATTTAAATATAACCTTGGTTTTTTTGGGAACTTTGGAGCCTGATTTCCTTCCATTTCCCGTTTTCTAGGACTGGTGATTTTAGGGTTAAAACGGGTGGCGCTATTCTTTTTTTTAATAATCGTTTCTTTTGAGAGTTTCAATCCACGACCACTCTCCTAGTTGAGCTAGTCATAATCACTTGTCCATTACCACCCAAAAGTGTAACCTGGCTTCCAAACCACCCCTTGGCCAAGTTTTATCGAGTTTTTACGTAACAAACGTGACATCAAATATTGAGTCAATAACGTTGTGGTCTGATTCTAAGATAGCATCATACTGGATAACAAGAAAGCCAGTAAAAGGGGAAGTAATATGTTCAGAATCAAGTCACCGAAATACAGAAGATATCGCGCGGATCATGGAGGTATTGCCCAAGTGCTGATAATCCCGCGGATTTACTGACGAGAGAAGTTCCAGCTAAGTTGTTATTGGATTTTGAACTATGGCTACGGGGTCCAGACTGGTTACAAATGGGTTCCCAGTCCTCGCCGACCGATGAATATCATGGTATGGTGAATAACGCATGTTCAGCGCTTCTCATAAATTCTCAAGAAGAAATAGAAAGTCAACGTATCGAAGAAGAACCTATTTCTCCATTACTGATTACCGATTACTGATTACTGAAGTACAGGCGCTACAAGTTTTGGGCTGTTGGTCCCGACACCGTAGCCTCTAGTTGGGCTTATTGTATCTTATCTGTGCCTGTCTCTCAGTCGAAGAACTACATTGCCCGAATAAGGTTCATAACTCGTTCTACTGTTTTCCTGTCCGTCCTTCAAGGAGTGGTTGTGAATTCCCCATCATCTCTTCTCCAGTACGCCAGCGCTTTACATTCGAATACAATGTGGAAGGCTGTTTCCTCCTTCTCGTTGCACAGCCAACATATGGGTTCCTCGTTGAAAAGACCCATGATATGCATGTGTTTCCTTAGAGTGCAGTGTCCAGTTAATATACCTGCTACTTTCCTAAGCTGATTCCTGCTGAGTTTCAGTGGGCTTCCAGAAAATGATGATTCGATCTGGTCTGCCATAATTAATTTACTGTGTTGCAGTCCTGGTGATTGGCACCATCTAGCTTTCTGTTGTTTTTTGGACCAACAGTCCAGCCAACCTCTCACAGAGGATTTTGTAATACCAATAGCAGGTTCTGGACCCAGAAGTGGTGTGTTTGCAGCTTTGCGTGCTAGTGGATCCGCCCGCTCGTTCCCAGCTATCCCTGTGTGTCCTGGTATCCATCCAAGAGTGACATCGTTAGATACTCCCAGTGTGACAAGGTTTTGCTGACAGTCTATGACTTGTTTGGATTTGGTTTCCCGACAGGAGATGGTTTTGATTGGAGTTTCCACTAGAAAAATATGAAAAACTAGAGACATTGATTAGGATAACTGCCCACATTCAACGTTTTGGAAACAATGTCAAAAGAAAGACGGAAAAACACACATTTGAAGAGCTAAATAACGCAGAAAATTATTGGATTAAGTCAACGCAACGAGAAGCATTTTTGGATGAGACAGTGACTTTATCAAGGTCGTTAAAGTTAGGATCAAAGTAATCTATTTTAAAACTTAATCCATTCATGGTTGAGAGTGGTATAATGAGGTTAGGTGGCAGATTGGAAAAGGCATCATTGTCATTTGAAACTTGACATCCAATCATATTACCAACAAATCACTTATCATACACTGTCATGATCTAGCGATGCATAGTGGGGTTAATACGACGTTGGCTATGACAAGAAAAAAGTATTGGATAATACATGGACAACAAGTGAAAACTAAATGTGGAAGATGTGTAAAATGTAAACGCTTGAAAAGACAATTCAGCAGTGAACCATTTGCTCCTTTACCTAAGAGTAGACTCACGATTGCGAGTCAATTTAATATCACAGGAGTGGATTTTGCTGGACCGCTTTATGTCACCACAGATGGTAAGAAGATGAAAGTATATGTTCTGCTTTTAACCTGTGCAGTTGTGCGAGTGGTACACCTAGAACTAGTGCCTGATTTGACAACTGAAAGTTGTATAAAAGGTTTGCGTAGGTTTATTCCACGCCGAGGAGTACCTGTCATCATATATTCTGACAATGCTTAAACATTTAGAAGAACTGCACAGGAGCTTCATGAATTATCCATAATTTTGTTCAATGATGAAGTTCAAGAATTGGCAAGAAAATATAAAATTGAGTGGCGCTTTATCGTGGAACGAGCATCTTGGTGGGGCGGTTTTTGGGAACGTATGGTGCGAACAGTAAAAGATGCCCTGAAGATTACGCTCAAAAGATTTCCCAGTTAGCACCCGAACATCCCATAAACGTTGAAGAGCAGCCCGTACGGGATTTTAAACCTCCCATGGGATGAACTTTTTAAGTTACAGTAACATCTCTGCAACCGCCGAATGTCCGACACAAATTGATAGTACTTCCCATCAATGTTTACTACAGACATCCACTAAAAACATAATTATCAGTCCTAGCACCTAAGGACTGATAATTTGAGAGCGTTCAATTGAATCTGACATCACCGTGTCGGAGCGGAAAAACTTTCTTCAGGGTGCATCTTTGAAGTACAAACTAACCGTCCCACAGACGGATATTTTTCGATTCTAGCTGGTCAAAATTATCAAAGAGGTTTTTTGGTATTGCATGGAAAATAATTTAAAAACATGTTGTTTAAAGCAAAAAAAAAACAGTTTTTAACTTTTTATCCGGATTTATGGCTTGAACACTGCACTATTTATAGATCGTAGAACGTAGAAAATAACAAAGTTTGTAATTGCCCGGGTTTATGAAAAAAAAAAGAATGTATTAAATTGAAGATCAGAAGATGAAGAACATGATTCCCTCACAGATATATCCATTGCTTTATCACGTTTCTCATTCGATGATTTTTTCAGGATCCGATAGATTTATAGCATCTACTGGCATCCACATTTCTAATGTTTTGACTTTTTTCTCCTTCTTGCCAACAGAGGGTTGGAACTCAAGTCTGTTGATAACGTCTAAATTACAGGCTCTTCGGCTATTCCCGCTGACAACATTTTTACAATAGAGACGAAAATGATTGTTGCGAGCATCAGCAGCCTTCTCTGATAGTTGTTCAATGGAAGGTAGGGCACTTCGAATTATAGATGCACCATGGATCAAAATCTTGTGATTTGTTGGTGTCATCGAATAGGTACCATGAATATAAGTCAACATAAAGAATTTTTTGTACTATGTGCCTTTTGCGAGATTACTGATTAGTTCTCTATTAATCGGGCTGAAGTTATTCTCAACTCTTTGGTTTTTCGTCTCTTGCTTCGTTCACTGAAGTCTGGAAAAGTTTTTCTGGCCTTCCTGAACCGGAACTACTCGGCTAAGGAAATTCGAAAAAGCCTTGTAACCATGCATGAGTTATTTTTTTTTCAAAAATCCTTTTTCGGTGATGTACAGCCCGCCATCGCCTTTTGAATTCAAATTTTTCATGAGATAACCTCTGTTTTATGGAACTGTCCCTCATCAGAAAAATGTTTAATGGATATAATAATTTTTCAAATACATAATATAATTTGTCAGTGAATGTGGACAAATTTTGCCTTTTCAGTAAGTTATACATCGACAATCTTGTGGAAATTTGCACATTGAAGGAACCTCAAATATTGAAAAATCTATGCTTTCGAAACATGCATTTGATAATTTCTTTTACATTTCCTGGAAATAGGGGAAATATGGGAAAGAGTTTTTTTCACTGTCAGAAACCATGATGATCGTAAAATATTTGTGTGAAAATCATTGCATAATTTTACCCGGAAGTAAATTAGATCTCTTAGCAAAAAAAAAATTCAGACAAAAATTCTTAGGCGGAACAAAGATCGGCAAAAAGCATACAAAAAACTGAAAATGGCTTCTGGATAGATAAAGTTGTGTTTTGCTGATAGTTTTGCTTCCATTTTCTTCCTTCCATCATCTTCCATTTTTTCCCAAATAATAATTATAGTATATGTAGCAGTGAACCTCAACGATTAAAGAGGAACGTAATTCCAAAATGAAATATCGCTCAAAATATTTGGTTCAAAGACGAAATTTAGACTGATGAATAGTAACCGAAAGTATTTTATCTTAAGAAAAACTGATGAACAAGTGTTCTCCGATCATTTGGCAATAATATCTGATTCTTTGATAAATTTCATACTTTTTTATATTCGACTTTTGGCCAGCTAGAACGGTGGGATACCCGTCTGTGATGTCCTTGAAATATCTCCCAATATTTCTGGGACACCCCATATATATCTTCATCTTACAAAAGTGACAGCAATATCGCGTCACTAGCCCCCACTAATGCTGCTGCACGACAACATTAACTAAGAGTGTACTCCAGGTGCAGCAATGGTTGTCGAGTCATACCACAATATACAGCGTTAGGAAAAATTACTAGAACGGTCGAATTATTCAAAAGATACACGAGTTAGAAAAAACTGTCCTTCATGAAAGTTGTCGGGCTTTTGGAAATCTACTTATCTGTTTTAAATATAAAAGGGAAGATATGTTTGTCCGTAAAAAAGATAGCTTCATTCTCGCAATCTCTGATTGGTCAGATTGGTTGACATGGCGTTGCCATGGTGAATGCCGAACTAACAATCAGGGTTACTATACAATAGGTTGCTCAATAACTTCTCTTATTGACACGTGACGTCATCTGTTGAGTCTCCATGCTATACTATAGGAACGGGACAGTTTTTGTGGATTTACTCGGCAGTTTCACAACATAGCGATAAGAACCCTGGTATATTTATGATGAGGAAAAAAATATCTTTCTAAGTATCTAATAATATACAGGTATTGCCATTCAACAATAAACATAAGCTGTACTTTTTATCAGATGTTTATTGTTTTCTTGACTACAGATTCCATGGCAGTTCACGAAAAATCGTGTATTCTTCATAGGTGAAACGAATTTTCTTGAAGTTATTTTTTGGTTCCTTGGTACTTTGGTACATTGGTCCTTTGGTACTTTGGTTCTTTGGTTATTTGGGTCATTGGTACTAAGATTCCTTGATACTTTTGTTCTTTGGTAATTTGGTTATTCGGTGATTTGATTGTTTGGTGCTTTGATTCTCTGGTTCTTTGGTACCGTAGTTCTGTGGTACTTTGATTTTTTGATACTTTGAGACTCTGGCTCTTTGTTTCTTGGCTTCCTTGATTCTTTGGTCTTTTGTACTTTGGTTCTCTGGTGATTTGGTACATTGATACTTGATTGGTTCTTTGCTACTTTGGTTCCTTGCTTCTTGGATCGTTGGTACTCTGGTTGTTGGGTACTTTGTATCTTTGGTTATTCGGTACTTTGATTTTGTGGTACTTTATCACTTTGCTTTTTGGTTCTCTGGTCCCATTTTGGTTCTTTGATATTTTGTACTTTGGTTCTTTGGTGATCTGGAACTTGATTGGTTCTTTTATTCCTTGCTTCTTTGATCTTTGTTACTTTGATTCTTGGGTACTTTGGTAAGTACCTTATTATCAAAGAACCAGAGTACCAAACTACAAAAAGAGTCAAAGTACCAGAGTATCAAAGTTCCAAGGAACCAAAGAGCAACAGTACCAAAGAACCAAAGAGCAGAAGTACTAAAGAACCTGATTATCAAAGTAACATGGTACCAAAGTGTCAAAGTAACAGGGTACCAAAGACCCAAAATACCAAAAAACCGAAAGATCAAAGAGCCAATTGAACAAAGTATCAAAGAATCCAAGAACCAAGGTACCAAAGAGACGTAGTACCAAACATCCAAACATTCCAAATACTAAAGTACCAAAGAGCCAAAGTATCAACTCACCAAAAAACCAGAGTAACAAAGAGCCAAAGTACCAGAGTGCCAAAGAGTCAAAGTACCAATGTACCGGAAAATCAGAGTATCATAGTACATAAGTAGCAAAGAGCCAAGGTACCAAAGTAATAGAGTACCAAAGAGCCAAAGTACCAAATATCCAATCAATCAAAGTACCAAAGAACCAAAGTATCCGAGAACCAAAGTACCAAAGAATGAATTCACCTGAGACCCAATCAAAGTACCAGAGGACCTAGGTACCAAAGTATCAAAGAACCAAAATTCCAAAGAGCGAAGAAACCAGAGAATCAAAGTAAAAAAAAAACAAAAGAGCAAAGTAATCATAAAAAGAGCTCTCCAATGATTTGATGTGACAACAGATTATCTGTTTTTTTAGCGTTTCACTCCGAGTCTCATCTCATTCGCATTTGGATTCAAAATGATGATCATAAAAATAAAAATAAATCGTCTTTAAAAGTTAAAGAAAATAGAAATGAAGGACATTGCAATAATAATTGACACTAATCATTCTTGATGGGCGATTTCCGATAGGAGCAGATCGACGGCGGGTGACGGTGATTTGTTGGATGATTTTTTGATTGTCATGTGTTATTTTGGATTCCCAGCATTATTAATAATAATTAATAGGTAGATTTTTTTTTTCGTTTCGATCAGGATTAGGATCTTCCACTCTGGTTAAGGATTTAGTATATTTTTTTTTTGAATGAGAATATCTACATTTTGTGCACAAGATGCACGTCAGTTCTTTTCTCCTTACAAGTTGGCCTTCAATTTTGAGATGGATTTGAATCAAAACTGGGTTTTGCCTGAGCTGCTTGGAGAGCGGGTAATTCAGCTAGTCTGTTATAAATTGGAATATACAGGGTCGGAATATACAGACCAAAGAAGTGATGGTTATTGGAAATGAGGACAGTAGAAATGTGAATCACTTATTCGAAAATTATTCCCGACGTATCGGCCTTCAATTCAGGCCTCTTTCAAGGGTCAATTTCAGTAAGTGACGATACATCAAAAATGGAACATAGCATTACGGGCACTGACACTGATTACACATAATTTAAGATGAAACCGGTAAAAAGAATAAGTGATTCTCATTTCTACTGTCCTCATTCCCAATAACCACCACTTTTTTGTTAATCTCCAAAGGACGCTAAGTTTTTAATCATACAGACCAAAGTTGATTTTTTTTTAAAGAAATTTTCTGTATATCAATGGATATTCAAATTCTCCCTATAATTTTGAGCAAATATTGTGATACACATCATATTGTTCCTAAGTGTGTTCAACCGGTATCGAGATATCTCGATTTATAAATATCATTTTTTGCACCTTTAACATGCTATAAAACTCTTACGATTCAAGATAGAGAAAAATGGTTTGCATTTTCTAATCTAAACTTTCCAAGAGCTATTATGTCATCAGAATAGAGGGTAAAGGGTGTTTCCGTATATTTCGACTGCAGACTAACTCGCTTTTCATGCAAGATAGATACGGACTTTAAATACAAAGTTGGTAGGTAATAACATGAACCGCCAGAAAAAAATAATTTCATTTCATACTGTACCGTAAAGTATCATTTACCGGACCCAAAACCAGTCCAGGTAATGATACTTTACATCATCAGAGACTGTAAAAAAAATTACTTGACTACTCCAAAAATAACATTTTGTATCATCAAAGACTGTGAAATTACATTCGTAACACGGTTTGGCTGGCGCCAAACACGATATTTTCGTTCACTGTCTTATCTACACGGAAGATTTTGCGCCATTCGCAGAAAGCCTCAAACTCCTTTTGATACCTTTTCGCCGATTTGACAGGAATAAGTTTTTTTATGCAAAATTTGGTCCATTTTGCAACTTGTTCACGCATCTCTCCCGGTGACCGCCCATTTGAAATGCATAGGGTGTTCGGTGCCCATTGCTAGGTTATGTTTTTAACAGCTATTTTCCCATATTTTTCTTATGCAAGGTGACCCAAATGGTCACCATGCGCGAATCGGTTTCAATTTCGTACAGCTAGTGATGTTATCTTGTGTGTTCTAGTGTCATGAGTTAACACAGTATTAAAGCTGAGTGGGTTTCAGTTCAATCAAGAACTATATCCCTTTAGAAAATTTGTTTTTGAGTACTCGAATTTTGCATTTGGAAATTGGAGGCGGAGCTAAGCTCCAAGGGGAAAAAAAATGGAAGGGGAATAATGTTTTGATATATTGATGCTTTGGGTTTTAAAGATGGGTAATGGGAAGAAGAGGAATTAAGGAGTTGGGGGGGGATGAGTTAACATAAACGGTTGGTAAGGTATATCAGATAGGACAAACATAAGTTGTTACATGGTCTGGCTGGCGCCATCTCATGGTACAAATGTGGGGTGGACTGCCACCCTTAGTGTGTGGTTTGAGACGAAAGCACTTTAAACCGATTAAAAATAGTTATTACAGTATGAAACAAAACAATGTACGATACACAGCCGTTAAATACTACTCGTCTAGATATTACAGACTTGGCTCCTTCGTCGCCTCGTCCATAAACATCTTGACTCGTAATTTAAAACGTCATTCACCGCCTTAGTAACGTAAATAACTATTTTGTATACCGGGTGCACGAGAAAAGTGTGACAGACACAACTTGCATTTTTTAAATGGAACACCCTATATATTATTTTATAATCTAACACACATTATTTTTCTGATCTCAAAAATATACAACATGTAGGCATTCCTTCCAGCCGTTTTCAAAATAGTTGAGTTTTAAAGTTGGTTTTATGGTATTGCCAAATTTAGTATCTATGACTGCAATAATTGTTTGAACATTATTTATTAATTTTCATCCTTCCAATAATCCAAAACAACGAATTTAACAAGTGAATACATCTTATTACTAATAAATTGATATCATAAAATTCAATTATTGAATATGCACGCCATTATTCACAACACATTTTCTTGAATGCATTTTATGATATCAATTTTTTAATAATATGATGTATTCACTTGCTTTATCCGTTGTTTCAGATTATTGGAAGGATAAAAATTAATAAATAATGTTAAAACAATTATTGTAGTCATAGATATTTCAATTTGGCAATACCAAAAAACCAACTTTAAAGTTCAGATATTTTGAAAACGGCTGGAAGGAATACCTACATGTTGTATATTTTTGAGATCAGAAAAATAATGTCTATTCGATTATAAAATAATATATGGGGTGTTTCATTTGAAAAAATGCAAGTTGTGTCTGCCACACTTTTCTCGTGCACCCGGTATACAAAAAAATATTTTTTTTCTAGCGGTTCATGTAAATACCTACCAACTTTGTATTTAAAGTCCCCATCTATCTTGCATAATAAGCGAGTAAGTCTGCAGACGAAATATACGGAAACTCCCTGTACAATCATACTCTCCACTGTAAATTTTTTTCGACATATTTCCACATTTTTGACAAGAATTTTATCAATGTCTTTGGATAGCTCCTGAAAAGTTAGCACAACAAAGTACACACCGTTTTTCTGTATCTTGAAAAAAAAGGAAAAGAATTTAAATATCTATTGATATAAAATATACAGGGGTTTTCATATGAAAAAATTCAACTTTGATATGCCATAACCTTATGCCAGACCCTGTTTATTCCAATTCACTACAGATTTATATTTTTGGAAGCCTTTCTTTTGAAATAATCGACCGTTCTGGTAAATTCTCCTAACCCTGTATAGGAGCCACAAACCAACGAGTGGGGATGGAAAAAGACAAGAAATGGTCTCTGTCCAAACTCGATACTTCGATACCCTGCACCAAACTTGATATTCCGACACATTTCTTGTGAATGTATTGAAGGCTGCCAACGCAATTGTGAATGTAGAAAGTCAGGCCTCGATTGCTCTACGATTTGCACATTCTGCCAAGGGATGTGTGGAAAGGTCGTGCCCGTGGAAGACAACATTGACAAAGAAGAGACGGAACGATGATACTAGGAGGCTGACCAAAAATTATATATTCCAGATGAAAAAGATTTGACGGAAACAGAATCACAAAAACCTGTGGCACGTCAGGTCGTCTCCAAAGAACCGCAACCAGGACACACCAAGAGACAACGGCGAATGTAAAAATTATGTCACATGTAATATGAATTTTTTTTCTCAAGATTTTTTGACGTGAATAATTTTTTTTTCACAATTTGGCATGTTATTAGATAAATTGAACATCATGTAATGTAATGATTTTTAATGACCTGTTCCCGCACAATATATACCTATTCTAAATAAGGCATGTGTAGAGAGCTGGACCTAATTCACTGATTGGCAATCTCTATCACTTGATATATGTGATCTCTATATGGAGTAGAAAAAGTGGGGTTTTGGCAATAGACGGAATCCATGACGAAATATTATCATTTTAGATAAAAAAATCATCCAAAAGGGTGTGTTTGATGACAAAAAGCCTATAGATAAGATATGCAAAAACATGTATGTACTTTAATTAAGAATAGAAAGGTTATTGGCAAAAATGTGACAGATTCGGATTCAGCGCACCAAAAAGCATATCCATTCAAAAATCAGGACTACCCCAAAATTTGTTTGGCAAGAACACAATTTGACTGGATTAATATCTTACAAAGCATCTGTGCATGTTTTTCTTAGACATCAAATGTCTACTGTTTTCTAGTGAATCATGGTGTGATCACCTCTGCCATCATTGTTTTACCGTGTCGCTCAGTTAAAAGAACTACAAAGACGGATTTCACGGAATAAAAGTGATGATTTGCAGTTAAAGAGAAGCGAGTTTTTTGACGAAGCTCCTTCTTCCCCAGTCCCATGCATTCATTGCCAAATTCCACGCCTTTTGTGGCGTGTATTGATTTTTCACTCGATATCTAAAAGTCCAGTTCTTTCCATTTTGAAACTAATGAATAATACACTATTTGACTAACCTTTCTCCATTACTCCGCATTTTTTGGTGGTCTATTGGCTTTTTGAATTTGCGAAAATATTTGCCATAAAATACTGTGCTCTGTTTCCTTCAACGGTTTCGTTTTTCCGTTACGACGGTGATCTGACAATACCTGCTAACTGACATTTTTCAAAAAGCTGCTGTTGGCTTTAAAAACTAAATTATGAAACTAATTGCAGTGAAATCCTACTTTTCGAAAAAATGTCAGTTAGTAGGTATTGTCTGATCACCGTCGACTAATTTTGTTCACTTCTCCAAACTCCGAAAGTTCCTCGTATTTTTTCTTTCAAGATTTTTTGATCAACACAAACAGTGAATTCAAACTAAACCGTTAAAACCGGACGCATGCGATAAGCTGCTAAACTACTTCTTCATTTTCTAACTAATACCGTTTGCACTTCGCGCTATCTTTCTCACAGGTGGAAATACTTGTTTCCTTTTTAACTGTCGAAATAATATAAAGTACAAGATAACGTACCTAGATGTAAATACCGTGATACAGCATAGCATGTTTGGGATCTTACGTTTTGATATTCGTAATCCTGAACCGTTATATTCAGATAACGTATATATGTTGAAAATAACGTGATTGATACAGCATATGACTGATTAACATATTGGGCGTAAAACGTTTATGTTATATTATTTAACGTGAATGATACAGCATACGGCTGTGGGCTGATTGATATTTAAAACATCATTGGAAAGGGTATGGAGAAGTCCTAGAAATGATGATGAAAATTCTAGTTTTGTGTTTGAAAAAATTAAGTTCGTGGTGGTTACTCGATCACGAAACGTCCTTATTACACGATTTGAGGACACCACATTCTACAATGGAAAAGTGCGCAATACTTTAAAACTTGAACTGTGCTCCGAAACTGATATCTTCTAAATTATACAACAGAATCAATTTGAACCACTTGATCAATTCACCCTCTCGCAAAATAAAGAGAAATTTGCAACACAGAGAACGTATCTTCAATGAGCATCAAAAACGGTGACTTTTCTCCCATTCACTCAACCTCTCAACCTCGTATCACATACACACTTTTCAGGATACCCTGTATATTATGAGTTGATTTTTTGTTAACTTCCAGCCTGACGCAGAGTATTGCGGGGATGATCCACCAGATGAAAAGGGTGAGAAATATCATGTGAGAATAGCCATTATCAACATTGAGGAATTGAAAATGGTTTTCAACTTCACCATACTTCCATATTGCTTTCGTGGAAGGCAGTTATCCGTGAAGCATGAGTTGTGGACATTTGACAGAAGATGCGAAAATACAAGCGAATACAAGAATTACTCCCGTACACCGCAGAATCATGTGTACACCGTGAACAATGTTCAGCCGAACTGTTCATACAATGTGACTTTCTTCATTAGATTCAGAAGTACATCAGAATGGACTAAACTCGATACAAAATTTGCGACGACAAAAAACTCAGGTAAATAATGATAGAAAACACGTTTATTGACCACTAATTTCTTTTGAGCATTATCAGTAAGCATGGTTAAGGTAATTACCATATACGGTTTCTAAATTATATAACATTTTTGTACCTTTTACGGGAGCACTCAATCGAAAAACAATTTATCGTTTCCCAATGTTTCCAATATTAACGTGTCATAGTACCTGCGAGGTCATGGTACCATATATTGCCAATCGACAGTATTGTCACCAAAAGATTCCCTAGGGAGTTACTTCAACAAGCAGAGGAAACGTCTCAACTTGCAACCGTGCCCTGTGGTGTCTATAATCAATTCTTGAAAACGCATCAATTTTGACAAAAAGTTGAATAACTTTTGAACGGTTGAAGCGAATTGAAAAACGAAACAAATTAGAAATTTCCGAAAAGGGGCAGAATCAAATATTCAAGGATATAGGGTAGAGCGGGGCAACATAACGAACGAGGTAAGTTAACGAATTGCATTTAAAACAAAATTTATCAATGTGAACCAGAATATTTCTGCGTCGTTGCAACTCTGTTAAGTCATAGTTAACTGGGTTGAAGATGGATGACTCTAGTAGCAATACTTCCAGTACAGTAGTCGATAGTGTATCAGAGACAGAGGATTCAAGATCATTCTGGCATCAGTTCAGTCCGTCAGTCAATGATGTCAACTGATGGACTGAATGACGATTCACACGATCATTCAATTTGACATCAGTTAGTTAGGTTAGAGTTCCATGGCAACCCGCTGGAAACCATGGAGTTATATCGTTATAACTGACACGGAACTGCGGGACGCACTACACGACAGTGGCGGCTGGTCGGGGTAGGAAAGGTAGGTGCCGCCTTATCGCAGTAAATACCGAAATAAATTATTATTGTGAATTAAATAATTGAATCACAATTAATCAAGAAGATTTCCATTTAAAAACAATGCTTATAATATTCTTCATTAATTCTACCTACCAGTGGTGCGAAACTCATTCCTAAACACCCACAAGAGGACCAAGTCCTAGCCGAAACCGACCGCTGGCGCATTCAAAATAGGCGACAGCCTCAATTGCCGGTCCTTGTGGGCATGAGAAGGGGTGATCTCAAGAGTGGGGCAAGGGCGAACATGGGCTTAATTTATCACACATCAAGGCGACACGATTTCCGCCTTTGGCGTCTTCGAGTGTATTCGGTGCCGGCGCGCGAAAACCATCAGTCATCCCACTCCACATGAAGCATAGGGATGAGACGAATGAAGCGTATAAATATATCGATAGTCGATACTCTTTTCACAGCTAGCGATTATGAATTAATTCATCAATACAGATTATCAAACTTTTTTAAAAACACTTTTGGCATAAAAAAGCTAGCCCGAGCATTATTCTATCTATACTCTGTAAGTTTATGCAATTGCAGTGATGACTGCAATAAATTGTCGTTATTGGGGATATCGGTTGCGATTATCCTTCCTAGGCCTCAAGCTCGAGAAAAACCAAACTAAATTAGACTGTATTGTTATCTTTATCAGGTGTCAGGTGGTGTTTGTTTTGTGATTTTGGAACTAGCAAGATTTGGATAACGATTATTTATCATATAATCACAGATTATCAGATAAGTTTTAGAAATTAGTAAATTAGAATTTTTGTTTTGATATTTTCATTTTTTGAGACAGGATTTGTCCACACATGGAGGTAGAGTTTGGTTTGTTTAGTAGTTGTCGTTTTTTCAGGATACTCATTATTTATTTTTGGCATTTTTACGTAAGTTATTTTTATTTTCAAAATGACTTTGCCAGCTCATGACGTTATTTGTTCCTTATTGGAGAGACCATTTTCTAGGCTTAAGGTAGAAGATCGAAATCAAATAATCGCTGTAGGTCGCCAGGGTGTAGTCACTTTACATTTTGAAACCGGATAAAAAACAAGGACAACATTTTTCTCGCACTTTTAATACTCAATGGTATAAAAGCCACGGATGGTTATGCGGTAGTTATGCTCGCGAAAGGAAGGAATAACGTTTCGGTACTGCAAGGATATACAGATTTAAAAAATTTGTCTCAAAGTATTAAAAAACATGGCAGCTCTAAAGAACATCTGAGCAGTTACTTGACTTTAAAACGATTACAGACAAATTCTTCAACGATAAAAGACGCTCTTCAAATTCAAACCGCTTTTTCTTTAAAACTTTATAACGAAGACGTTCGAAAAAATAGAAATTTGATGATGTATCTAATAGACGTAACATGTTTACTAGCAAAACAAGAATTGGCATTTAGGGGACATAACGAGAAAAATGAATATTCAAACGTTGGAAATTTTTAAAAATCTTTCAAGGTTGTGATCAAACGCGATGTGGAGATGCAAGAACATTTGAAAAAAATTGGTAACATATTTACGGGATTATCTAAAACTATTAAGAATGATTTAATTTTATGCATTTCCGAGCATCTTATGGAACACATTAACCGGGAAATCAAAGATTCCATTTTTTTTTGCGGTAAAGGCGGATGATACAACCGATATAGTTGAAAAATCGCAGTGTGCAATTTCGGTTTGTTTTGTCAATGAATCGGGAAACATTCAAGAAAGATTTTCAGGATTTTATGACGTGAGCCAAGATAGAACTGCTCTTGCAATGTACGAACTGGTATCGTCGGTTTTGCGTCCGTTTGACTATAAAGCCAAGTTAGTTGGTCAGTGTTACGATGGTGCGAGTGTCATGGCTGGTTCATTAAATAGCTTACCGATGAAAATCAAATCTGATGCACCAAACGCTTTATTTACACACTGCAGCGCTCATAGATTAAATTTAGTTTTGCAAGATGGAACAAAAAGCATTATAAGCTGTCGTATCTATTTTGCCGGTGCTACTTTATTACCGGGATTTTTTGATCAATCAGCGAAACGAACATTTGTTTTGGATTCGGTAATGGCTAGGAGAATTCCTTCCTCTGTGGAAACAAGGTGGTCCTCCCGCTCTAAAACCATCAATATCATAGATTCAGAGTGGGAAAATTTGCGTACAGTTTTTACTGAAATTATTAACGATACGTCATCAGGAAAAGAGTCTATTTTTGGCGCAAGGGGCTACCGAAAGCAATACAGGAAAATCAAAGAAGCCACTGGCACACAACAAAGTCCATCCAGTCCAAAACAACCATTTAAATGGGGTCAACAAAGTAAGCAAAAAGAAACTCTTGCTCCAGCTGTAACAAAGCCAGCTCGGGCAATAGCCTCTCACCAGCTCCCTTCGACTGCCAGTCAATGGTTCAGTTCTTTCAGCAGCTGCAAGAAGCGATGCAGAACCTCCAACCAATGATGTCCCTCTTAAAAAACTTCAATGCCTTCACAAAGTAAAAGCCCGTTCATCAGAATTGTCTCATTCAACGCAGAGACATTACGTGGAAAGAAGATGGAAATCACCGAGTTTCTGGACAAACTGCTGGTAGAGGAGTCTGGCCTCAAACCAGGAAACAACTTCACCATTAAAAACTATCGTATCACCAGGACCGACAGGCTATCACGTCAGGAAGGAGGCACTCTAAAAGCGGTCAGAAACTCCATTAAACACCATGAGATCCCCCTAACGGTCCAGGGAGTGGAGGGGACAATGATCGAGATAAAGGCAGCATCATGTGTGCTAAGAAAAGGACCAAATACTGCAGCTCAAAAGCAGACCCTACCAATCACCAGCTCAGGGGCTTCTTCGAGTGCTCCAACACACCTACAATGCTTTGAGGAGACTTCAACGGAAAACATCAAGAATGGTGTTGAAACAGCACAAACAATGAAAATTTATTGATCAAGAAGGCATCCGAGGAACTATCATTCAATGTCGTGGCCCCTGACAGCCCCACCCACTTAAGTCAAACAGGAAGAGCTGACGTCCTAGATATCTTCCTTACCAAGAACATACCCCATAGCCTGGCCACGAGAGTGGATGACCTGACCGACTCCGGAGGAGCTAGACAAGGCAGCTGACACACTAACCAACTACATCCTGGAGGCCATGAGAAGTGCCACCATCCTCTTCACCAAAAACCCCCCAAATAAAAACAACATTCCTTGGGAACTGATTTTGGCAAAAAGACTCGGAAACCGCCTGCGACGAGTATCACTGATCCATTCATCAGAAAAAAACTTTATCAGGCAAACAAAGAGGTGATTGTTACAAACAATGGTCAAACGAACTTTGGGAAACAAAAATGGAGCAGGTCCACGAGGAGGAGAACCCAAAAAACTTGTTCATCATAGCCAGAGGTCTTACCAAAGGAGGAAGACAATCCCTCCCAAGCCTCAAAATCCCCAACGGAGCATTGCTGATCAAGCCAGTTGAAAAGGTGGAGGCCCTAGCGGACCATTCACGAACAATCCTTCTATCCAATCTTTCGACGTTGAAATCACAAACTCAAACAAAAGACACCCCAAATCTCTCATCAACCAGGACCCCCCTCCCAGGATCACTCTTGAACAGGTCACGGGAGTAGCCTCCTCACTTAAAATCAAAAAAAGCCCCGGGAGTGGACGATGACTTAAACTTGGCAGAAAGGAGACTACCCAAGTCCAGGCTGTCCGACTTAACCTTAATAATCCAGGTCATGCCTGCGCTGTCGAAAGGTCGCGGCGAGAACTAGCAGGGAAGAGCTGCAAGCTGCTGCCGACCTCCTGAACATAATTTCTGAAGTTCAATTCGGGTTCAGGACCGGACACTCGGACACCAATCAAGCAACCAGACTGTCATACATCATACGAAACGCAGCAAACCACCACTAAAAGACAGAAGCCGTTTCCTGGACATCTCCAAGGCGTTTGACTGGGTGTAGCATGAAGGCCTCATACACAAGTTGTCGAAAAACGGATTTCTAGGATATCTGATTCAACTCACTCGTGACTTCTTGACAAATAGATCCTTCCACATCAATGCCGAAGACGTCTACTTCTCCATCAGACCTATAAGGGCGAGGTCCCCCAGGGCTCAACACTGGCCCCTCTGCTATTCAATCTCTACACTTCGGACATACCCAAGGATAGAGCTACAAACCTTCTCCTCTTTGCAAACGATTCTGCCATAACTGCGTCTTCAACAAAGTTAAGAGACTATTGGAGGACTGGACGGATCCAAATCAACCCACAGAAAACAGCAGATTTGATTTTTTCCAAAAGAAGCAGAAAGACGACCAAAATAATCTTACCTGGAAGGGTTCCAGACTATCATGGTCCAAAAGAATCAAATATCTGGGTATTATATTTGACAGAAAACTCACATTCTACGAACAAATCAAGTACTCAATAAGAAAAGCTGCAGGACAATCCGGAAACCTACAACCAGTGCTAAGGAGTAAAACAATGTTCACTTCAACCAAGGTGCAGATGTACAACACATACATCAGACCAATCCTGACTTATGCAACACCAACGTGGTATGCAGCAGCCCCCATCCACAGGAAACGCATAAAGAACTCCGCCCATAGTTATTAGGCACAAGAGTAGATACAACCACATATCACTCAAGATACAACGACATCTCTAGTCACTTCAAAACCAACAATAAAAACTTTGGCAGAGCGACCAACACCCAGGAGGAAATAAAAGTTCATCCTTCATCCATCAAATACTACAGGACAATCCAGGCTTTTCTGGATAACGATCAAATTGAATCTCATTCATTCCCGTTGGCGGACGAAAAGAAGTTTCCTGTAGAAATACGTAGAGTGAATGAGCACTGGTCAGTCGAGGAGATACAAAATTACCTGGAGGATCTGGGATTTCACTCCAGAAAAGTGGCGAGGTGGTACAATGCTGATGAGCTTCTTGTCCCGCTGGTTTTCGTTATTCTCCCCATCACTGAGAAAAATATCTTCGAACTTACCACCATTCGACATCTGAAAATCCGGGTCGAATCCCAGAAATCACGCACCCGTAACACCCAATGTCACCGATGCCAGCTACATGGTCACTCCCAGGAGAAGTGCACAGCAAAACCCAGATGCCTAAAATGTGCAGACGAACATCTAACCCACCTGGGCACCAAACCAATGGAATTACCAGCCAAATGCGCTAACTGTAGAGGACCCCAACAAGCGTCATATACAGGCTGCTCCAAACATTCGAAGCAGTACAGGAAAATCAAAGAAGCCACTGGCACACGACAAAGTCCCTCCAGCCCAAAGCAACCATTTAAATAGGGTCAACAAACGGAGCAGAAAGAAAATCCTGCTCCAGCTGTGGAAAAAGCCAGCTCGGGCGATAACCTTCCACCTGCTCCCTTCAACTGCCAGTCAATGGTTTAGTTTTTTCAGCAGCTGCAGGAAGCGATGCAGAACCTCCAACCAATGATGTCCTTAAAGAACTCCAATGCCTTCAATAGGACGAGCTGACATCCTAGATATCTTCCTAACCAAGAACAAACTCCATAGTCTGGACACGACAGTAGATGACCTATCTTCGGATCATTTCCCAGTACTATTGGATGGATTCTGAAAACTCTCCAGCATCGATCATTCAAGAAAATCTTCAATGTGTACAAATTCACAAAACTAGCTGATCTGCCACCCCAAATTCTACCTATAACAACTCCGGAGGTGCTAGACATGGCAGCTGACACACCAACCAGCTAACATGCAGGAGGCCATGAGAAATGCCACCATCCACTTCATCAAAAATCCCCCAAATAAAAACAACATTCCTTGGAAACCGATTCCGGCAAAAAGATTTAGGAACCGCCTGCGCGAGTATCACTGAGAACAGGAGATCCATTCATATGAAGAAAGCTTTATCAGGCAAACAAAGAGATAAAAAATTGTTAACAGTGGTCAAACGAACTTTGGGGAATAAAAACGGAGCAGGTCAACGAGGAGAAGAACCCAAAAAACTTGTTCATCAAAGCCAGAGGTCTCAACAAAGGAGGAAGACAATCCCTCCCGAACCTCAAAAACCCTAACGAAGCACTGCTGATCGAGCCAGAGAAAAAGGTGGAGGCCCTAGGGAAACATTTTGAACAGCAATTCACAAACAATCCTTCCACTATCCAATCTTTCGACAATGAAATCATAAACCCAAACCAAAGACACCCCAAATCGCTTACCAACCAAGACACTCCTTCCAGGATCACTCTTGAACAGGTTACGGGAGTAGGATCTTCACTTGAAATCAAAAAAGCCCTGTGAGCGGACGGTGTCTCAGACTTGGCAAGAAGGAGACTACCCAAGTCCAGGCGGTCCGACTCAACGTCAATAATCCAGGTCATCATGGATTTCAGCCACTTTCTAAGGTCGTGGAAGGAAGCCAAGGTGATAATGTTTCCGCAGCCAGGGTGCCACGGATACAAACCGGGCCATTCTCGCTCTATCAGTCTACTGCCTGCGCTGTCGAATGTCGCGGAGAGAATTATCAGGAAAGAGCTGCAAGCTGCTACCGACCCACTGAACATAATTCCTGAAGTACAATTCGAGTTCAGGACGGGACACTCGGTCACCAACCAGACTGTCATACATCATACAAAACGCAGCAAACCACCACCTAAAGACAGGAGCCGTTTTCCTGGACATGCAGGAATTGGTCTTAAACTATTTCAAGGCGGCTAGATTATCTAGCAATAATCTGATCTCGACGTCCTTCCACTCCAGGACGTCTCCGAGGAACCAATTCCTCCTACCAGGAGATGGAATTGAGAAGGCTGTCCCTTCTTCAGCCACCCCCTCACACACACCGGCTGCCCCATTGTGAGAAGCCCCTCCCCAAGGACTGGACCATCCAAGGGGGAATGAACACCATGATTAATAAAGAGAAATACTTTGTATTTATTTAAAGCAATAAAGGTAATGACAAAAAAAAATTGATGTGAGTGGTGCCATGCTGCCTCACTGATGAGTCCAATTTCGGGACGAAACCGGTATAAGGAGGGCACTACTCACATGGATGTAACTCTGGGCATCAATTACGGTTCTGTACCAACCTTTCCGTTTAATATTATAAGCTGTTGGTTGTAGCGATTGCTTCTGCCCACAATTTTATTGGTACATCTTTGGAATGTATCACGGATCGTGCACTTTCAACGAACGATTCTCTCGCTCTGCCACACCGTTTTGCTCTGATTTTACAAGAATTGTTTTTTTTATATTAATACCCCTGGATTCAAAAATTTTCTTCACGTATGTTATTGACAAATTCTTTACCACCATCACTAATTAATTATTTCACAGCATGACCCATTGCCTTGGCTTCATCCATGGGTTCTCAGGCAATCTGCAACTTCAGACTATTTCTTGATGAAAAAGACACATCGAAATTTTAAAAAATCATCTTTGAGCAAACATACTATTTTGCCCCACCCAAAGACTCTTGTTCCATTGGTCAACAGACGTCGGCATGAATGATTTCACCAACTACTTTTGGTCTGTAGTCTGTCGAACCAAAACCCCGTTTGTGTTGCTTTCCATGAATACAATCATCACAAAAATGTTCTTGACTTTCCTCATTCATTCCATCATTTTTTCAAAACTGACTTCACATGACGTTTATTTTGGTGACATAAACGTTCATGCCAAAGCTGTTTAGTGTATTCTTCAGAGGCTACATGTATTCCCACACTAGGTCTTGGTTAAACCACTCTCATATTTTATGCATACAATCCTCTTTCAGTCTTCTTTCCAGTCATACAAGCGATCTGATTCTTCCAAAATGTGCAACCATGTTTATTGGGGTGAAAATCGAACCCTCTTTCCATATTTTTATTCACAGGCAACAAATTTCGACTAATCTCAAGCACATACCATACATCAGCCAAATTCTTGGTCCATTTTGTTGTTGATCCGCATTTCTATATGTTGATTATTCCACTACCATGACTAAAAATCACTTCTTTGTTTCCAACTGTGACTTCTTTTGGTATCGATAAAGCTTCATTCGTCCAAAAAATACTTTCCTATAAGTCATGTGTGCAGACGTTCCAGAATCAGCCAACCACAATGCTCTTTGTACATTAGTATCATTTGTACAAACAAAAACATCTCTATTTGACTTTTCTTTCTTTTGATCTTCTAGCTCTTGATTCATTGGCCAGTTTTTAACAAAATGGTCAACCACATTCCATCGAAAACACTTTTTTTGTCTCTTGGGCTACTTCTTACAACTTTTTGCCATGAACGCACTTAAATCATTGGATTTTTCAGGAAGTCTCATCTCAGTCAACCTCAGTCGCTCCATCAATTGATTAACTGTCCGTTCTCCGATAGGAACTTATTCCCAAACACTCTCAAATTCAAAATATTCAGTAGGTAAGGTAGACATTATGCGAATTATTAGAAATAGGTTAGGCAATTCGACTTTTATTAGCTGCTTGAGTTCATCATTTAGCTCGCCAAAATTACGTTGTAACCTTCCAATATACGTGGCAATATTTAAAAAATAACTCCATCAGACGATATACTCGTTGTTCCGAACTTTGTTTGTATATTGAAGTTAACTTATCCCAAACTGATTTTGCTGAATAACATGTTGTGGTGAGTTCAACATTAGCATCATTCAATGAACTAACTAAGATTAACTGGGCTAATGCGTCGTGTTTTTCAAACTCTTTGCGTACCTGGTATTCTCTTCAGCTGCTGATGCAACTTCTGGAACCTTCCTCTCGCCAATTACAATGTCCAGAACACGTTGATGTCAGAGAAGTAACGGAATTTGTCTTTTCCATTTTGTCCAGTTACTGTTCAATGGTTTTTCTATTAATACCACGTTGATCAGCGGAAAAAATACAACCACTTTTCTCAATTAAACGACTTCGTATCTTCAATAATAAAGAGGTTAACAATAGTGCCGACTTAATCGGAGGCACCCTGTAGACTGACTTGCAATGATGTTAAAGAATCTTTCGATAAGTACCTCTAAGTTCAATAATTTTGACATTTCCTCACTATAATCACCCGAAATAAATGTTAATCATAATATAATTTCCGCTCGATCAAGATCTACATATAATTTAAAGCTCTATATCGCGACCATTGCGACTAAATCAATTTTCTCGAAATTATAATTTATTATCAAAACTGAAAAGAGGCAAAAATGACTGTCGATCATGAACGTCTTTTTCAGAATGGACATTTTTTTCCACGGCATAAAATTTTAATTTTATTGCAGAAATTGTTGCAGTTTTATCGTGTTAGGGTAAAACATAGTGAAGTAGTTCATCTCGTCGCGCTGTTCGAAGTTCATGTTGTCACGAATACGCCGTGCATCGATATCCGCCTCTACTAAAACAAACCGTAGCCGTAGGTGTTCACATTTCGCGTTATGTGTGACTTGAATCTCGCCTTCAACGGACCAACTAGCTAAGTTCGACCATCTATAGACTGTCAGATAATGAGAGATTTTGCTGACTGATATTCCCTTTTCTGGGATTTTAACCACTGAAAAATCATGTCAGTGTTAAAATCAAAAAATTAAAATTTTGCGACCGGCGCGGCTGGGGTATGCTACGCAAACAAAGACTATTTTCAGACAATTTTCGACCGGAAAATTCACCTCAACAGCTGACCAGCATGCGTTTACCGTGCGGCCGCTTGTGTTATGGATATGTCAAAGTTCCGACCACAAGTGACCCAACTGTTTCGTATATTAGTAAACTTTGCCTTCACTTAATTCTTTCAAAAATCATCAATTAAGAACATTTTATTAGATTTCCCGAATGCCTATTAACCAGGCAATATTCTATACAGGGTGTCCACGAGTAATCCCTCAACAATGAAAAAGGCGATTTCACATGAGAAAAAATTTTTTTCATCTAGCGCTTGAAGGATTTTGACCTGCATCAATACAGAAATTTCTGAATTTCTGGAAAACAGTTGCCTCTAGAGTTGTTGAGAAAGTATACGCACCTTTTGTTCAGAAGAAAGGTGTGAGAATCAGATTTGCATATCATATTCATGAAAAATCTTGGAAGTTTGCTGTCAAGAAGGGGCTAGTTCAGTGAATCTCAAGGTGCCTGCGCCTTATAAGGCCATGCTAGTTTCAGAGGCCAGTACTACATATTTTTTTTCATATTCGTATCAACCAAATCTACGAAATCTGCTTGTAAGTGGCATAGAACACATTTACAAAATTTAGAACAAAAACGTGAATGGAGGTCGGGGCCTGAGTGAAATCGTTGGATTCGAAGGATTTCGGTATGAAGCCATTCGAACGTCATCTTTTATCTTCATGTTGTCTTTTATTCTTTGATTTCTCTCTATGTGGAAAAATGCCCTAGAAACCTCATTAAAAAACCTCCATATAAGAACGCAGGGTACAACCCGGAATACTACAGGCTCATCATTCTTCCAGCCTTCATCGAAAAGTAGCGGAGAAATGCATCCTCCACAAAATAAGGGATGAGCAAAAAACTTTTTGCCAGATGAACAAATGGGATTTCGCCCAGACCAGCAGGAACGTGTTACGTAGTCGCCTTGGCGTTTTTTTTTATTCAATTAGGCGTGAGTGAGACTTTCTTGAATCTAGGTGGGATAATATCATCATTTTTTGAAATCAGAGTTCCTCTCTTTTCTAATCTTTTTTGAATTCCTATCAAGTTTTTGCAAAATTCCACTTGGACCAGCTACTGCTTCATGACGTTCATCAACAAAGCTCTGCGAAACTACTATTGGTGTGGGATTTGACTTTTTTTTTGGACTCAATAATTTCATCGATCTCTTGGAAGGGACTAGTTAAGGTCGGCTCCATATTCCTCTTCACCATTTTTTTATTTTAATCCATTCACCATATTTAATGGTTTTTTTACTGTTAGTTCTAAAGGTGCAAACACACAGACCGGTATGATATTTGGGTGGAGAGGATAAATTCTCGTAGCACTAAATCCAGCCAAAACGTTGGAGGGTGTTGACGCTCGCGGCCATACTTTTTTTAAGATTGTTCCAAAATTCAACTTGGTGATTTGATGGTTGGGTTTATTCGTCCAGACAAGTAGATTTTCGTCATCCCGATATAGGTTTCCAATGGCCCAAATACCGACTGGTCCATCGGTTGCAACTGGTGCGTTGTGTTATTTTTCGGCCTCTTCAACAATTGAAAAATCAAGGTGAGGGGAAGCTCCGTCCAAAATAAGAAGAACTTTCTCGTTTGGCTTGAACTGAGAGAAGTGCTTGATCAATGCCACAAAAGTTAAGGTGGTCATGCTGTCTTTGTCGGTCATTTCCAGAACTGCACCTGGTGGAAGACACTCCTGTTTCATTTTCATTAAGATCATTGGAGGTATGACTCCTCCAATCGCATCACCACATTCGATTATGGTAATGTTTTCAGCATGCTCTTCGGCAATTATATGGACATTTGAAGAACCACTTTTTGCAACAACTTGTGGCTGCTTATGTGAGGTCAGCCTGCAACCTTTTTCGTCCATATTGAAAATGAGCCTCACCATGATGTTCATTTCCTCCAGAATGGCGCAGTTTGTTAAAATGATCAGTCACGATCAACCTATTCAGTTTGGTTGCCCTTGCAGCATTGATTTGCTACGATCTGCGTCTTTCAACTTCCTGATGTAGCTTTTAAAGAAATCAAAATCATTTTCTTTCTGCTATTTTCTCAGAAAAAGGGTTGGCTGTTCCATAGAGCTCGCAGTTGGTAGAAACCGATCTTTTCAGAAGTGTTAAGGGAATTCCAATGCTGCACAACCCAAATATTCGCTGACATATTATATCAGCCTCCAGGGCAGCTGTTGTTGCAACCGTTTGTCGGCACAAACGTTTTTCACTTACACCAGAACTCAAATGATTCCGCAAAATTCTCCGTGGTATGCCATAGTTTACGCTAGCTTTTCTGACAAAAGATCCCCTTCTCACAGCATCCTCTCTCGCCGCAGCTTTTCTTGCGACCATCTTGCTGGTTTTTTTGAAGGTTAGGGTGTGGGCACCTGTAGATCAAAAAAGAAGTATATAGTGGTTTCACACCAGTAAATGACGCAAATACTAAGTGAGTAGACTACGATTCAACTAAGACCTATACACCGACTTATCCTTGGCGAAAGCGCGGATAGAATCTATTCGCAACGTTGTCATTTTTGTATCGACAGTCTTTCGGGAAAACGATTTGAGGTTATACAAGATCTTAGCTTGGCACAAGATAAGTTTGACAGGAGCGTTTTGTTTTCGAACGATATCAAAGAGAACATCCACCGGCTACGCTGGGCAAGAGCGTACCTTTTTACTCGGGCAAGAGCAGCCATATGGGCAGTAGCGTCACCTATAAATCTGCAACAAAACTTGATAATTGGACCCCTACTCGATGACTTGGAAACACAGCATGCCGTGCGTTTTGATTTCAGAATTGTATCCGTGCTCTCGTTAAGGACACCGACGATGTTTTCGTTTCTCTCAGACTGCGTGGGGCCTTCACATAGCCCAAGAGAGACGATTGAGAAAAACACATCATCGGTGTATATTTCATAGTTAAATCGTGGTCTACCTCATCAAGCACTCATGATATGATTAGGTCTTAATAAGCCTCATGGGCTCTATTTGAGCCAAAATCACAGAACTTATTGGGGCAATAAAAGATTCGATGTTTTCAATTATTAAATAAAATGTCGTAAGGCAGTTTTGGGAGAAACGGAACTTGATTGGAAATCCACATCAGTATATAGCTGAAATTACGTGTTTTCTATGACTCCAACACAATAATGTATTTTCTTACCTTTGTACAAGAACCAAAGCTTTGAACGAAAACGCCGAATTTATATCGAAGAACTACGACGTACCATCATGAGGTTTATTTTGGGGTGTAGTGGTCGGCACATGATTCAACGTTGCCTGGTTTTCAGATCATATCAAGCTATGGGATGAGGAGGCATTCGTTCTTTTCTGATCGGGGTTGCAAAACTGAGTAGCGGGTCTTATGGTCTTATGGTCTTATGGGCTTATTTGGCTCGGGTACCTTATGATGATAGCACTCATCTCAAAAAATCTTTGTGTGTGGAAATTGTATGTTTTTTAAATTAAAAAAAATGGAAACTAACCTGTATCTCTGAATCGAAGCATTCAAAAACCTTTGTTCACCCACTTCATTTGCCGAGAAAATCGTGAGCTTAATGGTTTATTTGGGTGTGGATGGTGGTGAGAAGGTGGCAACTGTAATTTGTGACTTGTCAAAGCTTTTGATTGTGTCAGTCACCAGATTCTTTTACAAAAATTACATGTGTATTTTAGCGAGTTGTAGTTGGCCAAGCTTCATCTGATTTATCCATTACGAGATGGAGAGTCCCACAGGGCTCTGTACTTGCTCCACTTTTGTTTTTGTTATATTATGTAAATGATTTGCCGCGGTTGCCAATCCAGGGTACTATCACTCTCTTCGCTGATGATACGTCTATTGTCAGGCGCCATAATGATGTTGCTCTATTGGCAGAGGTTATAACAACTGACATGATTTTAATCAAAAACTTGTTCAATGTCAATCCTTTAACTCCTAATGTGGATAAGACACACCTCATTTCCTCAAGGGGTCTGTTGATGCGGCTTTCATTGACTCTTGTCCATTGGTTCAGAGTAGCTGTTCCAGGTTCCTGGGTGTAATGGTCGACAGAGATTTGAAGTTTGATCAACACATTACCAGGGTCTGTGGGCGTGTGGCATCTGGGTGCTATGCTGATGGTGTTGCTGCTGGGGAGCTGGGCTCTGGATTGGCAAGAAGTGTGTATCATTCTTTGGTGGAGTCACACTTGCGCTAAGGAGTTGCATTTTGGAGCGAGGCTTGTCAATGCTTATTGAATCCATTATTTGTCCTGCAGAAGCGGGCGGTTAGTTCCTTGTATGGTGTGCCTATTCGCGAATCGTGCAAACCCCTGTTTACGAGGTATACAATATTGACACTGATGTCCATTTTCATTAAGGAGGTTGCAACTATAATTTTCAAAGTGCAGAGTAGATTGCTCCGTCCTTCTCATGATCATCTGACTCGTCAGGGCAACAATCTTCTTCTAGTCAGACCATCATCATCTTTTATTAAAAAATGCATCATTTATGATGTACGTAGAATTTTCAACTCTCTGCCTTCAAGAATACCTAACTGTTAGCACATCAAGATTTGGGACACATCTATGCAGGTTATTGTATGAGAAGGCTTATTATAATTTATCTGAATATTTTTGTGATACTTTTTAGATCTTGTTCATACTAAAAGGTCTTTGAATGCTTTGATTCAGAGATACAGGTTAGTTTCCATTTTTTTTTAATTAAAAAACATACCACAATTTCCACACACAGAGATTTTTTGAAGTGAGAAATCATATTTATATTGTTATTGATTTTGCGGTCAGAGGGCTAAGTATGCTATTATTATGAGGTACCCGAGCCAAATAAGCCCATGAGAAAATAAGACCATAAGACCCGCTACTCGTTATATTGTTTAGTCATTCATATGCATGTTATTCTTGAATGTTTTTTCAAACAGGTACTTCTCATCGTATTTCAATGCTATTGTGAAGCACTACTTATATTTTATTATTTTATGTACCATTTTTTCATTTATTCTATAGTATACTACTGTTCAGTGCTTTGTCAACAAATGACGTTCATTTATGAAAATAAAGTATTTTATCAATCAATCAATCAATCAATATAATATGTATAATAGAGAATGAGTCCTGAACATCCTGAATAGCGCAACAGCGCAATTAACTTCGTGAACTTATATTATTATTCAAATACAGTAAAACAGCACATAACAGAAAAGTTGATTCAAGATATTGTGAACAATACCAATGTGTTGAAAATGTCAAGGACAAGGGAGCGAATCGAATTCGATCAATCAAAACGAGCGAAATCCTTAATGGGGGTATAAACCGTGATGGGGGTCTAACACCAGATGGTCGGTGACTACGTCGGTCGCTCGGTCGCTAAATTTTTATTCTTTGAACAAAATTTTCAGTGGTGAAAATTCCAGGAAAAAAAATCAGTCTGCAAAATTTGTCATTAACTGACTGTATAATAGGCTTCTTTTTCTCGTCAATAGCGAAAGGAGCATGCGTTCCAACCAGGCGTGGAACTCTGTAACAAAAAGCGATCTATCTCTTCACATACACATCGGTCGTTACTTGAATCAGGTGAAGTGGATAATACGGGCCAGCTGTTGCCTGACGGCTATATTGGATTCAAGTAACGGCCGATGTTTATGCAAAGCGATAGATCGCTTTTTTCACATTCCCTACCGTACGCAGGGCAACTGACTAAAGAGTAGTGCCGCGTCCACGAGAACTCAGTGTCTAGCTGGAAGTAGAACAAGGATAGAGCATAACGTCTGGCGTGCAATGTGAACGCGGAAGAGAAGTCAAAAATATTACTTTTGCTTATACTGAAATGGCGGTTCTTCACGTTCTATTTGTGTATTACTGTATCAACGAATATGTTACTCTTCATATAACTCGAGTGAAACTCACTTAGACTCGTATTTTCCTTCCTTACTTGAACGCGTTCAAGATTTGACGGCGTTCAAATACAATATTTTCTATGCAAAATCTGGTATTTAAACGCCGTCAAATCTTGAACGCGTCTAAGTATGAACGGAGAATACGGGCCTAAAACTTGGCATTGACACTGACATTATTCTAGAGGCTTTATATTGTCGCATGTCAAAACTCAAAATCTAAACTGTCAAGAATTTGACATTTTCCAGATCCCAGTTACCCATGCAGGCATACGCGCATTCGCGGCCCGAGAAAAACAACCCTAAGCGGTTGCTCTGTGGTTGGTGTTTCAACGTTGAACAATTTTGATAAATACAATAATTATCACTATTACTGCTTTCTAGACTATGCATTTTGGTAAAACTGATGAAGCAGCAAAGAAAAGTCAGTCTGTATTCTGAACAAATTTTATAACAAAAGCTTTCGGTCCAACGAGACATTAGTACCTCAGAAAAAATTATTTGGCTGAAATATAGATATTATCTTTCCATCCGTTGAAAATGAAAATATGAAGTTCATTTATGTACTACTGTGTCAAGAAAGTTCCGGGAACCGGGAATTGAATCATAAAACACATCTTTATCGTTCATCCCAATTCACAATATTGCCTTCTTTGAGGGCCCCTTCCGAAATGATAGACATTTTCCAATAATCTATTCTATCATAAAAACATTTTTCGAACGAGTTTTCTGGAACCAACTGTAGTTCCTGCGGCAAATTTTCTTTTATGTCCTCCATCGAATAAAAACTGGTGCCTCGAAGTGGTTATTTTAGTTTTGGAAAAGAAAAAAGTCGGCCGGAGCCATATCAGAAGAATTCGATAGATTTGTTGAGTTTTTGGTGAGGAACTGGTTTCCACAATATCTTTGTGAGATTTTGCAGAATGCAAGCTTGCTATTAATCTGGCCCTTTTCTACGAATTTGCTCTCTAAATCGCCTCATAACGCTTTGCGAGACAGCTGATATGTATCTCAAACTTTAATGAGGATTTCCATGCACAACCTCTTTCACTTTATCGATGTTGGGACATTGATGGCCGGGGCAAAATCTCCAACACATTTTGAACGCTTTCGAGCGCGATGTATTACTCATATGCACGTGTTGTAGAGAAAGTTCTTTGATTATTGGTTCTATTCATTGCAAAAATCGCAAATCTCACTTGAGATGAACTGACAATATCGAGCACTGTAAACAAACTAAACGACAGATGGCAGATACTTCGCGTCATCATAGAGGACAGCGTTATGCCAACTTGGCGAAAACATTTATGAAACTAATACCTTCAGACGGGATTCAAATAATCAATTCCCGGTGCTTTCTTGACAGAATGTGAGATTTTTCTAATCATCCTTGAAAGCATTGTCGAAAATCGAAAAAACCTGGCCGACATTATGTTGGCACAAGAAACTCCTTGATCGACGTTTATTATTGTTCAAGAGACTTTTAGCTTCGTTAGAAAAAAAAACGTCCACATTGATGATGACACAGACTTTTGATTGGCCTAAATATATTTTCCTGATGTACTCGTCACTAACAACAATGCCATATAGTTATTATCAACATTCCTGATGACATAACTTTTAACATTTCATTAATTATTATTTTGATCAGTGTAGCACAGAATATACCTGGCTGACATGTAGGTTCCATATTTCTCCCCCTAATCCCAGAAACTATTTTTCATTTTCACATTCCTCATGACGTAAGGCTACGAGAAATTTTCTTTCATTGTACTCATTAATAATTTACCATCAAGTCGTATCTTTCGAATGAAGAGATGAAGAGATGAAATACTGCTTGAATTTCCCTTTTTTATTACACTTATTTAAAGTGGATACGGCATCAGGCACAAAGCCAGATGGAATCTTGACAAAAAAAAGACTGGATGGATGTATTTTTTGAGCCATAATATTATTTACTATTATTATCGTTAAATATGTGATACATACAGAGTGTTTCCAAAGAAAAGGGAATATTTTGGGAACATGTTCAGGTCAAAATAAGAGAAATTAACCCACATTTTTTAATCCGATCCGAATAACATGTCAGCATGCTCCTTATGGGATGGGTGAATTTGTGAGGCATCACGTATCATGTGAATTGTAAAATGAAAGTGAAAGTCCCTTTTCCAATATAAAAGTTAATTCATTGTCCGACGCGTTTCGGGCATCCACCCATCATCATGAACAATATGAACATATCTAAAGAAATTACAATGAGAATAAGTATATACAGGGTTATTCACGTTATTCGACACGAAACTTTATGGCTGAAGTATCTGATTTTGAAGAAGTTTTTTTTCTGGATGGATAGGGACCCCTTAAGGCTACATTTTAAAAATATTTTCCTGTTATACAGAGTGTCCCTAAAACACGAAACTTATCAAAGTATAATTTCTAGACACCCTGTATAAGTTATTAAAAGTTTCATAAGTGTGACATCAAACTTGATCAATTGGTAGACTTGATTATTAATTTGGTTAAAAAAAAGAGAACAACAGCTGAGTAACGAAGCATTAAATTGAATACTACATTTTCGCAGAATTGAAGATATTTCAAAAACCATAAGGTTTAGGTGTATTAAACCTCAATCAAACTTACCTTAATTTTGATCATGCAAACCAAAAATGAAATAATATATAAGGTATTCCATTTAAAAAATACAACTTTGATACGTTTCGTGTTTTAGGGACACCCTGTATTACATGCAAATATTTTTTAAATGTAGCCCTAAAGGGTCCCTATCCATTCAGAAAAAAAAATCTTTGAAATCAGATACTTTACCCATAATGTTTCGTGTCGAATAACTTGAATAACCCTGTACACTGTGGGCCAAATTAAATTAGAACCTAGTTTGATCCTTAATAACTTTTTTGTTTGTTTATGAATTTCGATGAATTTTGGATATGAAATTGGTCAATATGTTCTGGATGTTTTTTTTAAAATTGAGTCATCGAATTTTGGACAGGACCGGACTTACGACGTTTTTATAAAAATGGTGCATTTGAGCTCGTTGCAAAAACGAACTGCGCTACGTACAGACCAACTGATATATTTTTTGAGAAGGACATTAGTGGAAAGAGGTATCCTGATAATATCAATATTTTAGAACCATAACCTAGGACACTATGATTTTTTCTATATGATGGTGCTTGTCGGCATTAAAACTATTTCACTTCGTTTTGATCAAAATTTCTTTAAATTCCATTGCAACGTGTATTGTTTGTTGAAAATTGTTAACATTTTTGAAATTCCAGAGTTTGCCTGTTTGATTTTGAATACGTAGGTTCTATCTATGAAAGATAAAATCTTGATCAAACGATTAATGGAAAAGAACATTTATGCACGGCAATGTTGCGGCCCCTTACAAATTATCGAGTGAAATTAAACAAAGTTTAAAAACGAAAAAAAAATAATAATAATTGGGTATTATTTTTTTTCCAAATAAAAAAATCTAAAATGTGAAAAAAAAATCAACAAACCTTTAACAAACAATCCACGTTGCTATGAAATTTTAAGAAACTTTGATCAAAATGAAGTGAAATAGTTTTTATGCCGACAAGCACCATCATAAAGAAAAAATCATAGTTTCTTAGGTTTTGGTTCTAAGATATTGATATTATCAGGATACCTTTTCCCACTAATGTCCTTCTCAAAAAATATATTAGTTGGTCTGTACGTAGCGCAGTTCGGTTTTGCAACGAGCTTAAATGCACCAATTTTATAAAAACGTCGTAAGTCCGGTCCTGTCCAAAATTCGAGAACTCAATTTTGGAGGAACATCCAGAACATATTGACCAATATCTTATCCAAAATTCATCCAAATCAATAAACAAACAAAAAAGTTATGAAGGATCAAACTAGGTTCTAATTTAATCTGGCCCACAGTGTATATTAAAATTGAAAACTTACGTCAATCCCTAGAATGTTTAACGGAACATCCTCACGCACTAGACGTACAAAAGTGAAAAAAACACTGGCACCTTATATCAACAAACAACAAATTACGTACAGTCTGTTCATGGCTTTCCTGCGGTCACGTCACAGTATTTGACGTTTGGCAGTATGTCGTAGATTGATTGCTCAACATGTGACATTTGTCAAATTGATCCAAAAGACCCTCGTCCAGACGTACGTGATTTTTTTTTCAATGTGTGAGAAAGAGACGGAAAAGTATGACGTAACCGCAGGAAAGCCATGAACAGACAGTATGTAACCTTTTTTCATTTCGAGTCGAAACGCTCAGAATCCATCAATCTGACAACCATGCTTGTCAAAACTAAATTATAATGAAACCAATCAATTAAAATTGATAATTAATTAATTTATTCACAAAAAAAACTTTACACCCGATTATTTCAGAGACGGTCAAGAATCGGTTTAAAACATATGGGTTGATTTTCGATTCCTCCTCAAAGATACTTCTCCGTGATACTAAAACACAGAATACACTTCTCAAAAAGTAACACAGTATGTTATTGTTTTATTTTAAATAATACAAAACAAAATGTCAATGTACAGGGTGTCTATTTAAGAATGGCAAGGTGCCAGATCTCAGAAACTAGGCATCCGAGAGACTTGCGGAAAAAAAATTACTGGGTAATATGGAATAGAGAAAATGCTGGAAATATATCAGAAATTCCCAAGATCGCCACAAGATGGCGTAACGGTGCTATCAAAACGCAAAATCGCTGTTTTTTCGTGATTTTTAAATACAAACAAATACAAATGAGTACCGCTATGGATTCCTTGAGAGATTTCCTTCAAATTTGTTTTTCTGATTTTTTTTCTTAACATGTCAAATAAGACAGGTATCAGCTGTCAAACCTTACAACGCAAGAATGCTCATAACTTTGAAACAACCCAACCGATTGACGCGATCTTGGTCTCATATGAAAGAACATGATCTGCACTTCAAAAAACTTTTTTGGTTTTGAATTTTTGACATTTGTCGTCGCCGCTAGATGGCGTTAACTGAAATGGTAGCATGTTTTTGAATTTTTTCCAAAAAAATCATATGTAATGGTATATTTATTCATATATATTTTAGAAGGGGATACATTTTCCTATTAAAAAAATAAAAAAAAAAAAAATTAAAAGAAAAGAAAATAAATCATTAATTTTTTTGTTTTTTTAATAGAAAAATGTATCCCCTTCTAAAATATATATGAATAAATATACCATTACATTTGATTTTTTTGGAAAAAATTCAAAAACATGCTACCATTTCAGTTAACGCCATCTAGCGGCGACGACAAATGTCAAACATTCAAAACCAAAAAAGTTTTTTGAAGTGCAGATCATGTTCTTTCATATGAGACCAAGATCGCGTCAATCGGTTGGGTTGTTTCAAAGTTATGAGCATTCTTGCGTTGTAGGGTTTGACAGCTGATACCTGTCTTATTTGACATGTTAAGAAAAAAAATCAGAAAAACAAATTTGAAAAAAATCTCTCAAGGAATCCATAGCGGTAGTCATTTGTATTTGTTTGTATTCAAAAATGACGAAAAAACAGCAATTTTGCGTTTTGATAACACCGTTACGCCATCTTGTGGCGATCTTGGGAATATATTTCCAGCCATTTCTCTATTCCATATTACTAGTCTTATTATAAAATGATATTACCCAGTAATTTTTTTTCCGCAAGTCTCTCGGATGCCTAGTTTCTGAGATCTGGCACTTTGCCATTCTTAAATAGACACCCTGTACATGGTGTTTCATTTTCAGCGACAGAGTGCCAGGTCTCGTGAACTATTCATCGTAAAGGCTTGAGGCAAAAAAATTTATTACTAAAACGGCCAGGAGAAAAACCTGGAAAATATTTTCATGTTTCTGAAATGGTCGCTAAGGGGCGTAACAACCATCACCAAGTAGAAAAATAGGATTTTTATTGAATTTTGTCCATTGAAAATATATCGATGAGCTCATTTTCAGCTTAACTGACTATTTACCTACACTTTTTGTGAAAAACGTTTTTTTCTATCCATCATAATAAAGTGGTGGGAGAAGTTCAATTGTTTTTTAAACAAACGGAGATTTCTCCCGTTTCGCTTGACCGATTTCAACGAACTTGGGCTCATATGAAATAGAATAGTCTGCGCAATAAAATGCTCATTTGCTATTTAATTTGTGACATTCGCCGTCGCCGCTAGATGGCGTTTACTGACATGGTAGCATATTTTTGAGTTTTTTACAAAAAAATCAAATGTTATGGTATATCCATTTTCATATATTTTAAAAGGAGATGAAATTTCCTATGAAAAAAACAAAAAAAAAATAAAAAAAAACAAAAAAAAATCAATAATTTTTTTGTTTTTTCTTCAATCTTTTGATAGAAAAATGTATCCCCTTGTAAAATATATAAAAATAAATAAACCATTACATTTGATTTTTTTTGGGAAAAACTCAAAAATATGCTACCATTTCAGTCAATGCCATCTAGCAGCGACGGCGAATGTCACAAATTAAAAAGCAAATGAGCTTTTTATAGCGCAGACTATTTTCTTTCATATAAGCCCAAGTTCGTTAAAATCGGTCAAGCGAAACGGGAAAAATCTCCGTTTGTTTAAAAAAACAATTGAACTTTCCCCACCACTTTATTATGATAGATAGAAAAAAACGTTTTTTACAAAAAGTATGGGTAAATAGTCAGTAAATCTGAAAATGAGCTCATCGATATATTTTCATTGGACAAAATTCTATAAAAATCCAATTTTTCTACTTGGTGTCGGTTGTTACGCCCCCTAGCGACCACTTCAGAAACTTGAAAATATTTTCCAGGTTTTTCTCTTGGCCATTTTAGTAATAAAATTTCTGGCCGCAAGCCTCCATGGTGAATAGTTTACGAGAACTGGCACCCCGTCGCTGAAGATGAATCACCCTGTACAGGGTGTCCTATTTCGGTTGCAATTGCGGGTTTGCTAAAGATAAAACCTTGTGGTTATTACGAACCTTACCTACTTTTTTGTGAAATGAAAGATGCCATGAACAAAAATCTCATAGGCACTTTAGTTTTTGAGCTTCAAAGTGATTTTGAGAAAGTTGCAGTTTTGGGCACCTCTCGTATCTCAGCTCATAAACTTTTCACGTTAAATCCAGTGGCGTGTTTTTTCTCACATATTATTGTTTTTGAAATATTGACCAATGTTGGGTTCTCTTGAATGGTACATCCAGTATTTTTATTAAAAAAAATGATTTGCCGTTTCACAAGCTTTTTGCAAATATAATATAGTATGTGCCTATTTTGATAATCCACGAGAATAATCCCAATTTTCATAATTCGCAACCAAAATTTCGCAGTACGCCATGAAAACCAATGATGCTTGTCTATATATACACTAAGCTCTTTTTGAGACAGTCCGTGAGCCAGTGGTAGTGTACTAATCAACATGATTTTTTTTTAATTGATCGTCTGTTTACCAGGATGAGCCAAAACTTTTTTTTTGTTTCATTTTTGCGTATTTCTTTATAAAAAAACAAAAAAACTAAAGTGACTAGGATACAAGACAGTGACGACAATAATAGATGCAATATGGCGGGTGTATCCAGAAGTTTTAATATTTCCTGCCCCGGTGGCTCAGTGGGCTCAATGTTAGCTTAGCATGCAGAAGAACCACCTGGGCGCAAATCCCAGCTCGAGTAGGTATGCTTTTTTATAAAGTAACTGTACTTTTTCGGTGAAAATAAAAAAACTTGTAGTTGAAATAGTAAAACTATGATGAAAATTTGAGGCAGTCCGTGAGTTTATGTTGAGGAAGTTTGCGTTCTGTTTCAATAACTCTTTTTTCTACGAGCGTGCGCAAAGTAGCCACTTCGCACACTCATTTGCGTGTGCAAAGTAACCTTTTCCCGCACTAGTAGGAAGACCTACGAATGCGTATTATTAATGGATTCAATACGATTCCCGCCAGTCCCGAAATTTTCCGTGTGGTGAGAGATAACTTAGCACGTCGTGTACATGGATGTTTACTGGCTCGTGGAGGAGATTTTCAGCAGTTTATTTAACTTTTTTTTATTTATTGAGTGTTTTCGAATTCTCCATCAAAATGATTATGATTGATTGCTGTATTTGTTAGAAAATTCAACATCAGCGATAAAATTATTTTTTGCGTCAAAACTCACTCAACTAGATTTAATTTTTTATCTCAAAAACCAGGCAAGATACGATAAAAATTCAAGAGATCAAAAAGTTGCGTTTTTAGTTGAATAACCTAAGAAAAAAATTTAAATGACACAAAAAGTCAGTGGCGTACATTTTTTTCCCAATAATATTGGTTGAAGTGGCGTCCCGAGCGGCAGGACGTCACTGTATTCGATAATTTGTATTTGTTCATGGCAAAATGAGCCCGTTATCACTATAAATACCGTTACCAAACTTCAACAAAATCGAGTAGAAGATAAATTAATTAAAAATAAAAAACTGATCAAAAAAAAAATTAAACATTTTGGAAACAAAGCGAAATTCGAAAAAAAGTTATATCACATTTTCGTCTTAAAATTAAGCGAAGAATCACCCCTTTCATTTTGTCACACAGGTTAGGAAACACCCTGTATTTAAATACAGTTTGAGGTTCCTTATTAATTATTATTGTATGAGTTGGAAGAACAGCTCAAATTTCAGGAGTGTATTATACACGCGGAAACAATGTAGAAAAATCCATTAGTTCTTATCCGATATTCATTTGTTCTCAAGTTATAGCGTGATACCAAATAAAAAAATTACTTTTATCGTGGTTTAATCACTGCATAGATGTCAAATAGTCTATTCAAATTTTGTTATATAACTTGGAAAAAAAGAAAAAAATTAATATCGAATAAGGACATAATATAGGTTTTTTCACATTGTTTTTTATACACTCTCAAAATTTGGTCCGTTCCTCTCGACTCACTCTGTATATCCATACCTAAATTATACAGTGACCGGCTAAAATATGGAACAAATTCATTTTAAATTTGGGATTTCGATTTTTTGAGAAACGCTAAGACACGTCGATTTGTTTTTTTAGATACGGTTTTTTTTTCAGTTCAAATTTATGGATACAGGGTGCACCAAAAATAAGTTACGACTATCAACTTCTTTTTTTCATTCCATTTTTGAATTCTGCGTGGAATCGAAGTACATTTCATATAATACACGCTATACTTATATTCAACCGTTTTCAAGAGAATGGGCAAATAAATCCATAATATCTTTGTTCAAAAAACAGGTTAATGTTCGTAGCAAAAACTTTTATCAGGAATGACTTTATGTCGCATCTTCAAATATTTAGTCTCTCTCAACACCTATCCGGAAAATATTGTATACCGGGTGAGGCACAAAAATTTTTTTTTTGGTGTTTTGGCCCCCTTCCCCTGTACCCCTTAAGAAAGGGTGATTATAACCCCGTTTCGGGTTGCTGCTTTTTATTAATTATTGTCATTTTTTATCATCATTTTTTTTATGGGTGGAGAAAATCCCCTTTCAGAGGTTGACAATTAGAGGTGAAAATACGACCAAAAAACAAAACTTCACATGTCCGTACGATTTTCACCATAGAGAAAACCTGAGTGGCAAGTTTTTCGTGCTCCACCTTGTATATCTATAATGTTGATCAATCGTCAAAGTTGGCGTTTTGGTTTTCAATAACTTTCAAGATATAGAGTAGGGTTCTCGTTTTAAATTTATTTTCCAACATTATCTCGCGTCTTGCGTCTAGTTTCGGCGGGTTCAGCTAGTTATTGTTCACTTGGTAACAGAAACGAGGTCTCAACTTTTGTGTGTATGAAGTAAATTTTTGATTATAACAGTAAACCAGACTTTCGGAAATTTTGAAAAATATGATATGAAAGGTGGCTTCTAGATTGGAGTTGATCTCCGACTATGACAATTGCCACCTCGTCTATATTTTGCGCATTATATCTCCGAACATGTTCTCCAGAAGGTGTTTTTTCTGCGTGAATGACAATCTTGTGAGTATCTGAGGGCATCATATCAATTGCCGTTTTGAACAAACGCATCACCAAATTGTGATTTTCTGTACAGCAAAGGCCAAACAACTTTCGATTCACGTCATAATTGCCACCAAGCGAGTTATCATGTGATTTGCTGGTGTCCAAATTTGGCCACCAGCAAACTTCATAACAACTTGCTTGGTGGCAATCACGATGTAGGTCGAAAGTTGTTTGGCATTTGCTGTAGTTGCGAAATGATGGACCTTCTAAGTAAGGTATGTATTCGACAACGTGCTTCTACTTCATTTTTGTCATCACTGATGAAATACATTTGAAGGAATTTATGGTCCCTATCTTGAAACGGGAGCAAGGAGCCAGCTCTGTGATAAATTTGTCCTTTGATTTTGAATGTTGGCATGAATTGGTCAGACACAATGGGGAACTTGCATGAGAAATTAAATAGATTTATTTTATCGCAAACTAGATAAAATCGAAAAAAAATCGATACTTTTTTTTCTATTTCGTAAAAATATGATTTTTTCAATAGTTATTCAAGTTTAAAGTTTTGTATAAACAGGGAGCCACAGATTTGAGTGCATGCATGGGGATCACTGTTATCATAAGAGATACAGGGTCAATTAAAGGATTGCAAAGTTGCGCATTTTTATGCTCAAGAAAATGCCATTTGAAATTTGAAAAATTCCGAATACTTCCAAAGATATTCGAAAAAAACCGAGGTTTCGCAAAAATGTTCTCATTATTTCCTACGTTTGTTTGAAAAAGCATTTTAACATAAATCACACTTTGTCATTGCCACTTTTTCGCCTCTACAGGATGGTGATATCAAATTAAATATCTGACGTTTCGTCTTCGAGCTGCCATCGTCAGCTATATTTTTTTAAATACGGACCCTTTATTTTTGATTTTTTTTAAATTATCTTTTGACATCCTTGAGGCATCAAGGTGATTATATGAGCATGTAGAGTAATGGGTTGCCTTAGCAACTACAATATTTTCAATTATTATTCACAAATAATTGTTATTTTCAATTATTTGTTAAAATGGCGATATTTCTAAACACTTTCGCAGAAATTGATTCAGTTTTTTATATGTAATTTTTTTATTTTCCATGTCATTTGTGGAATTGATTTAATTTCATTAAATTTATCGTTATTGGATGTTATTTCGATTTTGGTTCAGTCAATTAGGTTTGTTTAGTTGTGCAGGTCTTCTCATAAGAATAACGTGTCGAATAAAGATGGATTTATACAAAAAACTATGTCTTATGGATACAAGGGTTGCCTGACTAAATTTCTCCGGTATTATTGCTTAGATGAGTAAATTTTTCGACTGTTGCGATATCTTAATGCCCTGAGCCAAAAGAAAGACAACTTAAAATAAAATAAAAAATTCAGGTCCCTATTTGAAAAAATAAAGTTGATGATGGCAGCTCGAAGACGTAACGTCAGATGTTCAATTTGATACCACCATCTTTTAAAAAAGAAAAAGTGGCAGTGACATAGTGTAATTTATTTTAAAACAAACGCAGGAAAAAATGAAACGTGTTTGCGAAATTTTGGTTTTTTTCGAATATCTTCGGAAGTAGTCGGAATTTTTTAAATATCAAAATGGCATTTTCTTGAGCATAAAAATGCGAAACTTTGCAATTATTTAACCGACCCTGAATCTCTTATAATAACTGAGATCCCCATGCAACCACTCGAATCTGTGACACCCAGTATAGATATACTGAGCGTGGTGTTACAATGTTATGATGTCATAACATTGCAATTTTAGCACACTTCAAAGCGTTATATCTCCGTCAAGTTTCGATTTACATCAAAAAGAAAAAATACGTGTCTCTTTATTTTTCATGGACTTTCCAATTCAGCAATAAAATATTTGGCAAGTTCCCCATTTCTGCATAAAATGATGTCATTTGTGTAGCAACCCATTTTATTGTGTCAATTTTGTGAGCTTTCTGATCATTCTTCTTTACCTTGATAATCATTTTGACAGTGGTCAAAGTGATATTTGAAAGCTAAATTCCTTTTGATGGTATTTTGAGTGCAGAAGATGGACACTTATTCTGCTAATTTGTTTTGTAATGATGAGCCAGATACATATCCTACTGATTATGGTGAGTGTTCTCACAAAGTGACCTTACTGCATTCAATTGCGCGTTTTAAGTTGACTAAATGAAATGTTATTGTGATTTCTATTTTGCGTTGTCTTCCAGCAAATTAAGGTGTGAGATATCATACTGGTGGTTCAAGAGTTTGATTCATGAGCTATCAAGAATTAAGTTGAAATCTTGCCACGGCTTTTTTTCCATAGCGATCACGGTTTGCAATGTCTTACCAATGGTCTAAAGAGTTTGACGCTTGTCGAATGGTCTGTCAGCGCTCCTTGTTTCCTAGCGTTGAGGTATGAAATATAATCATACTTGTGGTATGCGAGTTTGATTCTTATGAATTTAGTGATCTTGAGTTATGAGTAGTTGAATATCATTCTTAAGGCTATATCGACTTGCCACGGCTGATTGATTAAGTCAGTGGCAGATATAGGCTGGAGTCAAGGAGGGGGCTACAGTCTTCATAGGCGAAAATTCAAAAATCTTTTTGGCGCAGGGTTGAGTTGGAAAAATGGCTCCGTTTTGTATAAATCATTGGTTCAAGGTTCAGAACCGGCGTCGGTGTATCCAGGAGAAAATTGTAGTATTTTCCTCATTGGTTCTATCGGTTTTTTGGCCTGCTGAATCCAAATCTGAGGTTTGCCACCCCGACTGGCGTTGGCTTCACAACGAGAGTTGCAAGAATTCTTCAATTGTTGGCACTTCTTTCAGCTTTTTAAGTTGAGGATAACTCGAAAAGTAAGCGTTTTTTGATGATAAACACCAAATTGTGATGCTCTCCGAGATTTTTTCGGTAATTTTCGAGGAGAATCGTGATTTTACATCTCGGGCGGCATCCTCTGAAGTATTCACTTGGTAGAGGGCTCACAATGCCTATTGAGTTGCTTTGAAACACTGGAGACAGTCCAAGCATCCGTGAAAACTTGAATTAAAAAGATAAAGAAACTCAGTCAAGCTCTTCCGTTGGAGACTCATCAATATCAGTCACGGTATCAGCACATAAATACGCAATTTTACAGCGATGAATTATCAGTAAAATAAACGTAAATATTCAACAGAAAAACAGACAGCCGTGATGAAAAAGGAAATTTTTCCGACCGGCGCCGGCGTAGAGAGAAATGGAGAATGGAGAAATGGAACGAGAACGCCGACGCGATTGGGTCTGTTTGCATATTGACAAGGAAAGTGAAGAGGGGCGCGGGAAAGTTTGAAAGGCAACTCGCTCAGACCTCAGCTGTTTTGATTCCGGCTGCGAGAAAATTTGAAACCTGGACCACTTTTATGCATTTTGATCACATTCCTCCAGAGTAGCATGTTCACTCGTCGCATGCTACTTTGGAGTGAAAGCCTCCTATACAGTAAAGCATTTTCCCGGAAACAGACCTGATTTTTCCAGATGATTATGCTGAAGAAAACAAGATTTGTCCCAAGAAAACTCACCACCAACTTATTACTCGGAAAATCATGTTTTTCCACCCGGCTACTTACTTTATCACAACGCGGTTTAACTTTAGAGAATTTTAGCAAAAATAAGAAATAAGAACGAGTGAAAAAGTCTTCCAATGGGTCAGTTTGGGTTTGGTGAAAAATATATGTCGCCTTAGCGACATCCTTCTTGTGAAGTTTGGGTATGACGAAAGACAGACTATGCCGGTGCCTTGGATTGTAATGAGTTATTGAGTATTATTAAGAAAGCACCAAAAAGTTATAAATATCCTCACTTTATTCTATAGAAAAATACGTTTCCTAAACGAATATGAGGACCTCTATAGAAAATTTGCTATTTTTAGTTGCCCTTAACTGATATACAGGGTTTTTCACTTAAAGCTCCCCACGTCAATATCTCGGAAACGAATAGGAATATTTGATTTCTGTAAAAAGTAGTCAATGTATGGGGTCGAGTACTTATTTTTCACAGTTAAAAAAATTCGACGCCTACCAAGAGTAAAGCGTCGCGACGCATCGAAAATATTAATCGATTGCAGGAACTTTGAAATTACGCGCATGCAAAAGTACAAGTTATTCATAAACTTTTTTGTTATTTAGTCGAACTCATTTATTCTACTCAGTTTTGAGATATACAGTGTGTCCAAGATAAGAATGTCTATCATGGGGATCTTGAAAACCGTGAGAGATACAAGGTCGGTTAAATGGAGGCAAAGTTGCGTATTTTGATGCTTAACAAAATGCCGTTTTGAATGCCAAGAAATTCCGACCAAGTCCAAAATTATCCGAAAAAAACCGAAATTTTTCAAAATTGTTTTCATTTTTTTCTGACCACATTTGAAGAGATATTTTGAAATGAATGGAAATTCTTCATTGCCACTTTTTGCCCTTTACAAGATAGCGTTATTAAATTGAAGAACCGACGTTTCGTCTATGAGCAGCCATCATCAACTTTGTTTTTTTAAATACGGTCCTGGATTTTTTATGACGGATTTCGAGGGCCTCTTATGTTCCTAAGCCAACAATGTATCGCAATTATTCAAAAAAATTATGTTGATGGATTTTTCCATGAGAACTCATGTGTTAGAGAGAGACAAAAAATACATTTTTAATAGGATCAAAAACGCACACTTCTTTTTTAATGAGTGCGATACATCGTCGGTTGAGGAACATGAGAGGCTCTTAAAATCCGTAATAAAAAATTCAGGACCGTATTTAAAAAAACAAAGTTGATGATGGCTGCTCATAGACGAAACGTCGGTTCTTCAATTTAATAACGCTATCTTGTAAAGGGCAAAAAGTGGCAATGAAGAAGTTACATTCATCTCAAAATATCTCTTTAAATGTGGTCAGAAAAAAATGAAAACAATTTTGAAAAATTTCGGTTTTTTTCGGATAATTTTGGACTTGGTCGGAATTTCTTGGCATTCAAAACGGCATTTTGTTAAGCATCAAAATACGCAACTTTGCCTCCATTTAACCGGCCTTGTATCTCTCACGGTTTTCAAGATCCCCATGATAGACATTCTTATCTTGGACACACTGTATATCTCAAAACTGAGTAGAATAAATGAGTTCGACTGAATAACAAAAAAGTTTATGAATAACTTGTACTTTTGCATGCGCGTAATTTCAAAGTTCCTGCAATCGATTAATATTTTCGATGCGTCGCGACGCTTTACTCTTGGTAGGCGTCGAATTTTTTTAACTGTGAAAAATAAGTACTCGACCCCATACATTGACTTCTTTTTACAGAAATCAAATATTCCTATTCGTTTCCGAGATATTGACGTGGGGAG
This sequence comes from Orchestes rusci, assembly GCA_958502075.1. Lineage (NCBI taxonomy): Eukaryota > Metazoa > Arthropoda > Insecta > Coleoptera > Curculionidae > Orchestes > Orchestes rusci. The sequence goes on along the minus strand of OY293304.1, from coordinate 94,786,599 downwards.
TTTTAAGTCAAAAACCCTGTAGACCCCGCTTTAATCGTAATAATGCCAGGCTTCTTTTTTATAGGTACGGGCTTCGATAGCTAAGCGAACACTTCGCTTATGCTCTGCTGCTACCTTATTATTGTATCAATTTTTAAAAATTATCTTATTGATTATTAGTTCAATAAGGGGGGGCTATAGCTCCTGTAGCCCCTCCCGTAGATCCGCCACTGGATTAAGTTATAGAATGACTATAAAGGTGGGTTTTAGGCGTGTGGCTTGATGCATTTACCGGTGAGATGATTCAAAACTGATTGAGGAGAAAAGCTGTTTGTGTCAGGTTATATAACTGGCCTCGTGACTAGCCTACGTGGGGCCTACGCCCGAGAGGACGCCAAATCTTTGTTATTTTGTTTAAAGTGTAGATTACTACACGGGTGTTTTGTGGTGGTCAACCATTGATACAATATTTTGTATGACTATACATTTGCATTGTGGTCGGGGTTTATTATCGTATTTACACGTGTTTAGGGTACGAACTTTCGTACCCGGTAAGATCGATTTGGCAATTACAGAGTTTCTCCTAATGTCCTTTTTCAATTTTGAACACATCAAGAACTCAAACTTGTCAAATACCACAATGTATGTCAACATCAATAATAAGGAAGGTGACTCGGCCTAATTTTTATTCCAGGTGCGTTTGTTCTGGCCAATAGTGAAGCTGTTGGAAGTGAATTTTATTCCACATTTGAAAGCACGACTTATATTTCCCGTTATTTGATAAGAAATGCTTCGATATAGTTGTGGATCATGCGAGTGAAGTTCTCAATGGCTCTAGTGGTGCTTCAAGTTGAGGTGATTTGATTTTGCCGCCAGCGCAAATCATTCCTTTTGTTTCATTACTGAACTTCAGAGCCTGGCAGTAGGTGCAGACTTGACTCGTGTCACCAATAATTACTTGGTGAATCGCACTATGATCAACGGTGAGATTGTATAGACCGTGGAAGCATAGTATAATAAAAAACAAGTAGCGACAGCTCCATATACCTAAAGGTGGTCAAATTTCGTCTGTCTCATTGACAGAAATTCGCCGCATTTATACACTGCTAACCTTATGAAATGTAAAATAAAACCATACAGTAGCCGATTACATGACTTCAATGATACCGATACATAGGTAAATTATCAATAAAGTTATACAATACGATTACCCACTATGCAGTATGTCTAAAGATGTATGCGAAGTTTCAAAGTCTTGATTAAGAAAACAGTTTTACATTCCAAAATGTTAGCAGGGTATAAATGAGGCGAGTTTCTGTCATTGAGACAGAACGAGATTTGACCACAGATATATGGAGCTGTCGCTACTTGTTGTTTATTATACTATGGTGGAAGTGTCGACGTCACTGTCAGATGCCATTTCGAAATTGAGTGAAAACAAACATCAGATCTCATCCAATCTGTATTGATTTTCCCATTTGAAAAGAGACTCTTCAATTCAAATTGCTTTTACGAAGTGAAACGTGCTTTTAAGGTTTCAAAAAGCCAATACTTCTCCTCTCAGGCTTCCTGAGGTACCATCAAAATCCATTTTGAAAACATGCCCACTTTCAAAACTTTTTTTCTTTATTTTTTTGAAGATAGATGATTCGTCTTTGAATAGATCGTTTCCAAGTATGTCACGAATCTCAGCTGATTCCTGAAAGTGACACATTAAAATCATCGTTACATATTTGAAAATTTAAGGTTGAAGTTATGCCTGAGTTACATTCAATTTAATTTCGAAGTGGAACTGTCAAATTTCCGCTTGGCAAACAGGAATCATATGCTACCATCCACATTGACTTTGGCGTAAGCGTGACTTTGATAACCTTGGCGACTTCAACCTAAAATGTTAAACTGTCACTTTACTTGAAAAAAAAAATATTGTAAACGTGTAACATGCTTTTTCAGGAATCAGATGTTTTCCACGTCACATGGAAACGGTCTATTTTTCAAAAATATCACTTAGTCGGACGGTAACCAACATTAGCAAATATGAACTATTCCCTGGACTATTGCACAATATATTCTATACTCTTCAACTTGAGCTTTAAAATGCTTATCAAGGCTCAGAAAATTATTTTAGATAGAATAAGCTAGTGAATCACGATAAACCAAATGGCCAAAAAGTTTGTTGGTACCCAAAATAGCTGTCATTGACGTCACACTTCCACGGTCTATAGGCCATTTCAAAAACATGTCAACACAACGTCAAAATTGACAACTTGTACCGTAGACAATACATATATTACAAAAAATCAATCAAATTATGGTATCAAGACATCAAGAAAAAGGGCTAATAGTGTGAATTATATAACGTTCTTTAGCTCTAATAATAATATGGTTTGCAACTTTGCAACTTCCACAGTGAGTGGAAAACCCGGCCTTTACATTTTTGAAATCATCATCTAAAACTTTCATAAGCTTTTGACTGCCTATGCAGTATTATAACTTATGGTAAGCACCAAATAACTAATTATGTCCATGTTAGCCTGAGGGCATGCATCGAAGTCGGAATCACTTTAATTAAAAGGGTGTATGTTGTTTACTATCGAAATTTTGTGTTTGTATTATATCAAAATTCCTGGGCTTCTAGCAACTAACTTCGCGAGATAATCACCCATTTCACAGCTTTTCAGGATCAGAATCTCAACAAAACCATATTGCACACTTAGGACTTCAAAAAATGTCTCAGAAAGAGATGGAAAAAATGACAATTAGAGGTTCATGTTTGTCTACGGTACAATCAGCTGACTTTTAGGTTATGTTCTGAATTGACCTATTGGAATGCGAGACGAATAAATTGCAGGTTACATTGGGTGCGTTTTTTAGCTATCCCGATCCTTTCGCCTCTGTTCCGCTGAGAACGCACCAAATCTGTTACAACAGAACGCGACTGCCGTGCTCTTCATTTCAATCGTGCATCCTCTACCTCTAGCCTGGCTGCTCGTCTTTCTGCTGGTTCTGCGTCACGCATCTGGATGATATGTTGTCTACTTCTCTCTCGTACCGATCTCCGCTCTTACTCATATATGAAAGCCGTCTCCTCTCTCTTACTGCTTGGCGAGTTAAGTGACTCAAATTCGTCTTTCTGCAAGGCATTTTTGTTGGTTTGTAGTTTGACACGGACAAAAGAGACTGACAAAAATAGGTACACACAAAATTTGTCATTAAATTTGAATGTAACGTGAAAACCGCCGGAAACCACAAATATTTTGCTAATAGTGTTTTCCACTGGGCGACATTATGGCAGGCCGATGAAAAACACCACTGACTCATTCAAATTGACATAAGTGGACATCTGAAATTGACGGCAAAAGAGAAATTTTGTTTTTTCACGTTTTTCCGGGCGATATTTCCAGTTTTTCTGTTGATATGATATATTTTAGAGCATGAAGGAACCTTTCAAAACAGAATGCAGGTCAATTGGTTCAGCCCTTCTCGAGTTTTTGACGCAGGTACAAAGCAACATAATATTTTTATATAAACAGAAGAAGATTCGCCCATATTGCAAATAAACACCACGTTATTGAGAGTCAAATAATTCGAAAACGGCTGGTCCACACATAGGCAAGCTATATATTTTTGAAAAGCGGAAAATGAGGTCTTGAATCTGTAATAAAATAAAGGGCATTCCATTTGGAAGAAAAACTTTTTTGTATTTTCCTGATCTCCAATGGTGATGTATTTTCTTCTGCTCAGTTATTATAAAATCTTCAGGAAAAATCATGAAACTTTCATTTGAACATTTTGTTTATATCTCTGTGAATAGAGCTTCTCAAAGGGTGGCAAATTATGAGGAAAACCCCCAATCTTACTTGTCCACATTTCAAACCTGTACGTGTTAGTTATTTATTTTTCATCTTATGAAAGTGAATCTAACAATATGTTGTAGGGCTACCTGTGATACCGTCGTCACCCATGTTGACAAAGACGATCTGAAGCACTCACAAAACCGATCCGCACTTATAAAATCGTTTTCAGGTTAAAAAAATATTAACAAAACATGAAAATCAAAAAAACGGACTGCAAATAAGCAAATTAAAGACGCCATGATGCATGTCATACACCCGAACATAATAGGTACAGTGGAAAGCATATGAATTCGCACACACTGTTGATTTTGGACAACCCTCGTAATATACATAAGTGAGATAAACCAACACACATGTGATCTGCTAGATCGTTTCACTGTCTCTGATCGCGTGTCATTTGTTTACTTCGATGATTTTTGTTCTTTAACCATGAATAACAAAAAGTATCGAGCCACTGCGGGTAGTGTCTGCGCTGGGATTTGTTTGAGGTGATATATTTAGTAATTTGATATAAAACAGACGCAATCGCGCAATCAATGTATTTTTTGTTACCTTCTTAAATTTTGTTTTCTACATAAAGATCTTACATACTTGCCAATGATTCAATTGCCCTTCGCCCCTCGCATCACTGGATAATACATTTGAGAAACCGTGCAGCTTGTTGTATTAAGATTATTTGAACTAAGCTGAAATAATAGATCCCAAAACCAAAAATCAGCTATTTTGTTTACTTCTAACTTGTCATTTTGACAGAAGTGATGTGTTACTATGACAAAGTTTGGCATTTTACGAGGGTTGTTTGAAATATTGTCTGCGAATTCAAATGCTTTCCACTGTACCTAGAAAACTATATACCGGTCACATGAAAGAATGGTGCCATAAGCCGCCTGTTTGTTCGAAAATATCATTCCTTCTCACTTTTGAATCGGGACAAGCCTCTCTGCGCTGTCTCGGCAGAACAGCCGAAAAACTTTTCCCGGCAGAAATCCCGCCCATCAAGCACAACGGCAGGCGGAAAAGCTTTGTTTTGAATTTCGAAAAGACCGGTTTCATCCTACGAAGCCTAATATTCCACTCAAGTGGCCATCTATTACCTATTTGGCTTGTGAAGTTTATCAAGACGCACTGGAAAACAAAGACTTTTTCTTTCGATCTTGGATTGTTGCTATTTTTTTAATAAGTTTTCGAAATGCAGTATATTGTCGCGTCACGGCAAACTACCAATCAAAAAATCAAGATCCGGTTCATGCGTAGAAAATGCAGTCCCGATTCAATTTGGCCGGCTTATGCTCGGCACATTGGATAAAATGTAGTGCGGTCAGTATATAGTAAATAGTTTTATAGCTATATGCACCCGACTGACACAACACCCCAAAATATCGTTGTCAATTGTCATCGTGTTTCCGTCCGTTCTCACGTGACAACGTAACATGCTCGGAGGAGCGAATCATGTGATACTGAATTAGTTTCAAAAAAGTACAGCTTCTCTAAGCGCCTGGACGTCGTGCTGGGTTGCCAAGCAGCTATTCACAATAAACATGTACACTGTGGACCGAAATAAAGGAGTACATTTTTTAATTGAAAATATATTTTTGGGCGATTTGATTTCTTTTTGCAGGGCTAATAACCTAACATGTCCTCAACATGACTGTAAATTTGAAAGCAAAAATAATGTACAGGGTGGGACTTATAAAAAAATATATATAACAGTGCATTTGAGCTCGTTGCAAATGAAAATCGTCTTAGATAAAATTGTACTAATATGCTTTTTCGGTAGATAAACTATCCGGAACACTTCAGTAAAAAGGAAATTTTCCGAAATTATCGGATTCGCGAAATACCATTTTTTTATTAAATAACATTTTAACGAATAACACATTTATGAAAACAGTTTAGTAATTTTAAAACTTAGAGAAAAATATTATGAATGTGGCCACCATTATTGTTTACCACTTCTTTTATGTCAATTTTACTTAGTAGGTCATACTGCTCAGGTTGCCATGGAATTTGTTTGACATTTACAGCTAAATAAGTAAATTAGTCAGTTGATAATGCCACTTTTGAGCAAAGCGGACAGATTATTATTCAAATATTTCCGTGAAAAATATAATTATGGTGCAAGAAAAATTGTAAATGAATTTCCTGAGAAAAATTGGCATATTGGAACGATAGGAAAGTTCTTAAGACATCTAAGGGAAAACGATGGGTCTATTGAAAATAAACGTGGAAGAGGAAGGAAGTGAAGCTCGAGAACTGGAGAAAATATTGGTGAAGTAAGGGTTGTTTTAGGAAATTTGCAACCTGGCCAAACTGTTGGAACAAGGAAAATCGCAAAAATAACTAGGATTTCCCGTACGTCATTTCGAAGAATCATTAAAGAAGACTGCCATCTTAAAATATTTAAAAAAGTTTACTGTCAAAGACTCACGGCCAATGTAAGAGAAAAACGATTGGAAAGATGTAATTTGCTATTACAAAGATTCCGCTCCCGCGAAGACATTAGAAAAATATGGTTTTCAGATGAAGAAATGTTTTATTTACGGCCACCTAAAAATACCCAGAATAATAAGGTATATTTTGACGTACAATTTAAGAGAGAAATACCTTTAGAGCATCTTTTGATTGCAGGAAGTCATTTCTCAAAAGGTGTAATGGTCTCTGTTGCAGTATCCATGTTGGGAAAATCTCGTCTAATTTTTGGTGATGCTGGGGTAAAACTCAATTCAGAAACGTATCATGAACAAATCTTGCAGCATCTATTACCAGAAATTGAAGATGTTTGTTACGATTACACTTTCCAACAGGATGGTGCTCCCTCGCACACTTCACACAGTACAAGGATGTTCTTGAGTGAAAATTGCCCGGATTATATTGAGCCAGAAATGTGGCCACCTAACAGCCCAGAATTAAATCCAGTTGATCATTCAATTTGGGGAATTTTCGAACAAAATTTGTATGACGGACAACAATTTGAAACAATCCAGCAGCTCAAAGAAAAAATGCAGTTTGTTTGGAACAATTTTGAACAGGGTGCAATAAATGGGGCTATCAATTTATGGCGCAGACGACTTCAAGAAGTGGTAAACAATAATGGTGGCCACATCCATAATATTTTACTCCAAGTTTGAAAATTACTAAACTGTTTTCATAAATGTGTTATTTGTTAAAAAGTGATTTAATAAAAAAAATGGTATTTCGCGAATCCGGTGATTTTGGAATTTTTTTTTTCTACTGAAGTGTTCTGGATAGTTTATTTACCGAAAAAGCATATTAGTACAATTTTAGCTAGCAAGTATTTCTTCTCAAAATAGGGCCCATTTTGAGAAGAAATACTGGCCTAATATTGAAAGATAAGAAGAGGACAGCGACTCAAAACCTTCAGGGTGTGATAAGGATTGAAAAACCTTAAAAATGAGGTATCACTAGATACTCCTTTTCTTTTGAAGAGTAGTGGGTTGGGTGAATAACTTTCTTAAATTCTCGTGTATCATTTGTAGTTATATCAAAATAAAAATTTGGCAGGTAACCCTACAACATATTCTTTGGTTCTATTCGATCAGATAAAAACTCACGAACTTTCACACGTTCAAAATGTGGTCAAGATAGATTGACCACACTGTACAGTAACAACTATTCATATTCCGACAGGTAACAACGTTTTTATTATTATTTTAGGTTGCTCAGAAAACGTGAAGGGTCTTTCAGTAGTCTCCTACTATCACAACACAACCACAGTTCGCTGGCTTCCACCTTTTTCCCAAAATGACGTCAAAGAATATCTCGTGGAGATCTTCGGAAAAACTGGAGGACCGAGGTATCTCACATTGCAGAAATTTCGTGTGGGAAAATGCCAAATTTGGCCTGAGTATCATTGTGGATCGATTTTCAATGAGGATTTCAATCTTTTGAAGAACATCTCGGTAAGGACAGCTAATAGATGGGTTCTTGAAATTTCATAGAAAAGAACGAGATCATAAGTTTTGAAAAACACATCTATCCTCTGCACAAAAAAGTAGATCATACCACGAGTCAATAATAATTATTATGTGAGTATACTCTCTTGTCGAATAACTTATTTATTGGAGATTTTAATCAAAAAATCTCATTTGTCAACACTGCCGTGCCTAATGATAAAGCCAATTTTACAATTTTTGGTTTACGGCCTCTTCTTGACAAACCATGCACAGTGGATCTATTTTTTTTTACAGAAACCTACCTTGGTGGTAGATACGGTTTTTGCATGGTTGTTTAAGAAACAACCATCCTAAACCAAAAATCGTTAGATTGTTGGTTACGGCATTTTCATTAGACACGACAGAATAACATTTTCATCCAGCTCAATATTAAAACTCAAACACTAAGCGTTTCAAGGTACGTACCCCCAGATTGGCGCGAAACATTCGCAACCGCGGCGGATTTCTCTGAGTTTTGACACTTTATTATGAAACATTCTACATTGAAATGTGTCAATTTCAGAGAGATTCGCCACAGCTGCGAATAATTCGCGCCAGTCGGGGGTACCTTGACGCTAAGACTTTTGTGTATGGTTATGTTGTTTTCCATGATATTATTCCGAGACATGTGATTAGTCTGCAAAAGGAAATAATGACTTTTATTTCTTTTTGTTGTTCCCTGAATGTGCATCCAAACTTTAGGCGAAGATATCAAATTTATTTGATATAACATTCTCGCCATTTTGTGATATACTCATTAATTCTTCTTCGCTTGTGTTTTTGAAGGGCGTTTCACGGTCGATGTCACCTTAGATGTTTACGGGGACCTCATCCCTCTGAAAATTGAATCATTTACACCCTTTATATTTTATATTTTGTCAAGCCTCTTCACAGGCCATGGCCATGGACATTGCTTAATACATTTGCCAAAACATTTGTACAAACTAAATATACTTTCCCACCCACACAAACAAAATATCAAGAAACTATTTGCTAGTTGGCGAACTGTTACAAAGACTGTTATCTACAAAGTAGATTTGATCTGTCACTGCTTAAGTAAAGGAAAATTATTTCCAACTGAACATTGTACGATAGTGGGCGAGAAATGACGAGAATGTATCAATTTGTTCGGATTATTTGTGATTTCTTTTCAAACAGTCTGAAAAATCATGTGGATCGAGTGTGTAGCGTACGTGCTTTCAAAAATGTAAAACCTCCAGAAAATCAAAATCCTCCTACAATGAAAAAAGCAAAGCGCTAATTGAGTACCAGCCCTAACCAATACCCCATGAAATATAAATTCCAGAGTGCTGATCGCGTGACGTCATGTTTAGTAGGTGGTTTTCGTAGTAACTCAACACGATCGAACGATAAAATGCGCGCATGATTGCCAAGAGTTTAAATACGGCGAGCTGTCATTGTGACATGAGAAGTTAAAATATTTGAAAACAATTGAAATTATAAAAATAATCATTCATCATGAATCCAGTTGATGATAAACACATATCACTCAAAATATATAGGAAACTCCCATACAATAGTTTGAAATGAAATTCGCCACCGCCCTACAACGGGTAGTCCTCGTACTTTTGACTTTTTTATTCTCAAAAATGTAAAGAAATCTGTTTTGATTGAATACGGTGGAGCCATCTATTGGATAAAATAGGATTTATACCTCGTTCGAAAGTATAATTCAAATATTTATCACATGGTAGGTATATCAAAAGTTATTCTGAAAAAATGCATAACTATTTTTTAAAAACGTTCATTTTATAATGGCCAAAAACTCTGTCCTGGACAAATACAACCTATGCATATTTTCCAGTTTATAACTTTTGATAAGCCATGTGAATCAATATTAATATTAAATTTCGAATGTTGAAACTATAAAATGCAAACCACAACATTTATCGGACTTGGTCTTGTGCTCCAGTTTTGTTGTTCAAAATCGGATTTTTAGCATGTTGAACCAATTTTTCTAGAACAGTGGAAGAACTTTTATTCGAAAGGATGTGTTTTGTTGAAAATATCCACATATCCAGGGGACGATACATTCCTCATAGAACTCACGATAAGCTTACAATATAGTCCAATCAAAGGTTCAAACACCAATTTTGAGATGATCTAGGTACTGAAAAGTAAAAACTTTCAATTACACGTGAAATGACGATGACGTCTAGGGTTAGGGAATAGTTATTTATGGCAACTGTCGTTAAGGAGAACCTCCGTGTCTAGCGCCATCCAACGGGCAGTCCTCTAAACAAATCCAGCTTGATTAACTGGTTGCCTAAAATTTTATTTACATTGACTCCCATCCAAGTTTCCTATATATTTTGAGTGATATGTGATGATAAACGTCCGTTTATCTAGATAAACAATGTTGTTGGTTGTCGGTCCAACCAAGAGTGAAGCCGTTTATTAAAAGGCGATTTTCCTTGGATGAAGTTTTTTTCATCCACACCAACTGGACCCCCTCCCCGAAATCAAAGCCTGGATATGTGCTTGCGTGCATGTATTTCACCAAAACCTGCTTTTGTATTGTTGGCAACTATGTAGTGTAAACCAGAAGCCCCGCCTTCCTCGGACTGGTTTTTGAATGAGCAAATCTTTTTGATCGATTATTTTTGGTTTTGGCCAAACAGCTAGGTTACCGTGTTTAGATGATTAATCCTCAAAAATCATGGGATATTTGGAAACTAAATAAATTGTCATAATCATGGTTTTTTGTATGGACAAACAAAAAAAAACATAGCATCATTCTACATTATCAAAATAATAAACTGATTGCATCAATAGAGAAAATTGTAAATTGAATTTCTTATCTATTCAAGAAGCATATGAGGAAGAAAAGACAATTTATGCATATATTTACTTTAGTTGTTGAAAAAAAATGTTTTAGCCTGAATTCTTCTTTTTCAACAACTATACTAAAACTGGACGAAAACCTCACTACTATATCTATTTTCTCGTTGGCATTGTTGGCAATGATAGAATGAAAACTATGTGGAAAAATTTTATTAAACCTAAATGAAACTGCTATCCTAATTATTTGGAGACACATAGGTAAGCCAATATCGACTGATACTATGATTAGACGAATCAAGCTGAGCTCTACGTACGTCTACTCGCTGATGTTGTTGTTGGCGTCAAGTATATTCTAGGATGCCCAGTCCCCCGGTCGCGTTTTTACTAAATATAACCGATTACAGCACAAGACACGCCTCCCTAATATTTGATTCTAAACTATATCCGGATAGAGCACACTGCTCCCAAGTCTAACCGATGACAACTGACCGTGAATAAATGAAACACAGTGCAAATGTATAGAAGTTCATCACCGATGATGGAAAACGTTGAAAAGCAGGGCAAGTACAGTCTGTTCAATGCTTCTTTGCGGTTACGTCATGGTATTTGACGTTTGCCAGTATGTCGTAGATTGATCGCCTACGACGTGACATTTGTCAAATTGGTCCGAACGACCAGCGTCCAGACGTACGTGACATTTTTGTAAATGTGTACGAGAGAGATGGAAGAGTATGACTAGTGATTCACGGCTTGACTTGATTTTCAAACTTCTCGAGTTTGATTTTAAAATGCACATGTCATAACAATAATCTGAACTGCCCAAACGTAAAAAGAATAAAAATCCGAGTACAAAAAAAAAAGCAATTTTTTATCAAAAATATATGTAAAAAAAACAAACGGATATACTTTGTTGAATATTAAATAATGAAACAACAAAACAAAATCTCTTAAAAATACAAAAAAACAAAAGTGAAAGCAGTAAATTATTATAGTTATTGTTTTCGCGGCAGGCCGGCAGGTATAAGCTCAGTGAGCTACGTTCCTGACAGTTGACAGTAGTGACATTGGCAGGAATGACGTATATCACCGCATCGATCGAGATCAACATTGCCAAGCTGCATAATTGTCTCAAGTTTTTGGTTTAATGCCCTACCAGCTATACAGCTAGGATTTAAAATGTAGCAAAGCTTAGAGCTTGTCATTTTTCCACCGGACGTGGACTTCGACTATGGAAAGCTATCAAATTGATACCCATATCTTGATACATAAGAAAATCGAAATTAATATTATCTAGCAGAAATTATAAGATGCTTTGGTCAGTCAGTCATAATGATAGTTATTGCTTAATTATTAGAATAATTATTATTATGTACATTTTCGATAAAAAGTGTACAATACAATACGTAAGTAACACGAAAACAAATTTGATATGTGATTATACATTATACTTATTCACTTATTCGAATGTGAACTTACTTCAAAGATTCTGGAATAAACCTCTTAATGTGTGCCACATATCTTGCGCAGTTGTTGATGTTGATTTATTGCAAATCAATAAATGAATTGACTCACTTATTAATCTTAATCTTCGAAAAAAAATCTCCAAAATAGTTACTTTTCGTCTACATAATATTAATTTGTTTTTATTGTGTGAATATGTAAGTATGTATCTATGTATAATATGTAATTTGATTCTGATTAGTTTCAATTTGAAATTAATTTTTCTCAATTTGAATTATGAAATCTCAATTTGAAGTTGAAGATGTCGGTATAGATGTTTCCCATACATGCCGGCTAGACGCAAGTGCCTGCTTGCTGTAAGCTCAGTGAATCCCCTGTGTCAGGGTGTTTCCGTATATTTCGTCTGCAGACTAACTCGCTTTTTATGCAAGATAGAGAGGGACTGTGAATACAAAGTTGGTAGGTATTAACATGAACCACCAGAAAAAAATATTTTTTTGTATACCGGGTGCACGAGAAAAGTGTGACATACACAACTTGCATTTTTTCAAATGGAACATCCTATATATTATTTTATAATCAAATAGACCTAATTTTTCTGATCTTAAAAATATACAACATGTAGGCATTCCTTCCAGCCGTTTTCAAAATATTTAAGTTTTAAAGTTGGTTTTTTGGTATTGCCAAATTTAGTATCTATGACTACAATGATTGTTTGAACATTATTTATTAATTTTTATCCTTCCAATAATCTGAAACAACGAATATAACGAGTGAATACATTTTATTATTGATAAATTGATATCATAAAATGCAATTATTGAATATGCCCGCCATTATTCACAACACATTTTCTCAAATGCATTTTATGATATCAATTTCTCAATAATATAATGTATTCATTACAGAACAACGCATTTGAGAAAATGTGTTGTGAATAATGGCGGGCATATTCAATAATTGCATTTAATGATATCAATTTATCAATAATAAAATGTATTCACTCGTTATATTCGTTGTTTCAGATTATTGGAAGGATAAAAATTAATAAATAATGTTCAAACAATCATTGTAGTCATAGATACTACAATTTGGCAATACCAAAAAACCAACTTTAAAACTCAAATATTTTGAAAACGGCTGAAAGGTATAGCAACATCTTGTATATTTTTGAGATCAGAAAAATTATGTCTATTTGATTATAAAATAATATATAGCGTGTTTCATTTTTAAAAATTCAAGTTGTGTCTGCCACACTTTTCTCGTGCACCCGGTTTACAAAAAAATATATTTTTTTGGCGGTTCATGTTAATGCCTACTAACTTTGTATTCAAAGTCCTCATCTATCTTGCATAATAAGCGAGTTAGTCTGCAGACGAAATATACGGAAACACCCTGTACATTTCACGGAATCAAGTATCAAGTAGCTTGATTTCAAGTCAAGTCAAGTCAAGTAGTTCTGACCGTGAATCAAGTCAAGTCAAGTGAAAATTTTTAAAAAGCTTCAGTTTTCAAGTCAAGTCAAGTATCTAAGAAAATAGTCAAGCTACTTGGCTTGATGAATCTCTAAGTATGACGTAACCGCAGAAAAGCATTGAACAAACAGTTCACATTTTCTTGAACAAAATAAGTCTTATTGAAATAATCCAGTCTCTTGAATTTCATCTTATTATAGCCATACATTCAGAAGATAATGAATGTTTCATTCAACCGCTAAATAATTTGTAGTAAGTTTTGTAGATCCTATAAATATAATAATATGTCCACATTACTACACACAAAACTTGAAAAATGTGGTTGCGCTGTTGAATTTCATAGTTAATTTACTCCAGTTGATCCACAACCAAGTCACCAAAAGTAGGTAAACAAACTACACGTGACTCTAACAAAATGCACGAGTGACACTGGAGGAGCATTCTGCAAATACTCATGTGCTGTGGAAAATTCATTTGATTTAGATATCACATCTTGTAATCCGATGACGGGGAAGATGTCAAAAAACTTATCGTTCATTTAGCAACCGGAGACAAAAAATATTTGTTTTTTTTGAAAACATGATAGAGAATGACCAACCCAAGAAATCAGAGAAACCCTTTACTGAATCAGATAAATAATTGACGAATCAAAATCGGATTCCATGACTAACATGAGAAATAATAATATTATATTGTAAGACCATCTAGGAATTACACTTTCGATTTGCTCATCAATTTATTATTATCAATTTATTTAAAGTAAAATTGTAATATAATAATTAGAAAAAAAAAGAAAAAAAAACTATAGATTAAAGATTTTGCCCAATTGCTGCATTTCGGGAAGTCTGCACAACACTGAAGCTGCATTGCCCCTCTGTATGGCTATGCTATCAAGAACGCCGCAGCTCGTGGCTCATGACTTATTGTCAGGATTTTGGTACTGATTTCTATTAAAAATGATTTAGCTGTTTCTACCCATGGACCAAAAGTTTCCACACAAAAAGGAACAAGAATATGACTATTCAATAGCTCCAAATATTTATCAGTTTTTTGAAATTTCTGAGATCTTGCCAGCTTCTCCTGCTTTCTTTGAATTGAGGTTAATGTGAAAGGCAGCCAAGGTATCACTACAAGTTGCATCCCAAATCAAAGGTTTGCCTTTCTTCCAAGGAACCAAAGATAACCCATCTGCTTGTTCTCCATCTGTTCTACGAATTCCTGATGGTTCTAAGATTGCAGGGATCACAGCGGACACCAGAGCTCTTTTGATAATGTCATTGAGAGAACTGTGACGTGACCACCTACCGGCGCTTTCGCAACAAAAAAGGCCATGACGCCCGTTGGGTAAGAGTTATGATAGAATTTGAAAGAATCGCGTTTAAAAGGTTTTCGACATTTTTATTGGAAGAAATAAAAGCGGAAAAAACCAAGGTAGAAACATCACGTATACGTAAACCTCCGAATTTTATAGGTTATTCACTTAATGACCAAGGTTTCTCGTCAAATTTACAGTTAGTAATGTTTTAAGAAATTCTTTTTAGAAGACCATCATAGACATTCAGAAGATTTTGTTCCTTCCAACAGGGAGTACATCTTAGAAGGTGAATCATCCTTGGTATGGAAAAAGTGATAGGTGTTCTAATATTGTCCAAGATCGCTCAAGAGTCTCAATTTTGTTGTTTAATTCTAAATTTAGACTTTTATCAGCGAGAGGACACCCTAACAAAGAAAGCTTAGATATAGGCACTATTTTGAGATTTGGGGCTATGGAAAAGAAGTCATCAAAAATTGAGATATCTTGATTGGTATTATTAATTGGAGAAATCAAAGAAAACTCACATTTATCCGGGTGAATTTCCATGCCAACTCTTGAACACTCTTTATTAATAAAGATAAAATGTTTCAATACTGTGTTCTTGTCAAGATACCATAAGTTGAGATCACGTTTTAAAGATTTTATTATTGGATGTGAGGTAGGAGAAAAAAGGGCTGGACCTATTGGGTCTTCTTGTTGAACACCGCGTTGTGACAAAATAGATCGATCGTTGAAAGAAAGCAGGGAGGTCTCAAGATATGATTCTTTTATGAAATGGTAATAATCTGGAATAACCTTTGAAACTTTAGATGAAAGGGATTGTCTAGAAATCATATTGAATGCGTTCAAGAATCAATCTTCAAAACAAATTTTGGCTATGTTCAGTAGAAATATATCGGCGTGTAGCATGAACAGCAGCTTCTAGACCATATTTTGTACCAAAACCCAGCTAAATTGGGTGTAAATGTTCCGAAAGGGAAATCACCAGTCTGGAGCAGACTTCTTTGGCAACCAGCCTCCTGATGGTGGTTGGTACAGCAATTGGACGAATTCCTCCATTTTCCTTTTCAACGGACAAAGGGCGGGTTCAAAAAAAAAAAGGAAGAATTTCTGATGGAAGTTTCTCTTCGATGATTTTTTTGACAAATCTTGTTAATGCAGAAGCAAGTATTGATGCTGCAGTTCCCAATCCATCGTTTGTCGAATCTTTGAGGTGTTGAGGTTTCAACGAATCCAAGCCGCCAGCAGAACCGGGTTTGAAAGAAGATATTGCTAATTTGATGTCTTTTTCCAAAACTTCAATACTAGATGTAGGAGGCAAATCTTCGCAGTTATATTCTTTTGATGGAGGAGAAGGATGTTTTTCTTGACGGCATCGAAATGTGGATCCGTTTTATGGTGCTAGAAGTATCTTCACTGCATAATAATCTAATTGCACCTTTTATATCTCCATTTGATAATTTTTGATTCAGGTTTCTAGATAATTGTAATTCATTGTTATCAGACTTTTTCTTGGCATGACTTTTTGAGACCTTACTGGATAATACTTGGCAATTGAATGATCTACTGACTTATTTGTTGTATCTTGCCAATTGGATACATTTTGTTTCACCAAAGATGTAGAGGATTTCTTATTTGATTTTTCTGATGGTACCCTGAGAGTGGCGTAAGAAAACATCATATTGCGTATCCATGATCTTACTGAGTTTTCGTCGATGCATTTTTAATAAGATTGGAGTTGCGAAAACTTTTCTTGCACTTTTCGGAATTCTTGCAAGGATTGGAGTGTGTTGGCAAATGAGTGATAATAATTTGGAAATGGAGTCTGCACTTACCTCAAAATTACTCTTCTGGAACTCTTCTGAACAGGTTGGAGATATTCTTCCATGCATATTTCCCAAATGTCTGTTTAATCCATTATCTCCACGAAAAAAACTATTGCAAACAGGACATTGTTTCTTCTCCTGACGATTGGGAGTGTTGATTTTGGAAGATTTTTCTACGGTGATGTCCTGGGACATTTTGGAATTTCAGAAGAAGAGGCTTCGGAATCTTGCCAATAAGTGTACTTAGGTCTAAAATATTAACCTAATATAGATGGTATTCCATAATCTCCAGTTGACGTCGAAGGATTATCTACTAACTTTTCCACATGTTTAGGTTGTCGTTTTCCATGAGCCTTTCCAAAGTGTATTCTTAAACCGGTTCAATTTTTTAATAATTTGTCGCATTCGACACACTGAGGTTCCGAAGAACATTAGAACGACGTTGAAAATCTAAAAACATAATTCGATCGTATTGCGAGGTTAGCATAAAATGAAAACGGTAATACATAATATTATATTTATGAAGAACTTTATGGTAGATCTGGAAGATAAAAACATAGGGAGCCAATTTGATTCATTTTTAGCTAACAAACAATGGATCAGGCGAAAAGAAAAACTAGTGAAAGTCCAACCAACTGATGCACGTAGTAGAAGAAAGATACGTCAAAGCAAGGGAGGAAAAAAAATCAAAAATCAAACATCCATCCTGAACTCATGGCTCGTAAGGTGGAGCTTAAAAGAGACAGGACTGTTTCAATGAGACATTTTTTGTTTAAGAAAATTTGTACTTGGATATAAGTGTGCACCTCCATCTACAAGCACACAATTCAACAACTTTCATCATGTCTCAACTACTATCCATTGCTATAATTCTCAATAACTCACGGTGAATTGTGATCGGTTAGACTTGGGAGTGGTGTGCTGTATGCGAGTATAGTTTGGAATCAAATATTGAGGGCGGTTCTTGTGCTGTAATTGGTTATATTTAGTAAAATCGCTGCACGGTCTAGGAGTATATAGGTTGTCAAAGCCTAACATCAAGATGAGATAAGTTCCCTATTCCAGAAGAGGTCTCTTCTTGCGAAGACCTTAGGTTGGTTCAAAAAATTGAATTTCAGGCTGGCTCATCAGCTTGTATGTTTTGAACCCCAATTTTTTAAATATAGTACAGTCATTTGGTACTTTAACCTGGAAAGTTTTCCGGGAGTTTCGAAAATTGGTGATTTTATAGATTTCGATGTGCTCTTTCCGAATTTCATCTTTACCCTGCATCTTTGCCACTCGCGCTGCGATATTCGAAGAATGGTACCTGCAGTTTTTTATATCTTTTTTCCGACTCATTTTACGATAAAAACATGTATTTACAAAATGAAACTATAGGAAATTTCCTACAATTTATGTCATATTTTTTTTTCGTAGATTGAATAGTTTTGACGTACGAGCGCCGCAAAGTTGATTTTAACATGCGTTTTGGCAAAAAGAAACAGGGTCTCCCGAAATTAGACGTCAATATTTCAACCACGTGGTCTACGCCCCAAAATAGAAATCAAACTTCATATAAACTAGTATCCACAAACTCTTCATTTAAATGATACCGGGTGTTAAAGGTGAAGATCTGATAACGGTTTTTTGTAGATATTTTCGAAACCTGTTTAGCTAATTGGATAAAATTTGATACAGTCACTAAACTTTTTACTCTCTATCTAATGAGTAAATTTCAGTATGGTATACACTGTATGAGTGGGATATACAGGGACGGGTTTGAGAAAAGTAGGCCCAAATTTTCTTAGAATATCGCGACGCGAGCGGCAAAGATACGAAGGGGCAAAGTCGAGATTCGGAAAGAGCACATCAAAATCTATAGGATCACCAATTTTCAAAACTTAAGGAAAACTTTTCACCAGGTAACCCCTGCTTTTCGCACCAAATGACTGTACTTATGAGGAGAATGATATTGGACTTGATTTTGGATAACAAGCCGATCTCCAGCCAGAGGGTCAAGTGATGCAACAAATTGGCATGAACAAGAGAAATCAATAAAAACTAATACACTAACTTCTCGAGAGGTTAGAAAAAAATTCAATAATCAACCAAAACCCTTACATAGATATAACGCTACGGGCTACGGCCACCCCGTGAGCCTGCGGACCCGAAACGGATGATTTGTTGAAGTTTAATATCCGACATGGATATCTTATGGATATTAAAAGAAATTTGAAATGATGAATTTGAGAGTAATGAAGAACGTGACAATTCAAATCAAATTACATTCAATGAGCTGTATTTTTGAAACAAATGATGATTTGCTCAATAGGAAACTTGCCCATTTTTTCTTTATCTTATTCATTTATTTCAAATTTTGTGTTCCTGTCTAAAAACACCGTACACCAAATATCAGCCCTTGAATCGCACTAGTTATTTTACAATTAATGATCAAAGTTGACATCGACGCTGAGAAAATCCAAACAAAGCAAATAGCGCGGGAAAGTTTTAACGTCATGACGCGTATCTTTGCCAACCATTTGAATAGTCGATTTCGGCTCGTTTGGTACATGGTTTGGTCCTTCAAACACCTACCAACCAATTTCGGATCCTAAAATGATGACGTCACATCAAGTTTGGTATGTGTTTTGGTCTGTCAAAATCCCTACCGCGGTTTGCAGCATGGTTCTTTGGTTTGGTATAGTGGTCTTTGTCTATTCTTGTTTTGTCTCGCTCGGGAGAAGTAAATGAGTTCATCGTGAATGATCAAGTGCATGACATCAATAAACAAATCGTCCAGTTTTATTCAAATTTTAGTCTGTGCTTCAGTAGTTGTGATTGTTTATATTCTATCTGATCTATAAGTTGGTTTGCTGTTGTTAATTGTAGTTTAGTTTTTTGTCAGTGTTGTTCTACGACTATATTTTCGTCAATCATTTTTCTCTTCAATCTTTAGTTCGAATTGGGAAATAGCCGAGGAAATGGAAGAAGGAAATGGGTGAATCGGGAACGTTTATAAAATAATTCCAAAACAGCCATAGCTGCTTTTCTTTTGAGCATTTTGAGTAATGCGGCCAGTGCGGCCACAATCTTTTTATCAAATCACTGGACAAGCTTCAAGTTTTGACTTTATAACGAATAAGACAGATGAACTAAGTAGTAATAAACTAATCTGTAACATACTCATATAATATATATTTTCTTTATCTATGCCTGTAGCTAAACATAAGCAAAAAGTTGGGTTATATAAACACTCTCCTTTTGACAGTTTTGACCTAACATCTATCAAACGATTTCGGTAAAATGTTGGTCATGACATCATCACCATGACGTTGCAGTTACCGTTTGGTTAACCAAAATGTAAACCAACCAAACGAGCCGAGATCGACTAATGTTTGAAGTCTAATGTGACATTAGGTATGTTTGTTATGCTCCACTGGTGCACACTTTTCTACACTACAACACTCAGTGTGGCTTCGTTTGTGAAATGACTAGTAAAGATATTCTATCCTACAAAACAGACAAACATTTCACAAATAAAGCCACACTGAGTTTTGTAGTGTAGAAAAGTGTGCACTAGTGGAGCATAACAAACACACCTATTAAGTTAGTTTATTTCGTAGTTTGTGAAAAAATCAAGGATAGCTATTATAAATGTTATATCTAAAATATACGACGACCTTGATTAGCGACCAGTCAAGCACCTCATTGCCTCACTACGGGAACCGCTGATCCAGCAATCTTCCGCGATGTGCCAACAATGCTGCATAGACAATATTAGTTTATAAATAGGAGTGCTTTTTAGTTTTAAGGACATTCATTTATATCCATTTTTGTAATCAATTTAGTTAAGAACACATCAATTTTACTTTATCATAACCTCTGTATTAATTTTGAATAAAAGTATTTTTTTAAAAAATTGGATTGTGAAGTGTTGGAGATAACATAAATATTGCTTTGTGCCGCTGTGTTCTGATATTTCCAAAAAAAAACTCATTCGCGTGCCTGATGAGAAAAATCGGCGACCAAAATTGCTAAGAGCATGCAATGGGGAAATATTTTGTTGAAAAGCGGTACTATAATTTTATGTACCTATGTGGAGATATGTGTGGAGATCATTTCAATGGAAGTATGTCTTATGACCTAATTGTGTTTTTAGATTTTGAGAGATCTTATTCTTGGGTACATATTACTACAGACAAATCAACGTTTTCATTTCAATCCACCAGTTTACAGTATGTCCGGCGATGAATTATACAAAAGAAATATGAATTATGCCTTCACTGATAATCACTCATGATTATTGGTTCATATTTTCATATTTATCGCATCACGATAAAAGTACTAGTTCGAAGTACATAATTAGTAATTAAAAAAATGTGTCTTCTCTGCTCCATTATTAACACTGTGAACCAATAGAATGTTTAAAAGTTACATTTTTGCTAAAATATTCTGAATATATCATGAATGTAGCTAGTTCTCTCTTGAAATAAGTTGATTTTTGACTCTTTGAAGAACCTGTACAAAATTTGGTTTTTTCCATCGACAATCGTCCTCTTTAGTAGGCAAAAATTCCTATGAAAAACGCCTTTTTCTCGAGAAATTGAAGTTCTGGTCCATTCGTGCTTTTGTATACCTCATCGCCTTTCATAATGCATGATACTGGTAAAATAAAATAACAAAGTCCACTTTTTTAATTTGTGAATATTATGTAATTTGCGAGGTGATACGTACCTAACAAAATCTCTCAAAATGTGAAAACACATTATTAGTATTTTCGTCATAATATCAAATCAAAACAGATCAAAAGTAACTTTATTGTCTCACAATTGAATTAATTGACAAAGCACAGATATATGTAGATATAGTATAAATGAATAATAATTAATCAAAACCAAATCCATTGCCTTCAGCAATGACCATATAAGCAAAATTTAGACAAACCTAACGATAAATAAGTAAAATAATAAAAATAAAAGTTAAGGGTAAGTATCACATCAACTAAAAATCCGCATCAGATAAAGTCAAAAACTCCTCAACCGAGTAAAATAACTTTTCAAACAGAGGTATCTTGACTGCCCTTCTAAAAGACCTGAAGGATTTTATCCGCCTGATGATTGAAGAAAGCTTGTTGAATAGTTTTCTGCTATCAAAAATCACGGACTGCTTTGTGAGGGTCGACTTGGGGATGGGACAAAACCACTCTGCCTTGTTGTCTGATTTTTATCGGCATACAAGATATCACTGCCAAATTTCTTGTACATGAGACAGACCGACTCCAACATGAATAAGCAGAGGAGGGTCAGAATATGACCAGACATAAAGAGACTCCTGCACGAATCCCTAATCCGTTTCCAGAAAAGAATGCACATGGCTCGCTTCTGCAATACAAAGATGGATTGGAACGCCCGGGTGCGTTCACAAATGTCGTCGGGCGATCGCACGGCGACGCTCTGACCTTTCCCTTACACCTTCACATACATAAATTGCACTGCTTCTCAATAAGATATTCTCCACATTTCTTCTGCATACTTTTAGCAATCTTGTTTGCCGATTTTCGTCATCAGGCACGTGAATAAAAATTTGTTTGGACATTTCGGAGTTGAATTAGTACCTACACTGCGGCAGAGTGCAATATTCATACCATCCTCTTTTTTTCAAGGACTACGAAATGACCTAACTCGATGTCAGTAGATAGTCAAGGGGGATTCCGGACCACTTTCTGTACCTAACCTCACTTTTTACCGGCGTTTGGGTGTGGGGGACCTTTCGCAGCGTTGATCTTGACAGTTGGGATTGATGTGTGAGCGGTGTTGCCGGCTGCGTGCGGTGTTGCCGCTTATGGTGTTTTGGTTGGGAGATGAGGGATTTTGGGATCTTAGGTTTTATGGTTGACGTTTGAAGTGTCATTGACGTTTGTGGCGGGTGGGTTGTAGCGTTGATGATGACAATTGACAGGATTGATGTGTGAGCGGTGTTGCCGGCTGCGTGCGGTGTTGCCGCCTATGATGTTTTGTGGGGAGATGAGGGATTTTGGGATTTTAGGTTTTATGGTTGACGTTTGAAGTGTCATTGACGTTTGTGGCGGGTGGATTATAGCGTTGTTACAGACAATTGACAGGATTGATGTGAGGACGGTGATGTCGGTTGAGTCGTGCGGTGTTGCCGCCTATGGTGTTTTGTGGGAGGATAAGGGATTTTGGAGTCAAGTATGATGTTTTGTGGGAGATCAGGGATTTTGGGATAGGTCGGGTTTTTGGTGGGCATTTGATGTAACGTTGACGTTGAGATATTTTGTAGGCTTGATATTGATAATTGACAGGATCGATGTGTGGACGGTGTTGTTGGCTGCGTGCGGTGATGTCACGTATGGTGTTTTGTTGGGAGATAAGGGGTTCTAGGAATTGAGGTTTTTTTTTTTTTTTTTTTTTTTTGATGTGGCGTTGGTGTTTGTGATGTTTTATTGTTCCAATGCAGATTTCGTGATTGTATTTGAATGTTATAGGCTCGGTTATAGGATATGATGGATGATGGACAATTGTGTGTTGTCTCATATGAAAGATCATGTAAGTGGTAGTACTCCGATGTGTAAGGTATTTAATAAGAGAGAGAGATGTGTAGATTTTTTCATTAGTTATAGCATTTTTATGAGGGGTTTAATTATTTAACCAGAGACTATGAGTCATTAGAAATTCTCCTTCATCACATGTTGATAGTTTCAGAAAAAAAAAATATAATGTTAATTATTATGTATATATTATGATATTATATTCAACACAAAAATAGAACAAATTGAAGGGTTCTATAGAGATTCAACGCAAGAACAACAAAAAGCTGTATTTGGGATGCTTGATTACCTGAGTGTGGCGTTTGGGAGAGGATTTTAAAGTGGTCTCATGCCAGATGGTCAAAAAGGTATGGATTGGGGTTTATTGTGACACTTAGCGGCGAATATTTGTAATAAGGGATTTGGAAAATGTAGGGTTCTTCATATTTTGAGTTAATTAGTTTTTTAAAATGTAGATGGTGATGATACTGTTGATTGAATTCTTTAATCATTCGCAATTAGAGTTAATAGGTGGAGTGCGATGTTTGGAATTGGTGAGCTGATGCTAGATTTTTGAAAGAAATACCTTATAAGAAGGCCAGTGACTTGAAGCTATGGTTCATTAGAAAATACCGACATTTAGATCTGAATCATTCCAAGAAATACTTCAACTTATATTGCTATTGATAAGGAAAAGACTAAAACAGTTTTAATGTTATAGCCAAGTAAAATGCACAAAACAGTCAAATTAAAAACCACAATTTGATATTCATGAAATATTTTTTTTTTTTTAATTATTCTAATCATTGTTTATTGATACATAATCTCGTCACCAAAAGGTCTAGAACAGTTCAATGATATCCTAATAATAGAACGAAATAGATTTTGAGGTGTTATAAAATTGCCCAACTGACGAGTAGATTTTATCATTTCATAATAAATAATAAGAACGGACATACCATATCTGAGAAATTATCCGGTAAAATACACACAGCACAATCAAATTAATAGTTATTTTCCTAACAAGTTCGCAAAGTGATGCTTTCCCGCACGCAAAAGCAGTTAGACGAACGACGCGAAGCGGAGTTCGGATATGCTTTAAGGGCGGGAAAGACACTTTGCGAACTTGTTAGGAACAATATTTTTTCTACGAGCGTTCACAGATTAGACACGAAAAACTTTAGATAATATATTATTTGAACGCACTTAAAAACATAGAACTTGAGAATAATGATTATTTATGCTTAACAATATATTTATATTGAATGAACAGTTTGTGGCGGCAGCTGGAAATTGGATAATATGGGTTTAATCAAAATCATAATTGATTTATTTTATATTTGAAATGCAAGGGCATGTCCGATCACTGTTCATAAAATTTCCTCTTTTGTCGCCTTATTCCCTGCTATTGGCAACACTGTTTTGATTTGACATGACACTCTAGAGAGCTGCGTCATTAAGATCAGTCAGTCTTCGTTTAATCGTTTATACTTTTATAAATTTGATTGTCTGTTTGTTTTTATACATGATCAGGTTTTTTTTATGCCAGTATTCAGCTTAAATCTTTCGAATTTTTCCGATAAACACAGTAGTTTGAACCAAAATCAAGCAAGAACAACTCACAAATGCCGATTGAAAGTCATCATTATCAATGTTTGTTTACGTTACTGGCGAATGCGTTTTTAACGCAAAAAAAGAATTGTGTGTTTCATTTTGATTTTGACTGAAAAGGGAAAAGTAACAAGAACATTATTTTGTGAATTACAAAGTGCTACAAAATTATCTACAGTTTGGTTGGTATGGAAACGAAGTTCAAAACAACAAATTAGTAGGTAGTTATTTGAGTTGACATTTGAGTGCGGGAAAAATTTTTCCCGCACTAGTGCGGGAAAAGGTTACTTTGCACACGCAAATGAGTGTGCGAAGTGGCTACTTTGCGCACGCTCGTAGAAAAAAGTCTTTATTTCATAGGTATTCATGAAATAAATTTACACTAAGATCATTTCATTTCATCATTGTAATAAGTATATCAAAATAATTTACTCGTTAAAACATTATTAAATATTAATATGATTTTATCAAATTAGTAATATGAGAACTATTGAACTATAAGACATATTTTCAAGATTTGGTGGATATATATAGAGTTGATCAATAAATCAGTAGCGTTAAAATTAATAAATAATTTATATCTAATTTACAATACTAATCATCGATGATTGGATCGAGAGATTTGAAACATATTTTCTTACCTAACTTTGAATGCAATCTGTAATTACAGCTTTCTTCAGTCTCTACGCAAAATAAAAGTTGCATGAAACAACTTTCACACCAAAATTTCTTATTTCTATATACACGTGTCTTAAGTTGGCGAACAGTTACAACGATATGATAATGCTTATCAACTATCTTAAATCTATTATTCATAAATTTTATAAACCAGAAACTACAACTTCTACAAATATTCATATTAAAATCTTCAAGTACATAATACTCCACCCAAAGACAATATCTCCTACATTCAAAACTATGATCATTCCAATTATGGATGAGTATCGCGTTTCTTTTACAGATACATCCAATTATCCTTGAATCATCTATAATATTCTCTAGCGAAATTGAATGACATACTTCATCTTTTGAAGCTATTTTATTAAGATAATCCCACCTATAATTGGAATAATTCTGTAAAATATAATGATTTAAAGTCTCAGGTAAAAATGGTATAGGACTAGATAAAAAAATCTGAAATGTCATTCACATTTTCGCAAACCACCCTTCTACATAGCTCTCTTAATGTTGACATCATCTACAATGAAGAAGAAAACAATTAAAATGAATTACACGATAATCGAATAACAACATATTATCACCATTTAAACTGATTTCAAATTGTGAATAATTTTTGGAAAATCATAACTTGATTCCGATTATTATTTTGAAACAAACAAATCCCACCCTAACGAGCTCATTTTTCAAAATCAGTCACCTTTTTATAATTTGAGGTGATGCAAATTGTTTTGAATTGACTGTTACAAGTTTTCCGAGTAAATTACCAAGTGTTACTAAATTAATAATTGCTCTGACACATACGTACATCCCCCAACAGAAATGATTTCATTGTTTCAAAAATGTGTATATATTTGATTGAAACAAAATAATAAATGAATAGACGGATGACTCACCTTATTTAAAAGAAAAATTATTTTTTCCTCAGTTGTGGACACTGTTGATAGCCAGCTTGTATACGTTACAGTTATTGAAAACACCTCCAATTTTTCAAATATCTTTTTCCTTAAAAAACATAAAAAATTAATGAGATATACAAATCATAAATTTCTGTTACATACAAGGTGAGGTTTCTTGTTGAAGAGATGCAATCAACTTACACATCAAACTATGAATGATAAACAGATTTTCACCCCAAGCGATTAGTTAGACTAAAGTTTTTGGATCAGAAAAAATTCACACAATAATTTAGAGTGGATATCCATGTACTACATTTCTTCAAGAGGTACGATCAAGTGACATACCAAACTATGGAAGATAGACATATTTTATCTAGATGTGAATAATCTGTATGGAAAAGCAATGACTTTATATTTAACGCTATTTATTTATCAATTATTGATGGTGATACTAGCGATCGCGGTGAAATAGAGCTGTGTGTGTGTCTCCACCTCATGGTGGCAAAAAGGTAGTAGGAGGAATATGGTACTTCTCAAATACTAAAATAATTGGATAATATTTGACGTATTAGTGTAAAATAGTTTTACTGCGTACATTTTTGATCTGTCTGTCATAATCCGTCCATTATTTTCATCTTTCATCAAACCCAACACCTTTTATTAAATATTGATATGATTTTATCAAATAAGTAATATGAGAACTGTTAAACTATAAGACATATTTTCAAGATTTGGTGGATACAGATAGAGTTGATCAAAAATCAGTGGTGTTAAACTTAATAAATAACATATCTTATTTACAACTAATCATCGATGATTGGATCGGGAGATTCGAAACCTATATTCTTACCTAACTTTGAATGCAATCTATAATTACAGCTTTCTTTAGTCTCTACGCAAAATAAAAGTTGCATGAAACAACTTTCGCTCCAAAATTTCTTATCTCTTTATACACGTATCTTGAGTTGGCGAACAATCACAACGATATGATAATGCTTATCAACTATCTTAAATCTATTATTCAGAAATGTTATAAACCCGAAACTACAATTTCTACAAATATTCATATTAAAATCTTCAAGTACATAATGCTCCACACAAAGACAATATCCCCTACATTCAAAACTATGATCATTCCAATTATGGATGAGTAGAGCGTTCTTTTACAGATAGATCCAATTATCCTTGGATCATCTATAATATTTTCTAGCGAAATTGAATGACATACTTCATCTTTTGAAGCTATTTTATCAAGATAATTCAACTGTATCAGTGTTAAGAATGGTACAGTTTGCAAAACGATTTTTCATGTAACCATAGTGAAAATTGTAAATAGTGGTCTTAGCCAAATCCAAAAATAAAATAGCCTCCATACATCTGCGTACTCCGGAAAAAATTAATGTTGACTTGTAGTGACTCGTTTTTGATAACCCATCGGGTTGAGCTCGATTATACACGTTCTGACCAGATTAAGCAGATGTTCTAGCACATTCGTTGAGAAAATAAGTGGGAAAAGAGAGGTGAGGAGATTTATTAATTTACCACTGACGGCGCGTTAAAGAAGAATTTCAGTTCGCATTCATTAGCGTCAGCAGCAACAACAGGTAAGCGCCCCCCATAATCAAACTAGAGAATGTATTTGATTTTATTTTTTCTTTCTAGAAATGGATCTGGCAGAAATCAACGCAACCACCTCTTATGTGGATAAGACATCCATAAAATTAATTGAATTAACTCGTGATGTAAAGTATCCAATTGTGGGATTAAATATTGTTCTTTCTAAACATGGGGAAGTGCCGCGAGTAGAGTTGGAGGATCATATCGTTTTTCTACCAAAGCGTACTTCTGTATCTATCAAAAGAAATGTACATCAATTTCAACCTCATAAATATGCGATAATTTTAAGATCGATTACGCAGATTTGCGATATGAAGTACACCCCAAGTTTTGAGATAGTTGCTATGTAAAAAAAAAAAAGTTAGTATTATTTTCAACTAGGATCAATCGCATTTTAAATGTATTTATTTTTTACAGAACCAGTCCATCATGAAGATGATTGCAATGGATTTTCAAGGATTCAGTCTGTCTCACGAATTCATCATCAAAGAGTTGGCAGCCACGAACGGGATCCAAACTAGCCATTACATATTCAAACCAAATGGATCATATCGATCGTTACGTTTATGGGACAAACAAAGAACATCCAGAGCAACCATGAAACAACATGGAATCCCGTTTTCATTTGGATATATCAACTATGAAGACCTCCTTCCAATCATCATATCACATATATGTTTTGTGGATAAAGTCTACGTTCGAGGTCAACAACAAAAGAATTTTCTGGAAAACATTCTGCAGAACTCTACAACAGCGCATACCCCCAAAATCATCAACGTCGAGGACATTGATGACCATTGGCAACATCCACCTGTATTTAAAAAAGACGTTCCAACCTGTTTTGGTCATCTATCGAATAATTTTTATATGTGTAGCCTACGCAATTGTATCATTCTTCATGAATGGATTGAAACTCGTTGTTTAATAAAGAGTTGAAAATACTATTTGTGTTTTAGTTGAACATTGATCATGATGATGTTAACATCAAATTATATTCTTCTTACTGCGATTTTCAATAATACTTTCTATGTACATCAACCCCACGATGTTGTAGGGATGCACATTTGTTTCAATAGAACCAATGACACTTGGCTAAATATGAAATCGCAAGTAGATTACAATGATGATATGTTTATTGTTGCATTACCCCAAAATGCAAAGGAATACAAAGTAAAGGTGATTTTTCAAAACCAAACATATGGCTATAGTATATGGAAAAATGTAACTACCCCCACCTCCAATTGTTCACCAACATCATCACCCACCACCTCTGCTAACCCCACCACCACCACGGATCAATATAAAAATGATTGGAGTTGTTGTTCAACTTCAATTATTGAGTCGCTGTACTACATTATAAGCGCAATCTCACTTCTCATCCTGAAAGCAGTCTGGGAGATTTATCATCACCACCATCATCATGTTGACTCCAGAAGATATTGAAAAAATACGTAGAACCATCCATCAGCTCAACATACCAGCTTCATCCCTGTATCAGGAGTATTTTGTCAAAACTCTACATACCACTTTGGGCACTACACCGCTCCAACTGATGAAGACGATTCCGGATATGATGAAAATGATGGACCATATGTTTCGTTTGGAATAAATTGTAATTTGTGCATGAACAATTATTTGAATAAAAATAAATCGTAGAATTGTTGCTGTTGTTATTGTTTCATTTCGTTTAGTTATAGCATCAGGACTATGTAAAATCTCCTCTTGGGTTTCATGTATTTTTTTGAGGTGTTTCTGGGTCTATACCTATATTTCAATAAAACAATGTTTTTTATTTAGATTCCTTTATTTGACTTAAATCAGACAAAATCCTACTTTTATCATTATACATGATTTGTGCTAAACAATAACTTTCTATGCTAGGGTTATCCTTATAAAAACTCGAAAGTACATCTTCAATGGGAACATGTGTTATACAATCTTTAATTATTTCATGTAAATTATTCAAAATCATATTATAATACTTGAGAAAATCCAATTGCTTCAGTTCTCGAATTCTCATGTTTACAAAATGTCTATTAACAATACAAAGGTCAAGTGTGTGTTGTTCTCAGTTAATTACAATATTTGATCATTTTTTGAAATTGAGATTATTTTCATTCCATTGTCCATGGGTACACTGTTGACCATCAAGTCATCATATGAAAATGACGGGTGCATGTGTTCAAGATGCCACCCATCTAGTAGCCAATTGAGATAGTCCGTTATGATTTTCCACATATCTTCAAAAATCAGCATTTTATCACCAAGTTCAAGTGGATAGTCGCTATGTTCATGGACGATACATTAATATGAAGAACTACAATACCAAAAATGATACCCCCAAATAATTTCAAATAAAAATAAGTATAATTACATTATTTTATATAATCCACACTTATCAAGTTTATACTTATATCGACATACCTACGATGCGAATAAGTTCAACCGGACATAATTTGAACATGTTTTGGAGGTGAAATAATTGTAATGCAATGTAATGTAATTTCATTATTCGCTGTGTTGTAGGGTTGATCATGACAATTGACAGGATTGAGGTGAGGACGATGTAGTTAGTTATGATGTTTTGTGAGGAGATAAGAGATTTTGGAAAGGTAGGAAAGGAGATGTTTTGATGTGCCACCTAGCGATGATTATTCGCAATAAGGATTACCCCATTATTTTGAATCAGATATACAATATGATATATATAAAAATATAAAAATATTTTGAATCTTCTGTGTCAG